>JAJKFL010000007.1:2724143-3453148 GCA_021186555.1 Reticulitermes speratus
TTTTACGAATATTGATCATTTCTCCTTCTATGGCGTCAGGCAAGGCCACGTGTAAGGAGATCAAGTCCTTCAAATGAATACCACTATAACATAAAAATGAACAGTTACGAGAATATGCAATGGTCTTGATAAGGGAGAAAGATGTTAGTGACAGTTCCAAGGTGGAGATGGAGGGACAATAAACGCTCCGATATACACATATCATAACATTTTTTTTTTAAATATCTAATATGGTGCATGACTTCTCATTGACACCGTCCTAATTCTTAATGTTGTAATTCTGTATGTCTACTAGAGGAGAATGAATAACAACAAAATCAACAGAGGATGAATTTTTGATGACCTGATTTCTTTTTTGACATTTATATTTTAAGTCACTAAATGCAGTAACATGAAAAAATGGAAAGGCCAAAAGCAGACTGCTCAATCAAAATCTGATCACCACATCAGGTAAACGCTGACTGAAGCAAGTAAGCATGTTCATCACATTTTGATTGTAACAATACTGATTATTATTAACGGGCTGTATGTGACAGAAAGTAACAGGGCCACTACATAATGAACTTTCAACAGTAACTTTGTTAAAATTATTAACACCGCCAATCTGAGTTAAGAGAAAATATCGCTGTTAATTTCAAATCTTCATTCTTAATGATGGCACATCAATGCATACTTTATGTATGTGAGGAACAAAGAAGGATATATGCTGCAATATTCACCATTTCTTGAGCACTGACGTTTTTATGACACCTTTAAAGTAACTTGAGTAATTTTAAGAGTACAGTATACTGTACTTTATTATTTTAATGTATGCACTTGCTATAAGTTCCCTAATGGATTTTGATTTCTTCACTTTGACATTCAATTTGGGCTGGGTCTTAAAAAAATGTGCAATACACCCAGCCCTGTTTTATGCCTTTTTTGCTTTAACACCCCTTGCCAATTTACACCACTTCATAATATGTGCTCTCCCATTTTCGGTTTAATGCCCTTTGACTGGCTGTATTGTATTATGCTAACCCCTTATTTCGAATGGGAATATCACTTTTGAGTTATGCCCATTTTTTCAGGAACAAACCTAGGGCATAAAACAAGGGCTGGGTTGTACAGATTTCTATCTCACTCTCCCCTCCTGTGCATGTGTGCGTGCATGCATCTGTGTGAGTGACAGAATGCATTTATTTATCTGCTTAATTATCAATACATTCATGTGTTCATATACATGAGAATGTATTTATTATTTATTTATTTATTTATTTATTTACTTTTACCAAATGTAATTTGTACACAAGATATTAATTTCTTATATTTAAATTCTTGTTGTGGTGTTTCACGGGATAAAAATTCAATGGTATAGCTTTCAATACATTGAATGGTACAGCTTCATTCATCATACATATTATACTGTTCATTGCAGCAGACCTGTTCCTCACTATCAGCAAAAGATTTGCACCCTCAAATACAGTTTTCTCTTTGTTGGAAAACCTGAAGGAAAGAGACTACTTGGAAGACCTAGGCATGGGAGGGTATTAGAATGGTTCTTAAAGAATATGGGAGGGCATGGATAGGATTCATCTGGCTCAAGATAGGGACAAGTGATAGGCTCTTGTGACAACAGTAATGAACCTTCAGGACCCCTATAATGCAAGCAATTTCTTGACTGGCTAACGATCTATAGATTCTCATGAAAGACCTTGCTACACAATGGCTATTTATTAAACTTTTCCTAATTTCATGGTTTTTTATTCTATTGATTTCTTTAGGATAATAAAATATAACTTCTGTATCTTAACTGAGTAGAGCATTTATGTCTCAGCTAGAAAAATATACTAGAATAGAATTCATTTAATCTGAAAGCTGATACTCTGGAAATACTGATGCTTCAAAATTTTATGACAGTCCCAAGTATGGAAGATTCAGCCCACAAGAGTGCCTGCACATCACCTGTTCTTGCATCTCCTGACCTCTTGTCTTGTATTCCATCAGCTTGTTCAACTATCCTCCCATTACTTGTGCAACCCAAATACAAGAACAGTAACAAATATTATCTGTAAGAACTTAGGTCACTACAGGTACTGTTTGATAATCTGGCATATTTAATAATGTGGCACTTATCCAGTGCCGTGGGTGGCAGATGAAATTAATTCTACCTGTTAATACTTTTTAAGGACAAAACAGCTGCACTTACATGATTGGAATCTTGAAGCCATTGCACTCGGCAAGTTTGCGCCGATAGTTACTAAAGTTGTTACCAGATGACAGCAGTTCTGTAAGATCTGCCAGTAACTTTTTGCTTTCTGCTGAGAGACAAGCCATAGTTTTGGACAGACGAGCCAGAACACTGTGACTTACACTTCCTACCACCGCCATCAATGAGTTGAAGTTCTGCAGCTCCAGGAGTTTCTGTGAACAAATAATTTCCAGTACACTGACTAACACTGAATCTTGTCACATGCACAGTAGCTACATGTACTTGGAGGTGCTTACAGCAATAGTTCCCATCTTTTGTAAACAGTCTTCAATGTATGCAACCATATAAACTGGCACTCTTCTTAAATAAACCAACTAGAACTAAAACAACATTGTAAACTTGGACGTATTCCCTTTAAGATGCAGAGAGCATGTTTCTCCAAAATGTCGGTGTCAAGCTACAAAACTACATGGTGTCAGAATCCAGAAGACTACAGTGTGTTAAAAAAATATCAGCATTATGTTCAACAGTATACTGAGTAATTACCACAAACACAAAACATTAAGTTTCTAACTTATAACTTAAATTTAATTATATATTTGCACAGTAATATTAAAATTGCATTTTTGCTGACACATCGTGCTGCCATTACGAACAATAATCCTAAAGTATATCTTACAACCTACAGAAATGTATTAGATTAATGCTAGAATTAATAATTCAATACAGTTGTTCAAATCCACTCTAGGAAAGTACTAATTATTACAGTCACAGTCATACAGAAAATAATTAATCAACTGTAACTTTACAAACCATGCCCAATTATTATTCAAGTACAAAATAAACCAGCAGATAATCAATAGACATGATTACTAGTGTCAGTGTTCCTCGCCACTAAACATTTAAATCACTTTCTTGTCCAGCAGACTAGTTCAACAAATAGCAAATTTTCAATTGACAAAAATGAAACCCTGTTTAAAAACTTCAAATTCATGTAGAGCATTTTATCTTATGGTTTTCATGCTCTTTTAGTTCAAGCAAGTATTCACTTATCTATTTCCGAGATCTGAATAATGTTTAGGAAATAATCCTATACCTTTAGCAAGAAATCATATCAAAACTACAGATGGATTTAAACCTCATTTGTACATGCATACCATGGCGACATCTATGAACTTGGCTATGACATCAGCTCGTTGCTGCGGCATGGTCCGACTGAGAACCATGCACTGGATCCACTGAGTCAGACCATTGAACATGACCACAGATCTCTCCAGCCTCGGCGTGTCACGCAAAGAACCAGAATCTGCATACTTCTTGAGATCGTGGAACTGTGGAGAAGAAAGTATTAGCTATCAGCATACTGTAACAGAACTTGAATATGAAAGACACACATTCTTGAATTAGTCCTGCATGTAAAATCCACCTGCATGTAAAATCCATGTAAAAACTGATTCCATACATGTACTGACAGACAACTAGTAACCAATTGATCACTAAAGTTTGCAAATTATGTGTGTAACTGACACCATTTATATCAATTCATATATTTTTCTACCAAACAATTACTTAGCACTTAACTTTTGTATAAATTTCAATGCGTTTTCTTCCCTTGAAAAGACACACAATTTACACTCATAAAATAATTGCCAAAATTACGAAACATATGTTGTCATTTTATATGTATAAAAGCTACAAACAGAAGGGCCTGTTGTTCACTTCGATATGGTTGCCTTCCTTGTTGGTAACAAAATATACGGTAATTAAAACTTTAAACAAGGAAGAACACTGTAATTTAAAAAATAAAGATTGGGAATGAGGATCTGAAAAGCGTCCAAGACTCTACAACCATACATGCAGGTCACTGTAGCAGCTGTGACTACCATACATACATACTGGCAAGAATATGAAGTGAATTTCAAATATCTTTGTGTTATTGATTAAATCAGTGACAGAACACAGGAAACAGAAACAGAAAAGAGACAGAAAGCAACAGAACAGTTACATGCTTTGATATATCTCTGAGACAAGAATCTTGTACTAAGAGTATCTCATGAAATTGATTTTGTGAATTAATGTAACAGAAACTGAATAAACATATAAACAATAAGGAATAAATATATTAGGATTACATAAAAAAGTATTAAACCACATATTAATTATTTTGATGAATATACAAATATAAACCACCAGTAACTTAAACAACAGTGAAATTATTATATATACATGGAATAATTATATAATCTTCCTTCCTAATTCTTATTATACTCACTTTCTCATTACCCTTACTACTCCACATAAGTGAGATCAGACAAGCAGATGTCATTCAGTGCATCCACACACCATCCGTACAAGATCTTCTGTGTTTCATGTTTCTGTCATGTGTTATTGTCAGCGTAATAGTGACAGCAGTACAATTCACTAGTGTTCAGTACAAACAAGAAATTGTTCACAAGAATATGACAAATCTTTATGCTTTCAAAAAAAAGGTAAAATTATCACATACTCGCTTTAAACACACAGATGGGAAGCAGAGGTTGGGCTTGATTCACTCTCATCTTTGGTGCTAGATGGAGGTGAGTGGTCAACATCACGCTCCGGCCACTTTAGCTCCTAGAAAAAACCCCTGGACCCATTGAAATGGAGGCTGTGTGAGCCCCAGAAGTGGTTTGGAGGTGTTTGGAGATGAGATTCGAACTTAAGTCCATCCAGCCACTAGCCTAGTCGCTATACCGACTACACTACACCAGCCCCCTTTTTGGTTTCATGAAATAATAAATTTAAGGGGTCTGAATAATCTTACAGATCATCCAACTACATAACGAAGTACGTAGAGTACCTGAACACAAGGAAATGCAGGACAACAGATACAAACAAATAGACAAAATGTCTGCAAAAAGAACTCACAGTTATCCTTCTAATGACTTTGTGTTCCAAATACGTGATGTGCTCAGCTAACTGCATTGGTTCCAAATGATTGAACACAAGGGAGACCTTTCGAGAGTGCTGTTTGTTCAATGATGCCTGCCGCTCTATAAAACTGCTGTTTCGGATTGACACATGCCGCATCCAGTCATAAGAGGGCACCTGGGATAAGTCGACCAGTTCAGCTGATGTAGGAGTCAGGGCAGACTGGAACTCCCGAAGTGCCCTGCTAGACCATTCTCCATATCAAAGTGCATTGGAAACTGAAGAATCCAGTACCTAGAATATTAAACATAATATCAATCGGCTGGTGAAATAGGCAGGAGAGATGTGAGGTGGTGCACATTAAGGCGGCAGCCTTCTACGATGCAATGCCACAAAGTATGGGAGATAGGTACAGTGCAAAGGTTTCAGAGGAGGTTGCAGATGCCTCTAGCGTGATGGTACCTATTTCTCACACTACATGGCAATACATCCAAGAAGACTGTAATCACAGTGTTCAACTTACATTTGGAACATTAGTGAATAATAAATTATTCTCTCTGTATTGCTCATTAGCTTTGTCTGTAGATTCTATGGTTTAATTCAGTGTTTTACGAGTATATACGCTCATGATTAGGTTTGGTATAATAACTTTTTATCTGCAATAAATAAGTGCACATAGAAATTTATAATTTACAAAAAATTCGAGGAACGAAACTGAAAAATTTGTGTATTCAAGTATCTGTTCACTGTTTTTTATGCACATGAACCTATTTTCCACCCTAAATTCTTTGTGGGCCATTCTGACCATTGTTTCTCATGTTTATATAGTGGTGCATGTTCAAATTGTTGTGTATTGTGACACCTGTAGTCTTGTGGCTGCATACCAATGTTTTGAAGAGAATGTGCTACATCTGTTTTCAGGGTAGACCATTTGACAATGTAGTGCAAATTATTATAAAAGTCTGATTTTCACACACATGACATTAAATCCCTGTGTAACTTTCAACAGTACTTAGTATTTAGCATGACTTGGAGAAACATCCTTCTCCTCTGGAAGCAAATTACCTGATGGCATGACAAACTCTGGTTTGGTACTGAAGAAGTAGACAAATTTCAGGCGAGGATGTAGCGTGGCTGTGTGTACATCCTTCAGTTGTACAGGGTGAAATTTCACCTGCTCTTTTGTGTAAGGCCATCATCTGTTCAACCAGTGTTGCTGAGGATGTAAACCATCGATGCATCTGGAACACCACCTTAGGCACCATGGCAGCTGATGCTGAAAGGTCTCCATTATAGCCTGGGAATGAGAATGCACTCAAACATTCAGCTGATACACTGAAATATTTTTCTGTCATTTACATTCATAAAAATGTCCAACACAAGATTATTCTCTTTTAATGATCTCCTTCTACATTAAATATTTACATAATGATTTTCAAAAACTGGGTTATTAAGATAACTTTGATCTATTATGTCACTGGTTTAAATTACTTCATAATAAGAACCGATTTTGTTGTTGGGGGTACACACAGTACGATCAGCACTGGAATTGAAGAAGGTTGTGCTAAAATTGTACGGACATTACAGAACCCTTCTTCCAATACAGGTATACAAACAAAAATGTAAAGTTCTATGTGCATACATAACAGTTCTGCATATATGTTATATCTGTTTCAGGAAATGTTATTACATACAGAAACATTAAATTCAGTATGAAACTTCTGCAAAACAGGAATCACCTTGTCCAATGTAATTTGCCACATTGACCAAACAAGGCCTACAAGAAGACCTATTTGACGTTGATTGATTCCACTGAAATAATACAGTAGTAATTATGATGTATTGCTTGCTATCTCTGTACTATCTTTAGAAACACGTACAAGTATGAGTAATGAAATTCAGTAAGGTTGTAGCAATAGTTTATCGTACTAGAAATCATTTGCTGTTTGAACTTCCTCTACTGTCAATATTTAAAGTAAAATTTAAAATATTTTAAAAAATTAAAAAATCAAAATATAAAAAATTATGTTTGGGGATAGACTCAATCCCTGAAATGTAGTGTTTTTATTTGATTTTAAACATGGATGAGAAATAAATTCCAAACTGGGAATGATACCAAAAAAAGAAATACTAATATCTGCAGGAGAAACATCCAGTTGTGATGATATACAAAGCAAAGGGCGAAGACCGTGAGTCACAAATAAGTTTTATGTTATGCTACTATATGACTTCAATGCAATATGTTTCGGCTTAAGTGGAAAAAGCCATCATCAGGTGAAATTAAATTTCTAAATAAAATTATCACGTAAACTACATTAATTCACTGTATGTGTCTGTATATATAGTTAGGATCTCAACATCACAATCTTCACAAGATAAAATGACTCTTCCCGTACAACGTTAGCGAAAGGAGGCCAACGTAGCAACAGCCCTACGAGGGGTTCAAGAACTCTTTGTTTGCATTTACCCTACGTAATATTATGAAAAACCAAAATTAAATAAAGATAAAGCAAGGAATGCCGTAACATCAGGTAAACCTTAAACCAGCACATAATTCAGATTATCGCAAAACTTTCTACAGTTACAGGACGTCCCCTCTCGAGGCCGAAAAACAACGTATCATAGAATCTCCACTTTCATTCGGAAGTACTAGGCATTAATTTTAATTATTCAATTTTAAACCCATGTTTTTACTATTTTATGTAGAACGTGTCTTTGTTTTAAAATCTTCGGTGTTTCAAGCTACGACTGAACCGCAAATTGTACGTAAAACGTCACGACGACAAGTTGAATGTTGGCGATCTTTTCGAAATGTAAGACGTTAGATGGTGAGAGTGTGAAAATCGTAGGTGATTTTGACATGGCCGCCATTTTGGCAGATTTCAAGATTTTTCGATGATTCTTTTTTTAGCGTGTAGGCATATTCCTTACCTTTCAAACGATGTATCGTTCACTGCTGTAGTCGAAGTAGGCGCGGAGCACTGTGAAGAAACGTAGGTAACGCGAAAGTCTGACACCGCGAGCGCCGAGGTGACCCACCTATGTGTACCGAAATGTAAGACGTTTTACGTCAAAAGTTTAATAATTTCGGCTCACTTTATTTTGCGAATATTGTAAAGTTAAGAACCCAACTTTACATAGAGACATGAACAATGAATTAACGTACAGTCGAACCCGGTTATAACGACATCGGTTTACACGACACCTCGCCTGTAGCGTCAGATATTCTGTGGTACCAATTAATTCCTCATTGTTAACCATAACATTACACTCCTCGGTTATAACGACACTCGTTTATAACGACACAAAATGTTCAGTCCCTTTCGTGACGTTATAACCGAGTTCGACTGTAGTTTACTTGACAACTTTTATTTGGTACGCTAATTTCGCCTGATGATGGCGTTTTGTGTTTAAGCCGAAACATGTTGCATTAAAGTTATATAATAACATAACATAAAACTTAGCTGTGACTGCGGCCTTCACCTTTAGTTCAGAAATACTAGCGTTTTGGACCTCCATATAAGACGCTATTTTTGTACTTTCTAATGAACACAAATATGTGAATAATAACAATGTAAAAACAGTTATCACTCTGCACGCCATGACGTCATATGGGAGAATGGAGGTATAGTTCCTCTCTCTCTTGACTGTGGCACTATATGGAAGTGAGTGATAATTTCACGCCCCGGCCGCTTTACCCCGGAGAATGCGCCCCCCGGTTCCCATTGGACAGGAAGCTGAGTTCCAGGGCTGGTCTGAAAGCTTTTCAGAAGAGGAAAGTCTCCTGCTGTTGGCTGGAATCGAACCATGATTTCCCGGTTGTCCAGCCCACACCCTACGCTGTCTCGGCCCCTCGACAACAAAGACGACAACAGACAATATCTTGGTAAGTACTTACTGAAGACATTTACCACTAAGCGGGTGAGTGCGGGTAGAGTGGCTGCCCTGATTGGAAGTCCGGGCAAGACTGTCTTATCATCTTCCAGCAAAACACCGTTGTCAGCATGCAGTGGTGTTTGCTGCATCACTGGAACAAGGGATAAAATTGAGATAAATACTGAAGCTAATATGATTGCATGTCAGTAATTATGGTCATCACACGGAGCTGTCAACATGGAAACTCCACATTCACACGTGTACAAGAACACGTGCGCAACCTCAATATTACGTTACGCGTACACTGCCTGTCTTGTTTATATATTGTTAACATTAAATTTAGTCTTTAAAGGATTCAAAAGGCTTCGTAAAAGTGTAAGAAAAATTGTGGGTCTGGTCTTACCACCAGTGAAAAGAAGAACTAACTAACTAACTAACTAACTCCATGTAGCACAGTCCTTCTTGAGAAGCTAACAGGTCGTCAGCTAGTCAAGAAATTCCCCTCGTTTTATGGAACACGAAGGTTCATTACCGCACTCACAACAGCCCGCCACCTGTCCCTATCCTGAGCCATACCAATCCAGTCCATGCCCTCCATCCCACTTCTTGAAGATCCATTTTAATATTATCCTCCCATCTACGACTGGGTCTTCCAAGTGGTCTCCTTCCCTCAGGTATGCACCTCTCCCCTCCCACATATGTGAGTGAAAAGAAGAAAGATGAGGAAAATATAATATTGTATTTGTCTACAGCTCACTCTTTCTGTAGGCCTACAGTCAAACGTGAGGTAAAGTGCATTAAAAATGGAAAAGTTCTTGTTTATGCAAAAGTTTCAAACAATTCGTGATAGAGAAACACCGAACAAATGGCACACCTGCTCACGCCACACCAACTACGAAAACTCTTAAAGAACTCAACAAGTTGCTACCAGTAAAGCAAACCTACATTGCGTCACACCCCACAGCACCATAATTCTGATACGCAGTGCTACGAGGCCTTGTGATATGTTTCGCAACATCACAAGTTTTTACGGTGAGGAGTTGTTAGCACCTCGCCCACTCCCCAATCCGGAGGACCACCCCTTGTCGGCTGTCCGCGAATCATTATTCAATATATCCGCAACTGCCCTCAATAGTGGAGGCCGTTCCTCCATCCGCAACCCGAGGACGCGCCATGCCGTGGTGACAGGGACCGACTTATCTGGCTCAGGATAGGGACAGGTGGCGGGCTCTTGTGAATGCGGTAATGAACCTTCGTGTTCCATAAAATACGGGGAACTTCTTGACATAGTGCCACGAGAATCTCAGATCGTACACAAAGCTAATCTATAGATATTAATATCATTATGCCTAAGCAACCATCAGTGAGGATATTAACAGTGCAAAGCAACCGATGATACGAATCGATAAATACAATATCGATACTGACATCAAAGCTCGTATTGTATCTGTGTGTTTGGATACGGGCGAAGCTAAATGCATGCACACCTAACGGAGTCAGCTGCGTTGCAATGCAGATAACACAAGAAACTTCTTCAGGGTGTTCAGATGAAAGACGTAGTTCGCGTATTGATTTTCGATAGACGTTAACGCACCACTGACTTTAGATGGAATGCCATTTCCGTGTACGTTGCGCGTGATTGAAGGAACATATTGCTAAGACTGAAATGCAAAATGTTTTTTTTAAAGGCATGCCTTTCTTATAACGCCATATTTTAAAGTGATAAAATGCAATTTTCCAGTCCATTCGCAATGTCTGTAGCCCAGTGGTCGTTGCCTTCATACAGTACAGTGTACATAAGTGCTTACATCAGAGCACAATGTTCTATAAAGGAATACACAGCCCCTACGTACTGGGGATTTAGATGGAGCAGGTGTGTCTCAAAACTGCTAGATTTGAGGGACTCACGGCAGTGTTGCTGAAGGCTCAAGTCTTATAGGATAAACGGTGCGCGGACTGGTGAAGAGCTACCGACGTTTCGAAAGATTTTAGTGCCCTCATGTGCAGGAAGAATTGTTCTTTATCTGCCTTACCCTGAATATGAAGGAAGTATAACTCCACAAAACGTCGGTTAATATTTAGCAGCTCAAACACAATATTTATCAGCTCACGCACAATATTTAGCAGCTCACGCACAATATTTAGCAGCTCACACACAATATTTAGCAGCTCACGCACAATATTTAGCAGCTCACACACAATATTTAGCAACTCACACACAATATTTAGTAACTCACACACAATATTTAGCGGCTCACGCACAATATTTAGCAAGTCACACACAATATTTAGCAGCTCACGTACAATATTTAGTAGATCGCGCATAATATTTAGCAGCTCATGCACAATAGTAACAGCTCACGCGCAATATTTTGCAGCTCATGCACAATATTAACAGCTCACGCGCAATATTTAGCAGCTAACGCACAATATTTAGCAGCTCACGTACAATATTTAGCAGCTCACACACAATATTTAGCAACTCACACACAATATTTAGTAACTCACACACAATACTTAGCGGTTCACGCACAATATTTAGCAAGTCACGCACAATATTTAGCAGCTCACGCACCTGAACATCCCAGAAGACGCTTGCTTAATGTTTGTGCCAAAGAACGGACAGCTACAACGACATATAAAGTACATTAATACCGTCAACACAACTCACACTGTACGTACGAGGGCTGTCCAAAAAGTATCCGACTATATTTTTCCCGCGGTAAGTAATGGCGAAAGGGTGGGGAAACTGAGCGTAGTGGTAGAAGGGACTTTCATGCGCATGCGTGATTTTTTGCTGCCTCGCAACACCGTCGGATGCGTCTGTCGCTGCCAGATAGCGAAGTGGTGTAACACGTGTTCGTCGCATTCTCGTTTCGCTCAAGATGACAGAATGTTTGGAGCAGCGATACTGCATCAAGTTTTGTCAGAAACTTGGGGATACCCAAGCGGAAACAATCCGCAAAATTCAGCAGGCTTTCGGTGATGATGCATTGGGGGTCACTCAAATTAAAGAGTGGTTCAACCGCTTTAAAGATGGCCGCATGTCGGCGGACAGTGACCAGCGTTCCGGGAGACCGTCAACGAGCCGAAATGCTGATGTCATTGACAAAGTGTGGACATTGATCATGGAGGACCGTCGTTTGACCGTCCGGGAAATTGCTGATGAGGTTGGGATCAGCAGAGGTTCCGCAAACACGATTTTAACTGAGGATGTGGGCATGCGAAGAGTGGCGGCAAAATTTGTGCCCAAGCTGCTTTCGCCGGAGCAGCAACAACTCTGCCTTGAGGTCGCGCAGGATATGCTGGAGTGCGCCAACAGGGATCCTGAATTCCTGAAGACTGTGATCACTGGTGACGAGTCGTGGGTGTACGGATATGACCCGGAAACTAAGGTCCAGTCGTCACAATGGAAGCATCCAACATCCCCGAGGCCCAAAAAAGCACGACACGTTCGGAGCAATGTGAAGGTGATACTGACTGTTTTCTTCGATTACCGGGGTGTTGTGCATCATGAGTACGCACCACTAGGCCAAACTGTTAATAAGGAGTACTACCAAGAAGTCCTCCGTCATCTTCGTGATGCAGTTCGGCGCAAGAGACCGGAGCTGTGGGACGCACGCAACTGGCAGCTGCATCATGACAATGCCCCAGCTCATTCATCACACCTGATCCAGGGTTTCCTGGCTAAGCACGGCATTCCGCAGGTTCGCCAGGCTCCCTACTCTCCTGACATGGCTCCTTGTGATTTCTGGCTGTTCCCGAGATTGAAGACACCGCTAAAAGGCTCCCGTTTTGACAGCCGCGAGGACATCATACAGAACGCGACGGTGCAGCTGCACACCATTCCAAAACAAGCCTTCCAGAATTGCTTCCAGCGATGGAAGGACCGCTGGGCTAAGTGTGTGGAGTCACAAGGGGCCTACTTTGAAGGGGATTAGGTATTGTAACCACCCAGATACAGAACTTTTTTTTCCCGGCCCAAGGTCGGATACTTTTTGGACAGACCTAGTATAAGTCTTTTACGATACCAACCATTACACAGTAATTCTTTTTACTCCTACATGTTTCGGCTAACCATCGTAGCCATCATCAGGCAGTCACTTTCCACAGACGTGTGCAGCTTACAGTACGTCAGTGAATAGCGATATGTACGTTAATTACATACAGCAGTAGTCACATGCAGTACCAATAATTTTATAGTTTAAATTATGTATAAAATTAAGATAGTAAGTTAGTACATAAAATATGAAGTACAAAATATATACAAAAGTCTGTCTCCAAACATGTCTTGCAAATCACTTCTAGTTTTGTAGGGTGGAGACCCCCGGCTATGGTACCCGATGTTTATTTCATGCGTAATTTATGTATTGACAGAATATATTTCAATTTAAACTATATAAAAATAATTACTACTGTACATAATTAATGTACATATCACCATTCAATGACATACTGTAAGCTGCGCACGTCTGTGGAAAGTGACTCCCTGACAATGGCTACGATGGTTAGCCGAAACATGTAGGAGTATAAAGGAATAATTGTACAGCGTCACTTTATATTCACCGTGCATGTTTTTATAATTGAATTATTTGTACCAACAAATGCACTAAGACAGTTTTTTCACTGTTTTCTTTATTATAAGGATGCCCCAATACGCATTTCGGCAGTTATTCTGCCATCATCAGGGGGTATTTTAAGTGAGTTTTTACATAGACCAATTCTTTGGTTACGTCATAACAGTGAGTCAGTATTTGTTACCATATCGTATAAAATTTTGTAAAATTAGTGGTATTTTATTACACGCAAAATAACTGCACGCAATGTGTATAATATTAATTACATTTTACGTATTTTCAGCAAATCACATTACATGCAAAATGTACCATACTGAATGTAACACTGAGATCTCAGTTATGATTTCAATTTTACTTCTCACTTTTTACAAAGATAGAAGGCCCGAAGATGATCCAGATGGATCGAAACAAGTTGCCTGAGTAATATCAGTTGCTCAAAGGTCATACTTAGTTAGTTACCTCCTGTCGCTCCTTGCGGAGCATATGGCCTCCTTTCAGAGGTTTCTTGGTCTGGAAGTGTGCATTCTGTAGTGAGTGACCAGTCCACTGACTGCACAAGTTATACTCATCCTGATATGACTGTCAGAGCCATCTAGCAATCAATCAGGAGACTTGGGTGAGAAATGGCTGCTTGAATTTTGCTTACGAAACATCTCAATTCATGCCCGTAAGGTTCTTTTACATGCCGTAAATCTACGACATGGGACCGACGGCTTTACTTCCCCTCCGAAGGAAGTGGTGCTCCGGATTTTTATCACCCTTAAAAATCCATCGACCTCGGCCGGGATTGAACCCGCGAACCTTGGGTCCAGTGGCGAGCACGCTAACCACTAGTCCACCGAGGACATACTCGTACAATATAAGATGCATTGATGGTATTCGTGTACGTAACACCAAGGGACCCTTAACACAAAACAACCACAACGACACCTTCAAACCAAATAACCTTCCTTGCAGTGATGAATAAAATTATGTGGATAAACAAGTGTCGGGGGGGGGGATTGTCGGTGAAAACATTAGAAGGGTGCCTACAAAGGAAAGGAATTAAGATCAACTGATTAAGGATTAGAAACTTGCATGAAACGCCTGTAACAATTACTGTGAGTGTACCGCTGAACAGACGTGTAGGAGAAGTTGCCGAAACGGCACGGCGAAACTTTTTCTGCGTCACAAAACTGCAGATTTAATCACACGCACATCGTTGTCCGTATAGACATCTCTACTTATTGAGATGTCACACGATTCATTTGCAATTAATGCAAACAGTAACTTATTCCACTAAACAAAATGAGACATAAATATGTTTCGTAAAAGGCTAAACCGAATTGCACACCCGGGTCGTTATTTTATTTGACAATTATCGTTTCTCACTTCCCGTCGCTGTTACTCCGAGCGTGTGGGCGGTCGGAAGAGTGGGCTGCGTTAATACTATAAACGAGCCGACAGGAAGTGACAATTGTCAGACCATATAATGGCCTTATATTGGTTAAATGAGTTACGTACTTTACAATTAAAATTAAAGGCAAGAAAACCAAAGGAGTAACAGAGTTTAAAGTTGCGTCATCGCTCTTGGAAACTTAACTGTACTGGACTGATGTATTTCAAGCTGGGGTCCAGTGACGTGCTGTTCTGAATACGGTAATGAACCCTTGGGTGCCATAATTTTCTTTGGGTTTCCTTATCAAAAATGTACAAAAAGTCCTTCTTAAATAATGAAAGCGTTTTGATATGCATAAATGGCTGCTGCATAATCTTATTATGATAATCTTCTTACTATCAAAATGTTTGAAAAGATTAATATATGGCTGATTTTTCCCCCTCAGTGAAGGTGAGATAGAAATTGAAGTGACTAATATCATACGAAAACATCGAAGATAGAAATGAGGCTTCTAAAAGCGGCCGGATGATGGAACAAGACCGAAAATGGCATACTCCCCATAGAACACACACTTTAACAGGGCGTTCTTTAACTTCGGAATGTCACGCATTTCCCGGTTCACGCGTAAATGTAATTTACTGCCTTCTCTACGCTGATTTTTACCCCTCCTCGATACTCACAAATGCTCAACAGCATTATACGCATGTGTATTATACCAAATTTCACCCAAATCGGGCAATAAAACATGGAAAGTACCGACAGACATTCGGTTATGGCCCTAAGTAAAGTACGATTTTCACTGCGTCTATTTTAACAAAACACACGCTCAAAAAATTTCTGTCGATATCTGCTGTATCGAATTTTATCGAAATCTGACAAAATGTGTCCAAAACACGGGCAAAATTTCATTCATGACCTTCAGTGAAGTATGGTTTTCACTGCACCGATTTTCACGAAACTCTCAAGTGCTCAAGGACTTTACGTGGACATCTCCTACACTCACTTTCACCCAAACTGGTCAAGAAATACGGAACATAGGCTTAGAAATTCATTTACGTCCAGAAGTAAAGTATGAATGTCACTGGGCCGATTTTCAGCGATTTTCACGAAACTCGCTCTTACTCAACAATTTTTTGTAAAAAAATTTACGTACTATACTAGAATCTACGTGCAGCGACTGAAGTAAACCACAAGAAACCTCAGTCAGAATAGTTGATGTCCGAACCGGCGTTTCGATACAACCGACAAAGGCCCCAGCCTTCACTTTCACCGCGCAGAAACCTCAAATCTCACCACAGAAGGAACAGTTCTAACCAACGGCAGGGGTCGAGGTCAGGAGGTCAATCTGTGATTGTAACAGGATCTGACAACGGTATATGACACTTAGTTCCTTTCTTATGTCCGTCGTTTGGACGATGGGCCAGTGACCAAGAACAGCCCTTTCTATCGGCCCCAAGTCCAGTCTCCGCCTCCCCGCCCTTTTATCTACAGAAGGAAAAACGTCAATTTTCCGAAACGTCGTGTCCTTTTGTGAATAAGAGACGACAAACAAACACCAGAAACCGAGTAATCCCAAATATAAAGCCGTTTACAACTGAGATATATAACTCTTTTCAGACTAACTTGGAAGTGAATCCTATACAGCAGGTAAAACCCGATTTGTAGGAGCTAATATTTCGTTTAAACCGACAGTGCTGGGAAATGTGACCAGTTAAAAGACCTAGACATAGAAGGGCGGATAATATTAAAATAAATCTTAAACAGAATTGTAACAGTGTGGACCGGATTCATCTAGATCAGAATGGAATTATCAGACGGGCTCTTGTGAACGCTATCATGAACATTCGGTTTCCACAGACGGCGAGAAAAATTAGCACATTAGTGACCATTAGCTTCCAGAATATTCTGTGGCAACGTTATAAGATGATGTTGATGTGATTACGATTTAATCACATTCTACAAATAAACGGATCTATTTACTATCTGTACAGGCTATTAATGCCGATCCCAGTGGCCGTGCGGTCTAAGGCGTGGGTCTTCAGCCGCTCGCTTACTAGGATCGTGGGTTCGAATCCCACCGGGAGCATGGATGTTTGTGTTGGTTTAGATGTATGGACGATAGCATGAAACATAAGGTGACATGCAGGACAAAAGGACTTCAACAGTACAAATGGATCAAAGGGGAAAACCCAGGAATTAATACAAAAAAAAAAATTCCACCGGGGGCATGGATGTCTGTCTGTTGTGAGTGTTGTGTGTTGTCAGGTAGAGGTCTCTGCGACGGGCTGATCACTCGTCCAGAGGAGTCCTACCGACTGTGATGTGTCTCAAATATGTGTGACCATAAAACCTCGACGAAACGAGGAGGCCCAGGCCCATATAGGGCTGTCGAGCCATAAAAAAAATAAAAAAAAAAGCTATTAATGTCCATATCGGTGTAATTTGATTAAAATCCTTAATAACATGACACAACCCTTTAAGGCATCATGTGTAGAAATGTGCTGAGGGACCACATGCACAAAGCCATGACGCCAAAATACCCATATCATTTTTATCGTCGTGCAAAAAAGTGGGTTATTGATGTCTTGTCTATAAACCAGCGACTGTACCTCATCACATCTATGCCTTTTCAGAGTGGAAGCTGTTGGCGAGAGGCGGATGGATGAGGTAGCCCAGTTACGTGACACGGCGTGTCCCTTCCGGAGACGACGAACGGAAAACACTTTGTAGTGAAAATACAATTCGTTGTTGAATTATATTTCTTGAAAATACAATTAAAATATAATCACAAATTCAGAAAATGCTTCAAGAAAAAATTCGTCCAAACACAACTAAGTTCCATTTATTATACAGAACTAAATGTTTCGACCTATTTTAGGAATATAGGTGACTTAAGTTTTAAAAGCAAAGATTGTGAACATGAGGATGACCTAAAATATGTCGAAACATTATTAATTATATGCTGTGAACGTGAATTGGATGCATTGAAAAATGTGAACTCTCGACGACACGCCTGAGGATGGCACAAGGAGTGCCGAAACATATGTAGGGACAAGCATACACCAAAATAGTGTAGTGCATTTGTTGGAATAAAATAATTAATTAATGTCGAAACATGTTGTTCTGTATAATAAATGGAACTTAATTGTATTTGGACGGATTTTTTCTTGATCTCTGTTATAAACAACACAACGGAAGGACATCTTTAAAAATTCTGAAAATGCTTCTTTTTCAGTGTCATATCCGGTGCCATACCGCTCGCTGGGCACAGTCATTCATGTCATATCCGGTGCCATACCGCTCGCTGGGCACAGTCATTCATGTCATATCCGGTGCCATACCGCTCGCTGGGCACAGTCATTCATGTCATATCCGGTGCCATACCGCTCGCTGCGCACAGTCATTCATGTCATATCCGGTGCCATACCGCTCGCTGGGCACAGTCATTCATGTCATATCCGGTGCCATACCGCTCGCTGGGCACAGTCATTCGTCTGTATAGGATGCGGCAAAATACTTTTGTACCTTCCGCATCTTCGCCATATTTGTAGCTGTTGCCGTACAAACAACAGGCCTGTTTCGCTTACAATCTGTGCATCGCAGACTTGCCGCTACACTGATCTACCCCGACAGTTCGCTCTACATTTTGTGCCTACCATCTTCACTCCTTGCACACGCGTCTCCCCCCCCCCCCCCCAAAGCATTAAATTCTTAAAAACGACAATTGTTAGGGCCAACGCTTCGTTCAGAGATCTGATTCCCGTCCTTTTTTCCCCTGTAACCGTGTAATCTACAAAGCTACACGGCGTCATAAACTAGAAAACAGTAATCTTCACATTCAAGGCAGAATATTTTATGGAATCCTACTAAGTCATCTTTCATTTAAGGTACGGCTCACTTTCCCAATATGTTCAGCCATCGGTCACATGCAGCATTAGAGTTGAACTCGGTTATAACGCCATGAAAGGGGCTGAATATTTTGTGTCGTTATAAACGAGCGTTGTTATATCCGAGGACTATAATATTATGGTTAACAGTGATAAATTAATTGGTATCACAGAGAATCTGACGTTATAGTCGAGGTGTCGCATAAACCGATCTCGTTATAACAGGGTTCGACTTTACTTTATTGTGAAGCAACTGTATTTCTTTCTAAACCCCTTAAACGACAGGATTCTGGAATGGTACCTCGTCTTTACCGGATTCGGTGTTTTCTATCTGACACTCCGAAGAAAATCTCAGTTTTAAGTTTATAAAATTGCTACACAAAGCTTTTTTTTTTGTGCAGTGGCGTCGGCTTTATCTCCCGCGTGGCTCTCTTGAGTTCATTAAGGCTCACAGTGGCGTCCTCACTTAACTGTTGTTACGGTTCTGTTAGGGAAAGTGCCAGCATGTTGTCATAGTAACTGTGGATGCGAGCCGTCACCCCTCTTAGATTACATGAGGTTCACTGCTGACATAGCGCAACGTAACGTACCCACAAGACAGTTCTACTTACAAGCACACTGTACGTAAAGTAAACATTCCACAGCATGGTAGCCTGTGAAGTTCTTACCTCTCCCCCAACCTTAAATACAGTGGATATGGTTAGTGCATATGTATATTTTATCCAGTTTAGTATAATCTTTTGTTTTGTATGGGTGCGAAACTTGGTCTCTCACACTGAGGGAGGAACATAGGCTGAGGGTGTTCGAGAATATGGTGCTGAGGAGGATATTTGGGGCTTAAGAGGGACGGGGTAACAGGGGAGTGGAGAAGACTACATAACGAGGAATTTAATGATCTGTACTCATCACCAAATATTCGGGTGATCAAATCAAGAAAAATGAGGTGGGCGGGGCATGTAGCACGTATGGGTGAGGGGAGAGGTGCATACAGGATTTTGGTGGGGAGACCTGAGGGAAAGAGACCACTTGGAAGACCTATATGTAGATGGAAGGATAATATTAAAATGATCTTCAAGAAGTGGGACGGGGAGGAATGGACTGGGTTGGTCTGGTTCAGTACAGGAACAGGTGGCGGGCTCTAGTGAAGGAGATAACGAACCTCTGGGTTCCATAAAATGCGGGGAATTTCTTCACTAGCTGAGGAACTGTTAGCTTCTCTGGCAGGACTCTACTCCATGGAGTTTGTTGCTTGGTATAACCCTTAGAAATAGCATGAAGGCAGATGGAAGGAAACGTTTCGTATATCGCCAAAAAAAAACTTAAACCTTGCGATAAATGTAGTTGTCTTCCAAGGTCTTTTCGAGGTCATAACGAGCACATTCAAAGCAATCGTGACGTCACATTGTCTCTCGCTCGTTGTATGAAGCTGTTGACAACAGCCACAATTTCCCGATTAAATGTCAACAGGCTTTATTGTAGCACATTTACAACAAATAATATTTCAGTTGGACACATAGCTAACAAAATGTCCACCACAGCAAGTGTTCACGGTCGGTGTCAGCTATCACCCGCATGCTCCCGCCCACTGAAGTGGCCTGACCTGACGACGAGAGGCACCACGCCATGGCTTTCCCACGCGTCGAAGCAAACAGTGGTATATGCGATTTTTAGGCGTGTTCGCAAAATTGCGAAAAGCGACTATTAGCTAGGTCACGTCCGTCCGCATGGAACAACTCGACTCCCACTGGACGGATTTTCATGAAATTTGATATTTGAAGATTTTTCGAAAATCTGTCCGGAAAATTCAATCTTGATTAAAATCTGACAAGAATAACTGGTACTTTACATGAAGACTTGTGTACATATATGATATCATAGTATCATATATGATATATATAACATAATATAATATATATATCATAATAGTTTGTCCAAACGGAACTCGGCTCCCAGTAAACGGATTTTCATTAAATTTGACATTTGAACATCTTTCGAAAATCTGTTGAAAAAATTCAAGTTTCATTAAAATCTGACAAGAATAACGGGTACTTTACATAAAGACCTATGTACATTTATGTTAATATCTCGCTGAATTCTTCTTAGAATGAGAAATACTCTAGACAAAACTTTTAGAGGAACTCAAAACACACATTTTATGTTCAATAACTTTTTCCGAAAATCGTGCCGTTTATGAGATAATGTAGAAAAATATGGTAGAGCCAGACAGGCCACAGATGGCAATACGGCGCAGAAAAGATGCCTTATTTAACGACTCTGTCAATTGCTGAGATCACGTGGGGTCGGTGATAGATGAATGTATGAGTATGGAGCATGGGTGTAATGATACTGACAGGACAAAACCGAATTACTCGCAAGAAACCCTTCCCAGTGCCATTTTGTCAGCCACAAATCCTATAACATCTTGAGACCCAGACCTCCGCGGTGAAAGGCCGGTGACTAGGAGCCTCAGCCATGGCACAGTCATTACGCAGTATTAACCGGTCGGTCTTTGTAATGCAGTCGGAGTGTTTCTGTGAGGTGTGAACTAAATGCAAACAATTTTAAAGGACGTCATCCCCTTGTGTTGTTCATAACAGAAATCAAGTCGAAATAGTCCGAAAGCAACTAAATTCTATTTAGTACTCAGAACTACATGTTTCGATCTACGTTTTAAACACAATTTGTGAACCTGAGGATGACCTGAAAGAGGATTCGAACCACGCATCTCCCGATTGGAAGACAGACCACTTGTGCCCATTTGTTTGGTAATTTATTTTTCTGTTGCGCAACAGCCCCACTGGGGCCCAGGCCGTCTCATTCTTGAGGTTTCTAGATCACACGCAATTACACACACACACACACACTCGGTAGGACTCCCCTGAACGAGTGATCAGCTCGTCGCAGAGGCCGCTACCTACACAACACACAACAAACACGAGAGACGAACATCCATGTCCTCAGCGGGACTCGAACCCGCGATCCCAGCAAGCAAGAGGCTGCAGACCTACGCCTTAGACCGCAAGGCCACCCGGATAGGCTTTGTGTGATAATACTACGAAATGTGAATGTCTGAAAGTGTAATAGACCTCTATAAGTCTCCTTAAGTAACATCGTAAACTGCTCTCTTGCTTCATCTTTCACATGTCAAAACATTTCCCTGACCACATTTAAAATACGACAAAATAATTGGCTACATCGCATATATCCTGAACCTCAGAGTTTTGGAAAATACAGGGCACATTTTCGAACTAAATAACAATCACTTCCAAACGCTGTTCTTCTTTTATTTTCAATACAACCTTCGCATTTTACACAAAGCAGTTTAGTCAATTAATTGCTGCCTGTCCCCCTTTTTGCAGCTGAAGTAGAAGTGCCCCAGTAAGAGAGCGCCTTAAGGTCACAAGTTGCTACGTTGCCATCGTCCAGACAGAGCGAAAGGCCAGCAGCACAAATCGGTAGCTACATTCCACACCAGCACGGCTCCATACCAAGCCTGTTCTATCGTTCTCAAGCTGTAGTGTCCACTGCGGCTCTGCAGAAACGCGGTCTATAGCAGGCCCACTGTCCATCAACGCGGTCTATAGCAGACCCACTGTCCATCAACGCGGTCTATAGCAGGCCCACTGTCCATCAACGCGGTAAATAGCAGGCCCACTGTCCATCAACGCGGTCTATAGCAGGCCCACTGTCCATCAACGCGGTCTATAGCAGGTCCACTGTCCATCAACGCGGTCTATAGCAGGCCCACTGTCCATCAACGCGGTCTATAGCAGGCCTACTGTCCATCAACGCGGTCTATAGCAGGCCCACTGTCCATCAACGCGGTCTATAGCAGGCCTACTGTCCATCAACGCGGTCTATGGCAGGCCCACTGTCCATCAACGCGGTCTATAGCAGGCCTACTGTCCATCAACGCGGTCTATAGCAGGCCCACTGTCCATCAACGCGGTCTATAGCAGGCCCACTGTCCATCAGCGCGGTCTATAGCAGGCCCACTGTCCATCAACGCGGTCTATAGCAGGCCCACTGTCCATCAACGCGGTCTATAGCAGGCCCACTGTCCATCAACGCGGTCTATAGCAGGCCCACTGTCCCATCATCCGGATGGTACATAAATGAATATGGAGCAAAGGAGTTAGGATGACAAGACAGGACCAGAGTACTAAAAATAACTTCTCTTTAACCAACCAATGCACACAGTAGACCCACAAAAGAACTGAGATAGCCTACATTGTAACTTCTGTCCTTTTAAAATGTACCATTATTGTTGATTTGTAATTTGTGTAATTCACAATCCAAGTCCCTGATGATGATCCCAAAATAGGGATTCGAAACATGTCGGACTAGTTTTATGGTAAACTGTATTGTATAATAAAGAATAGTAAGTGTGCATTGGCTGGTTAAAGATATGTGTGATAGACCAAAATGCACGGTATCAATAACATAGATTTCACTAAAGCAGCCTTTCCCCTTGTCACTTTATGGACCACTGTAGGACAGAATACGGGCTTCCGCGATGACAAGACATCGACTAACCGCCTGGACTATTCCACGGTCTCTGTAGGAGGCTTACGGTAAATAAAGTTGTGCTACTTGTCACCATATTTAGTGCAATGGCTCATCCAATGAGTCTTAGTGCATTGCATTTACTTTCCTTATGCAAACCATATTTTCCTAACACTGAACTTTCTTGATCTTCGAAGCCTACCTCGACAATACATCCACCAAACAATACTTTGATATCATTCTCTGCGCATTTAGTTACAAATGTCTCCAAATCATCACAGAACATATGCTTCATATCTTCAACTTGATTTTTTGTTCACCGTGCATTGTGTTAATATATATATATTGAACAATACCGACAAATGCACTAATTTTTGTAGTATATACACTACATAAGGTGTGGATGTTTTTGTAATGTGTGTACGGTGTTCTAATGTGTGTACTTGTATTTACTGTATGTATTTTGTTTTGTAATTGTGTATAGTTTGTTTTGTATTGTTATTTTTATGTATATTTATATGTCCATTTGTATTGTGTGTACTAGTGTAAGGACTACTGCCACCGGGTGAAAACATTTGTATTGTGTGTACTAGTGTAAGGACTACTGCCACCGGGTGAAAACATTTGTATTGTGTGTAATAGTGTAAGGACTACTGCCACCGGGTGAAAACATTTGTATTGTGTGTAATAGTGTAAGGACTACTGCCACCGGGTGAAAACATTTGTATTGTGTGTACTAGTGTAAGGACTACTGCCACCGGGTGAAAACATTTGTATTGTGTGTAATAGTGTAAGGACTACTGCCACCGGGTGAAAACATTTGTATTGTGTGTACTAGTGTAAGGACTACTGCCACCGGGTGAAAACATTTGTATTGTGTGTACTAGTGTAAGGACTACTGCCACCGGGTGAAAACATTTGTATTGTGTGTACTAGTGTAAGGACTACTGCCACCGGGTGAAAACATTTGTATTGTGTGTACTAGTGTAAGGACTACTGCCACCGGGTGAAAACATTTGTATTGTGTGTACTAGTGTAAGGACTACTGCCACCGGGTGAAAACATTTGTATTGTGTGTACTAGTGTAAGGACTACTGCCACCGGGTGAAAACATTTGTATTGTGTGTACTAGTGTAAGGACTACTGCCACCGGGTGAAAACATTTGTATTGTGTGTACTAGTGTAAGGACTACTGCCACCGGGTGAAAACATTTGTATTGTGTGTACTGTGTAAGGACTACTGCCACCGGGTGAAAACATTTGTATTGTGTGTACTAGTGTAAGGACTATTGCCACCGGGTGAAAACCCAATTGCAGTAAGTAATAATAATAAAATAATAATAATAAACGCCCTACGTACGTTTCGGTCACAAGTGACCATCTTCAGGGGCTCAATAACACTGAGATTGACTTCACTACACTTCACTTGTTCATCCCACTGCACTGTTAAACTTCCCCCAGATGACCACCCACAGCTACAGCCCCACACAACACATAACAGCACGCAGACCTCAGTACAAAATACACAGCGACCAAGTCAACTCTACACAGCAACCTTCGAAAACGGAAGACAACCAATATCGACACCAAGTGAAAAAAGATAGTACAATAAACGTTAGCATTACTTTGAGAACTATGTAATGTCAACACTAATATATAGCGACGCAAAACGGAGTACAAAATAGACCGGACCAAGTCAACACACCAAACTCATCACAGCTACCAGTAAAAACGGAAGACAATCAATACCTACCCCAAGTGGATATGAAAAAAGATAGTACAAGTTAACAGTGCAGTGGGATGAACAAGTGAAGTGTAGTGAAGTAAATCTCAGTGTTATTGAGCCCCTGAAGATGGTCACTTGTGACCGAAACGTACGTAGGGCGTTTATGTAGTGTATATACTACAAAAATTAGTGCATTTGTCCGTATTGTTCAATATATATACTTCATATCTTCATTCTTCTCCTCCATAGGGCATGTACACATATTTAACTGACGTTGTGAAATCTTCTCTTTTACTCTAAGGGTGAGAATTGTTTGATCAATACGAAGGAAGTCAATAACCAGATGCTTGACTTCTTTTGCTGACTATAAATCTACAGGCAAGTTCATGCTTCATTTTTTTATAGCTGTAGTATATATTGCTGCCGAACCCAGTGGCCGCGCGGTCTAAGGCGTGGGTCTGCGGCCGCTCGCTTACTGGGATCGTGGGTTCGAATCCCACCGGGGCATGGATGTTTGTGTTGGTGTAGATGTATGGACGATAGCATGAAACATAAGGTGACATGCAGGACAAAAGGACTTCAACAGTACAAATAGATCAACGGGAAAAACCCAGGAATTAATACAAAAAAAAATCCCACCGGGGGCATGGATGTCTGTCTGTTGTGAGTGTTGTGTGTTGTCAGGTAGAGGTCTCTGCGACGGGCTGATCACTCGTCCAGAGGAGTCCTACCGACTGTGATGTGTCTCAAATATGTGTGACCATAAAACCTCGACGAAACGAGGAGGCCCAGGCCCATATAGGGCTGTCGAGCCATAAAAAAAAAGTATATACTGCTATTCATTCTTTCTAGTATACCTTGACCAACCCAAAGAATTTCCTGTAAAGTTGTTATACATAAATTGTATTCTCTTACCACATTTTCCAGATTCTCAGAGCCCCTCCTTTACACAAGGTTAACACATTCCAGGTTCCAATTCGTAACCCTCAGACACGCAGGTCATTCATTGTTAGTCTTTCTGGTCCGTCTAAAGCCGGGATTAGACGGCGCGTGGCTCGTCCAGTGACGTGACGTCACTTGCTCGGCCAACAGATCGGAACAGAAAAGACAATCTGGCTACACGACGCGGCGCAGCTCGGCAAATGGAGGACGAGCGGCCTTGCTCGGGTAGGTTCGGCTCGGCTTGTGGAATAAGTCGTGTTGTTCTATGAACTTAAAAATGTCCTCGTTTGACCACTCCATTCTAGCCAATACCAATTGTGGGACAGAAAGTTTCACTTTTCGCGCACCCCGACAGCAGAAAACAAAGACCAGACCTAAGTGTATACAGGTTTGGACGAGACTGGCTTGGCGCGTACACTGCAAGCGCCGTGTAGCCGCTAAAGCTGCCCGCGCCGAGTCCCTTTGAGGATCGTGAAAAAACCGCTTCTGAGGCGATCCAACGAGCCTCGCTCCACCAATCACACGCCGCGCCGCGCCAGGCCGGTTACACGGCGCGTTTGAATACGATTCCTTGTCAATGACGTCAGTTATGACGTAAAACGAGCCGAGCCACGCGCCGTCTAACTCCCGGCTTAAGGCTATCATCATAGGCTTCCTAAAAATATTGTTCTTTTACGGGGATGATATTATCAGCTTCATGCTGCAACCTCCAACCTGGAGGACCAGGGTATCCCTTACGTCTCGGTCATCACCTTTGACAAACGTACATTGCCTGTCTTGTTATCTCTGTGTTGCCTTCTTTCTATTCTTCACTAATGACGACATCAGCTGAACGGCAGGGTGGAGTAGCTGCTCCTCATGTTGAGTTTCTCTGTTCCTCTGCTAATTAATTACTGTTAGTTTCAAATGTTCTCTTGGAAAACTTGTTCTCAGAAACCTTCACTGAGTTTTGTCTGCACACTGCGGGGTTCTGTGTGTTGCATTTGTAACAATTCTCGCAAGAAATTAGCTGTTCATAAACTGTGATTTTCATCGCGGATAATTTTAATAACGATTTCAAAATGTTCTTTTTCTGATTACTGTTGGCTCCAGATAACTCAGTTCTGATGTCAATGCCTATGCCCTGCTATTAACAATTTCATTCCTACGAATAATAGTTAATGTCTGTGAAGCTGTGTCTTAATTTGTTTACATTTTACCGGTTACACTTACCAATTTGTTCTAGATCACACCGTCAATTATAATATCGATTTAAGCTCAAAATTATTCTTTCGCTGCCTTCAGGGGATGACATAATCATGTCTTTTTCTTGCTGTTTGTTTCCAAGTAACTCTTGCCATACAGTATTTCTTGTACGTTTCCATTTCTTTCAAACAATGGCTTACATTCCACTACTAAGAATCTCTTCTCTCAGCACAAAATGGCTGTACGTTTGCACATATGTCACTGAGTGTCCTTCATTTCTGCCCAAATTTCTTTCAACAGTCTAGTTCAAGTATTTCGTCTAATGTCACTCTCATTTAAACAACAACATTCTCATAAACCTTGAAGTTCTCACATTGGTGGCTATGAAGAATACTGTCTTCCGGGATGTGACGCCGTGTACTCTGAGAAAAATTTACAGTTCTTCCTCCATAGCATCACATACGACAGACATACACAACCTTTTTTATTTTTACAGAAATTTTTGACATTGTTGAAATATATCGCACGGGTGACTTCATTCAATCCCTAGCCTGCATTTCATTATCATATATATATATATATAATCATTATCATATATATATATATATATAAAAGAACGGGAAAGGAATTGTAGAATGACAATGTGAGGAGCTGGTGGTAGCCGTGGCCACACGAATATGCTAAAGTGGGGGCTGTATCGTGATTACAGTCCCGTGTATTTCAATGGTTTGTTTCTTTCCAGCACTTGCTGCAAAACACACTAATTTTAAGGACTCAGGTACTTATGTACTGAAATATCTGCTACTCAAACACATACAATTTTACAATGTTTTTTTTTTCGGAAGAGTAATTGTAATTTACATTTGCCATTCATGCGAAATTAATTTCCGTGTGCATATGTACAATATACTGTCGATAATATGGGGTAATAATGGGAATGGGCCTTGACGGATAATTGAGAAACACGGATAATCCAAAACATATACAGTAGAACCCGGTTATAACGACATCGGCTTACGCGACACCTCGTCTATAGCGTCAGATATTCTGTGGTACCAATTAATTCCTCACTGTTAACCGTAACATTATACTCCTCGGTTATAACAACACTCGTTTATAACGACACAAAATATTCAGTCCCTTTCGTGACGTTATAACCGAGTTCGACTGTACTTTATTGAGCCACAAACAAACAAAAAATAAAACTACCATTTATATCCTGTACACACAACACGCACAAACACGCGCCTACTGTTCACGTGAATACGCACTGCTCAACTCAGGATTTTGTTCGAGCGCTCGGCGCTAAATCGAGTTATTTCCCAACTACTTCATTAGTCATTAGCAACTCAGATCGTGTACGGATAATCCGCGCACGGATAATCCGCCAGTGTACTGTACACGTAAATTCCGTTCCTTTGTAACGTCTCTAAGAGCACTGCTGCTAGCGCGCAGGACAACTTGAACTGACAGCCTTGTAACATATATTGAGAGGTGCAGCAACGTTGAGTCTTATCATATGTACAAGGAAGGCCTTCTAATAGTAACACTGATCATTATGTGTATGAGCAAATTTAGATACGTAATTGGACACTTCGGAAAGTAGATCAGAAATACCTGGAAATTTCGAAACGTGGTGCTGGAGAAGGACGGAGAAGATCAGTTGGACCGATCGTGTGAGAAATGAAGAAGTATTACACAGAGTGAAGGAGGAGAGGAATATCGTACATACAATAAAAAGAAGAAAGGCTAACTGGATTGGTCACATGTTGCGTAGAAACTGCCTTCTGAAACATGTGATTGAAGGAAAGTTAGAGGGAAGGATAGAAGTGACGGGAAGATGAGAAAGAAGACGTAAGCAGCTATTGGATGACCTTTAAAAAAACAGAGGATACTGGAAGTTGAAAGAGGAAGCACTAGATCGCACTCTGTGGAGAACTCGCTTTGGAAGTGGCTACGGACCTGTCGTAAGACAGACTGCAGAATGAATGAATCTTAACAATTTATAGCGTAGTTAAATAAAACATGAGCGTATTTTTAAAAGTTAGCATTTTGATTAAAGTAGTGTTACAATTTTACAACACGTATTGATTAAGATGTGCTGTAGCAGTATACGTTGTGCCGGCATTGCGTTACGTTGCCTAATTTTTTGTAGTAGTTCAGACAGCGTGCTTCAGTTTGTTTTAGAGTTTACAGAGTTCACAGCGGACAGCGGTTGTGCACACAGAATTCTTTGACCTAACCCTAAAATATATATATCCTCAGACACATACATACATACACACATACATACAAACACAAATAAACGCACACAAACTCAAAGCTAAATAGCAAAGCAATCCCATTACAGTCCTAGACAGGCCCTGAGGGTTCCAGGAGGTTGAGGCTCCCAGATGTCTAGACAATCGGCACATGAAGGTGGTAAGGTTGTCAGCCCTACGCACCGGCCGCCTTTACCTCCAGGAAATATTCCTGGTAATAATTTCTGTTAGAGGCTGAGTCGACCCCAGGGCCATAGTGCGGCCGGACGGATTATGTCAATGAAAAATTCCAATGACAACATCGGGAATCGAACCCGTGACCTTCCGGATTGTAGCACAGTGCCTATTACGTAACCCACAAACCGCATCATATTCTCTCCCCCCCCCCTCCGTCACGCTGTTTTGGATTTTCTCCTAATTTATTTATTTATTTATTTAGTTTCATTTTTATTTTTATGTTTATTTATCTTCATATTTTCCTCTCTTCTTCTTACTTTATTCCACATACGTTTTTCCTTGCGTCTCACCTTCTTGCACTTTATAGTGACTTAAACTTCCCGGGGCCGATTTCACACATGTGCCCCCCCCCCCCCCAAGCTCCTTAAAGTTCTCTCTCCCCCTGCCCCTCACCCTGTTTCAACCCTATTGGCTGTCACCCCCTTACTGATCACCAGTCATCACCCCCTTACTGATCACCAGTCATCACCCCCTTACTGATCACCAATCACCCCCTTACTGATCACCAGTCATCACCCTCTTATTGATCACCAGTCATCGCCCCCTTACTGATCACCAGTCATCGCCCACACCTTCCCCTGTATAACTGCGTAACTTCTTGCCGGCTTTCATTTCTTCTTGGACTCTTGACCCTTGAAGATGGGGCCGATAGGTTGTCCCGAAACGTCGGTAAAGGATTACCACTCGACGCTGCGTGGACTTCTTGACCCTTGAAGATGGGGCCGATAGGTTGTCCCGAAACGTCGGTAAAGGATTACCACTCGACGCTGCGTGTACTTCTTGACCCTTGAAGATGGGACCGACAGGTTGTCCCGAAACGTCGGTAAAGGAAACCCACTCGATGCTGTGTAATATCCCAGAAGAGCGCAGTTCTCAAACATCAACTGCGCAGCGTCTGCCATGCCATTACCTTTGTCCATTGCGACTGAACAACAATGAAATGGCTTTGCCTGCAGTTTCAGTTCTTCAAAAGAATCTGTTCCCATTTCTTGTAAACGGGTTGTACAACTTCGAGAAGGGGGCTGATGTCTCGAAACCATATTTTCTTACCTGGACAGGCCTCTTGAGCTGCAGGTAACAAAGAAGGTCCGTCAAATGCAGTCTCTAAAGGACCTCCCTCCTTTTTCTAACTGCCAACGTGCACAGTAACTTTTACATTTCCGTGGTTTTTATTTCTCGGTTCACAAATCGCAGTTTTTCAGCTGATATGAGGCTGGGCCTTCCACCAGAGATGGAAGCGCGGGCCGTAGGCTGCCGACCCGTGCCCTGCATTAATATACACGTAGTCTGCGTTTTATTTTCCTTGCTGTTTGCTACGATGCAAAGAGGTACGCTCTGTACGTGCTACTGTGACGTGCCTTCTGTCCCAGCAACCGTACATATTTCTGGTCCTCTAACAGGCCTGTTACGGTTTTTGTCGTTACAGAATATCTGACCCACATTTGTTGTGCCGCGAGTACATGGTCTGGCTTTGTTTCTTCTTTTTTCGTTGTTAGACACTTCAGCAGTTATTCAGCACTTCGGCAGTAGCCTGTATCACCACTTTTCGTTGTTAGACACTTCAGCAGTTATTCAGCACTTCAGCAGTAGCCTGTATCACCACTTTTCGTTGTTAGACACTTCAGCAGTTATTCAGAACTTCGGCAGTAGCCTGTATCACCACTTTTCGTTTTTAGACACTTCAGCAGTTATTCAGCACTTCGGCAGTAGCCTGTATCACCACTTTTCGTTGTTAGACACTTCAGCACTTATTCAGCACTTCGGCAGTAGCCTGTATCACCACCTTTCGTTGTTAGACACTTCAGCAGTTATTCAGCACTTCGGCAGTAGCCTGTATCACCACCTTTCGTTGTTAGACACTTCAGCAGTTATTCAGCACTTCAGCAGTAGCCTGTATCACCACTTTTCGTTGTTAGACACTTCAGCAGTTATTCAGCACTTCAGCAGTAGCCTGTATCACCACTTTTCGTTGTTAGACACTTCAGCAGTTATTCAGCACTTCAGCAGTAGCCTGTATCACCAATTTTCGTTGTTAGACACTTCAGCAGTTATTCAGCACTTCGGCAGTAGCCTGTATCACCACCTTTCGTTGTTAGACACTTCAGCAGTTATTCAGCACTTCGGCAGTAGCCTGTATCACCACCTTTCGTTGTTAGACACTTCAGCAGTTATTCAGCACTTCAGCAGTAGCCTGTATCACCACCTTTCGTTGTTAGACACTTCAGCAGTTATTCAGCACTTCAGCAGTAGCCTGTATCACCACCTTTCGTTGTTAGACACTTCAGCAGTTATTCAGCACTTCAGCAGTAGCCTGTATCACCACTTTTCGTTGTTAGACACTTCAGCAGTTATTCAGCACTTCAGCAGTAGCCTGTATCACCACTTTTCGTTGTTAGACACTTCAGCAGTTATTCAGCACTTCAGCAGTAGCCTGTATCACCACTTTTCGTTGTTAGACACTTCAGCAGTTATTCAGCACTTCGGCAGTAGCCTGTATCACCACCTTTCGTTGTTAGACACTTCAGCAGTTATTCAGCACTTCAGCAGTAGCCTGTATCACCACCTTTCGTTGTTAGACACTTCAGCAGTTATTCAGCACTTCAGCAGTAGCCTGTATCACCACTTTTCGTTGTTAGACACTTCAGCAGTTATTCAGCACTTCAGCAGTAGCCTGTATCACCACTTTTCGTTGTTAGACACTTCAGCAGTTATTCAGCACTTCAGCAGTAGCCTGTATCACCACTTTTCGTTGTTAGACACTTCAGCAGTTATTCAGCACTTCAGCAGTAGCCTGTATCACCACCTTTCGTTGTTAGACACTTCAGCAGTTATTCAGCACTTCGGCAGTAGCCTGTATCACCACCTTTCGTTGTTAGACACTTCAGCAGTTATTCAGCACTTCGGCAGTAGCCTGTATCACCACCTTTCGTTGTTAGACACTTCAGCAGTTATTCAGCACTTCAGCAGTAGCCTGTATCACCACTTAATGCGGTGTATTTCACAACAAAGCGAAAGCAGCATATATGGTATTCGCCACCTTCTGGCAAGTCCATTTGCGTAAAACTTAACTCTTTCCGTAAAAGGTTTTGCTTACAAAATTTAATATCACATATTCGTACTTAAATGAAAAAGATATTCAAAGACAAGTAGCAAAATTTGCTCAAATACTGGGAATTCTAAACAACACTTTTAAACCAACTTTGGTCCATAAATCTTCAACAATCAAAGCACATAATGCACTGTCTCTTCACATTCTTCTATATGGAAGCGAAATTTGGACCTTCAGACTTAAGGATAAAAAACGATTGACATAAATCGAGATGGAATTTTTCAGAAGAACAGCTGGATACACACTTTTTGACCACAAAACGTATGAAGAAATTTTGGAAGATTTGAAAGTAGAACAAGTTGACGAGAAACTAAGAAGATACAAATAAAATTGGCTACAACGTGTAACAAGAATGAACTACAGGATGTCCAAAATAATGCTGAATTATAGACCAAATGGACGAAGACGACTTGGAAGACCTTTGAAGAAACTATTAGACGAGGCCGAAACATGTCTACTAAGGCCCAACTCGTGACGGACGATGATATTCGTGCTTACGTATAGCGCCAGAATTGCTTTTCAGCCCATAGCGGTCACTACAAATCAGAGCAAACTGAGGTCACACAAATAAGTGCCATATGTCGACTGAGTCCACATTGCATTCGAGCTGTTAAGTTGCCCTCTTCAGTGATTCTGGCAATCTTAGCTAGTGACAAGCGTTTTGGGCTAGTTGATGTAGCTCAAGATGTTTTGAAAAAAATAAAACAGTAGGAAGAAAAGGGCGAAGTGTTGCGTGCCGTCTTCCCACAATCAATGAAATTTATTCATGTTCTTAAATTTTAAAATTGCAATATCCTTAAACAATTTTCAGATGTCTATCTGTATGAAAAAGTGGGACAAATATTTTGTTTAATTAATTCATAAATATTGAAGCTCCGTGATAAAGAAACTGTCACCATATCTGCTGAAACGTACAGAATGTAGGAGCAAAGCAATCACACTACAGGCCTGGACAGGCCCTTAGGGTCCAGGAGGTTGAGGCTGCGAGCATTTCTAGACAATCGGCACATGAAGGTGGCAAGGTTGTCAGCCCTACGCACCGACCGCCTTTACCCCCAGGAAATATTCCTGGTACTCATTTCTGTTAGGTGGGCCAGGATAGTTCAGTCGGTATAGCGACTCGCTACGGGCTGGACGGTCCGGGGATCGAATCCCGGTGGGGGCGAAATTTTTCGCAGCCGTCCAGACCGGCCCTGGGGCCCACCCAGTCTCCTATACAAAGGGTACCGGGTCTCTTTCCTGGGGGTAAAGCGGCCGGGGCGTGGAGTCGACCACCCACCCCATCTAGTGCCAGGGTTAAAGAAAGAGTAGAGCTATACCTCTACTCCCCCTCTGGGCCTTCGTGGCCTGTTCTAGGGAGAACTTTACCTTTACGTTTCTGTTAGAAGCTGAGTCGACCCCAGGGACATAGTGCGGCCGAAACGATTATGTCAATGAAAAATTCCAATGACAACATCGGGAATCGAACCCGCGACCTTCCGGATTGTAGCGCAGTAGGACTAGTACGGAAATGTAATTACAATAGTGTATTATTATTATTATTATTATTATTATTATTATTATTGGCACTCTAACTAGACTTTTACATTGTCGGATTAAAATAGGTACACTATAAGAACGATGTTTCGGAGACTGGCTGTGTCTCTGTATTCGGGTTAAATTAGGGAGAGTCGGACCCGTACCATAAAGCTACAGACTAATGTTAAAGACTAGCTATATCTAATGGGCCCAAGTGGTTAGGCTTCTTCCCTCTTTTACCTGGGAAAGGACACAGCTGGTCTCCGAAACGTCGAGTTCTTCGAATGCATTTCATTTAGACAATTGTAGTGCCACTGTGATAATAATGGATTGACGTCATTTCTAGATAGGCCTTCCTAGAAATAAGCACATATAAGAGTATGAAGGAACAGCAGAACTGCGATTTGCTAACTTCACAAACGCAACAGCAATGACATAAAAAGGACACAAACTCAATTGGCGGTTTCGATTGAAACACAAATTGGCATGAAGCCTTATAGACGAGAAACGCTGTGGGCGCTGTGAACACAACAATATTGTTTACCCAATGGCCTTTTTGCGAAATTCAGCTTATTTGTTCCTTTGACAAACAAATAAAATGTAACAGAAAAACAATAACTTTTTTTTTAACTAGATGTCAATAATACACATGCATGTCATTTTGAAATAAATCTGTAAATATTCCTCTTTATATTTCCACGCTCTTCAAAGTAACGTATTCGAGCTGGGGTATGGCCTATAGCAAACAGAAAAACAGTTCACTTCTACGTATTTATTTACGAAAAGAGGTTAAAATACACAATTAAGGTTTTAGCGTGTAAAACGTGAAGTTGTTATCGAAGAAAAAGGCAAAACCTAATGCAGTATTCTATGGCTGGAGTTTGAGATCAAATGATTTCTTTTGAACTCACAATTAACATAATCAACACATCAACCAAATTATGCACTTAATAAAATACATTCAGAAGCAAGTATAAAACCTCTACATGTTTCGGCACCGAGGTGCCATCATCAGGGAGTTATTCAGAACAAAGCAGTAACAAATGCCAACAGCTAATCCAGGTATTGTGTCTGCCTTCTTAAAGCGATTAAGATATTAAAATTCTAAATATACGAAGTTAATAATCAAAAAATTACAATGTTGTAAATTTAAAATTATTACAGTGAGCCGTAACAGGTAGAAGTGTCCAGTTGTTTGCACTGTATGGTGCGTGCGTACAAACATCTGTCTTGATCTTATACAGGGCATACACAAAAGAATGGTGCGGTGTCAATGTGAATAACAATTGAAACCGCACCATTCGTTTGTGTATGCCCTGTATTATCCGAATGTATCTCGTCCTGTAAATATGTAGGAGTCTTATGCTTGCTTCTGAATGTATTTTATTAAGTGCAAAGTCGGTTGATGTATTAATTATAAGAACATGCACGATATGAATAACATAAAATTTATAATTAACATATTTTTACTCTCAATAACACGTTTTGTGATGAAATACTGTTCTCTGTATCGACTGTATCGTGTTGCAGAAACAAAGGTTAAGTAGAACATTGTTAAGCATAAAATAATTTCTTCCCGAAATTCAACTTAAGAAAGTGTCACGTGAAAATCGAGCTATGTCGCTCTCCACGATGAAGTATGAGTCAAATACTTTGCTGCATAAACATCTAAAGTTGTTTCTTCTTAATGTTATCGTTTAGTGTAGTTCCGCAGGTAGATACTAACGTGCTACAAATCTACCTCTACATTCAAGTGTAATTAGAGATCTGTGTTTTATTTAAAGACATTGCCAAATGCTAAGATCTTAGAGCGTCGGCGATAAATACATGAAATACGACGCAGTATGGAGCAATGGTGGAATGCTAATGACAGGGAAAAATCGAAGAACTCGGAGAAAAACCTGTCCAGTTGCGTTCCTCCAAAACACTGCTACCTACAAGACTCCACGGCGTAAAATTCCAGAAAATATGCTAGTCACAGTCCTCAGAACGTAAAATCTCGAAGCTACTATTTCTTCTTCACCTCGAAGGTAATATTTATTGAGTGCATAACGGGAAGTAGAGGCTAGCGAGAAGTGAGACGTGGCTCAAGTACAGTCGTGGCTCAAGTACAGACGTGGCTCAAGTACAGTCGTGGCTCAAGTACAGTCGTGGCTCAAGTACAGTCGTGGCTCAAGTACAGACGTGGCTCAAGTACAGACGTGGCTCAAGTACAGTCGTGGCTCAAGTACAGTCGTGGCTCAAGTACAGTCGTGGCTCAAGTACAGACGTGGCTCAAGTACAGACGTGGCTCAAGTACAGTCGTGGCTCAAGTACAGTCGTGGCTCAAGTACAGTCGTGGCTCAAGTACAGTCGTGGCTCAAGTACAGACGTGGCTCAAGTACAGACGTGGCTCAAGTACAGACGTGGCTCAAGTACAGACGTGGCTCAAGTACAGACGCGGCTCAAGTACAGTCGCGGCTCAAGTACAGTCGCGGCTCAAGTACAGACGTGGCTCAAGTACAGACGTGGCTCAAGTACAGTCGTGGCTCAAGTACAGACGTGGCTCAAGTACAGACGTGGATCAAGTACATACGTGGATCAAGTACAGACGTGGATCAAGTACAGTCGTGGCTCAAGTACAGTCGTGGCTCAAGTACAGTCGTGGCTCAAGTACAGACGTGGCTCAAGTACAGTCGTGGCTCAAGTACAGTCGTGGCTCAAGTACAGTCGTGGCTCAAGTACATTCGTGGTTCAAGTACAGACGTGGCTCAAGTACAGACGTGGCTCAAGTACAGACGTGGCTCAAGTACAGACGTGGCTCAAGTACAGACGTGGCTCAAGTACAGTCGTGGCTCAAGTACAGACGTGGCTCAAGTACAGTCGTGGCTCAAGTACAGACGTGGCTCAAGTACAGTCGTGGCTCAAGTACAGTCGTGGCTCAAGTACAGTCGTGGCTCAAGTACAGTCGTGGCTCAAGTACAGACGTGGCTCAAGTACAGTCGTGGCTCAAGTACAGACGTGGCTCAAGTACAGTCGTGGCTCAAGTACAGACGTGGCTCAAGTACAGTCGTGGCTCAAGTACAGTCGTGGCTCAAGTACAGACGTCGCTCAAGTACAGACGTCTCGTTTGGAACGGCTTTAGGCACTGGGAAAAACTTTTTAAAAGTTCTCTAACGAGGCAAGACGGCATCTACGGGCGTCTACCCCCATCCCTGATTTGCAGTCCTGATATAACGTAACAGCACACAACGAAATCTAGGAACTCTGGACTGCAAACCTTCCACCGTTCTCAGACACTTTACTGGCAGCAAGCTAACCCTGACAGTGCCACTGCGGATGCAGCTATTGACCAAGACCTTACTTATCTACAGCAGATTACACCAATCGTCCTGTCGATGCAAGATAACGTTAGTAATTACTAACAAGCGCTTGTCACGGCCACCAGTCGGTTTCGTGTTGTTACTGTGCTGCTCTTTCACAGCCACACTTTCAGTGGGTCCTGTTATCAAATCCCGAGTCGGTCATCTTAATGGAGCCTTTCCATAACACTTCTTAAATCATCCATAATAATTACCGTGCATTTCTGAAGTAAGCGCCACACCCATTTAATTTAAATTACCTATATATATATATATATATATATATATATATATATATATATCGATTTACCATTAATCTGGAATTATTTTTAAAAAACTCGTATGGTAACAACATCTGCAATGACATACAGGTCAATATTGTTTAACTATGCTAAAAAAAAGGAAAGCAATCCCTGTACAGACCCTGAAGGTTCCAGGACTGCAAGACAATCGGTACATGAAGGTGGTAAGGTTGTCAGCCCTACGCACCGGCCGCCTTTATTCCCCAGGAAATATTCCTGGTACTTATTTCTATTAGAGGCTGAGTCGACCCCTGGGTCAAAGTGCGGCCGGAAGGATTATGTCAATGACAACAACGGGAATCGAACCCGCGTCCTTCCAGCTTGTAGCGCAGTGCCTCAAACAATTACTCAACCGCGTGCTCCCCTTCAACTATGTACCTAGAAAATAATGTATTTATTAAATCTTTTGAAGTCTGAAATTCTTTAAATAACATTTAAAAACCCAGTCCCTACCTTAAAGAGAACCCAAGTCCGCCACCATTATAAAGACAAAAGGTTAATGTTCTTTAGAGCAATAATCGCAGCTTATTGTGAGAACCAAATGGAACTGAGTGGGCAAAATTCAGAGATTTTTAATGTTGCAGCTGATGGTACATTTACTGCTGCGTTCTAAATGGGCAAAGAAAACGTGTGACACAGGTTTGGCGTGGCGGTAACGCTGCGTATGCACGGTATTGTCTTGCGGTCAGTACGGCACACAGCAGTGGCGGTAACGCTGCGTATGCACGGTATTGTCTTGCGGTCAGTACGGCACACAGCAGTGGCGGTAACGCTGCGTATGCACGGTATTGTCTTGCGGTCAGTACGGCACACAGCAGTGGCGGTAACGCTGCGTATGCACGGTATTGTCTTGCGGTCAGTACGGCACACAGCAGTGGCGGTAACGCTGCGTATGCACGGTATTGTCTTGCGGTCAGTACGGCACACAGCAGTGGCGGTAACGCTGCGTGTGCACGGTATTGTCTTGCGGTCAGTACGGCACACAGCAGTGGCGGTAACGCTGCGTGTGCACGGTATTGTCTTGCGGTCAGTACGGCACACAGCAGTGGCGGTAACGCTGCGTGTGCACGGTATTGTCTTGCGGTCAGTACGGCACACAGCAGTGGCGGTAACGCTGCGTGTGCACGGTATTGTCTTGCGGTCAGTACGGCACACAGCAGTGGCGGTAACGCTGCGTATGCACGGTACTGTCTTGCGGTCAGTACGGCACACAGCAGTGGCGGTAACGCTGCGTATGCACGGTACTGTCTTGCGGTCAGTACGGCACACAGCAGTGGCGGTAACGCTGCGTATGCACGGTATTGTCTTGCGGTCAGTACGGCACACAGCAGTGGCGGTAACGCTGCGTGTGCACGGTACTGTCTTGCGGTCAGTACGGCACACAGCAGTGGCGGTAACGCTGACGTGTGCACGGTACTGTCTTGCGGTCAGTACGGCACACAGCAGTGGCGGTTAACGCTGCGTGTGCACGGTACTGTCTTGCGGTCAGTACGGCACACAGCAGTGGCGGTAACGCTGCGTGTGCACGGTACTGTCTTGCGGTCAGTACGGCACACAGCAGTGGCGGTAACGCTGCGTGTGCACGGTACTGTCTGGCGGTCAGTACGGCACACAGCAGTGTGCGGTAAACGCTGCGTATGCACGGTACTGTCTTGCGGTCAGTACGGCACACAGCAGTGGCGGTAACGCTGCGTATGCACGGTATTGTCTTGCGGTCAGTACGGCACACAGCAGTTGGCGGTAACGCTGCGTTGCACGGTATGTCTTGCGGTCAGTACGGCACACAGCAGTTGCGGTAACGCTGCGTGTGCACGGTATGTCTTGCGGTCAGTACGGCACACAGCAGTGGCGGTAACGCTGCGTGTGCACGGTATTGTCTTGCGGTCAGTACGGCACACAGCAGTGGCGGTAACGCTGCGTATGCACGGTAATGTCTTGCGGTCAGTACGGCACACAGCAGTGGCGGTAACGCTGCGTGTGCACGGTACTGTCTTGCGGTCAGTACGGCACACAGCAGTGGCGGTAACGCTGCGTGTGCACGGTACTGTCTTGCGGTCAGTACGGCACACAGCAGTGGCGGTAACGCTGCGTGTGCACGGTATGTCTTGCGGTCAGTACGGCACACAGCAGTGGCGGTAACGCTGCGTGTGCACGGTATTGTCTTGCGGTCAGTACGGCACACAGCAGTTGCGTACGGGTAACGCTGCTCGTATGCACACGGTAACTGTCTTGCGGTCAGTACGGGCATACGCAAGCAGTGGCGGTAACGCTGCGTATGCACGGTATTGTCTTGCGGTCAGTACGGCACACAGCAGTGGCGGTAAACGCTGCGTATGCACGGTACTGTCTTGCGGTCAGTACGGCACACAGCAGTGGCGGTAACGCTGCGTATGCACGGTATTGTCTTGCGGTCAGTACGGCACACAGCAGTGGCGGTAACGCTGCGTGTGCACGGTACTGTCTTGCGGTCAGTACGGCACACAGCAGTGGCGGGTAACGCTGCGTGTGCACGGTACTGTCTTGCGGTCAGTACGGCACACAGCAGTGGCGGTAACGCTGAGTGTGCACGGTACTGTCTTGCGGTCAGTACGGCACACATCAGTGGCGGTAACGCTGCGTGTGCACGGTACTGTCTTGCGGTCAGTACGGCACACAGCAGTGGCAGGTAACGCTGCGTATGCACGGTATTGTCTTCGGTCAGTACGGCACACAGCAGTTGCGGTAACGCTGCGTATGCACGGTATGTCTTGCGGTCAGTACGGCACACAGCAGTGGCGGTAACGCTGCGTATGCACGGTATTGTCTTGCGGTCAGTACGGCACACAGCAGTGGCGGTAACGCTGCGTATGCATGGTATTGTCTTGCGGTCAGTACGGCACACAGCAGTGGCGGTAACGCTGCGTATGCACGGTACTGTCTTGCGGTCAGTACGGCACACAGCAGTGGCGATAACGCTGCGTGTGCACGGTATTGTCTTGCGGTCAGTACGGCACACAGCAGTGGCGGTAACGCTGCGTATGCACGGTACTGTCTTGCGGTCAGTACGGCACACAGCAGTGGCGGTAACGCTGCGTGTGCACGGTACTGTCTTGCGGTCAGTACGGCACACAGCAGTGGCGGTAACGCTGCGTGTGCACGGTACTGTCTTGCGGTCAGTACGGCACACACGCAGTGGCGGTAACGCTGCGTGTGCACGGTACTGTCTTGCGGTCAGTACGGCACACAGCAGTTGGCGGTAACGCTGCGTGTGCACGGTACTGTCTTGCGGTCAGTACGGCACACAGCAGTGGCGGTAACGCTGCGTTGCACGGTATTGTCTTGCGGTCAGTACGGCACACAGCAGTGCGGTAACGCTGCGTATGCACGGTACTGTCTTGCGGTCAGTACGGCACACAGCAGTGGCGGTAACGCTGCGTATGCACGGTATTGTCTTGCGGTCAGTACGGCACACAGCAGTGGCGGTAACGCTGCGTATGCACGGTATTGTCTTGCGGTCAGTACGGCACACAGCAGTTGGCGGTAACGCTGCGTATGCACGGTACTGTCTTGCGGTCAGTACGGCACACAGCAGTCGGACGCTGGTATGACGTACTGTCGCGTCGTGCAAACAGGTAATTAGTGTCTTGCGGTCAGTACGGCACACAGCAGTGGCGGTAACGCTGCGTATGCACGGTATTGTCTTGCGGTCAGTACGGCACACAGCAGTTGCGGTAACGCTGCGTATGCACGGTACTGTCTTGCGGTCAGTACGGCACACAGCAGTGGCGGTAACGCTGCGTATGAACGGTATTGTCTTGCGGTCAGTACGGCACACAGCAGTTGCGGTAACGCTGCGTATGCACGGTACTGTCTTGCGGTCAGTACGGCACACAGCAGTGGCGGTAACGCTGCGTATGCACGGTATTGTCTTGCGGTCAGTACGGCACACAGCAGTGGCGGTAACGCTGCGTATGCACGGTATTGTCTTGCGGTCAGTACGGCACACAGCAGTTGCGGTAACGCTGCGTATGCACGGTACTGTCTTGCGGTCAGTACGGCACACAGCAGTTGCGGTAACGCTGCGTATGCACGGTACTGTCTTGCGGTCAGTACGGCACACAGCAGTGGCGGTAACGCTGCGTGTGCACGGTACTGTCTTGCGGTCAGTACGGCACACAGCAGTGGCGGTAACGCTGCGTATGCACGGTATTGTCTTGCGGTCAGTACGGCACACAGCAGTGGCGGTAACGCTGCGTGTGCACGGTATTGTCTTGCGGTCAGTACGGCACACAGCAGTGGCGGTAACGCTGCGTGTGCACGGTATTGTCTTGCGGTCAGTACGGCACACAGCAGTGGCGGTAACGCTGCGTATGCACGGTATTGTCTTGCGGTCAGTACGGCACACAGCAGTGGCGGTAACGCTGCGTATGCACGGTATTGTCTTGCGGTCAGTACGGCACACAGCAGTGGCGGTAACGCTGCGTATGCACGGTATTGTCTTGCGGTCAGTACGGCACACAGCAGTGGCGGTAACGCTGCGTGTGCACGGTATTGTCTTGCGGTCACTACGGCACACAGCAGTGGCGGTAACGCTGCGTGTGCACGGTATTGTCTTGCGGTCACTACGGCACACAGCAGTGGCGGTAACGCTGCGTGTGCACGGTATTGTCTTGCGGTCACTACGGCACACAGCAGTGGCGGTAACGCTGCGTGTGCACGGTATTGTCTTGCGGTCAGTACGGCACACAGCAGTGGCGGTAACGCCGTATGCACGGTATTGTCTTGCGGTCAGTACGGCACACAGCAGTGGCGGTAACGCCGTATGCACGGTATTGTCTTGCGGTCAGTACGGCACACAGCAGTGGCGGTAACGCTGCGTATGCACTGTATTGTCTTGCGGTCTGTACGGCACACAGCAGTGGCGGTAACGCCGTATGCACGGTATTGTCTTGCGGTCAGTACGGCACACAGCAGTGGCGGTAACGCCGTATGCACGGTACTGTCTTGCGGTCAGTACGGCACACAGCAGTGGCGGTAACGCTGCGTATGCACGGTATTGTCTTGCGGTCAGTACGGCACACAGCAGTGGCGGTAACGCTGCGTATGCACGGTATTGTCTTGCGGTCAGTACGGCACACAGCAGTGGCGGTAACGCCGTATGCACGGTACTGTCTTGCGGTCAGTACGGCACACAGCAGTGGCGGTAACGCTGCGTATGCACGGTATTGTCTTGCGGTCAGTACGGCACACAGCAGTGGCGGTAACGCTGCGTATGCACGGTATTGTCTTGCGGTCAGTACGGCACACAGCAGTGGCGGTAACGCCGTATCGACGGTATTGTCTTGCGGTCAGTACGGCACACAGCAGTCCTTCGAGTGCCTCTGTTTTTCAGAGCAGTTAAATGAGTGGTCAGAAGCGACAGCACATGTAAGAACTGACAGGGCGATCGCTTACTGTCTTGCCCGGCCGTGACACGCCTCAGCCACAGCGATTGATAAGTACGGTACATGATTCAGCTCTGTACGACTCTAACGACAGTCTACGAAAGTGCTTTTCAATCCCTTTTCCAGACTGAAATACTTGACGGAACCCCACCCCTGTTTTTGAGTTGGCAATACAGGAAAAGTATAAAAGAAAGGGGATTTGGACCTAGGTTTTTTTTTCTTGTAAAGGCAAAGCAATCCTCGTACAGGCCAGGACAGGCCCTGAGGGTTCCAGGAGGCTGAGGCTCCCAGATTTTAAGACAATCTGCACATGAAGGTGGTAAGATTACCAACACTAAGCACCGGCCGCCTTTACTCCTAGGAAATATTCCTGGTACACAGTTTAAGAAATAAAAGGTTGATAAGGGTTAAGGGTCCCCGTGTGGTGACCGGAGAAAAGATAGTCCCACTGCAGCCCATGCAGGTCGTAAAAGGCGACCAAGATGGGTACCCAGTGCCTGGGGGTATAGATGGGCCACCCTGCCACGGGGGTTATAAATTCGGCGGACTGGCCCTCCAGGTTGGGGTTTGGGCGACAGGCTGACAACCTGTCACTGTAAAAAGCTGACCGTTAAGAAATCTAAAATGTGGCCTCGGGCCATTAAGGAGGCGAAGGTCCGCATTGGACTGTAGTGCCACCGAAGAAGAAGAAGAAGGGTTAAGGGTAATTTCATAACATATATTCATCCTGCAGTCTGTCTTACGACAGGTCCGTAGCCACTTCCAAAGCGAGTTCTCCACAGGGTGCGATCTATTGCTTCCTCTTTCAATTTCCAGTATCTTCTCTTTTCCTTAAGGTTATCCAGTAGCTGCTTACGCCTTCTTCCTCGTCTTCCCGTCATTTCTATCCTTCCTTCTAAAGTTCCTTCAATCAAGTGTTTTAGAAATAACATATATAAGGGGCGTTTATACAAATAGTCTGTACTTTCTCTTTCCCATAGGTCTATTTTTATCGCTCAGTGCCGTGTAATATGCAATTCTTATCCAAGGTTGACAAATATATTTTTGAAAATTGGTCCCTCATACGTGCTTATAACCGTCTAATTTTTGTGGCCTCGCAAGGCACTAATACGCCAGACCACAGCCACACTTTGTGTTTAAGATGTGTACACATTGTAAAGTAAATTTAATCAGTACAGATTTTATACAGCTCTAAGTGTTTACGTATGCTAAATAGGCACAATGTTTCTTTACTCACCCGCTGTGTTGTCTGGGCGTAAGGCCATCTGCTGTGAGTGCACAGCATCACCGCCGTCCGAACGCAACACAGTCGCCTGTCAACAATGACCAAAGTTAGTTTACTTAAATCATCCTGACGAACCTGTCTCGACAACACTTTCCACACGAACAAGATATCACCATACCCCACACGAAACAAACTTCCCTAACTTTGTGCTTCTTCGTATTACCAAGATACCAAGCAAGGCGCTTCCGCCACAGAAAGGAACAAAGACCAGTATCAGATATCTCCTGGCGACAATACCCCAGTAACTCCGTCCAACACACGTATACAATGAAACCCGGTTATAACGACGTCGGTTTACACACCCCGTCTACTGCGTTAGATGTTGTGATGCATAAATTAATTCCTCGCTGTTAGATATTATACTCTTCTGTTATAACAACACTCGTTTATAACGACACAAAATATTATTCAGTCCCTTTCATGACGTTATAACCGAGTTCGACTGTATATGCGCCTGATATTCCGTTTATCAGAGTTGCATATTATCTGAGTACTGTCAGGTGAAATAAAGATCGTGTATAAAAGGTAACGTCTTTAGACGTAATGCCCATGCGGTCAACAAATTTCTTGTATTTTATTAAACCCGCACCCCCCCCCCCCCCCCCCGTTATCAAATAAATAGAAGGCTGTTTGGGCCTCAGAAACGTTCATGACGCCTTGAAGCAAAGGAAAAGTGTTGCCCCTGCCGGTTATCGAAATACGACCCCCAGTTGTCCACCTCGTAGCCCAAACACTACACAGACTACGCTAGTCGTTTATATGCATAGCTATAGCTAATTAACTCTTTGAAGTTTTAAATTCGTCTAAAAATATTTGCCGATCCCAGTGGCCGCGCGGTACAAGGCGTGGTTCTGCGGCCGGTCGCTTGCTGGGATTCCGGGTTCGAATCCCGTCGACGGCATAAATTACTGTCTCTTGTGAGTGTTGTGTGTTATCAGGTAGAGGTCTGCGCGTCGGGCTTATCACTCGTCCAGAGGAGTCCTACCGATCGTGGTGTGCCTGAATGTAATCGTGAAGCCTCGATAATGAGGAGGCCATGGCCCACCAGGGGTTGTTGCGCCATGGAAAAAAATAATATTTGTACAGTGTGTCCACAAAGTCAATTCGGGGTTTTGAAAAATTGTGGCGCGCAAACAAATTGAGCTAGCCACGTGCGGTTTGTGGCAGATTACAGTGAAACTCTGGAAGTTTTTTACTGACTCAGTAGACCTCGATGTGGGCTCCCTTGGTGGCACGGAGAACGTCCAGACGATATTCGAGGTCTTGCCATGTTCTGTGGAGCATGTCCGCTGGAATAGCCGAGATCGCATTCCTGATACGGGTCTTCAGGTCATCAAGTCATCTGTTGGCGGCAAAAGAAAAAAAAAAAAAAACTTCCAGAGTTTCACTGTAATCTGCCGCAAACCGCATGTGGCTAGCTCAATTTGTTTGCGCGCCACAATTTTTCAAAACCCCGAAGGGACTTTGTGGACACACTGTATATTCCGTTTCCACCTCATAGCAAACGCATTGGTCCTCCAATATAAAGACCAACTGGTTACAGCTGTTACAGAAATGATCATATATTCTGAGCAATTACATCAATCACACCTTCTGAGCAAACTTCGGGTTCCTTTAATACTAAAGCAGGTGGTGCGTATAGTTACCACAGTGCTGTAGAGGGTTAAACAACAGATGAAAATACAGACTGAGTCAAATTAAACGTACAAATTAAGCGTATAAAGTTTTGACTTTTATTCATTCCTCAATATGTTTTGAAAAACAATAATTGTAAACCTGAAGAAGACCTATGTCGGTCGAAACATGCAGTTCTGTGTTCTAAATAGAATGAAGTTGTGTTTAGACAGATTTTTGTCTTGATTTATGTTATATATATAACAAAACGGAATGACATCCTTTAAAATCATATACGTTTCCTATAGCATAAACCTTATAGAGCCCAGTGGTAACTATATGTACCACCTGCTGTAACACTCAAAAACTCTACAGTATGTCAAAACGGTCTATGTACGTCTTTCGTGCTTTCCTAAAAATAAACAGCGAGTATCTCCAAAAAAGTCACTAACAGGTTCGTCTTTACAGTGGAACACGGAGTGTGTTCTCTTTTGGGTAGGAAATAAAGTTTTATACACACTAGGTGCGTGACTTAATAAATTTCAGCGTCAAAAATGTTAAAATTTAAGCGAAATTTCATATAATCACGCATCGCGTCGACAACTTTTTCAAACTAAAATTCCCGAAACGTCAAATTCACGGCTATAACCTTGAAGCATGGGAGGAAACGTAATGGAACGAAACATCTGTAAATTTGGCGCTTGTCAATAGCCAGACGCATCGTTTAATACGTCGCAATTGTCGCGTATTTCAAAGTAATGCAGTGGAGAACTAAAGCACAGAACAAAACGTCTGCGGAGAGGAATGGCATGAAATAAGAATCAATTTTATAAGGGCAATGAAAACTCTGACACGTGTCTATGCGGCTGCCCGTCACACATCGATTTTAGCAATAACTTTCCTGTACAGAAAGAGAGGAACAAATGACTAGGTACTGTTGCTACAGGGTGTATAGACGAACTTCGTGCACTCTCGCCTTACCGTCTCCTGTTAAACGGCAATGGCAAACGTCCTATTTTACTGCATAAAAACAGCGTGTTGTTTAAAAGGACAGTTGGCTCTGTGACTCGTGTACAGCACTGCAGAGCAATGCCCATGGTGCCAGGGCCATTTGAAGACCTCAAAACCCTGCGCAGGAACAGCAAACGACTACAAGTTTCAAGGAAAATGTATTTTTATTAAGCGACAAAGAGGCTAAAGTTGCTATTAATTAATTAATACTATATTTCCCCCCCCCCATGGTGCAACAGCCCCTTGGGGGCCACGGCCTCCTCACTGTCGAGGCTTCACGATCACACTCAGACACACCACACTCGGTAGGACTCCTCTGGACGAGTGATCAGCCCGACGCAGAGACCTCTACCTGACACACAACACTCACAACAGACAGACATCCATGCCCCCCGGTGGGATTCGAACCCACAATCCCAGTAAGCGAGCGGTCGAAGACCCACGCCTTAGACCGCACGGCCACTGGGATCGGCAATTAATAGTATTTTTTTTCCTATGGCTTGACAGCCCCTAGGGGGCTTAGGCCCCCTCATTTTTCGAGGTTTCGCGATCACAAACTTGAGACACTCCACACTCGGTAGGACTCCTCTGGACGAGGGATCGGCCCGACACAGAGACCTCTACTAGACAACACACAACACTCACAAGAGACAGACATCCATGCCCTAGGCGGGATTCGAACCCACAATTCTAGTAAGCGAGCGGCCGCAGACCCACGCCTTAGACCGCACGGCCACTGGGATCGGTAATTAATAGTATTACTACTATAAAATTAACAACTAATTAATTATAATTTAAATTTTAGGACTTCCATTAATTTTGAAGAACGCAAGAATGTCAATGAGAAGCTCGCCGGTTTCTTAGCCACTGACATTTCTAAAGCAATATAAATTTTATTCTTCGAAATACGCTTGTATGCATATAATCCAAAAAAATGCACAATTAACAACAAACAATCACTTGTCACTTTACGATGTCCCTCCTACATGTTTCGACCTCTACATGGCCATCCTCAGGGAGGTCTCCAACAACGGAATATAATAATGTCAGACAATATATTTGTATAATTTTAAGGGTTAACAAGATTGCTTGTAACCTACACTTATATAATGACTGTTAATGGAACCTGACTACATTTAATACGGCTGCTTTTTCCCCTACATCAGTACATTTAATGTTAATGAGGACTGACTGCATTGAACCAGAAATTGGGGAAAGTTAAATTGTACGGCATGTCGAACATGTGCATAAAATTAACAATAAATTAATTGAGAATAAACTGAAGTTGTTCCTGCGTAAGCAATAAAACATATGGCGGAGTGGAGACATAGCTCCATTCATTCTTATCGTCGGCACTAGATGAGGGTAAATGGTCATCTTCACGACTCACAGCTTTATTCCGGAGAAAGAACCCATGTATTCTTTGGACAGGAGGCTGAGTGGGCCCCAGAGACGGTCTGGAAGCTTTGGAGAGGAGATATATTTCTTGCCCCTGCCAGGAATCGAATAGCGGATTCCTGGACGTCTAGTCTAATGACAATACAGACTGCGCTATCCGAGCTTCCAAGTTAATTAGCACTAGCCACAAATTAAGTTCCTCGACTGAAGGAAATGTCACCAAATACGCCTACATTACGAAGCTTTCTGTTAAAGACTGCATATGATTGGCTTTCAAAAGTCAGTATTACAAATCACCTCAATATAGACGCATTCTCTATAGTTCTTGGCAAAGTTTCGCCATCTTCAGTGGTATGCGACATAATTAACACTTTTCACCATCACAGAAGATGGTACAGACTTGTCGAAACACGCAGAACGCTTAAAAGATTCTATAATAAATGTGGTTCTACTGAAATTACTTATTGTCACTAACTTATGACACATAAGAAGAAAGGCTAACCGGATTGGTCACATCTTGCGTACAAACTGCCTTCTGAAACACGTGATTGAAGGAAAGTTAGAGGGAAGGATAGAAATGACGGGAAGACGAGGGAGAAGACGTAAGCAGCTACTGGATAAGATACTGGAAATTGAAAGAGGAAGCACTAGATCGCATTCAATGGAGAACTCGCTTTGGAAGAGGCTACGGACCTGTCGTAAGTCAGACTGCAGAATGAATGAATTTTGGGTCTTCCTTTTTGCTGGAAAATGAAAGAAAAACAATTTCATTCTTTGTAATCTCTTCACACGAATTAAAGACATGCAGACAATAACATCACGAACGTACAGGAACTGTGATGCTGTGCACATTTCCTAACTTATCAGTCTCTCAATTACCTGTTCCTCCCTTCAGGTTCCATTTTGCTACCACAAAGTTCCTGGAATTTTAAGATGCACTGCATGCAGGAGTCCGACAGGCGCCTCTGTTCCCTTTGCTATGAAATCCAGATAAGAATGACCTTATTTCCATTTTTTTCGTATGATCCAAGTCGGGCAGTCTAACAATAGACAACACTTGTTCCATCGATTATTCCATGCGAACGCGCAGTGTTAACACAGTTTATTTATAGAACAATAACAGCCATAATCACGTTGTTTCAGCGTCAGGAATTGTAATGACGACGCGTTCGCCTACGTTATATTACAGTATGTTAAGTTACGAGTGATCGGGTTTCAATTATTGGTGAGTCTTGACTGCTACAAATATCTAGGGACCTGCTCTTATCACACAGTTTGTAATTACTGCACACAAAAGCAAACTGATTTAAGCCTGTGGACGCCTAGTAAATTCGGTACGGCGTCCAATACAATTCAAACGGTATACAAATTCTCAATAAACGAAATAGGTTTTCTAAACTCAGAAGATTAATGTTGTGGTCCTCTGAGTAAAAGAGAGAGGTTCGACATCAAATCATCCATCCAGTTCATTCATTCATTCATCCACACCAACATATGCAGCCTAATCCACACAAACGTATGTAATACTGTAAATATCAGCAGCCTAATCCACATATGCGTAATCAATACTGTAAATATCAGAAGCCTAATCCACGTATGCGTTATCAATCCTGTAAATATCAGCAGCCTAATCCACGTATGCGTTATCAATCCTGTAAATATCAGCAGCCTAATCCACATATGCGTAATCAATACTGTAAGTATCAGCAGCCTAATCCACATATGCGTACTCAATACTGTAAAAATCAGCAGCCTAATCCACATATACGTAATCAATACTGTAAATATCAGCAGCCTAATCCACATATGCGTAATCAATACTGTAAATATCAGCAGCCTAATCCACATATGCGTAATCAATACTGTAAATATCAGCAGCCTAATCCACAAATACGTAATCAATACTGTAAATATCAGCAGCCTAATCCACATATGCGTACTCAATACTGTAAAATTCAGCAGCCTAATCCACATATACGTAATCAATACTGTAAATATCAGCAGCCTAATCCACATATGCGTACTCAATACTGTAAATATCAGCAGCCTAATCCACACACAATTATTCAATACTGCAATTGAAATTCAAGAACATATATTTAAGCTATTTTCATCTACACAATGGAGATGATTGTGTTTAATTCCAAATACTAGAGACTGCTTGGTGGCCGCGCGGTCTAAGGCGTGGGTCTGTGACCGCTCGCTTACTGGGATTGTGGGTTCGAATCCCACCGGAGGCATGGATGTCTGTCTCTTGTGAGTGTTGTGTGTTGTCAAGAGGTCTGTGCGTCGGGCTGGTCACTCGTCCAGAGGAGTTCTACCGAGTGTGGTGTGTCTGAGTGTGATCGTGAAGCCTCGAAATGAGAAGGCCTTGGCACCCGAAAAGGGGCTGTTGAGCCATTGGGAGAGAGAGAGAGAGAGAGACTGCTTGCTTTAAAACAAACGTAAATGGATGTCATTACGTTAGAAACTACTCTTCACAAATGCAAATTGTTTCGTTTTTACTGATGTTCTGAGGCTGCTCTTTTGTATTCCTTATTGCCTGCACTAAATATAAAATAAACACCGCACTTATCGAGAATTTATACTAAAATATTTGTAACACTTTCAGCAGTGAAATAACAGAACTATAACCGGATGAGTAATACTTATTGCTGTAAAATTTAAAAAAAAAACATGTTTATTGTCAGAGACTTCACACAAACTGTCCGCTTATTGGCAATAAACGTGAGAACAAGCATCGTGCACAATATTCTAGCAATTATTAAAAATAATCTCTTGATTTTCATGGCGACACGGGCGACACATTTGATCTGGAATCGATACTATTTCAAATACACGATATTTGTATACATTTTTGGATCAATATACAGGGCATACACAAACGAATGGTGCGGTTTTAATAGTGTTCACTATTAAAACCGCACCATTCTTTTGTGTATGCCCTGTATATACATTATGATACATTCATGTCGCTAATGACATGCAAGTTAGACTTCAAAACAATTACAAAAGCAAGAATCTCACCGATTTTCAAGCTTACGGCAGTCATAACGAAAAACGTCACGGGGCTCGTTAAAGTCAGAGATGATCACACAACGGTACTGAACCTTCTGGACTGATTGATATCGAGATTAACAACTTTGCTTCTGGCGTACAAATGAATGCAGCTGACTTGACAACTGATTTTGATAATGAACAACCACAATGCCTTGTAGACATTTCTGTACAGAATCGAATTGTGTACATAACTAGGTTTCGACCAAGAATGGGTCTGATTTATGAATGTCGAAAACAGTACACGAGATCTCGGTAGTCGTGAGGTCTAATGCGTAGATCTGCGGCCGCTCTATGGTTGGGATTGCGGGTTCGAATCCCGCTGAGGGCAAGAATGTTCCCGTCATAGTACGTCATCCAAGTTGAAAATCCTGCTTATTAAGAAAATAATTATACATATAAGAAAAGAAATTAAGACACAGGAATTAAAAATTAACTTATGAATTCCCACGAAAACAATTGGACTGATATTGATGCTTTATCAAAATTGCATTAAGAAATTGATTGTAACTTGTAAATAATTGATGTCATACCTCCGATTGGCAAGTATTAGTCTATTTTATTATATTTTATATCACTATATTTTGCATGCCGATCCCAGTGGCCGCGCGGTCTAAGGCGTGGGTCTTCGGCTGCTCTCTTACTAGGATCGTGGGTTCGAATCCCACCGGGGGCATGGATGTCTGTCTGTTGTGAGTGTTGTGTGTTGTCAGGTAGAGGTCTCTGCGACGGGCTGATAACTCGTCCGGAGGAGTCCTACCGAGTGTGGTGTGTCTGTGTGTGATCGTGAAGCCTCGAAAAATAAGGCGGTCTAGGCCCCCAAGGGGCTGTCGAGCCATTATTAAAAAAAAAAAATTTGCATGCTTTTAATTTTTTCTACTTATCTCAAATTTTATAAATGAGAAGTGATTGTTTATTGTACACTGTACACTGTATAGTGTCAGCACTAACGACATCTCGTTTACATAAATCACTGACCAACTCTTGCCTTTCGTAACGACATATTACTGGCAAAGATACCTGACACTTTATTCTGTGGGACATGACACCGTGTAGTTTTGTATTCGAAATCGCGGTTTTTTAAGGAACCCACTGTCCTCTAACAAGATAGGCAATGTACGTGTAAACGTAACATTGAAGCGCGTTCGCGTAACCATTATTGCCGTGAAAAAACTATAAATATTTATATTCTGAGTGTGTGTCTGTAGCCTTAGTTATCAAGCATGCAAAGCGCATGCGCCGTATTATATTGTCATCTGTGACCTGTCTGGCTCTACCAAATTTTTCCACATTATCTCATAAGCGGCAAGATTTAAAAAAAAAAAGCTATTGAACATAAAATGTGTGTTTTGATTTTCTCTACAGCTTTTGTCTGAAACATTTCTCATTCTAAGAAGAATTCAGCGAGATATTTTAATAAATGTACATGTAAAGTACCGTTATTCTTGTCACATTTTAATGAAACTTGAATTTTCGAAAATATTCCAATATTAAATTTAATGACAATCCGTCCAGTGTGAGCCAAGTTGTTCCATGCGGACGGGGAAACAGACAGACATGACGAAGCTAATAGTCGCTTTTTGCAATTTTTCGGAAGCACCTAAAAATGGTGGCAGAGGTGTTGTCCGCAAGGTTGGTACCAACGTACTAAATACACAGCGTCACAAACCGCAAGACCGTAATCTAAACTCTTATGGCAGCCATAACCTCAATCTCACCAAAGGTATCTGAGCAATACAAGCCAGAATCGTGCGAAATTTCCTTCGACAACGTTCAGTACACGCCTTTCAACCACGCGTAAGTGCGTAAGGAAGGACGCATAGGCCAACACTGAGTAGCCTGGTGTATGTAGCAGTAATGGGAAACAACCTACGCACGTATTACAGCAGATATGGAATGAAAAAAGAAAATTTTCCCCAGGCTTAATTCAGCACCACGGACGGAGGTACAGCTCCACACATGCCTAATCTCGGAACTAGTTGCAGGTGGGTAGTCGGCTTCATAACCCGGCCATTTCGCTTCCCGGGGAAGAGCGTCCTGGACCCATATGACAGGAGGCAGGGTGGGCATCAGTGCCAGTCTAGACCAGTGGTTGTCACGCCGCGTTCCGTGGAATTACAGTGGTTGTCACACCGTGTTCCGTGGAATTACAGTGGTTGTCACACCGCGTTCCGTGGAATTACAGTGGTTGTCACACCGCGTTCCGTGGAATTACAGTGGTTGTCACACCGTGTTCCGTGGAATTACAGTGGTTGTCACACCGCGTTCCGTGGAATTACAGTGGTTGTCACACCGCGTTCCGTGGAATTACAGTGGTTGTCACACCGCGTTCCGTGGAATTACAGTGGTTGTCACACCGCGTTCCGTGGAATTACAGTTGTTGTCACATCGCGTTCCGTGGAATTACAGTGGTTGTCACACCGCGTTCCGTGGAATTACAGTGGTTGTCACACCGCGTTCCGTGGAATTACAGTGGTTGTCACACCGCGTTCCGTGGAATTACAGTGGTTGTCACACCGCGTTCCGTGGAATTACAGTTGTTGTCACATCGCGTTCCGTGGAATTACAGTGGTTGTCACACCGCGTTCCGTGGAATTACAGTTGTTGTCACATCGCGTTCCGTGGAATTACAGTGGTTGTCACACCGCGTTCCGTGGAATTACAGTGGTTGTCACACCGCGTTCCGTGGAATTACAGTTGTTGTCACATCGCGTTCCGTGGAATTACAGTGGTTGTCACACCGCGTTCCGTGGAATTACAGTTGTTGTCACATCGCGTTCCGTGGAATTACAGTGGTTGTCACACCGCGTTCCGTGGAATTACAGTGGTTGTCACACCGCGTTCCGTGGAATTACAGTTGTTGTCACATCGCGTTCCGTGGAATTACAGTGGTTGTCACACCGCGTTCCGTGGAATTCTGTGGGTTCCGCAAGCACATTTCCTTTATAATTGAATCGACAAATATAATTTTCATACTTTTAAATTGCACATTTATTTCCCTCCGTCATTGTGCATTAACTGACTATGGGTTCGTATTTAGTGTATATAACCAATAATAAATGTTCTATAAATGATCCTAAGTATTTTATTACTTTCAATGAAACTTTACGTTTTAAAAAATGTCATTTCATTTTTGCACCCAAACAGTAAGCTATGATTTTGCACGGGTTCCGTGAACGTGCAGATTTAGTTATACGAGTTCCAAAAACATGCATATTTAGTCACAATGGATCCGTGAATACACACGTTTAGTCCTAAGGATTCCGTGAATATGTATATTTAGTCACAAGTCTCAGTGAACAAGCATATTTTGTCACGAGGGTTCCATAATTCCATAAACATGCACACTTAGTCACAATGGTTCCGTAAACATGTATATTTAGTCACAATGGTTCCGTGAATATACACGTTTAGTCACAAGAATTCCGTGAATATGCATATTTAGTCACAAGTCTCAGTGAACAAGCATATTTTGTCACAAGGGTTCCATAATTCCATAAACATGCACACTTAGTCACAATGGTTCCGTAAACATGTATATTTAGTCACAATGGTTCCGCGAATACACACGTTTAGTCACAAGAATTCCGTGAATATGCATATTTAGTTACAAGTCTCAGTGAACAAGCATATTTTGTCACAAGGGTTCCATAATTCCATAAACATGCACACTTAGTCACAATGGTTCCGTAAACATGTATATTTAGTCACAATAGTTCCGTGAATACACACGTTTAGTCACCAGAATTCCGTGAATATGCATATTTAGTCACACGTCTCAGTGAACAAGCATATTTTGTCACGAGGGTTCCATCATTCCATAAACATGCACACTTAGTCACAATGGTTCCGTAAACATGTATATTTAGTCACAATGGTTCCGTGAATACACACGTTCAGTCACAAGAATTCCGTGAGTATGCATATTTAGTCACAAGGCTCAGTGAACAAGCATATTTTGTCACAAGGGTTCCATAATTCCATAAACATACACATTTAGTCGCAATGGTTCCATAAACATGCATATTTAGTCGCAAGTATTTTGTGAACATGCAGCTTTAGTCACAGTGGTTCCTTGAACATGATTTAGTCACAAAAGTTCTGCGAACATTCAGGTTTAGTCACAATGGTACCGTAAACATGCAGATTTAGTCACAAGGTTCCCACAGACGTTAAGAGTTTGAAGACCACTGTTCTAGACGATGTGAAGTGCAGCATCTTACTCGTACGGGAATCGAACACAAATTACTAGCCAGTCCTTCCAGTAGCCTAGTTATATAGGTACTTACAATGCACATGGCAAGCAGCAAAATATCAATACACTGAAAAACAAAGCAAATGGCACTACTGGAATACATTACTTAGCAATACGATTACATTCCGTAAATTCTGGACAGAGTTTCTCCTTTCGGTGTAATCGAACTATGCAATAAGAGCTGCTACTGCAAGCGTGTACAGTAAAGGAAGATTAAGCTGGCAACCAGCACAGCAATAAAACATCGTAAAATACGAATACACAAATACCAAAAGCGACCCGATGTCACGGATAGCAAGCACAAGACACAGCACACAACAAAGTCTCCGTGTAACCACAAATTAAAGTAATTATCATTGTTATTACCATTATTATTGTACTTGCCTCAAGCAATTCGCATGAATCCGCAAGCTCTTGCAGATTACGCTGTAGACTGAAATGCCTGTCGCCGAGTTCACATTACGTTGCCGCCTGCCCCGACCCCCATATCCATGGCAACCTAAACAAGTGTTCGTCTGCTTGCGCAAGACGGCGGCATTATGAGCTGCGCCCAACTACTAATCATTCCGCTCACATGACAGTCTTCGGACGACCAAAACGTCGCAAAAAGCGCGTCGAGGTACGAACTAACCTTGTCGCCGACTCTCTCTGGTTCATGTTTTAACCACTTTTAATAAGAGTTACAGATTTTGGGGGGGGGGGGGGCAATAAAATGATTCACACTCAAATTTTCGATTTTTTTTTCCATCGTCCGGTGCCTAAAAACCGTATTTTTAGATGCTGGCCGACGCATAACATTCAAAAACCGACGGTTTTAAGCGAGACATACCAACGTCAGAACGCTACAGCAGTGCCTTCCAACTCTTCTTTTTTTTTCCGCTTACTACTATCGCAAACATATTATTTTTTGTTGGTGAAGGGCCCCGCAGCAGAAGCTACGGACGCACCGCAGCCTTGAGGCTTATTGTGCAACCGTTGTGATGAAGATGATCAGTTTTTTCATTTTTCCAAGTAATGGAGCAACGGTGGAATAAAATTGACAGGGGAAAACCGAAGTACTCGGAGAAAAACCTGTCCCAGTGTCACTTTGTCCACCACAAATCCCACGTGGACCGACCCGAGATCGACTGAGCCATGGCATGGCCAAACATAACAGTTACTCTTACAACTTTTTTTTTTTCCAATGGCTCGACAGCCCCTTGGGGGCCTAGGCCGCCTCATTTACCGACGCTTCACGATCACACACATTTGAGACACGCCACACTCGGTAGGACTCCTCTAAACGAGTGATCAGCCCGTCGCAGAGACCTCTACCTGACAACACACAACACTCACAAGAGACAGACATCCATGCCCCCGGTGGGATTTTCTTTTTTTTGCCTGTCCGGGGTTTTTCCCTTTGATCCATTTTTGTACTGTTTAAATCCTTTCGTCCTTCATGTCACTTTACGTTCCACGCTACCGTCATTACAACAAACACAACACAAACATCCATGCCCCCGGTGGGATTTTTTTTTTGTTTTTTTTTTTTTTTTGTTTGCCTGTCCGGGGGTTTTTTCCCTTTGATCCATTTTTGTACTGTTTAAATCCTTTCGTCCTTCATGTCACTTTACGTTCCATGCTACCGTCCTTATACAACAAACACAACACAAACATCCATGCCCCCGGTGGGATTCGAACCCACGATCCTAGTAAGCGAGCGGCCAAAGACCCACGCCTTAGACCGCACGGCCACTGCGATCGGCACTCTTACCACTAGCTACTGAAAATATTTACCAACAAACAGATTCTACATTTATAACTAAAAATTTTAAACATTTAACACAATTTTTACAGCAGTTTAATGTAACACTGAAATATTAAAGGAAAATAACACAAATTCCTCTTCAGTGTTAATGAGAAACCTGAGCTTATTTTGGCGTCAGCTTGTCGACTGTAGGTGGCATATCGTCTACTGACGGCGAGAAAGAAGTCTGATTCCAGAGACAGGCACTTTGTGTGTCTAGTCTTGACTACTGCCACAGCAGGAAGCGTTACTTCGGCATAAATAAGTTGATCCAAATGCCAGCAAAACCGTAGCTACACTGCGTCCAAGCGAATGAGAGCCCTTGCTGACGTCACACCACGTTCCGCAAGAGACTTCCCTTTAAAATAATCCAAAACCGGCGGTCTGTCATTACATCAGTGAGAACATCTTGAAAATCGTCCGAGATTTGAGCTTTAGAAAAATCATCCGTACTAAACGTTGACATACGCACCATTTGCATCTTCCGTCAAGAATGGGCAGTATGACAGGAAATACCCTGACAGATTCCCCAAGCGTTGCATAATGTTACATTGAAGCAGAGCTGGCGGTTTATTTCTGAGTTAATTTCTGACTTCAAACAATTCGGACGGCTCCTGTTGCCGAATTTTGCGGGTTCGATTCCCGACGGTGTCATTGGAATTTCTCATCGACATAATCCTTTCGGTCGCACTATGGCCCTGGTGTCGACTCACCCTCTAACAGAAATGAGTACCAGGAGTATTTTCTGGGGGGGGTAAAGGCGGCCGGTGCATAGGGCTGACAACCTTCATGTGCCGATTGTCTAGAAATCTGGGAGCCTCAACCTCCTGGACCCCTAAGGGCCTGGCCAGGCCTGTAATGGGATTGCTTTAGCTTTAAGTGGGCCGGGATAGCTCAGTCGGTATAGCTACTCGCTACGAGCTGGACGGTCCGGGGATCGAATCCCGGTGGGGGGACGAGATTTTCCGCACCCGTCCAGACGGGCCTTGGGGCCTACCCAGCCTTCTGTACAATGGGTACCGGGTCATTCCCGGGGGCAAAGCGGCCGGGGCGTGGCGTTGACCACCCACCCCCATCTAGCGCCGAGGTTAAAGAAAAAGTAGAGCTATACCTCTACTCCCCTCTGGGTCTTCATTGCCTGTTATAGGGTGACCTTTACCTTTACCTGTTGCCGAATTACAAAGTATGTATTATTAACAATTACATGCCAGTCACATTTATGAGTCTCCTACACAGGCTAAGTACTTGTATTGTCTAACAAACTGGTGGTACAGTTTGTTAGACAATACAAGTAAATATTACAGTGCTCATTGCTTCCTGCTGCTCCAAGCCAGTGGAAATTTGGGTTGCTAGGTTTGGGGTTGACTCTCTTGCTAACATTTACTGATTTCTTGCTTGCTGCTTCCCCTTCGACCCTCAAAACACAGCAAATGCGTGATGGAGGTAGTAAGTGTGTTGAAGGTTTATGACTCTGTATTTTTCAGTCAATAGTAAGGACCCTTAGATATGTAATTCAAGACCCAAGAAGAATACTGAAGTTATTCTGAGATCCTCAGTTCCTCTCCCCTGACAAGCTGTTTGACATGTTTACACACCTTACAATATTCCGTCGTCAGTCGCGATTAGACAACACAGGACAATCTGTATTCATATCCGAACAATAGCACAGGCCTAGTATTCTGGTATAGCCTTCATAAATGTTCTTCTCACTTAAATACATGAAAACAGTTTTAATGCCACAAATCATTCATTCATTCATTCATTCACTCTGCAGTCTGTCTTACGACAGGTCCGTAGTCTCTTCCAAAGCGAGTTCTCCACAGGGTGCGATCTAGTGCTTCCTCTTTCAATTTCCAGTGTCTTCTCTTTTTCTTAAGGTCAGCCAGTAGCTGCTTACGTCTTCTCCCTCGCTTTCCCGTCACTTCTATCCTTCGTTCTATCTTTCCTTCAATCACGTGTTTCAGAAGGCAGTCCCTACGCAAGAAGTGACCAATCCAGTTAACCTTTCTTCTTTTTATTGCATGTACGATATTCCTCTCCTCCTTCACTCTCTGTAATACTTCTTCATTTCTCACACTATCGGTCCAACTGATCTTCTCCATCCTTCTCCAGCACCACATTTCAACTACTATAACTATATTTAAAAAAATTAAATTAATAAAAAAATCATAATCCCGCCCAAAAAACGTTGCGCCCCCCCAGACCCCCATCCGCGTGCCACCGATTAACAACAACTTTTGAACAACATGACTGTTATTCGTAATTCACTGACATCTGAACGAGGCTGTGACAGATTTAAAATTCCTGTCTCAGAATTTGTAAAGCATTAAAGGATTATTATCTAATACGCGTAGGTTTTTGAATATACAGAGGATTCACATGGCCAATGTGATTCACCTCTGCGCACTTTAGTGGTGTGTGGGTGTGTTGTTTGTAGCTTTGCGATTGGCTGATCCCACGTCCGACACCTATAACATATATATATATATATATGTTATTTATTACTGCAAGTGGGTTTATACCCGGTGGCAGTGGTACTACAATGACACATAACACACAATAACACACATCACAGACAATAACACACAACACTCAAAACAACACACAACACACAATAACACACATCACAGACAATAACACACAACACTCAAAACAACACACAACACACAATAACACACATCACAGACAATAACACACAACACTCAAAACAACACACAACACACAATAACACACATCACAGACAATAACACACAACACTCAAAACAACACACAACACACAATAACACACATCACAGACAATAACACACAACACTCAAAACAACACACAACACACAATAACACACATCACAGACAATAACACACAACACTCAAAACAACACACAACACACAATAACACACATCACAGACAATAACACACAACACTCAAAACAACACACAACACACAATAACACACATCACAGACAATAACACACAACACTCAAAACAACACACAACACACAATAACACACATCACAGACAATAACACACAACACTCAAAACAACACACAACACACAATAACACACATCACAGACAATAACACACAACACTCAAAACAACACACAACACACAATAACACACATCACAGACAATAACACACAACGCTCAAAACAACACACAACACACAATAACACACATCACAGACAATAACACACAACACTCAAAACAACACACAACACACAATAACACACATCACAGACAATAACACACAACACTCAAAACAAAACACAACACACAAACTTATAAAAACAATAGAACACACATACTACAAAAAAAAGCGTACCTAAGCCTAACAAAGAAAACCTAACGTAGATGAATCAGAGTTAAAAGTAATTAGGTGTACAAAGCAATTAGTAGGCCATACTATACAAAAATAAAAATCCATATCTTGAAGAAGTGCTGCACACACACTTCACCAGGACCTTCACTTCACTCCACTTCACTACGCTTATATACACTTCACGGCACCCCCCGTTTTGCCTCCCTTCACTTCACTTCACTTCACTGCATTATTAGGTGATTTTCCCCACACTTCTATAAACTTCACTTGACCTCACTTATCACTTTCCTACCCTCTTCCTAATATAGCGACTCACTACGGGCTGGACGGTCCGGGGATCGAATCCCGGTGGGGGCGAGATTTTCAGCACCCGTCCAGACCGGCCCTGGGGCGCAACCAGCCTCCTGTACAATGGGTACCGGATGTCTTTCCCGGGGGTAAAGTGACCGGGGCGTGGAGTTGACCACCCACCCCTATCTAGTGTCAGGGTTAAAGAAAGAGTAGAGCTATACCTCTACTCCTCCTCTGGGCCTTCATGGCCTGTTCTAGGGAGACCTTTACCTTTACCCTCTTCCTAAAAGTACTCGGCTTACAGGGGAAAGTCCCTAAAGCATCTGCAGGTAGTTGGTATATCTATTAATATTGTTATTATTGTTATTATTATTATGGGCCATCTGATAGCGCTGTTAGTATCTCAGACGGTTAGAATAGCAGGACGATTGATGGTTAATGAGGTGGAAGGGATCTGTAAGGAAGCAGTTGTGTTCTAATTTGAGGTGTTGGCTGGCACTTGCCTAGAAGAATTGAGGAAAACTCACAAAAATTCGGTTTGGTCCTGGGGCGCTCCTGAATATGAAGGGGCGTCACACATTCTACCGCAATGTTCAGCTAAAATTTCTAAAAAATACTTAGTAAATTAGAGTCGAACTTGGTTATAACGTCACGAAAGGGATTGAATATTTTGTGTCGTTATAAACGAGCGTTGTTATAACCGAGGAGTATAATGTTATGGTTAACAGTGAGGAATTAATTGGTAGCGCAGAACATCTGACGTTATAGACGAGGTGTCGTATAAACCGATGTCGTTTTAACGACATCGGTTTATACCAGGTTCAAATGTATTTGAAATCGAATCAGGGCAGACAATCCAACCAACGACGATTGAGGAAAATACCAAAAGGATGATAACAAAGTGGCGATAACAGCCAGATCAGGCGCAAGTGTAACAGCACAGAAGAACAGTTTTGGTACGCCTGGTCTAAGGACGAATGTCCTCACTTCTCCCGCCTGGCGGATATGAAGATAAGAAACGTTGTGGGGTGTTAACACAAAGCTTAGAGAGGCTTCCAAGCAAAATATGAAGATGGGAGTTTTACTGTAGCAGATAACAGTATTGTTGTTTCGCATTCCTCCCCTCTTACCGTACTGACGAAGCACTAAGAGCACGGCAGACCATTGGCCACTGCCGCTAGCTAATCCGCCCAGCTGCAGTAAAACTCGGGCCTGTGCACTCGATCCAAATATTATCGTGCAAATCAAAGTTCTCAATAATGTTTTCCTTTCTCCCCCCCCTCCCCCTCTCCCCCCCCACTCTTCCCTCAAACACCAAGTTTAATAGAGATATCGCGTGACGATAAAAAATGTCGAATTTTCTTGATTAAATAAGAGAAATTTTCCTGGAACCTGCTGTGACACACCTTTCCATGTACGTATAATATCACGATTACTTATGGATCCATTACTTTTATATACAAACAAGCAGAAGCGCCCATTCTCCGCCTGCGATGTGGTTACTTTCCTTATCAGTAACATGGTGACTTGGCCGTGCCATGGCTCAGGCGGTTAGTCGCCGGTCGCCCACCGCGGAGGCCCGGGTTCGATCCCAGGTCAGTCCATGTGGGATTTGTGGTGGACAACGTGGCACTGGGACAGGTTTTCCCCCGAGTACTTTGGTTTTCCCCTGTCAATTTCATTCCACCGGTGCTCCATTACTTTGAAAAATTAAAAAACTAATCATCTTTCTCTTCATCTTCATCACAGGGCTGCACAAAAAGCCTTAAGGCTGCGGTGCATCCGTAGCTTCTGCTGCGGGGCCCTTCTTAAAAAAAAACATGTGACTTGCCTAAGCAATAGCACAAACAGTCCCGCAACTACGACACAACAATTTTCAAAACAAACATTGTCATCTAATATAAAGAAGATAATAAATTATACTCATAATTGTTTATTATCTAACAAATGCATTTAATGTCACAGGTTCATAATAACATACATAAAAACATTCCCCTGCTACATGTTTCGGGCCCTATAGGTCCATCATCAGGGGGAACATCAGACGTTATTGCACAAAACAATTACATAATGATAGTGGTAAAATCAATCCTATTACAAGCCTGGACAGGCCCTTAGGGTTCCAGGAGGTTGAGGCTTCCAGATCTCTAGACAATCGGCACATGAGTGGTAAGGTTTTCAGCCTTACGCACCGGTCGCCTTTACCCCCAGGAAATATTACAGGCTGAGTCGACCCCAAGGCCATAGTGCGACCGAAAGGATTATGTAATGAAAAATTCCAATGACACCAACGGGAATCAAACCCGCGACCTTCCGGTTTGTAGCGCAGTGCCTCAACCAACTGCGTGAGATCTGCTGGCAATTATTTGTGTGGTGGTCTGTTACACCGTAAAGCAGCTTGTTCGTGATATGGGCCTACAGGGTCCGAAACATGTAGCAGTAGAATGATTTTATGTATATTATTACGTACCTGTGACATTAAGCGCATTTGTTGAATAATATTAGTAAATCGAATTATAATGCACGGTATGGAAAATACAAAATGTACTCACATAATTAAACAGGATATTCGGTGTACGTATAAAGCAACACGGAAGTGCATTCGGATGTACGCATCCTAGAGCATTCTCAGTTATACAATTTAATCCACTGGGGTCACGCATTTTGGTATTGTTCACAGTTTGTGCAAATATTATAGAATGTTATTAGTATTACTGATGTCTTTGTTATTGCAGTTTTTTAATAACTTATTATTTACATGTCTAAGTTTAATTATGTGTACATTAAATTTATCGATCATACATAATTTAAAAATTTCACCCCATTGAAATGTTACATAATTTCCGATTTAAACACAATATTTTGTAAGTAGTCTATAAGGATTTTCATAATCTATCTACATATCAAAATTCGTATTCCGAGATATAATAGAAAGCAATCCCACTACAGGCCTGGACAGACCCTTACGGTTCCAGGAGGTTGAGGCTCTCAGATTTCTAGACAATCGGCACATGAAGGTGGTAAGGTTGTCAGCCCTACGCACCGACCGCCTTTACCCCCCCCCCCCCCCCCCCCCCCCAGGAAATATTCCTGGTACTCATTTCTGTTAGAGGCTGAGTCGACCCCAGGGCCATAGTGCTGCCGAAACGATTATGTCAGTGAAATATTCCAATGACACCATCAGGGAGACATAAAAATAAGTACTAATTATTATTATTATGGCATGTTTGCATTTTTCGCAATTAAACATAATATAAATCGCATAACGAATATAAGTAACTAGACAGGAATGTGACGTAACAATATGAAGACTACGCCATAGGATTATTACGTCACACCACAACAAACCACATGAATGTGGCGTCACATTACGTAATTATAATCAAATATAAAGCAGAATTTAAAAAAAACATTATGACTGTGGTTGCATTTCTGCCCTAATCACCTGAGACATAAATCGCACCTATGTACTGCCATATTATATTGAGACTGTCAGCTGCATTCGGTGCACTTGTCCGTAAAAGGCAAGATTCCAGAAACGTACGTAGGTCTTCGTGTGAAGAGTGTATCACTTCGTCCGATTTAATCAAAACTGTAATTTGGTGGACACGTTTTAGTAAAAAACCCCCCCAATATCAAATTTCACGAAAATCCTTCCAGTAGGGACCAAGCTGTTTTATGCGAACAGACAGACAGACATGAATAAGCTAATAGTCGCTCTTCGCAAATGTTGCAAAGCGCGTAGCAATGGGAATGAACACACTTTAGCACAGTAAGTCCACATCGCCTTAAAACCCTTTGAAGCACAACAGAAATTGCATTCACCCCTTGCTTTTCTACCATTACCATTTTGCTCACATAGTGTATTTACGTGTTACATATATGAGTCTCACAATAAACTGCGATTATTTCCTTAAACATAATTACCCAAATAATCTTCGTAAAGAAGATTAAGAATGTTTTCTACGAGGTACGAAATTTATATATAGTATAACTCAAGTTCAGGTTTTAAAAGGTTGACATTAAATGATCAAAAACTTTCTTAACCGACTGGTCTTTGTAATGAAGACTAAGTGTGTTTTCTGCGAGGTACAAAGTCTATATATATATATATATTTATATATATATTATGCATATAATTTTTATGAACTTCAGCCTGTAAAGGGTTTACAGGAAAAGCTTCAAATTAACGTTCAGAAAGTAAACGGAAAATTTTTAACAGAATCAAGATAAAATCCGTCTAAACACAATTACGTTCCATTTATAACACAACATGTTTCGACCATTTTAGGTCATCTTCAGACTTACAATTCTTATTTTTCAAAACATACGGAGCAATGAATAAAAATCTATAAAACTTATAAAAATAAGAAATGTGAAACTGAAGATGTCAACAGAAAGATTAACTTCGCAGAAAATGCTGTGTGCGTTCTATAAGATCTTACAAACTTTGTGAACTTCCTATAGCTGTAGCCTGCTTGCTAGTCTACACACCCACTTTGTGAACTTCCTATAGCTGTAGCCTGCTTGCTAGTGTACACACCCACTTTGTGAACTTCCTATAGCTGTAGCCTGCTTGCTAGTGTACACACCCACTTTGTGAACTTCCTATAGCTGTAGCCTGCTTGCTAGTGTACACACCCACTTTGTGAACTTCCTATAGCTGTAGCCTGCTTGCTAGTGTACACACTCACTTTGTGAACTTCCTATAGCTGTAGCCTGCTTGCTAGTGTACACACCCACTTTGTGAACTTCCTATAGCTGTAGCCTGCTTGCTAGTGTACACACCCACTTTGTGAACTTCCTATAGCTGTAGCCTGCTTGCTAGTGTACACACCCACTTTGTGAACTTCCTATAGCTGTAGCCTGCTTGCTAGTGTACACACCCACTTTGTGAACTTCCTATAGCTGTAGCCTGCTTGCTAGTGTACACACCCACTTTGTGAACTTCCTATAGCTGTAGCCTGCTTGCTAGTGTACACACTCACTTTGTGAACTTCCTATAGCTGTAGCCTGCTTGCTAGTGTACACACCCACTTTGTGAACTTCCTATAGCTGTAGCCTGCTTGCTAGTGTACACACCCACTTTGTGAACTTCCTATAGCTGTAGCCTGCTTGCTAGTGTACACACCCACTTTGTGAACTTCCTATAGCTGTAGCCTGCTTGCTAGTGTACACACTCACTTTGTGAACTTCCTATAGCTGTAGCCTGCTTGCTAGTGTACACACCCACTTTGTGAACTTCCTATAGCTGTAGCCTGCTTGCTAGTGTACACACCCACTTTGTGAACTTCCTATAGCTGTAGCCTGCTTGCTAGTGTACACACCCACTTTGTGAACTTCCTATAGCTGTAGCCTGCTTGCTAGTGTACACACCCACTTTGTGAACTTCCTATAGCTGTAGCCTGCTTGCTAGTGTACACACCCACTTTGTGAACTTCCTATAGCTGTAGCCTGCTTGCTAGTGTACACACCCACTTTGTGAACTTCCTATAGCTGTAGCCTGCTTGCTAGTGTACACACCCACTTTGTGAACTTCCTATAGCTGTAGCCTGCTTGCTAGTGTACACACCCACTTTGTGAACTTCCTATAGCTGTAGCCTGATTGCTAGTGTACACACCCACTTTGTGAACTTCCTATAGCTGTAGCCTGCTTGCTAGTGTACACACCCACTTTGTGAACTTCCTATAGCTGTAGCCTGCTTGCTAGTGTACACACCCACTTTGTGAACTTCCTATAGCTGTAGCCTGCTTGCTAGTGTACACACTCACTTTGTGAACTTCCTATAGCTGTAGCCTGCTTGCTAGTGTACACACCCACTTTGTGAACTTCCTATAGCTGTAGCCTGCTTGCTAGTGTACACACCCACTTTGTAAACTTCCTATAGCTGTAGCCTGCTTGCTAGTGTACACACCCACTTTGTGAACTTCCTATAGCTGTAGCCTGCTTGCTAGTGTACACACCCACTTTGTGAACTTCCTATAGCTGTAGCCTGCTTGCTAGTGTACACACCCACTTTGTGAACTTCCTATAGCTGTAGCCTGCTTGCTAGTGTACACACCCACTTTGTGAACTTCCTATAGCTGTAGCCTGCTTGCTAGTGTACACACTCACTTTGTGAACTTCCTATAGCTGTAGCCTGCTTGCTAGTGTACACACACCACTTTGTGAACTTCCTATAGCTGTAGCCTGCTTGCTAGTGTACACACCCACTTTGTGAACTTCCTATAGCTGTAGCCTGCTTGCTAGTGTACACACCCACTTTGTGAACTTCCTATAGCTGTAGCCTGCTTGCTAGTGTACACACCCACTTTGTGAACTTCCTATAGCTGTAGCCTGCTTGCTAGTGTACACACCCACTTTGTGAACTTCCTATAGCTGTAGCCTGCTTGCTAGTGTACACACCCACTTTGTGAACTTCCTATAGCTGTAGCCTGATTGCTAGTGTACACACCCACTTTGTGAACTTCCTATAGCTGTAGCCTGCTTGCTAGTCTACACACCCACTTTGTGAACTTCCTATAGCTGTAGCCTGCTTGCTAGTGTACACACCCACTTTGTGAACTTCCTATAGCTGTAGCCTGCTTGCTAGTGTACACACCCACTTTGTGAACTTCCTATAGCTGTAGCCTGCTTGCTAGTGTACACACCCACTTTGTGAACTTCCTATAGCTGTAGCCTGCTTGCTAGTGTACACACCCACTTTGTGAACTTCCTATAGCTGTAGCCTGCTTGCTAGTGTACACACCCACTTTGTGAACTTCCTATAGCTGTAGCCTGCTTGCTAGTGTACACACCCACTTTGTGAACTTCCTATAGCTGTAGCCTGCTTGCTAGTGTACACACCCACTTTGTGAACTTCCTATAGCTGTAGCCTGCTTGCTAGTGTACACACCCACTAATCATCACCCTTAACCTAAACACCTGTAATTCCTGACATATCCTAGTTATTCGTGGGAGTGGTTCCTTCCTACGAGCTTACTGCAGGTGCAGCAAGGAACAAGAGTCATCCCACTTCACTGCAATATTATTGAACTTTGACCTCTATGAACTCACTTAACTCTAAACGACCTGAAAGCTCCATTCACCCACCGTCGCAGGGTTTCCTGGAATGAATGTTCGCACTGGTTTCTATATGAGCTAAAAGGCTTTGATGTGTAGCGGTGAAGATATGATGCGTGTATCTTGTCAGAGTCGTTGGTTTTGCTCAACAGTGCGTACACGCAATTCGGCCCAGGGCCTCCTGTTTTCTAGTTCCCAAATCCCATACATCCGGTACGACAGCTCGGCCTAGCGAGCGGTAGAGGAAACAGATTTGCCTCTTCTCCAAAACTTCCAGACCGCCTCCGGGGCCCACTCATCCTCCTATTGAAAGGGTACCTGGGTTTTCCTACGGGATTAAAGCGACCGGGGCGAAAAGTGAACCCATCACCTCCATCTAGTGCCGAGGTTAAGAATGAGTGGAGCTATACCTCTACTCCCACTATATGCCTTCAACGCACGGACAGGGAAAACTTTACGTTCACTTGACTCATAAGGCGTCTACAGAGCAGGCACAAACACAGTGCACAAAGAAACATGTACATCCGTGCCTCAACAGGGATTCGAGCCTATTACTTCACTGCATGGAGGCAACATGTTTCCCTGAAACTCTAATATCCACGTACCAGACTACACGGTATCATACAACAAGAAGATCACAATTTTAACATGCACAGAAATAAAAAATCTTAGATCTTATAACGGACACATGCAATAAAAGAATTCATTAAATTCAAAATATTAGTTTGAAGTACTTTCACTGTTGCAGATTGCATTGCACGTAGATATAACACCAAATTGCATTGCACGTAGATTTAAAACCAAATTGCATTGCAAGTAGATATAAAACCAAATTGCATTGCACGTAGATATAAAACCAAATTGCATTGCAAGTAGATATAAAACCAAATTGCATTGTACGTAGATATAAAACCAAATTGCATTGTATGTAGATATAAAACCAAATTGCATTGCACGTAGATACAAAACCAAATTGCATTGCACGTAGATATAAAACCAAATTGCATTGCACGTAGATATAAAACCAAATTGCATTGCACGTAGAATATAAAACCAAATTGCATTGCACGTAGATATAAAACCAAATTGCATTGCACGTAGATACAAAACCAAATTGCATTGCACGTAGATATAAAACCAAATTGCATTGCACGTAGATATAAAACCAAATTGCATTGCACGTAGATATAAAACCAAATTGCATTGCACGTAGATATAAAACCAAATTGCATTGCACGTAGATATAAAACCAAATTGCATTGCACGTAGATATAAAACCAAATTGCATTGCACGTAGATATAAAACCAAATTGCATTGCACGTAGATATAAAACCAAATTGCATTGTATGTAGATATAAAACCAAATTGCATTGCACGTAGATACAAAACCAAATTGCATTGCACGTAGATATAAAACCAAATTGCATTGCACGTAGATATAAAACCAAATTGCATTGCACGTAGATATAAAACCAAATTGCATTGCACGTAGATATAAAACCAAATTGCATTGCACGTAGATATAAAACCAAATTGCATTGCACGTAGATACAAAACCAAATTGCATTGCACGTAGATATAAAACCAAATTGCATTGCACGTAGATATAAAACCAAATTGCATTGCACGTAGATATAAAACCAAATTGCATTGCACGTAGATATAAAACCAAATTGCATTGCACGTAGATATAAAACCAAATTGCATTGTATGTAGATACAAAACCAAATTGCATTGCACGTTGATACAAAACCAAATTGCATTGCACGTAGATATAAAACCAAATTGCATTGCAAGTAGATATAAAACCAAATTGCATTGCACGTAGATATAAAACCAAATTGCATTGCACGTAGATACAAAACCAAATTGCATTGCACGTAGATACAAAACCAAATTGCATTGCACGTAGATATAAAACCAAATTGCATTGCACGTAGATATAAAACCAAATTGCATTTCACGTAGATATAAAACCAAATTGCATTGCACGTAGATATAAAACCAAATTGCATTGCACGTAGATATAAAACCAAATTGAATTTCACGTAGATATAAAACCAAATTGCATTGCACGTAGATATAAAACCAAATTGCATTGCACGTAGATATAAAACCAAATTGCATTGCACGTAGATATAAAACCAAATTGCATTGCACGTAGATATAAAACCAAATTGCATTTCACGTAGATATAAAACCAAATTGCATTGCACGTAGATATAAAACCAAATTCACACTCCGTAAGTTCCCATATTAACTGTCCATTAGGCTACATTTAGTTGTGTTAAAGGAAAAATTCGCATATAAGAAATAAATAAATTTGTCTGTACTATAAAAAGTACAGTCTCTATACACTATTGCAATCAAATCAAGCATGAAAAGAATTACGGCGAAATAACAATAAACAAATCAGTGAAATTAGGAGATATATGAGTTTTTTTTTTTCAATGGCTCGACAGCTCTAACGGGCCTAGGTCTCCTCATTTTCGAAACTTCGAGATCACACACTTTTTAGACACACCACACTCGGTAGGACTCCTCTGGACGAGTAATCAGCCCGTCGCAGAGACCTCTACCTGACAACACACAACACTCACAACAGACAGACATCCATGCCCTAGGCGGGATTTTTTTTTTTTTTGCCTGTCCGGGGTTTTTCCCCTTTGATCCATTTTTGTACTGTTTAAATCATTTCGTCCTTCATGTCACTTTACGTTCCATGCTACCGTCCTTACAACAAACACAACACAAACATCAACATCCATGCCCCCGGTGGGATTCGAACCCACGATCCTAGTAAGCGAGCGGCCGAAGACCCACACCTTAGACCGCGCGGCCACTGGGATCGGCAGATATACGAGTAAGAAGACACTTGGCACTGGCTGCGACAGCAGTTAATGCTGTACCGTCTTCCATTCTAACCATGTGTTTGCAGTGCCGTTATACGAACCGGGAACTACACCAGACTTATTTACCTCCACAAATTAATTGGCAATAATCCCAAGGATTACCGGCGCTCACCGCAAGGGTCTCAAGCCGGCGATGAGAGCTGTGCCAATCCTGCACAACCAATCCACTTTAAAGTAAACGCTGACGGATCTGTCCATCAGGGAGCGGTACAAACTTTACATTGCACGAAGTCGGGTTACTCTGGGGACAGCTGGGGATGGAGCAAACTTTGTCATCAGAGCCGAAATAAGTGATTAACTGTTAAGAAGGGGGCTCTGTAACATACGGGCGAACCTTGTCAGGTAGACGCTTGGCGTCCCCATAAGAGTCAACTTGTCCCCGTGCTCACGCCATGAAGACGAACTGTGAAATGCAGGTGAAGTTCTAGGTGTACTTTAAGTGCATAAGTATTGAACTTAACATCCGGTCCACTTTAGGCCCAGGGAAAGGACCCCGGCACCGTTGATTACGACGGTGGCGCAACAGCCCAAAAAGGGACCTAGGCCGCTTCATTGTTGAGGTTTCTAGATCACACACAATTACACACACACACAACCGGTAGGACTCCTCTGAAGGAGTGATCAGCTCGTCACAGAGACCGCTACCTACAAAACACACAACAAACATGACAGACGAACATCCATGCCCTCAGTAAGATTCGAACCCGCGATTCCAGCAATCAAGAGGCTGCAGACCTACGCGTTAGATCGCAAGGCCACTGCAATCGGCTGTGAAGCCCATAACTTAGTTCATATAGGCCTACTCACTGAGGTCCATGGCGCAACAGTCCCTAGTGGGCCACGGCCTCCTCATTATCGAGGCTTCACGATCACACTCAGACACACCACACTCGGTAGGACTCCTCTGGACGAGTGATCAGCCCGACGCACAGACCTCTATCTGACAACACACAACACTCACAATAGACAGACGTGCATGCCCACGGCAGGATTCGAACCCGCAATCCCCAGAAAGCGAACGGCCGCAGACCCACGCCTTAGAAAGCGCGGCCACTGGGATCGGCCATTACGTCATGCTTTAGGTCAGTGTTTCCCAAAGTGGGCGGTACCGCCCCCTGGGAGGCGGTGGGATTACCGAGGTGGGCCCTAATAAGTATGAGAGGTGGAAGGGAGCGCTGTTATTATCACAGGGGGGCGCTAGTAGACAAGTAGTGCATTTGTTTTTATAATAAAATTCAAATAAAGTAATTTTTGTGTTAAAAATAAAAAATAAACTAAATTTCTTACTATTTTAATTTATGAATCTTATTCAAGCACATTGTTTTTGTAATAAACTATTGCTAGATGAATTATTGTTAATCATAAAAAATATAATAAATTTTAATTTATTAATTAACACATAAAACATTAAGTTTAACTCTTATAATTTTATTTAAACAATTTTTTAAATATAAAATAAAAGTGGAAACAAAAGCGCATTTATGTTTTTTTAAAAAAGGTAGGGGGGCGCTGTGGGTGTGTGTATGGAACCAAGGGGGCGGTGGACCGAAAAAGTTTGGGAACCGCTGCTTTAGGTAGTGTAAAATTACAGCATGACTGTGAATGATTAGTAAGTATCTGGAAGGTGGGTATATCATCAGACCCCGTTCTGTCCGTACCTTTACTGAGTACAATAATGAAAATATTAGGGCGGAATGAATACTCCAACACTAACTGCTACTTCCGCTTGAACACCAATGTAAAATGTTACTGACAAATTTTGTTCAATATAGGCAGTGAAGACGAAACGATTTTCCGATCTTTAAGGTGAACAGCTTGTGAGAAACTGGAGGTGTTATAGAACTGTCTTCCGTCACTTCGCAGGTAAACAATCAAATGCTCTACTGGAAATGGTTGTGAGGTTCGCTACATTAGAACTGGGGGCACGTGGCGAGAGGGTGTTTGGTCGTATTCTCAGTCCTAGCAGAAATATTACCAAATTTACATTAAATTTTTATTAATACAGGATGTTCCACTTAAAACCGGCCCGCTTGCACGGCAAAATCAAGAAAATATTTTGTTTCGTTTAGTTTTTTTGTAGACCAAATACACACCCTTAGAGAAGATGTTGGAAATGAGATCCTTGTGAATCAATATATTTTTGTGAGCGGGTTATCAAAAAAAAAAAAAATCCTTTCTTGATTTTGCCGTGCAAGCCGGCCGGTTTTAAGTGGAAAATCCTGCATTTCATGTCCTCTACAAATGTGAAGCAACAATTATGTTCGAATGTAATGCTGTTGCTAGGACATGGAAAAAAACGCAAAAATCTTAAGCACCAAATTTATATATTTTTGACGCAAGAAACTTAAATCATACAAAGCCTAATTTTACTTTCTTAGCTTTCGTGTTTGTCCGAAGTGTGGCAGAACTGACCATGCGTAAAAAAATGCGAACGCTCAATCGCGCACAAGCGCAGAAGTCCTCAAGTAAAGTAGATACTTGACATTGCCAAGTCGCAGATAATATTTAAGTGGTCTCATATCTGTTCGTACAATTATGCAATGTCGAAGTTCGCAAAAATCCCTTCACCTGTTAAATTACGTACAGACAGACGGATGGACAGTGATTTTAATAGACGTCCCGCACGGAAGCAGACGCGCCTAAAACGTGTTAGCATTTTAAATTACTGATGGCGGACATGGAATGCTTCTGGTGTATTTAGTTTTGCAATTCATCAATCCGTGTGGCTTTTATTTACAATACAATTTTGTACAATTACAACAACTTATGCTATTTGTCGCTCCTCTCTACATCTATTGACCCATTTCCGTCTCCTACGAAAGCACCAATGTCAACAGTATCGCATTTATAAATATTTAGTCTCTATTGATCTTCCGATATTAATATCTTAAAATTTATCCACACTAAATACTTTAAATATTTAAAATTATTTAAATGAAATCTTTATTCATGCGCTTACTTGAATCCAAGTAGTTGATCTGTATGATTTTGGAATTATGAGTTATATTTTTTCATCACTCTCTTGTATGAGTAAAAGAATTAAAATTATTTGCTTAAACTTTCTTGTGGTTCTCGTGCTGTATGCAGGTGTAGCATTTTGTGAAATTATTATGAGAGTTTTATGTTTCAGTCACTATATTCACTTCTGTTCATGGCTTTATCATTCCAGTTCCATTACTCTTTTCGTTGGTGCACCATATTACCTGCAGTGTTTATACAATAGTACTCCAATAATAATAACAATAATAAAAACAATAATAATAACTAAAGTGACTAAATCAATAACAAAAGTGATGACAGTGACCCGAAGATCGCCACAGTAATTTCACAAAAAACTGCACCTACAAACAGCACCAGAACATCAAACATCCTTCAACAAAGAGCAGTCAACCACAAATTATTTTGATAGCTTTAAAGGAAGTCATTCTGTTGTGTTATATATAACACAAATCAAGACACATCCATCTAAACACAACTACGTTCTGTTTATTACACAGAACTACATGTTTCGACCAAAGTAGGTCCAAGACCAACCTGCACACCATGTAGGTACACCACAACAGCTCAGACAAATGCAACATTCAGCAAGCTACCCACCTACACATTTAATTAACAACTCCCACTTGGAACTCGGAATGAATCCACACTGACATACCGCACTGATGGACACGCTGTGACAATTTGTAGTATCAAAATCCACACTGACATACCGCACTGATGGACACGCTGTGATAACTTGTAGTATCAAAATCCACACTGACATACCGCACTGATGGACACGCTGTGACAACTTGTAGTATCAAAATCCACACTGACATACCGCACTGATGGACACGCTGTGACAACTTGTAGTATCAAAATCCACACTGACATACCGCACTGATGGACACGCTGTGACAACTTGTAGTATCAAAATCCACACTGACATACCGCACTGATGGACACGCTGTGACAACTTGTAGTATCAAAATCCACACTGACATACCGCACTGATGGACACGCTGTGACAACTTGTAGTATCAAAATCCACACTGACATACCGCACTGATGGACACGCTGTGACAACTTGTAGTATCAAAATCCACACTGACATACCGCACTGATGGACACGCTGTGACAACTTGTAGTATCAAAATCCACACTGACATACCGCACTGATGGACACGCTGTGACAACTTGTAGTATCAAAATCCACACTGACATACCGCACTGATGGACACGCTGTGACAACTTGTAGTATCAAAATCCACACTGACATACCGCACTGATGGACACGCTGTGACAACTTGTAGTATCAAAATCCACACTGACATACCGCACTGATGGACACGCTGTGACAACTTGTAGTATCAAAATCCACACTGACATACCGCACTGATGGACACGCTGTGACAACTTGTAGTATCAAAATCCACACTGACATACCGCACTGATGGACACGCTGTGACAACTTGTAGTATCAAAATCCACACTGACATACCGCACTGATGGACACGCTGTGACAACTTGTAGTATCAAAATCCACACTGACATACCGCACTGATGGACACGCTGTGACAACTTGTAGTATCAAAATCCACACTGACATACCGCACTGATGGACACGCTGTGACAACTTGTAGTATCAAAATCCACACTGACATACCGCACTGATGGACACGCTGTGACAACTTGTAGTATCAAAATCCACACTGACATACCGCACTGATGGACACGCTGTGACAACTTGTAGTATCAAAATCCACACTGACATACCGCACTGATGGACACGCTGTGACAACTTGTAGTATCAAAATCCACACTGACATACCGCACTGATGGACACGCTGTGACAACTTGTAGTATCAAAATCCACACTGACATACCGCACTGATGGACACGCTGTGACAACTTGTAGTATCAAAATCCACACTGACATACCGCACTGATGGACACGCTGTGACAACTTGTAGTATCAAAATCCACACTGACATACCGCACTGATGGACACGCTGTGACAACTTGTAGTATCAAAATCCACACTGACATACCGCACTGATGGACACGCTGTGACAACTTGTAGTATCAAAATCCACACTGACATACCGCACTGATGGACACGCTGTGATAACTTGTAGTATCAAAATCCACACTGACATACCGCACTGATGGACACGCTGTGACAACTTGTAGTATCAAAATCCACACTGACATACCGCACTGATGGACACGCTGTGACAACTTGTAGTATCAAAATCCACACTGACATACCGCACTGATGGACACGCTGTGACAACTTGTAGTATCAAAATCCACACTGACATACCGCACTGATGGACACGCTGTGACAACTTGTAGTATCAAAATCCACACTGACATACCGCACTGATGGACACGCTGTGACAACTTGTAGTATCAAAATCCACACTGACATACCGCACTGATGGACACGCTGTGACAACTTGTAGTATCAAAATCCACACTGACATACCGCACTGATGGACACGCTGTGACAACTTGTAGTATCAAAATCCACACTGACATACCGCACTGATGGACACGCTGTGACAACTTGTAGTATCAAAATCCACACTGACATACCGCACTGATGGACACGCTGTGACAACTTGTAGTATCAAAATCCACACTGACATACCGCACTGATGGACACGCTGTGACAACTTGTAGTATCAAAATCCACACTGACATACCGCACTGATGGACACGCTGTGACAACTTGTAGTATCAAAATCCACACTGACATACCGCACTGATGGACACGCTGTGACAACTTGTAGTATCAAAAGGAGTTAAGGATTTTTACAAGATATTTGTAATGGTGTGGTAAAATGTTCTCCATACATATTTCAGGTTTTGACAATTTTAACGTTTTAATCGCGTTTTATCGACTTTTATTCTTTCCTCAATATGTTTTGAAAACAAAAATTGTAAACCTGAAGATGACCTAATTTGGTCGAAACATGTTGTTGTGTGTAATAGAACGTAGTTGTGTTTAGACGGATTTGTCTTGATTTCTGTTATTTTGATAGTTTTATGGATAAAATAAAGGGAAAACAACACAGGAATACAGTTCATAACAATGAAATCATACGGGAAAAGTACTTGGATCCACGTAACAGCATAAATAATAATTTAATTCAAATAATTTTATTTATCCTAATTATTTAGCGTAGATAAACATCAAGCTATTAATATGACGAAAAGACGATTGCTAAGACATTCATAAACATGATACCATTAACACTGATGATCGTATCTTAGAAAATTAGAAATGCGTCTGCAGTAGATGCAGAACAGACTGATAAGCGGCTTACGCTGGTGTAACTGTACACAGTGTATTGGTGTAGTGTTGTGTGGCATGACGGGGATGCTCTGAGGTCAAACGGCGTAAAGGCCAACCTTAAGCTGCCCCCGGATTCCAGGAAAGTCTAGCCCCCACGAAGGCCAACGACCTAGATTTTTGCCTGACGTCACAAACGCTTCCTGGGAGCAATTTCTTTAGAAGAAATTAATACTTTTACGAAAGTATCTAATTCTAGACCTACCCTGTAGCATGTACACACATCAACCCCCGGACTTGTTAATTACCAGAGGAAATTCTATACCTCTCTCTCTCTCTCACTCTCTCATTTTGGCTTCTTTGTTCAACGTCTTCCGTGCAGATTAATAATAAAGAAGGCAGTATGAGTCTCAGCATACAGGCCTTCTTCTTCTTCTCCTTCGGCATACGGTCCTTACAGTATAACCAGTACCTCCTTCACAACGATAGCACATACAGATCTGTCTTCTGCTTTCTTCCTCCATCTCTTGACATACGGTCCTTACAGTATAACCAGTACCTCCTTCACAACGATAGCACATACAGATCTGTCTTCTGCTTTCTTCCTCCATCTCTTGACATACAGTCCTTACAGTATAACCAGTACCTCCTTCACAACGATAGCACATACAGATCTGTCTTCTGCTTTCTTCCTCCGTCTCTTGACATACGGTCCTTACAGTATAACCAGTACCTCCTTCACAACGACAGCACATACAGATCTGTCTTCTGCTTTCTTCCTCCATCTCTTGACATACGGTCCTTACAGTATAACCAGTACCTCCTTCACAACAATAGCACATACAGATCTGTCTTCTGCTTTCTTCCTCCATCTCTTGACATACGGTCCTTACAGTATAACCAGTACCTCCTTCACAACGACAGCACATACAGATCTGTCTTCTGCTTTCTTCCTCCATCTCTTGACATACAGTCCTTACAGTATAACCAGTACCTCCTTCACAACGACAGCACATACAGATCTGTCTTCTGCTTTCTTCCTCCATCTCTTGACATACGGTCCTTACAGTCTAACCAGTACCTCCTTCACAACGATAGCACATACAGATCTGTCCTCTGCTTTCTTCCTCCATCTCTTGACATACGGTCCTTACAGTCTAACCAGTACCTCCTTCACAACGATAGCACATACAGATCTGTCCTCTGCTTTCTTCCTCCATCTCTTGACATACGGTCCTTACAGTATAACCAGTACCTCCTTCACAACGATAGCACATACAGATCTGTCTTCTGCTTTCTTCCTCCATCTCTTGACATACGGTCCTTACAGTATAACCAGTACCTCCTTCACAACAATAGCACATACAGATCTGTATTCTGCTTTCTTCCTCCATCTCTTGACATACGGTCCTTACAGTATAACCAGTACCTCCTTCAGAATCACAGCACATACAGATCTGTCTTCTGCTTTCTACCTCCATCTCTTGACACCCATCGATTTCAGATCATTCTCAATATAGTCTAACCATCTTAATTTTGGTCTTCCTGCTTTTCTTCTTCCGTCTGGTTTCCCCACAAATACTGTCTTTACGGTCCTGTCATCAGACATTCTTACCACATGACCAGCCCATTCTAGTCTTCTTACGTTTACTGTTGTTACAATATTTGGTTTTCTGTACACAACATGCAATTCGTCATTAGTTCGGATTCTCCAGGCATTTTGATCTTTCATCTAATCGTAAAATATCTGTAGAAATTTCACCGCGAACATTTGACGACTCTGAGCCACAGCTAAGGCTCCCACGGCCCTTGACTGACTCCTTAAATTACGACTGTTCGGAATATGCATGACATGAGAACTTTTTTGGCGAAGATAGAGACTTAGGTACCGACTGAAGCGTGTATACCTCTCACTACCATTCTCTGTGAATATTCTTAACCATTACGAATGATGCATAATGGTACATAGCACACACAGTCACAGCTCTTAATATATAACATCACATTTGAACATTGAAACAACTAATTATCTTCATCACATGGTTGCACAATAAGCCTTCAAGGCTGCGGTGCGTCCGTAACATCTGCTGCGGGGCCCTTCTAAAAAAAAATCCGTTCGATTCTTGCCGCAGCAACTTGAGCATTGGGAAAAGGATATTTAGGAATAGAGCAGTACACGTGGGATTTGAGGTGGATAAAATAGCATTCGCACAGTCGTTTTTTTGCGTAAAAATCACACGTTATTTTCTGTTAGTCACACAGGACATGTGTAACCCCATTATTATGATTATTTTTCTTGCTGTACTACGTCCTTGACCGGAAGTCACGTACACTTTCTTTCTGTACTACGTCCTTGAACGGAAGTCACGTACACTTTCTTGCTGTACTACGTCCTTGACCGGAAGTCACGTACACTTTCTTGCCGTACTACGTCCTTGACCGGAAGTCACGTACACTTTCTTGCCGTACTACGTCCTTGACCGGAAGCCACGTACACTTTCTTGCTGTACTACGTCCTTGACCGGAAGTCACGTACAATTTCTTGCTGTACTACGTCCTTGACCGGAAGTCACGTACACTTTCACTATATATCGGCTTTCCAGAAAATCATAATTAACAAATGTTCTATGTTCCTGTTTATTCATCTATCATCGACACTATAATGTATACAAAAGGTTGCTAAAGAAATAAAAAAAGATATATAGGTCAAATTCATATTTGTAAATGGCTTACTGAAGGACAGAATAGCGAATGATATATCGATTTACAAAGCCAATTTTATTTATTGACATTACACATTCTGGTTAAACATTATTTTATCAAATCAAGAGGATAAGATGGGTGTGAAATGTGACAAGTTTTGGAGGGTGGAGAAATGCACACAGGATATTGGTGGCAAACCCTGAAGGCAAGGCCTAGGTACAGACAGGACGAAAATATTAAAATTAATCTTATACAAGACAGGCAGTGTACGTATAACGTAACATTGAGGTGCGTTAGCGTAACCGTTTTTGACGTCGAAAAGCAGTATTAAATATTCTGACCGGGATAGCGTAGTCGGTATAGCGATTCGCTACGAGGTTGACGGTCCGGGGATAGAATCCCGGTGGGGAGAGATTTTCAGCACCCATTCAGACCGGCCCTGGGGCCTACCCAGCCTCCTGTACAATGGGTACCGGGTCATTCCCGGGGTAAAGCGGCCGGGGCGTGGCGTTGACAACTCACCCCCTACTAGCGCCGAGGTTAAGGAAAGAGTACAGCTATACCTCTATTCCCCCTCTGATCCTTCATGGCCTGTTCTAGGGTGAACTTTACCTTGTTACATATTCTAAGCGTGTCTGTTGACTTAGTTGCCCAGCATGCAAAGCGCATGCGCCGTATTATACTGTCACCTGTCTGTGGCCTGTCTGGTTCTACCATATTTTTCCACATTATCTCACAAACGGCACGATTTTCGGAAAAACGTTACAGAACATAAAATGTGTTCTGATTTCGTCCAGAAATGTTGTCTAAAACACTTCCCATTCTAAGAAGAATTGAGCGAGATATTAACATAAATGTACATAGGTCTTTATGTAAAGTACCCGTTGTTATTGTGAGATTTTAATCAAACCTGAATTTTTTCGACAGATTTTCGAAAAACACTCAAATATAAATCTCATGAAAATCCATCCAGTGGGGGCCGAGTTTTTTTCATGCGGACAGACGGACGGACAGACATGACGAAGCTAATAGTCGCTTTTCGAAATTTTGCTAACGAACCAAAAAAATAAGATGGGAGTTTGCAGACAAGATTCAACTGACTTAGGATAGGAGAGAGTGCTGATGTCTTGTCAACACGTTAATGAGCCTTTGGGTTCCATGAAATGGAATTGCTTGGCTAGCTGAGCAACTATTAGCTACTCATGACAGACCTTGCTCCACGAACAGGCCTACAGTTTATTACTTGGGCAATTATTTGTCAAGCAGTCAATTCAAGAGCATAAAAGCGGTTCCCGGCAGTGCAGACTGTGAGCGCAGTTACTGTTGTTTCTACTTCACTTATCTGCGAGCAGAGATAACAAGCAGCAGCATTTCAGCCAGGTTAACTGGACGAACGAACTGCAGTGCCTCAATAACAAGTTCCTACACAGCAACCGCCGATCCCAGTGGCCGCGTGGTCTAAGGCGTGGGTCTGCGGCCGCTCGCTTGCCGGGATTGTGGGTTCCAATCCCGCCGGGGTCATGGATGTCTGTCTCTTGTAAATGTTGTGTGTTGTCAAGTAGAGGTCTCTGCGTCGGGCTGATCACTCGTCCAGAGGAGTCCTACCGAGTGTGGTGTGTCTGAGTGTGATCGTGAAGCCTCGATAATGAGGAGGCACTGGCCCACTTGGGGCTGTTGCGCCATTGGGAGATGAAACACATAACAATCAGCAAGAATCTACGTAGTTTTCATACCGTCAGCATTACAACACTGTATGGGTGTGAAACTTGGTCTGTCACACTGAGGGAGGAACACAGGCTGAGGGTGCTCGAGAATAGGGTGTTGAGGAAGATATTTGGGCCTAAGAGGGACGAGGTAACAGGGGAGTGGAGAAGACTACATAACGAGGAGCTTTATGATCTGTAATCCTCATCAAATATTATTCGGTTGATCAAATCAGAGGAATGAGATGGACGGGGCATGTAGCACGTATGGGGGTCAGGAGAGGTGCTTACAGGATTTTGTTGGAGAAACCTGATGGAAAGAACCACTTGGAAGACAGAGGCGTAGACGGGAGGATAATATTAAAAGGGATCTTCAGGAGTGGGATGGGGAGGCATAGATTGGATTGCTCTAGCTCAGGATAGGGACAGGTGGCGGGGTGTTGTGAGTGCGGTAATGAACCTTCGGGTTCCATAAAACGCGGGGAATTTGTTGACTAGCTGACGACCTGTTAGCTTCTCAAGAAGGACTGTGCTACATGGAGTTAGTTAGTTAGTTCAGTATTACAGCACGGTGGTTACTACATGCATCACCTGTATTAACATTAAGAAAGTCTGTATTTCCCCACACAGTGTATTCATACGTTTCACAAATTCTCACAACAAACAGCGCGCCATAAACAACACTAACCTATGTTCTTTATAATGGAGGTGTGTTCTGTTCTTTGCGAGGCAGAACTGAATCTTTAAATATAAATTTTATGTTTCCCACGTTCCGTGTAATAGACTGATATACAGCATTCAATCCAACATCCGCATAGTTAACAACAAATAATCATTTGTCACTTTATGGTGTACCTGCTACAAGTTTCGGCCTATACATGACCATCATCAGGGAGGTCTCCAACAAAGGAATACAATAATGGCAAATTCTGTTAAAGATGTGCACATGTGGAGTCACAAATACAATGTTTTCAATTAAACTTGCTAATCTATTTAAAACGCATACTAATTACACGTACTGTTCATATGAATGTTTTACATTTCATGTGAATATCTATCCATTGTTGCAGACAAACATGTATATGAATATGTTATCTTCATTTTGGGGGGAGTTATCCCTGTGCTGTCGGTAGCTGCTTACACCGTGGTGGATGACTGAGTACTTGTATTTACTGTATGTATTTTGTTTTGTAATTGTGTATAGTTTGTTTTGTATTGTTACTTTTATGCATATTTATATGTCCATTTGTATTGTGTGTACTAGTGTAAGGACTACTGCCACCGGGTGAAAACATTTGTATTGTGTGTACTAGTGTAAGGACTACTGCCACCGGGTGAAAACATTTGTATTGTGTGTACTAGTGTAAGGACTACTGCCACCGGGTGAAAACATTTGTATTGTGTGTACTAGTGTAAGGACTACTGCCACCGGGTGAAAACATTTGTATTGTGTGTACTAGTGTAAGGACTACTGCCACCGGGTGAAAACATTTGTATTGTGTGTACTAGTGTAAGGACTACTGCCACCGGGTGAAAACATTTGTATTGTGTGTACTAGTGTAAGGACTACTGCCACCGGGTGAAAACATTTGTATTGTGTGTACTAGTGTAAGGACTACTGCCACCGGGTGAAAACATTTGTATTGTGTGTACTAGTGTAAGGACTACTGCCACCGGGTGAAAACATTTGTATTGTGTGTACTAGTGTAAGGACTACTGCCACCGGGTGAAAACATTTGTATTGTGTGTACTAGTGTAAGGACTGCTGCCACCGGCTGAAAACCCAATTGCAGTAAATAATAATAATAAATTAAATATAATTAACACCATATTTCAGTGTGTCAAATCTCCATGGTTACAATATGCACATGTTTCAACCTTCTGAGGTAACATTTTCTGTACCCCTTGTGGTCCCACCACGGCCAGTCACTTGTGCAGTTAAATCATCGTGTCCTTTTGTACCTATCTAGTCACAGCAAAAGCACAGTTCGTCTAGAATGAGTCCACAGTACGACTTCCAACAATCTGCACCTTCCCCACATAGCGTATTTAAAGGTTTCGTGTGATCCTCAAAACAATCAACGGTTATTTGCCTAAACAGCATTAGCAGACTCGATTATATGTACAGACAGTATGTTTTCTGTTAGGCAGAAACATACTTTAAAGAGCTACATATATGGAATTTAAATTGAAAACTACTGTAAATATTTAAGGTACAATAAATATTTTTGTGCCGACAGGAAAACTCCCATTATTTTCCAATTGCAATTTCATTAAACAGCACAGCGGGATGCCAACAATGAAGAACACTAATACAGGGTGTTCACTTAGATACTCTACAACACAAACATCATGAGAATGCATTCATTCCACTGGAATAAACGTTTGAATGTAAATTTGGTTTTATATCACAACTTTGTACGTCAAACTGTAACACAACTTTTATATAATTTGAAATTTAACTGCATATTTTATATGCATGAATTGCATTTTATGAGGGCCAATAAGTGTCATATACGTCTCTTGTAACCATGTTTCTCCCTGATGATGGCCTATATAGGGCCGAAACATGTAGGAGACTGTAATAACATCTAATGATATTGTAAAGAACCCACTTGAAGTGCAGTTAGTTGAGTGTTTTAATAATTGACTAATATACAGAAATTATGGAACATACTAAAAAAACACTGACAGGAGTTCAGTTATCACAAGGTGGGATACAGAGCAGACACTCCGAAACACGTCAAATTTTGGAAACAACAAAAAATAAGAGTCAAGAGTGAATCTCAGCATCAGAAGCAAAGTAACAATGAGGCACAACGCAAAGACGAATGGCTGAACAAACGAAGAAATGACTGATGCAATAATGTTGACGTGTCTCGTATAACACGAGACGAGATTGTTAGAACAGGAAGAGATATCTTTCCTATAGAAGCTCTGTCAGACCACGTGAAAGATGAAGCGACTCGCAATCTGGAAATGACAGGTCATTAGTCTGACAAGCGTAAGGAAAAGAAGAAGAAAAAAGTACGTAAAAGAACTGCTTGGTTTCATTTTGGGGGGTAATGATCGTTAAATTAACACAAATACTTGTGTGTCCAAAATGTCGTCTGTATCACATTCATGAATATCAGGACTACTGAAGTCAAATGAGTCGACTGTGTGCATATAATCCTCAAAAATAGAATAACTGCAAACCTGAGCTCGGGGCACGCGGTGGCGCAGTTGGTTGAGGCACTGCGCTACAAGCTGTTTAAACGGCACGCGGTGGCGCAGTTGGTTGAGGCACTGCGCTACAAGCTGTTTAAACGGCACGCGGTGGCGCAGTTGGTTGAGGCACTGCGCTACAAGCTGTTTAAACGGCACGCGGTGGCGCAGTTGGTTGAGGCACTGCGCTACAAGCTGTTTAAAACGGCACGCGGTGGCGCAGTTGGTTGAGGCACTGCGCTACAAGCTGTTTAAACGGCACTCGGTGGCGCAGTTGGTTGAGGCACTGCGCTACAAGCTGTTTAAACGGCACGCGGTGGCGCAGTTGGTTGAGGCACTGCGCTACAAGCTGTTTAAACGGCACGCGGTGGCGCAGTTGGTTGAGGCACTGCGCTACAAGCTGTTTAAACGGCACTCGGTGGCGCAGTTGGTTGAGGCACTGCGCTACAAGCTGTTTAAACGGCACGCGGTGGCGCAGTTGGTTGAGGCACTGCGCTACAAGCTGTTTAAACGGCACGCGGTGGCGCAGTTGGTTGAGGCACTGCGCTACAAGCTGTTTAAAAGGCACGCGGTGGCGCAGTTGGTTGAGGCACTGCGCTACAAGCTGTTTAAACGGCACGCGGTGGCGCAGTTGGTTGAGGCACTGCGCTACAAGCTGTTTAAACGGCACTCGGTGGCGCAGTTGGTTGAGGCACTGCGCTACAAGCTGTTTAAACGGCACGCGGTGGCGCAGTTGGTTGAGGCACTGCGCTACAAGCTGTTTAAACGGCACGCGGTGGCGCAGTTGGTTGAGGCACTGCGCTACAAGCTGTTTAAACGGCACTCGGTGGCGCAGTTGGTTGAGGCACTGCGCTACAAGCTGTTTAAACGGCACGCGGTGGCGCAGTTGGTTGAGGCACTGCGCTACAAGCTGTTTAAACGGCACGCGGTGGCGCAGTTGGTTGAGGCACTGCGCTACAAGCTGTTTAAACAGCACGCGGTGGCGCAGTTGGTTGAGGCACTGCGCTACAAGCTGTTTAAACGGCACGCGGTGGCGCAGTTGGTTGAGGCACTGCGCTACAAGCTGTTTAAACGGCACGCGGTGGCGCAGTTGGTTGAGGCACTGCGCTACAAGCTGTTTAAACGGCACGCGGTGGCGCAGTTGGTTGAGGCACTGCGCTACAAACCGGAAGGTCGTGGGTTTCATTTTTCATTGACTTGATCCTTTCGGCCGCACTATGCCTGCTTCTGACAGAAATAAGTAAAGGGGTAAAGGCGGCTGGTGAGTAGGGCTGTCTAGAAATTCTGGGAGCCTCAGCCTGTACAGGTATTGCTTTACTTTTACTTTCGTTATTATTATTAATTATTATTTAGTTTGTAATCAACTGGATGTCTTTAGAAGGCACATTTTCACACTTAGTCAGATGTGATATTATTTAGTACATTATTACAGGGTGTCCTTATTAATTATTTAAGTGTTCTTTTATTTGTTTGTTTTATTTGTATCCTGTTCATTCTTCTTTGTTATTTGTGTTTGTATGTTGTGCTGTTTTTGTAAATTGGCCATCTGGCTGTTAACTCGGTACATTAATAAATTTGAATTGAACTGAATTGAATTACTATTATTATTATTATTCACTTCATCTTCTGAAACGTGTACTTTGGTTGTGATAAGCATTATTATGTCAGACCTCAGACGTTCTGAGATAGTTACTTCAGGGAAGACATTCTGTAATATAAACAGTTATAAAGATAATTTGTTCTGTCACAACGTAGCCTACTTTAACGCCTTCAGTTCATATACGGAATGCACACGTGTTCTGGAATGCACACGTGTTCTGTAAAACAACTCAAATACGGTCACCTCGTTCCTGTGGGCAATCCTAATTATAAGCATTTCAGCCCCGACTGCCACCAGGTGGGAGCAACCAAATGGCACAGGTGTTGCTACAGCAGGTATTTGTTAAGCCGTCTATTGATTACTTGACTTCTCGCATTGTGTTCTAACCCTTAGTACGATAAAGTCACGTTCAAAGATGAGTGTGTCGGGGAGCGAGCATGCCTCTTAGAGAATTAGTTCCTGAAGCAAGCAGTAGAATCGAACCACTGCTACAGCGAATGAAATATCTTGACTATGCTTTAACTTTTCTGATTCCCTCAATGGCGTGAGGTCTGTAGCAAGAACTAAGAAATCACTGGCCGAAGAACCTTCTAGAATTTGGTAACGGGAGAAACCAGACGTTCCATAACTCGTGGCACGAATAGGTGCCGGGCATTATGCCGTTTGTTGTACTTTGAGGCTTTTTGTTTTGGCCACAAGTGGGGGGGTCTTTGCGGCTGTTTTAGTGTTACGTGTTACTGTTGGTTTCTTTCGGCTTTTGGACAGTTAATCATTGAAAACCCAGTTGTTCCAGCGAACAGTGATTTACATTGAAACGTCAGTATCAAAAGACCAGTAAATGCCAGTGTTATCACAACCTACCTTACGCAGCAACATTCTGTATACTTCAATCGTTAAACCTGCCTCTCGGGACACGAACGAGTATATGTTACTCCTATCAAACACTGGCAGCCGACTTTACAGCTTCAACAGAACCCACAGCAACAAACGACCCTGAGCGTAATACAACTGCCCTGGATCCCAAGGGACTGTGTTCAAACCGGAGACACAGCGCAGTCCAACAGACTGGCAGTCCTTGAATTCCAGCGCACGTGGACCGGAGGAAAAGGTCCGGTGAAATGTATATGGGGGGAGATACCTCTAAATGGGTAACTATACGCACGTGCGTATCGTACATACAGAACGACAGGAACACAATTTAACAAGGCAGACAATGTATGCATAACTGTTAACACTGAGGCGCGTTCGCGTAATCACTGTTGCCGTGAAAAAGCTATAAATACTAAATATTCTGAGTGTGTGTCTGTAGCCTTAGTTAACTAGCATGCAAAGCGCATGCGCCGTATTATATTGTCATCTGTGGCCTGTCTGGCTGTACCATATTTTTTCACATTATCTCATAAACGGCACGATTTTCGGAAAAAAGCTATTGAACATAAAATGTGTGTTTTGATTTTCTCTATAACGTTTGTCTAAACATTTCTCATTCTAAGAAAAATTCAGCAAGATATTATCATAAATGTACATAGGTTTTCATGTAAAGTACCCGTTATTGTTGTCAGATTTTAATCAAACTTGCAATTTCTCAAGACATTTTCGAAAAACATTCAAATATCAAATTTCATGAAATCTGTTCAGTGGAAGCCGAGTTGTTCCATGCGGACGGACAGACAGACCTGACGTAGCCCGCTTAAAACCAAGTTACATGACACTGTTTGGAAAACGAATCTGCTTTTAACCATTCAAAGCATGAAACTAATCTCATATAAAAATTGAGTTACTACCTCAGAACTACACACTATCTGCCTTACAAACCCCAAACAGTTAACGCCGTTTATAGTTAAATGATAGCTATTTATTGTCAGAATGACATGAGCACTTAAACAGTGAGTGTGGGCAAACTGAAAAGGTTTTGCAGTTAAACCAGGCGGTAGCCTGCATATGCCTAACAATCACCGTGCTACAATACAATGTACGATATCAGTTACATCCTTTGTCAGTGCACATGAACTTACAGTACATAGCATCAGACAGGCACCTTGGAAACCTGCAGAGTTTGCGAGGTGCGTTAAAACAATTATCATCACTGTCACTAACATTCATTATAGTGATCAACATAAAGAAGAGATGGACGGGGCATGTAGAACGCAAAGGAGTGATTAGAAATACATTTTTTTTTCCTATGGTTCGACAGCCCTATATGGGCCTGGGCCTCCTCGTTTCGTCGAGGTTTCATGGTCACACACATTTGAGACACACCACAGTCGGTAGGACTCCTCTAGACGAGTGATCAGCTCGTCGCAGAGACCTCTACCTGACAAAACACAACACTCACAAGAGACAGACATCCATGCCCCCGGTGGGATTTTTTTTTGTCTGTCCGGGGTTTTTCCCCTTTGATCCATTTTTGTACTGTTTAAATCCTTTCGTCCTTCATGTCACTTTACGTTCCATATTACTGTCCTTACAACAAACACAACACAAACATCCATGCCCCCGTGGGATTCGAACCCACGATCCCAGTAAGCGAGCGGCCGAAGACCCACACCTTAGACCGCACGGCCACTGGGATCGGCGATTAGAAATACATACAAAAATTTATTCGGAAACTCGAGGGAAAAAAACACTGGATAAACTTAGGAATAGATGAGAGAATAATATTGAAGTTGAAGTTAAGGAAACGGAGTGTGGCAACAGAAGGCAGTTCCGGCCCTTCTGAACAAGGTAAAGAACAGTCTATAATACACTATCCAAAAACGCAAACTATGCAATTTATGAGTTACTATTAGAACATTAAGACTCCAACATGTTTCGATCCTTAAGGATCATTTTCAGGGAGAAATCACATCAATCAAACACAGTCCAACTCGGTTATAACGTCATGAAAGGAACTGACTAATCTGTGTCGTTATAAACGAGTGTTGTTATAACCGAGGTGTATAATGTTATGGTTAACAGTGAGGAATTTGTTGGTACCACAGAATATCTGACGTTATAGCCGAGGTGTTGCTTAAACCGATGTCGTTATAACTGGGTTATAGTGTATTTATAAGACATGAATTATAATTAAGTTAGATTAAGATAGTATGTGATATATCCGGATATCGTGAAGTCCATAGTAGAAGCAGAAATTTTATGAAATATTCCATATGAAGAGAATATTATATATAGTAGTATGGGACTGCAGTTGTTCTGGAAAAGTAACATTAAAATAACATAAATGAGTATGAATACAAATAAGACACATACTCGTATTGTATAAGAAGTACAACGATAATTGCTCCTACTGTGGAGTTCAGGATATCCAGATATATCGTATAATATTTTAATTTAACTCAATTATAATTCATGTTTTATACATATTGATGTGATTTCACCCTGAAGATGATCCTTAAAGATCGAAACATGTTGGAGTTTTAATGTTTTAACTGTAAATTATATATTGCAATAGTGTGTATTTTTTTATATATGTATTATAGACTGACAATTAATTCCCGGAAATGAATACCAGAAAAAAAAAGCGCAGAACCTCCGGCTTCCCTATAATACTGGGAATTCCTTAACTAGCTCTTTAACTTGAGAAGAAATTATTTACAGGACAGTTGCTGCTGCAGATGTGTCCTTGGCATTTTTCCTGGTGCGGCGTAATTCGGCGTCACTCTCCCTTCGCTTCAATGGTCTGAAATTATTGAGCAGCTGTGAAAATATTTATCTGCGAGCGAGTGACGTATTGCAGTCTGGATATTATGAAAAACTGTTTGAAATTATCTTGGGCCTATCGAAATGAGACACATAATCTGAACCGCCGACAGCTCTCGCTTGTTCAGTATATGGGATAATGACATTAAAATGTCTTCTTCTTCTTCTGCTGACACTACAACCCCTTGTGGGGTTCGGTCTTCTGCGCCAGTTCACACCAGGCTTTTCTGTCTTTAACGAGATATGTCCAGTTCTTCGCTTTTAATTTCTTTAAATCATTCAGCACTTCATCTTTCCATCTGTTTTTGGACGTCCTTCCGATGTCATTCCTATGGCATTCCATTCCGCAATCTTCCTCACTGTTTTTGTTTTTTCCATCCTATTCAGATGTCCCACCGTTTTATCCTCTGTGCTCTACGTATTTAACTACATCTTCTCCTCTCAATAATTTCCCCAATTAATCATTATTTCTTACTCTCTCTCCTCCTTCAGTCTCAACTGGACCACATATCCTCCTTAATGTCCGTCTTTCAAATACAAGCAAGTTGCTTACATCTCGTACTGACAATGTCCAGTTTTCACAGCCATAAACACTAAATTATACCGCAAATAAATGGTGTGTCAGAATGTGATCACGATTCATCAGGTTCAGCACGAGTCCGGTGTTCGGCTTTAAAGAACTTTGAAACGAAAATCTTCTTTGGGTGGGTAACAATCCTGCTTTGTTTTCGGGAGGTATCGGGTTCAAATCGTGGTCCGTGTACGGCCACAACATTTCCAATTCTTTAATTATCAACCAGCCTCACACCCAACGCTATACAGTCTGACATACCGACAAGTCGTTACATAGGACATACATTAATAACAGAACCACTTGTCATTTGCAGATGGCAGAAAGTGCCGTTTGGTACTAACAAGGAACAAGTACAAGTATCAGTCCTTCGTCCGCGGTGCGGCTACTTTCGCTTTCAGGACCAAAACAGCGGGTAAAACTTTGAAGGAATAACATTCAGACCAGGAAAACTAAAGATTTGTTAATGTAATTAACAAACACGAAAGGACGACAAATGAGAATTCGAAGTGCATCCAAAAAAATATCGCAACAATTGATCATCATTCTAGCAGTTGTGAACACCGTACATAACGGAGTAAATATCTTATATATATATATATATATATATATATATATATATATAGGGCCGTGCCATGGCTCAGGCGATTAGTCGCCGGCCTTCCACTGCGGAGGCCCGGGTTCGTCCATGTGGGGTTTGTGGTGGACAAAGTGGCACTGGGACAGGTTTTTCTCCGAGTTGTCGGTTTTTCCCCTGTCAATTTCATTCCACTGGTGCTGCATTACTTGTAAAAGCTGGTAAAAAAAACTGCTCATCTTCATCATAGGGTTGCACAAAAAGCCTTAAGGCTGTGGTGCGTCCGTAGCTTCTGCTGCGGGGCCCTTCACCATGTAAAAAGAAATATCTTATATGTAGGTGCTGTCTGTTAGGTCCGCGGTCAGCGACAGTAGACTGAGAGGAAACCTATAGTGAAACGTGTCTAATGGAGACATCCTCTCTTACAGCGAGTTACAAAACTTATGAACAAAAGGTAAATTAACATAATTAAATTAACAGAACAAATACAAATGCAGTCTTACATCGCTGCTACATGTTTCGGCGTCATTTACGTCATCCTCATGGAGTTCTACACCAAGATCTAAACTTACTGAAATATAAAAGATTACAAAAGTAATTCACACTACATTAGCTTTGTAATCTTTTGTATTCTACAAAGATTTAAATCTTGGTTTAGAGCTCCCTGAGGATGGCATAAATGACGCCGAAACATGTAGGAGCGATATAAGACTGTATTTGTATACATCAAAAGGCTGCATTTGTTGATGTCATGAATGTACGATTTAATTCGAACAAAATGAACTGAATAAATAAAGTCCAGATAAGTGAACTGACATATCTTCCTGTCAATACCCTCGCCAGTAAGCTCTGCTCAGGACCTGCTCGAAGGTGATGTACCAAGTTGGTTTGCTTTCTGTCTCGTACTAGACAGAGATACAGCTTACACAAATAAGAGTACAGGCACATTAAAAGCTACCCTTGTAGCAAAATGTCTCGCCATAAGACGTAAGAAGTCCGTACAGTCATAGCTTTACTCTTTCTACACTTCGACAAGGATCAGTCATTTCGTGTTTTTACTTCAGGTCATTGCATAATGATCAGTACTTAATGTCGTGCAGCTGTTCTACATATAGGTTTTTATTGTTACTACCAACTACTGCACAATAATTCTATGTACTCCTACATGTTTCGGCTAACCATCGTAGCCATCATCAGGCAGTCACTTTCCACAGATGTGCGCAGCTTACAGTATGTCAGTGAATGGCGATATATACGTTAATTATATACAGCAGTAGTCACTATATAGCAGAGTATCAGAGATTTTATAGTGTTTAAATTGTGTGTGATGACACATAAAATATATATATATATATATATAAGTCTATAACATGGTTTTAATTTTAGAATTCATTTCAATATGTATTTAATAACTTACATTGACCCTATAACATTACATTTCTCCACCCTGCAAAACTAGAAGTGATTTGCAAGACAGGTGTTTGGAGACACACTTTTACAGATATATATATATATATATTTTATATATTACATATCAATATACTATATTTGTATATCACATATAATTTAAACACTATAAAATCACTGATACTGTGCTATATAGTGACTACTGCTGTATATATTCAAGTATATATCACCATTCACTGACGTACTGTACGCTGCACACGTCTGTTGAAAGTGACTGCCTGATGATGGCTACGATGGTTAGCCGAAACATGTAGCAGTATATACAATGGAGTACATAGAATTATTGTGCGGTAGTTGGTAATAATAATAATAACAACAAAAACCTATATGTGTAATGAGGAGCTGCATACTTTGCACATTACACCAAATGATAGTACGTTAATGTAGCAGTACGAGACGGAGAAGATGAGAAATGCTCTCACAGTGTCAGTTGGGAAAGCTGAAAAGAAGAAAACACTTAGAAGACCTAGACGCAGATGGAAGTAGGTTACGGGTGTAAGTAGGTGGACTGGACTGTTGCAGCTGAAGATAAGATCCAGTGAATAGTTCTTGTATGGCAATGAACTTGCAGGCTCCATAAAAGACAGCGCATTTCTTGACTGTATCTGAGTGAGTACCGGCATCTCAAAAGAACTGTGCTCCATGGATTAAGTCAACATCACCCCCCCCCCCCACCCGGTTGAGGAGGGATGTTCTATACCTCCACAATACATATTTAACGCCACTCCCAAGGGTGCACTTGTCAGTTATTTTCCATCCGTCAGTCGGTATAGCGACTCGTTACGGGCTGCACGGTCCGGGGATCGAATCCAGGTGGAGGCGAACATTTCCGCACCCGTCCAGACCGGTCTTGGGGGTCCACCCAGCCTCCTGCACAATGGGTACCGGGTCTCTTTCTCAGGGGTAAAGCGACCGGGACGTGGCGTTGACAACCCACCCCCATCTAGCGCCGAGGTTAAAGAAAGAGTAAAGCTATACCTCTACTCCCTGTCTAGGCGTTCATGGCCTGTTCGAGGGTGAACTTTGCCTTTACCGTTATGTCGTTCATTATGCAAGAAAGGAAAAGCCTTGAAAGTTGCGACGTTTAGTGCCTGTCTGTAGTCAGAGTTGACACAACCGATACGAAAACTTCTCCCACCGGGATCGATGCTCTATGTCGAAATGTCTCTTTCTCACGAGCGGAATGACATACAGGGTGTTTGTTACGTCCCTTAATAAGAAACAAAATGCTACCTATGTACGTGGTGTGCTGTGTTCCGTACACAGTGATCAGGATGTCTCTGTTCATTGCATGACAATACACTTCCAACTTCCAACGATCCCAGTGGCCGCGCGGTCTAAGGCGTGGGTCTACAGCCGTTCGCTTTCTGGGATTGCGGGTTCGAATCCCGCCGGGGGCATCGATGTCTGTGTCTTGTGAGTGTTGTGTGTTGTCAGGTAGAGGTCTCTGCGTCGGGCTGGTCCCTCGTCCAGAGGAGTCCTACCGAGTGTGGTGTGTCTAAAGTGTGATCGTGAAGCCTCGAACAATGAGGCGGCCTAGGCCCCCCAGGGGCTGTTGAGCCATTGAAAAAAAAAATTTAACTAGACTAAAATAACGTTGAACAATGAAAGTAAAACAATGCACTTGTGGTGTATGTAACTGTTTGAGGTAATGTGAACTGTGCACACAAGCATCTGCATCGATCATATGTGGATATCGTCCTAAAAATATATTATGCTTATGAGTTATGGGTAAATGTATATTAAGATGTATCAAAGTGGCTGTGAATGGTAGTACAAAGGTGTGTGCATGACGGAGTGCATACCTCTACCGTTCGGTTGTAACAAAAACCAGTTAATGTTGTATAGTGAAATAATCGCTGTTTGTTCTGAGATCCACACAAAACACATAAATACAGTCCGTACCGCGCAGTAAACACACTCCGTCTCAGTTATACAAACCAGTCAGTTAATGTTGTACAGTGAAATAATCGCTGTTTGTTCTGAGATCCACACAAAACACATAAATACAGTCCGTACCGCGCAGTAAACACACTCCGTCTCAGTTATACAAACCAGTCAGTTAATGTTGTACAGTGAAATAATCGCTGTTTGTTCTGAGATCCACACAAAACACATAAATACAGTCCGTACCGCGCAGTAAACACACTCCGTCTCAGTTATACAAACCAGTCAGTTAATGTTGTACAGTGAAATAATCGCTGTTTGTTCTAAAATCCACACAAAACACATAAATACAGTCCGTACCGCGCAGTAAACACACTCCGTCTCAGTTATACAAACCAGTCAGTTAATGTTGTACAGTGAAATAATCGCTGTTTGTTCTGAGATCCACACAAAACACATAAATACAGTCCGTACCGCGCAGTAAACACACTCCGTCTCAGTTATACAAACCAGTCAGTTAATGTTGTACAGTGAAATAATCGCTGTTTGTTCTAAAATCCACACAAAACACATAAATACAGTCCGTACCGCGCAGTAAACACACTCCGTCTCAGTTATACAAACCAGTCAGTTAATGTTGTACAGTGAAATAATCGCTGTTTGTTCTGAGATCCACACAAAACACATAAATACAGTCCGTACCGCGCAGTAAACACACTCCGTCTCAGTTATACAAACCAGTCAGTTAATGTTGTACAGTGAAATAATCGCTGTTTGTTCTGAGATCCACACAAAACACATAAATACAGTCCGTACCGCGCAGTAAACACACTCCGTCTCAGTTATACAAACCAGTCAGTTAATGCCGTACAGTGAAATAATCGCTGTTTGTTCTGAGATCCACACAAAACACATAAATACAGTCCGTACCGCGCAGTAAACACACTCCGTCTCAGTTATACAAACCAGTCAGTTAATGCCGTACAGTGAAATAATCGCTGTTTGTTCTGAGATCCACACAAAACACATAAATACAGTCCGTACCGCGCAGTAAACACACTCCGTCTCAGTTATACAAACCAGTCAGTTAATGCCGTACAGTGAAATAATCGCTGTTTGTTCTGAGATCCACACAAAACACATAAATACAGTCCGTACCGCGCAGTAAACACACTCCGTCTCAGTTATACAAACCAGTCAGTTAATGCCGTACAGTGAAATAATCGCTGTTTGTTCTGAGATCCACACAAAACACATAAATACAGTCCGTACCGCGCAGTAAACACACTCCGTCTCAGTTATACAAACCAGTCAGTTAATGCTGTACAGTGAAATAATCGCTGTTTGTTCTGAGATCCACACAAAACACATAAATACAGTCCGTACCGCGCAGTAAACACACTCCGTCTCAGTTATACAAACCAGTCAGTTAATGCTGTACAGTGAAATAATCGCTGTTTGTTCTGAGATCCACACAAAACACATAAATACACTGTGTGGGCAGAACGTAGAATTGTTGAATGTTAAACTTGTGGTACATATAGTAACCACTGGGCTTTAAAGCGTTAATATACATTGTACATAAATACAGTCCGTACCGCGCAGTAAACACACTCCGTCTCAGTTATACAAACCAATCATATTTCACAATAATACGATGTTATAATATTAAAAATGGTAAAACAATGCACTTGTGGTGTATGTAACTGTTTGAGGTCACGTGAACTGTGTACACAAGCATCTGCATCTGCATCGATCATATGTGGATATCGTCCTCAAAATATATTATGCTTATGAGTTATGGGTAAATGTATATTAAGATGTATCAAAGTGGCTGTGAATGGTAGTACAAAGGTGTGTGCATGACGGAGTGCATACCTGTTGCGGCGTGTTTGTTGTCTTTAATATATGATACACATATATTTTATCTAGTGGATTTGTTATAAACATTGTGACAAGATACAAGGTGCATGTAACATAAAGTTTATAATCCTGTATATTTATTTTGATTTCTATGTTTTTGTTAGCAAACAGGAAGACACAAGATTCTTCAAAGAACGGTAGCTGGCATTCCCCGAATTTAATCTAGTCTTTAATTTCGTGCCGCAGGTAACTTTCATTTGTTCGTATCGTTCGCCATCATTTAAACTTGGCTACATTTTCAAAGGATATACTTTAGACATCTTTATATTGTGATTTTGTCTTGCATTCTGTTGACGAGTCATAAACTGATAGCTAATGTATGCGATATAATTACGCTCGTGTATGACCTCCCGACAGTACAATACCAGCTCGTGCATCGATCCTTATTAACGTGTTCGCTGTTACGTTAGTGTCTACGATCTAATTACGCTATCATCACAGTGTTATCATGTCAACAGGAAACACCGCGCATTAAAGGGGCGTTATGTGGCATTCAACTGTAATGTTACAACTGGGACTGTCTTGCGCCTTCGCAGGCAAGCACTAATGACACTCATCTGACCACAATATTGACTTGGTAATGAATGAATGCGCCGATCCCAGTGGCCGCGAGGTCTAAGGCATGGGTCTGCAGTTGTTCGCTTGTTGGGATTGTGGGATCGAATCCCGCCGGGAGCATGGATGTCTGTCTCTTGTGAGTGTTGTGTGTTGTCAGGTAGAGGTCTCTGCGTCGGACTGATCCCTCGTCCAGAGGAGTCCTACCGAGTGTGGTGTGTCTGAGTGTGATCGTGAAGCCTCGGTAATGAGGAGGCCGTGGCCCACTTGGGGCTGTTGCCTAATTTAAGGTATCTACACATAGGGTTTGCGGAAAATCACAAAACAAATCAATCAGTATAGCTGGTCTCCTGGCAGAGTTCTGAACACGGTACCGCTCACCCAGGCTCCTGTACAATGCGTACCGGGTGTCTTTCTTGAGGGTAAAGCGGTCGGGGCGTGGCGTTGACCACCCACCCCATCCAGCGCAGGGGTTAAAGAAAGAGTACAGCTATACCTCTACTCCCCCTCTGGGTCTTCATGGCCTGTTCTAGAGTGACTTTTTCCTTTATCTCCCAAATACGAGCCAAGTGTACTAACCACTCGGTATTGACGTTTCGGAAGACACCGCACGTGATTAAGGAGGCAGTAAGTGGCTCCGAAAAATTGGTACTTGACAACGAAACAGTATGGCATCACACACCACGAGAACGTAATCTGAATATACACCCGTCGTATAAACAAAATTGCCATCGTCGGTTTAACAACTCAAAAACAGAACTGTTGATCCTAAAGAGGCTATTTCAACGCAGCTGCATTTGTCAGGCAGATGGCGGAGTATTAAAACAGTTGTTAGTGCTTCAATATGCTCATCGCGTCTTAACAAATGTCAACGCGATGAAGGATTCAAGCTACATAATGTAAAAGGCTTTTCGCACCTTTTTTTTTTGTGAATTAAATCCCATGTTACTTCAATATATAACGTCTCTTCTACCAAAAGATTCGTGCTACTCGGTCTGCCTCAGCAGATAATGCCGTAACGTGGTACGTAATTCGGAACGACAATTACAGGCAGGCAGCCGTACAGTCTGGCAGCAGGCTAGGTTCAAGGTGTAGTTCGCTTTTATAATCCATTACGCCAGTGTTTCCCAAAGTGTTTTGCTCGCGGACCTCTTATGGTTTCGAAAAACAACCACGGATCCTCACATCCTTGCTCACGTATATAGTGTCCGGATGACAGGTATCCAAAATTAGATATTTGTATCTCAGAGCTGGTTTTAGATAGCTACGAACACATAAAAAGGTAAAGCAATCCCATTACAGGGCTGGACAGGCCCTTAGGGTTCCAGGAGGTTGAGGCTCCCAGATTTCTAGACAATCGGCACATGAAGGTGGTAAGGTTGTCAGCCCTACGCACCGGCCGCCTTTAACCCCCCCCCCCCCCCCCCCCCCCCAGGAAATACTCCTGGTACTCGTTTCTATTAGAGGCTGAGTCGACCCCAGGGCCATAGTGCGACCGGAAGACAAATACATACCAGTAGCATACGTAACAATGCATTGCATGATTTGACATAATTAAACTGACTGTCGCTCGCTTCTAAGTACAGGGAGTTTCTTAATTAGGTATTCTAACGGTCGTACGGAATAAACAAATCGCCAATTAAAGCACTTCCGCGATTATTTTTAACAAAACATTATTCCTTTAATTAAAACAATAAGTAAAGTTCAAAGCAGCCATTACAGAAATGTATCCACGGATCCCCTGAGAACTGGTCGCGGATCCCTTGGGATCCGCGGAGCACACTTTGGGAAGCACTGAGTTACACTCACGTGTCGAAACTACTCGTGTGTACACATAACTAAGAATATCACTTATACTTAATCAGGTTAGTTCCTTATTCTTAAAGGAAGAATTGATCGGACACTAACAACGTCTGCCAACGGCGCCGAGATGCGTGTTTGAAACTAGGAAACGGAAGGAAAACTTGCACGAAACAAACGACGGTGTCCCGCGAACTAACGCCATGTTACAGTCTGTAAGACCATCTAGCTACTGCACCTCTGTCTACAAGCGGCTCCTTAACACAGTATAAGCGTTTCGACCTATATGAGGTCATCATCACTGTCGTTACCACAGCCGATATTAACTTCATATCAGTGCTAATAGCGACTCGCTACGGGATGGACGGTCCGGGGATCGAATTCCGGTAGGGGCGAGATTTTCCGCAGCCGTCCAGACCGGCCCTGGGACCTACCCAGCCTTCTGTACAATGGGTACCGGGTCATTTCCGGGGGTAAAGCGGCCGGGGCGTGGCGTTGACCACCCACCCCCATCTAGCGCCGAGGTTAAAGAAAGAGTAGAGCTATACCTCTACTCCCCCTCTGGGCCTTCATGGCCTGTTCTTGGGTGAACTTTACCGTTTTTCCTATGCATATCGGGGCACGCGATGGCGCAGTTGGTGGAGGCACTGCGCTACAAGCCAGAAGGTCGCGGGTTCAAATTCATTGGAAATTTTCATTGACATAATCCTTCCGGCCGCACTATGGCCCTGGGATCGACTCAGCCTCTAACAGAAATCGGTACCAACGAATATTTCTTGGGGTGTAAAGGTGGCCGGTGCGTAGGGCTGACAACCTTACTACCTTCATGTGCGGATTGTCTAGAAAATCTGGGAGCCTCAACCTCCTGTAACTCTCAGCGCCTGTCCAGGCCTGTAATGGGGTTGCTTTACCTTTTTTTTTATCTACGCTTATCCGAAAAATCTTAAATTTCCCTTAATTAAAACTATTAATAAAACAAATTGCCTAGTTAGATGTTCAATGCATTTAATTACGTACTTACAATATACAGTAAAAGGATTATATCGATAATACCTTCAATACTTCACGCAGCACTGCGCTTCCAGTCACTATACACACTATCGTACTGGCAGTTCGCCTTTCTTGACGACGTCAGTCACCACTGCATGTAGATTGCGTGCATGTCCTTCTCTCTGTCTGTCTCTGTCTGTCTCTGTACACTCACTTTTTAGCGACGCTCCTTAATGTGTAAATTATACGTCAGATTGTTTGTTCGTGCTATATTATATGACACTGTCTTATAAACAGAGTCCAACAGGCGGTGTGGACGTGCAGACACACACAAAGACACACAAACATGACGTATTACTGCTCATAATTCGAATTATCAGACAGAATTTAGACTGGTGTTCCATAAAATTTGCATTTACAGGCAAAAATGAAGTGCATTTGCACTGCATTTCATTCAAGACAGAATTAATATTTAAGCTCTTAAATAAAGTACCACCAACGTCATTTCAGGCTTCCGTCGCGGTGTAAATGAGACCTTCGCTCTTCTTGGATGTTACGCAACGTAGATTGGTAGATAGTTACCGACGTTTCGAGACAACCTATCGGTCCCATCTTAACCGTTGAAGATTAGACCGATAGGTTGTCCCGAAACGTCGGTAATTACCAATCTACTTTGCACAATATCCCACAAGAGCGAATATCTCAAAGTAACACTTCTATTGTGCCCACATTTATAAAATTTAAGACGGTAAGGCAAACTTATTTGCAAGGACGTTCATATGTGGAAGTGGACAAAAATTAGTCACAAGTTTCTCGTATTATGACACAGCATAAAAATCCCCCTATGTGCGACATTTTGGGTTCTCAGAGTGGTGCTGATGAAGACTAAAGTCTACTGGCATGATATGCCGTGTCGATTGCTCGTAGTTACCGACGTTTCGGAGAAGGGTGCTGCCAATATCTTCAGGATATAGCAATCCAAGAAGAGTGGACTGCCACACGATACAAATAGGGGCAGCACGTTCCTCCGAAACGTCGGTAATTATTTATCAATCGACACAGCGTATCATGCCAGAAGACTTGAATTGTCAACCCTTTTGTTTAAATATCTCTGAAACCGAAGGCATGCAGAAAAGGTGTACTGGCAATAAAGGGCGTGCTTCATTTACATCTACACATTCGAAAACGTTTAGCTCCACCGAATACCTTTCGAATTAAGGTACAGATGCGCACTGAAACACCACAGATCATGTAAAGTGCCCGTCACTGTTGACAGATTTTGACCAAAACTGGAATGTATCAACAAAGATTAGTAAAACTCCAAATATATAATTTGGTAAAAATCAGCTCCGCGGTTTTCAAGTTGTTATATGCGGACACACAGACAAACTAACTAACTAACTAACTAACTAACTCCACGCAGCACAGTCCTTCCTGAGAAGCTAACAGATCCTCAGCTAGTCAAGAAATTCCCCGCATTTTATGAAGGACCCCAAAAGGCTTCTATCTGACCGCATTCACAACAGCCCCCTACCCTTCCTAATCCTTACCAATCACTCCAGTCCACTGCCCCTACCACTTCCTGAGATCCATTTCTATTATCCCCCATCTATGCTAGGTCTCTCCAGTGGTCTCTTTCCGTGAGTGACTCCCCACCAACCCTGTATCACCTCTTCCCATACTGCACATGCCCCGCCCATCATCTTCAGATTATCACCGAGTGATTTGGTGAGGAGCACAGAGCATAAAGGACACACAGACATGGTGAAACTAGAAGCGTAAATTCACAAGTTTTATATATCTTATGCAGACAAATGTACACAGTTTTATGTTAAAGATATATTTATATATATTTATAAGATATATATAATTAAAAATGTACGGTACAAGTAACGTAAAGTTCACAAGTTTTCTTCGAGGATGCATCAGAAGTATGAAGGTGGCGTGGTTTACACGACACTAAGACAATACGAAACTAAGTGGAAAAATTGAACCACTTCGAAAGTTACCAGCTGCGAGAGACAAAGAAAACAGGAAAGGACGGACACACGTAAAACGGATGTGAAGATATCACAGGAATATCTCGTCTTTCAAAATCAAGCAGGTTACAAAACATGCCCATCCATCACAGCAAAACAGTCAACGTGACGGTTCAACAACTGATACGACGTCCTCAAAAGCTGCAGCGATTGAGGTACTTCAGCAATATGTCAATCTACCCACATTCACTTGCAGATATTGTGGCGATACTTGTCACACTCAACAGACGATTCTACCACAACAAGACAACTGCATATAAAACAAAGCTGTCTTCGTTAACGCACACAACAGTCACTAACAATACTCCCAGCATTCCTAATCCACTTCTGAAATACAGAATCACGAAACGTTTTTCAATTTTACCCTGTAACATACGTAATTCTCCACGTCGATTTCAACTAACCGCAATTTGTCGTAACGCACACAATTCGTCAAAGTGAGATTCCCGCATTATTAGTCATTTGGGTCTACCACGGGACAGTGGTGTCATAATGTTATGGTTAGTTACACCACGCATCGGCTTCAACCACAGGGTGTGGCCTTCTTCAAGGGCTTCAGATCCTTCTTTTTCCCATGACGTAACAGTCCCTAGTGGGCCAGGGCCTCCTCTTTATCGAGGCTTCACGATCACACTCAGACACACCACACTCTGTAGGACTCCTCTGGACGAGTGATCAGCCCGACGCAAAGAGCTCTACCTGACAACACACAACACTCACAAGAGACAGACATCCATGCCCACGGCGGGATTCGAACCCACAATCCCAGCAAGCGCACGGCCGAAGACCCACGCTTTAGACAGCGCGACCACTGCGATCTTACAACGCAACATAAATTGAGAAGTGTTTATGAGTTCAAACTGGGTGATGTGTCTCTCACGCAGGAATCAACATTTATTGGTTACGCATAAGGAAAAGTAGCTGCTGTGGCTACAGCTGCTACAGCAATCAGCGCCTTCCCTATTACAGCGATATGGCCGGTAAACAAAGATTCATTTCAAGGCCAACATCTTATATTTTGAACAATCCTAGAGCTGACTTTGTGCAACCAGTTAGACTGAGGTACAAGACGAAGCACTAACAATTAAGCGTTTCCGCAGAGAACAGTAAGATATAGAAATACGGTCTAACCCTGTTATAACGACATCGGTTTATGCGACACCTCGTATACAGCGTTAAATATGATCTCCAATTAGTTAATTCCTAACAACATTATACTACTCGGTTATAACGACACTCGTTTATAGCAACACAAATTATGCAGTCCCTTTCATGACGTTATAACAGACTTCGACTGTAGTTACCGTGAAAAGCGTATCACCTCTTCCAAAAACCAATGTTGTTTTTAGTACTAACGAAAAAAACCAGGGCCGATTCCCAAACCCGCAATGGAAATTTAAGATACAAGGAGGGAAGAGAGTGTAAGGGCCATCTAATATTCCGGACGAATCTTGGTTTTGTGAAATATGCCAAGATATTTCAAAGTAGATCACGATCCAGTGCACGTCTAATAAAAAGTGAGCTCATGAATATTGTGAGAACAAAAAATATGTTCTGCTTCAACGGAAGCAAAATTATTTCGTTAACATAATATAACGTAATATAAGTTATTTTTCTAATTTATTTACGCCGAAATTAAGTTTCTGAACTGAAATCTATATATTTAACATTATCCATATTCCGCAGAGCAAACTAGTTCACAATATTTATTCCATCAATTGTACAATAATAAAAAGACGATAGTTATAAATACAGTTGAACCCGGTTATAACGACATCGGTTTACGCGACACCTCGTCTATAGCGTCAGATATTCTGTGCTACCAATTAATTCCTCACTGTTAACCGTAGCATTACACCCCTCGGTTATAACAACACTCGTTTATAACGACACAAAATGTTCAGTCCCTTTCGTGACGTTATAACCGAGTTCGACTGTATATTACACACCTCCTACATGTTTTGGCCAATATTGGTCATCTTCAGAGAGGTGATTAACAAAGACAAGAGTAGTACTCGTATGTACTCACTTATCCAACGTAACATCAACAAATACAGTCGACACAGGGATCAAACCCTGAACAGCAAGATGGATACCTTTGACGTAGATGTTTGTTTGCATTTCAATATATAATGCATGACGATACTTACAGACACACGTAACTTCTTTCTAAGTTTCAAATATCTTAATATGCATTTTACTCGACATGTGTCTATTTTACTATTCTATTATTATTATTATTATTATTATTATTTACTGCAATTGGGTTTTCACCCGGTGGCAGTAGTCCTTACACTAGTACACACAATACAAATGTTTTCACCCGGTGGCAGTAGTCCTTACACTAGTACACACAATACAAATGTTTTCACCCGGTGGCAGTAGTCCTTACACTAGTACACACAATACAAATGTTTTCACCCGGTGGCAGTAGTCCTTACACTAGTACACACAATACAAATGTTTTCACCCGGTGGCAGTAGTCCTTACACTAGTACACACAATACAAATGTCTTCACCCGGTGGCAGTAGTCCTTACACTAGTACACACAATACAAATGTTTTCACCCGGTGGCAGTAGTCCTTACACTAGTACACACAATACAAATGTTTTCACCCGGTGGCAGTAGTCCTTACACTATTACACGCAATACAAATGTTTTCACCCGGTGGCAGTAGTCCTTACACAGTACACACAATACAAATGTTTTCACCCGGTGGCAGTAGTCCTTACACTAGTACACACAATACAAATGTTTTCACCCGGTGGCAGTAGTCCTTACACTAGTACACACAATACAAATGTTTTCACCCGGTGGCAGTAGTCCTTACACTAGTACACACAATACAAATGTTTTCACCCGGTGGCAGTAGTCCTTACACTATTACACACAATACAAATGTTTTCACCCGGTGGCAGTAGTCCTTACACAGTACACACAATACAAATGTTTTCACCCGGTGGCAGTAGTCCTTACACTAGTACACACAATACAAATGTTTTCACCCGGTGGCAGTAGTCCTTACACTAGTACACACAATACAAATGTTTTCACCCGGTGGCAGTAGTCCTTACACTAGTACACACAATACAAATGTTTTCACCCGGTGGCAGTAGTCCTTACACTAGTACACACAATACAAATGTTTTCACCCGGTGGCAGTAGTCCTTACACTAGTACACACAATACAAATGTTTTCACCCGGTGGCAGTAGTCCTTACACTAGTACACACAATACAAATGTTTTCACCCGGTGGCAGTAGTCCTTACACTAGTACACACAATACAAATGTTTTCACCCGGTGGCAGTAGTCCTTACACAGTACACACAATACAAATGTTTTCACCCGGTGGCAGTAGTCCTTACACTAGTACACACAATACAAATGGACATATAAATATGCATAAAAATAATAATACAAAACAAACTATACACAATTACAAAACAAAATACATACAGTAAATACAAGTACACACATTAGAACACTGTACACACATTACAAAAACATCCACACCCTACAAAAGTATCCAATCATTATAGCTGTATATCTCTGTGAAGCCGATCCCAGTGGCCGTGCGGTCTAAGGCGTAGGTCTTCGGCCGCTCGCTTACTAGGATCGTGGGTTCGAATCCCACCGGGGGAATGGATGTCTGTCTCTTGTGAGTGTTGTGTGTTGTCAGGTAGAGGTCTCTGCGACGTGCTGATCCCTCGTCCAGAGGAGTCCTACCGACTGTGGTGTGTCTAAAGTGTGTGATCATAAAACCTCGATTAAACGAGGAGGCCCAGGCCCATATAGGGCTGTCAAGCCATAAAAAAAACATATCTGTGATCGTGAAGCCTCGACAATGAGGCGGCCTAGGCCCCAAAGGGGCTGTCGAGCCATTGGAAGAAGATAAACTGGAAGTCTCTAACATAATTAGCCATAACTACTGTTTATTTTTGTTAACCACCCTCCTGAGGATGGACAAGGTAGGCCGAAACATGTAGGAGGAGGGTCATATATTTATAAACTATTGACGTTTTATTACTGTGCAGTTGGTGGCATAAATATTGTGATATCTACATATCCAGCGAATTTCTTGGCCAATCATATACACGCGATTCAATAAGCAGTCACAGAAAACCTGGCCTGTAATTGTTTACTTAACTCTGTGGAAGTGTTAGAGACTGAATTGCAAAAATTATATTAATATTTAAGCAATGATGTTCCCTACACACAAGTTATTATCTTTTTTATGATAGTGAGTCACATCAAATAGAGAACAACTATTATCACACAGATATTTTTTAACAATACTGTATTACTTGTGGCTTCCGTTTGCACTGTTAAATACAACGTTACTCAACGAAGAGTAGTTCACATTGTGAACTTACATTTTTAAACTGTAATTATGGGAACTGTGTGGTCCATTCAATAAACCCTACTGCCATGAATACACCAATTACGAATTCTAATACATTTTCTTCCAACGCTTGTCGATGAATAGATTACTGCGATGTGCCTGAGTGATACAGACAAGCAGCAAGGTGTTTAGAATGTTTCGTGTCTTATGGCAATAAGTTCCACATTACGTTTCTATAACACGAAGTCCAACGACAGCAACCTTACGGTATTTTATGTGAGTTTGGAACAGATCTTTGGCAGACCCCCCAAACGGGGGACATTATGGTGAGCGGTACAAAAACGGGGGGGCATAACCTAAGTGGGATTCGAATCTTCCGTGTCACAGCATACACAGCGAGGAAATGGGTTTGTCTCGCTATATGAATATTTAGAACAGCAGAGTTAGAACTGACCAAATCGCCTTCTTTCGCACAGAACCCCCCCCCCCCCCCCAAAAAAACCCCGATGTTTGAAACCTGCATCAAATACAAGAATATGTACTACCACCAACTCTTACAAAAAAGTAACACAAAATATGTAGAAAACTTTATAAGAGTTCCAACATGTTTCGGTGTATTTTTACACCATCTTCAGGGGTAAACACTGAACACTCAAAAATGTTCAGTGTTCAGTTCACTTTTAAGTGTTCAGTGTGTTCTCCTGAAGATGGTGTAATAATACTCCGAAACATGTTGGAACTCTTGTGAAGTTTTCTATATATTTAGTTTCAATTTTGTGTACGAGTTGTTGGTAACACATAGTTGTTGGTAACACATAGTTGTTGGTAACACATAGTTGTTGGTAACACATAGTTGTTGGTAACACATAGTTGTTGGTAACACATGTTCTTGTGATAAGTACGTATGCGGTATGGGCAATTTAATTCTGCACCAAGTAGCTTCTGTAAAAGACACAAATGTCACAGGAGTAGAGTAGGGTAGTAGTTTAACACACAGCGAACTCTATATGTACCACCGGCTTTAACATTAACCACCTGCTTAACACTATCGATTATTGCCCTAAACATAATTAACCGACTGGTGTCTGTAACTGAGACACAGTGTGTTCTGTTAAGTAGGAACAGAATTTTTAAGTGCTAATTAAAAGCAGCATTCAACAAGAAAAAGACTTGTCACTAGCAAACGGGACTTAAATTTAAGGCAGAAACTAGTAAAGTGCTACATTTGGAGCGTAGCTTTGTATGGTGCTGAAACGTGGACACTTGGGAAAGTAGATCAGAAGTATCTGGAAGGTTTTGAAATGTGGTGCTGGAGGAGAATGGAGAAGATCAGTTGGACCGATCGTGTGAGAAATGAAGAAGTATTACACAGAGTGAAGGAGGAGAGGAATATCGTACATACAATAAAAAGAAGAAAGGCTAACTGGATTGGTCACATCTTGCGTAGGAACTGTATTCTAAAATACGTTATTGAAGGAAATATAGAAAGAAGGATAGAAGTGACAGAAAGACGACGAAGAAAACGTAAGCAACTACTGGATGACCTTAAAGGAATAAGAAGTCACTGGATATTGAAAGAAGAAGGTCTATATCGCACTGCGTGGAGAACTCGCTTTGGAAGAGCTATAGACCTGTCGTAAGACAGACTACAGAATGAATGAATTTGTAAGAGTTTCAGGCTAACCGAAGAAACACATCTTGTCTCAGCACACAATAGGCCTACGTCATTTGTGCAGTCTCCATACTCTCATTAACGTATTTTTGTGGGGTTTCAGGCTTCCGCCGCGACGGACATGAGATCTGCGCTCTTCTGGGATATTATGCAGCGTTGAGTGGTAGTTCTGTACCTATGTTTCGGGACAACCTATAGGTCCCATCTGCAAGAAGTCCAAGAAAGCATTCTTCTAGGACTTCTTGAACCTCGAAGATTGGATCGATAGGTTGTCCCGAAACGTCGATACATAACTACCACTCAATGCTACATAATATCCCAGAAGAGCGCAGATCTCGTAGTTTTTGGGGCATCGTCTATTTCTTTCAAGTTCTTTAATACCGGAATTGAACTAATTAAAGTGAGCTACGTTGTGCAAGCAGGCAAGCGCCGTGTCAGAGACTAGCCGAGAAGTCAGACAATACTTTTCGTTTCTAATGCCATCAGAATGCAGCCCGCTTCTTTAATTAAACCGACGAGCAGGCAGCAGTACCTACATGGTAAGCGTTACCAGACTGTTTTAATTACGCCACATTAAAATCAAAAGATCATTCTTTTGGGTAAGTACAAAAGTTTGTGATGACGTGTTTTATTAAACTCACACCCACACGTTGAAGACTCTTCATTGTCTTGTCAAAACACGAAGTGTTCTGGAACCTAACCCAGAAGATGGACCCAACATATTTCGGGCTGCTACATGATGGCAGAACCGATCCCAGTGGCCGCGCGATCTAAGGCGTGGGTCTGCGACCGCTCGCTTGCTGGGATTGTCGGTTCGAATCCCGCCGGAGGCATGGACGTCTGTCTTTGTGACTGTTGTGTTGTCAGGTAGAGGTCTCTGCGACGGGCCGATCACTCGTCCAGAGGAGTCATACCGAGTGTGGTGTGTCTAAATGTGATCGTCAAGCCTCGGTAATGAGGAGGCCCTGGCCCACTGGGGGCTGTTGCGCCATGGAAAAAATACATGATGACAGAAGCACAGGCAGGTTCCGAAACGACCGACGTGTTGTTTAGCCAAAATCAGACGATGGAAAATGTCCCTTTGAGTTTCGGCTTACGAACTGTTTTATTGCACCGGGACTATAAACATGCCAGTTCGACGTTGAGAGAATTGTTAATAGAATAGCGTTGTAACAATACAGGGGTGGCCAAACCGCGGCTTGCAAGCCACATGCGGCTCTTTGACATATAATGTGCGGCTCGCGGAAATATGTTGGCTGAGCTCCTTTTTGCATTACAATTCATATAAAAGGTAAATAAAAAATGTTCAAGCTGTATAATTATTTACCGGTATAAACTGAGAGTCCGCTGGATTAAAACGTAAGTTTAATGTTCATGGCGAGTAAATATATTTAAGAATTTTTGTAACAAAATGTGCGTGTAACAATAAAAACGTGTGTGTAATATTTGTTGATGTCTTGTGGCTCTCAAACATCTGAATTTTATCGTATGTGGCTCTTACGTTAAACAAGTTTGGCCACCCCTGTATTAATACAATGGGTGTGAGACTTGGTCTCTCACACTGAGGAAGGAACATAGGCTGAGGGTGTTAGAGAATAGGGTGCTGAGGAGGATATTTGGGCCTAAGAGGGACGGGGTAACAGGGGAGTGGAGAAGACTACATAACGAGGAACTTAATTATCTGTACTGATCACCAAATATTATTCGGATGATCAAATCAAGAAGAATAAGGTGGGCGGGGCATGTAGCACGTATAGGTGAGGTGAGAGGTACATACAGGATTTTGGTGGGGAGACCTGAGGGAAGGAGACCATTTGGAAGACCCAGGCGTAGATGGGAGGATAATATTAAAATGAATCTTCAAGAAGTGGGATGGGGGGCATGGACTGGATTGGTATGGCTCAGGATAGGGACAGGTGGCGGGCTGTTGTGAATGCGGTAATGAACCTTCGGGTTCCATAAAACGCGGGGAATTTCTTGACTAGCTGAGGACCTGCTAGCTTGTCAAGAAGGACTGTGCTACATGGAGTTAAGTTAGTTAGTTAGTTAGACTGGCGTTAACTAAAAGCTTTGTATTTTTTTTCTCAGTCTGGCCTCTTCTACCTGCTCACTGTAAGTTTAGAGGGTTATTGTTGTATCTTATCACACGCAATGACACACCACACTCGGTAGTCTCCCTGAATGAGTGATCAGCCCGCCGCAGAGATCTCTACCTGACAACACACATTAACAAGCGCCTCTTTCACTACGATCATTAGGTCCTACATCACAAAATTATACTTCATGTACATTATATACTACATGGTGGGCCGGGATAGCTCAGTCGGTATAGCGACTCGCTACGGGCTGGACGGTCCGGGGTTCGAAAACCGGTGGGGGCGAGATTTTCAGCACCCGTCCAGAACGTCCCCGAGGCCCACCAAGTGATACCGGGTCTATTTCGACTGGGATAAAACGACAGGGCGTGGCGTCAACCACCCACCTCCATCTAGCGTCGAGGATAAAGAAAGAGTAGAGCTATACCTCTACCCCCCCCCCCCTCTGGACCTTCATGGTCTGTTACAGAGATAACTTTAGCTTTTTACATGTTACAGGCTGTGTGTAAAACACTGACGTAATGAAAATGTGAACTTTAAGGAGACGTGTCATAGTGGTTCATAGTGGACACAGCCACAGCTGATGCACGTGACACAACTACACACACACACGTCTTCCTGTGCCTACACAGAACATAACCCCGGTCATCAGGCCGTGCTTCAGTCATTCTGCAGACTTAGCTGTAACAGCATCTAATCTAATTAGACGGGTATTTTTTTTTCCTATGGCTCGACAGCCCCTTGGGGGCCTAGGCCGCCTCATTTTTCGAGGCTTCACGATCAAACTTTTTGGCCCACACTACACTCGGTAGGACTCCTCTGGACGAGTGACCAGCCCGTCGCAGAGACCTCTACCTGACAACACACAACACTCACAAGAGACAGACATCCATGCCCTATGCGGGATTCGAACCCACGATCCCAGTAAGCGAGCGGCCGAAGACCCACGCCTTAGACCGCACGGCCACTGGGATCGGCATTAGACGGGTATACGAAAGTTATTGTAAAGTAAAATTGCATCAAATTTTGAAATTAATTTCGCGAAGTCGATTCTAAGCCGACCCAAGTGGCCGCGCGGTCTAAGGCGTGAATCTGCGGCCGCTCGCTTGCTGGGATTGTGGGTTCGAAACTCGCCGTGGGGCATGGTTGTCTGTGTCCTGTGAATGATATGTGTTGTCAGGTAGTCTCTGCGTCGGGCTGATCACTCGTCCAGAGGAGTCCTACCGAGTGTGGTGTGTCTGAGTGTGATCGTGAAGCCTCGATAATGAGGCCCTGCCCCACTAGGGGCTGTTCTAAATCTGAGTGACTAAAAACTCGACATGTCATCGTCAGAAGAAAACTAAAATGACTTGATTTAATGTTGTACATGTTCCATGCAATGTACGAGGGCTGTCCAAAAAGTATCCGACTATATTTTTTCCCGCGGTAAGTAATGGCGAAAGGGCGGGGAAACTGAGCGTAGTGGTAGAAGGGACTTTCATGCGCATGCGTGATTTTTTGCTGCCTCGCAACACCGCCGGATGCGTCTGTCGCTGCCAGATAGCGAAGTGGTGTAACACGTGTTCGTCGCATTCTCGTTTCGCTCAAGATGACAGAATGTTTGGAGCAGCGATACTGCATCAAGTTTTGTCAGAAACTTGGGGATACCCAAGCGGAAACAATCCGCAAAATTCAGCAGGCTTTCGGTGATGATGCAATGGGGGTCACTCAAATTAAAGAGTGGTTCAACCGCTTTAAAGATGGCCGCATGTCGGCGGACAGTGACCAGCGTTCCGGGAGACCGTCAACGAGCCGAAATGCTGATGTCACTGACAAAGTGCGGACATTGATCATGGAGGACCGTCGTTTGACCGTCCGGGAAATTGCTGATGAGGTTGGGATCAGCAGAGGTTCCGCAAACACGATTTTAACTGAGGATGTGGGCATGCGAAGAGTGGCGGCAAAATTTGTGCCCAAGCTGCTTTCGCCGGAGCAGCAACAACTCTGCCTTGAGGTCGCGCAGGACATGCTGGAGTGCGCCAACAGGGATCCTGAGTTCCTGCAGACTGTGATCACTGGTGACGAGTCGTGGGTGTACGGATATGACCCGGAAACCAAGGTCCAGTCGTCACAATGGAAGCATCCAATATCCACGAGGCCCAAAAAAGCACGACACGTTCGGAGCAATGTGAAGGTGATACTGACTGTTTTCTTCGATTACCGGGGTGTTGTGCATCATGAGTACGCACCACTAGGCCAAACTGTTAATAAGGAGTACTACCAAGAAGTCCTCCGTCATCTTCGTGATGCAGTTCGGCGCAAGAGACCGGAGCTGTGGGACGCACGCAACTGGCAGCCGCATCATGACAATGCCCCAGCTCATTCATCACACCTGATCCAGGGTTTCCTGGCTAAGCACGGCATTCCGCAGGTTCGCCAGGCTCCCTACTCTCCTGACATGGCTCCTTGTGATTTCTGGCTGTTCCCGAGATTGAAGACACCGCTAAAAGGCTCCCGTTTTGACAGCCGCGAGGACATCATACAGAACGCGACGGCGCAGCTGCACACCATTCCAAAACAAGCCTTCCAGAATTGCTTCCAGCGATGGAAGGACCGCTGGGCTAAGTGTGTGGAGTCACAAGGGGCCTACTTTGAAGGGGATTAGGTATTGTAACCACCCAGATACAGAACTTTTTTTTCCCGGCCCAAGGTCGGATACTTTTTGGACAGACCTCGTATGTATTCCAACTGCACATACACACGTATTCATGAATAACTACTTGTTATGTAGTAGTATTGTACTCTGTAGTATCCCACTACAAGAGTACACATCATTACGGAACACACGGACATAAAGCTTTGCAAAACATGTCAGCATTTATACAGATATTTGTTTACGAAATGAACATAAACAGTGCCAATTTTTATGCGTGACATCCCTTTCTGTGTCTAAATATGGACAGGTAAAATCAGTAACTGTCATAACACAACATTTACATAGACAAAAGATCTGTACATTTAGTACCACTTGTAAAGATAACAAATGCACATCTAGTATAATTTTAACATTTACGATTTATGGGCGAATTTTCATGAAATTTGACGTTTCTGTATTTTTCCAAATTCTGTCGAGAAAATTCAATTTTCATTAAGATCTGACAAAAATAACAGGTACTTCACATGAAGACCTATGCACATTTATGATAATATCTCGCTGAATTCTTCTTAGAATGAGATATGCTTCAAACAAAAGCTGTAGAGAAAATCAAAACACACATTTTATATTCAATAGCTTTTTTCCGAAAATCTTGCCGTTTATGAGATAATGTGGAAAAATATGGTACAGCCAGACAGGCCACAGATGACAACATAATACGGCGCATGCGCTTTGCATGCTGGATAACTAAGGCTACAGACAAACACTCAGAATATGTAATATTCATTGCTTTTCCACGGTAACAATGGTTACGCGAACGCGCCTCAATGTTACGTTATACAGACATTGCCTGTCTAGTTTCCTACGTTGTTTTGCGATACAGACACTGTGCTGTGTACAAAGTAACAAAACCGTGTGAGAATTACGTCACGATTCTATTTGCGCCTTCGGTTCCAAATCGTCCACCAGGAAAAAAGGAACTTTTATATACCACATTAATTAACGCAAAAAAAAATGCATGACGCCGGCAGTGTTTCACGTGGGGCTGTCATGTATGCAAATGTGGCGTTCATGACTGCAAAGCAATCAAGTACGATTCAATGTCGCTAATATTGCAATCAAGCCCATAGCTACCGCAATACATAATTAACTCTGCAAGAATATAGTGTCACCTCTGCCCCCATCAATAACCAATTTGTAACAGAAAACTATAACAGCACTTTAGCTCAGTCGGTATTGTGGTGCGGCTACGGGACAGAATGAAGAGGAACTAGTATTCGATACCCGGAATGGCCAAGAGGATTTTTTCTTCGCCCCAGCAAACAAGTTCAGCTTTGGGGCCAGCATATAATGCCTCAGCTGCCAGAATCTTCCTTTGACCAGTGACATATCACCACGTGTACCGTAAGTGCAACAGAAAGGTGAAAAGGTAGAGTTTTGCATGTCCACGCCATAAAGGCATATAGGGGGAGCAGAGGTATAGCTCTACTCATTCTTAACCTCGGCGCTAGACGGAGGTGAATGTTTAACATCGCGCCCCAGAAGCTTAACCCACGGGAAATACCCCGGTACCCATTGAATATGAGGCTGGGTGGGCCCCACAGCCGGTCTGGACGTTTTGTGGAGTGTAACAAAGGGTAATTAAGGTTTTCACATAACTTGAATTTTCGCGATAGATTTTCGAAAAATACTCAAAATATCAAATTTCGTGAAAATCCGTTCAGCGGGATCCGAGTTGTTCCATGCGGACGGACAGTCACGCAGACGGACTCATGGACCGGCAGACAGACATGACGAAGCTCACAGTCGCTTTTCGCAATTTTGCTAACGCGCCAAAAAATTAGACTACGTCAGAAACAAAGCCTGCGACCGAACTCTCGGCAAATTCTATTGAGACGCTACGCGACGCTAAAGGCGTCTCATATATAAATTGGTAAGTCGTAATAAATTATGCCATTTGTAGAAAAGATAGCCGATCGCAGTGGCCGCGCGGTCTAAGGCGTGGGTCTGCGGCCGCTCGCTTGCTGGGATTGTGGGTTCGAATCCCACCGGGGGCATGAATGTCTGTGTCTTGTGAATGTTGTGTGTTGTAAGGTAGAGGTCTCTGCGACGGGCTGATCACTCGTCCAGAGGAGTCCTACCGAGTGTGGTGTGTCTGAGTGTGATCGTGAAGCCTCGACAATGAGGAGGCCTAGGCCCCCAAGGGGCTGTCGCACCGTTGGAAAAAAAAATTGTAGAAAAGATACAGGACTGTTGATTTATATATTTCGGGCTTTCTTATTATGATGCTTTGGGTTGTGCCACCATGCTGTGTGGAATCCGGAATACCACAATACATATTATACGTATATATACACACGAAATTTGTGTAATTTCGTGTACAATTGTAAATTACCTGTACAGTAATACGAGTACAAGCAATTGAATAAACAATGGGGTTTGCTTTTTCAAAGGCAGTAGATAGGGTATTACGCAAAACATCCGCGTTACGACAGCATTACGTCACAGGGCGTCACAGATAAATGAGAAGGAACAGGAAGTGTCACGTGATTCAACACAATGTATGAAATAAATTGTACTTCCATATATCCGGGGCTGTGGCGTGTAACATTATGTATCACTGATGAATGGTTTCTATGCTACCGAAAACGACGTTCTATCAACTGAACAGGATACAGGATCGAATAGAAACAATCCGATGCGACGTACTGGTTTCGGAGGGATTGATTTTATTTCACTGCCTTGTCCGTGTTTAATCACGTAACAGGATGGAAATAACTGGGCTAAGTGTTAACTTGGCCGATCGCAGTGGCCGCGCGGTCTAAGGCGTGGGTCTGCGGCCGCTCGCTTACTGGGATTGCGGGTTCGAATCCCACGGGGGGCATGGATGTTTGTGTTGTGTTTGTTGTATAAGGACGGTAGCATGGAACGTAAAGTGACATGAAGGACGAAAGGGATTTAAACAGTTCAAAAATGGATCAAAGGGGAAAACCCCCGGACAGACAAAAAAAAAAATTCCCACCAGGGGCATGGATGTCTGTCTGTTGTGAGTGTTGTGTGTTGTCAGGTAGAGGTCTCTGCGACGGGCTGATCAGTCGTCCAGAGGAGTCCTACCGACTGTGGTGTGTCTGAGTGTGATCGTGAAGCCTCGAAATGAGGAGGCCTAGGCCCCCAAGGGGCTGTTGAGCCATTGGAAAAAAGTGTTAACTTCATAACAACGTACGAGATGAGTTTCACTGCTGATTGTGTCTATTGAGTCATTCATTAATTCATTCATTCATTCAATTTCACTTATTATGTACCGTTTTTTTATTTACTTACAATTCTTTGTCTAACCTATACCCGTCAAATTACCCGTCAAATCAAAATTAAATTTATTGTCAGAACTTATTACTCATTACGACATGTTTCTGATGACTTGGCCATCTTCAGAAAAATCTAAAAAAAATATACAAATACTTGGGAGGTTAATTGCAAAATTAAATTTTATAAAAAAAAACGAGATCTAATTTTTACATAAAGGGTAATAATTCACAATAATTCATGTTTTTATATAATTTTGAAGTCGTATATATTCCAGTTATCCTAAACATATGCAACAATTGTCCTGAAAGATCTAGCTTTTTTTTCATACTCGGACTCTTGACCCGTGAAGATGGGGCCGATACGTTGTCCCGGTAAATCCCGTAACATCCCAAAAGAGCGCACATCTAATTTAAGGTTATTTTATGTTGAGTAATTACGGCATATATCGACCTCGGTGGAGTAGTGGTTAGCGTGCTCGCCACTGGACCCAAGGTTCGCGGGTTCGATCCCGACCGAGGTCGATTGATTTTTAAGGGTGATAAAAATCCGGAGGGGAAGTAAAGCCGTCGGTCCCATATCGTAGATTTACGGCATGTAAAAGAACCTTACGGGCATGAATAAAAATGTTACGTAAGCTAAATTCAAAGCCTCCATTTCTCACCCAAGTCTCCTGACTGCCTGCCAGATGGCTCTGGCTGTCACATCAGGATCGATAGAACAGCCAGCTGGCCAGTCACCAACTGCCACGAATGCGCACGACTTAGTAACCTCGGAAAGAGGAGGCAAGAGGAGGCCCGAGCCCATATAGGGCTGTTGAGCCATGGTTATTATTATAATTACGGCATATAATGTTGCCTTTAAAAGACTGCGTACAGTTTCACGGTTTACAGTGTAGACTGGATTAAGGTTTCAGTACTATAGAAAATTGGTGGAGAGAGTTTGTAACACATAACTTAAGAGTTTCTTTTAATGGTGAATAATTCTGAAAAGTTCTTGGAATTATTTTAGTGACCTGAAAGTGATCTAGTTATGAAGATAGAAAACGCGATATTGTAGATGATATATATATATATATATATATATATATATATATATATATATATATATATATATATATATATATATATATATATATATATAGGTGGAAGGTATTTGTGTTAAGTATTTGTGCATTATTTGTTTTTAACATTATTGTTAAAATATAAAGTTGCAATTATTTATTTTGTTTATTACTACGTATTATGTATGGATCGTTATTTATTAATAATTAACTATCCATTTATTTGATCAACAACTCATTCATCTATTGCAGCTTGTAATAATTTATTTATTCTTGGTCAGAGATTTCACGCTTTCACGGCTGTAAGTGTTCAGAACGTAGTACGGCGTCTTGCACCAACTTCGATACCAACTTAACGGAAAAAATGCTGCGTCCATCTTAAGGAGTAACCCTGAGAACGGAGGCAGTATGCCCCTCAGCAACACGCCACAATCTGAACTCTATATGTTCTTGCTCTATTTGACACGTCTGGGATCCGCACAGCGTCAAATGGTACGGTTATTACTGAGTAATTATTTGGCAACAATGCGGAAAGAAGTGGCCTAATTTTCACCTAAATTTTTTTCATGTGGCTCGACAGCCCTTAGTGTGCCAGGGCCTCCTCATTGTCGAGGCTTCACGATCACACTCAGGCACACCACACTCGGTAGGACTCCTCTAGACGAGGGATCCGCCCGTCGCAGAGACCTCAACCTGGCAACACATAACACAAGAGAAGACAATAATGCTCCCGTCGGTATTCGAACCCGCAATCCCAGCAAGCGAAAGGCCGCAGACCCACGCCTTAGATCGCGCGGCCACTGGGATCGGCGTTAGAAACTGACATAACAAAATCGCATTAATTATTTATTTACAATTATTGTAGTCTGCTGTCATAGGTCTGCTGTCATAGGTCTGCTGTCATAGGTCTGCTGTCATAGGTCTGCTGTCATAGGTCTGCTGTCATAGGTCTACGTACAGTTAAACCATTGACCTTCCTTCATTTGGTCACTTCGCGGCTAACATATGACAAAATATTGGAAAATTATGGGACACATATTTACATCAATTTAAAATAAATCAGGAAATGTAGGCACAGTACAACGGTGGGCCGGGATAGCTCAGTCGGTATAGCGACTCGCTACGAGCTGGACGGTCCGAGGATCGAATCCCGGTGGGGGCGAGATTTTCCGCACCTGTCCAGACCGACCCTGGGGCCCACCCAGCCTCCTACACAATGTGTACCGGGTCTTTCCCAGGGATAAAGCGGCTGGAGCGTGGCGTTGACCACCTACCCCCATCTAGAGCCAAGATTAAAGAAAGGTATACTCTTCTCCCCCTTTGTGCTTTCATGGTATGTTATGGCGTGACCTGACCTTTTATGCACAGTGCAAACGTTCCGGAGGAGTGACTCATTTTTCTTTCATTATCTCGAAAAACAAAAAGCCTGCGGAAAAAGTGCAGGCCTACTGCACATAAAATATGTCCCATTTTTTTTACAATTTCTGTTCATAACATTCTTCGATAACGTAAATATCCAGCGAGGTCGCTGGAAATGAGTGCTGGAACACATGCGGGTCTTCAGGGATAATATTACGAGCTCATAAAGCTCTATTAGACGGTTATCGAATTGTTACATGCGGACAGACAGACATGGCGAGCTAACGGGTGGGGTTTATAACTTTTCCTTGCAAAAGCGTCAAAAACAAATTCTAGATATAATGATAACAAAATTCATTAACACAAATTACTATTGCTAATTTCTACAAAGCCATCTTTTTTTTTTCCTATGGCTCGACAGCCCTATATGGGCCTGGGCCTCCTCGTTTCGTCGAGGCTTCACGATCACACACTTCAGACACACCAGAGTCGGTAGGACTCCTCTGGACGAGTGATCAGCCCGACGCAGAGATCTCTACCTGACAACACACAACACTCACAACAGACAGACATCCATGCCCCGGTGGGATTTTTTTTTTTTTTGCCTGTCCGGGGTTTTTCCCGTTTCATCCACTTTTGTACTGTTTAAATCCTTTTCGTCCTTCATGTCACTTTACGTTCCATGCTACTGTCCTTATACAACAAACACAACACAAACATCCATGCCCCCGGTGGCATTCGAACCCACGATCCCAGTAAGCGAGCGGCCGAAGACCCACGCCTTAGACCGCACGGCCACTGCGATCGTCACAAAGCCATCACCACCACCAAAAGTAAAATGCAGTCAGGCGAGACGGCAACATTATTTGTCATGCCTGTAGCAGTTTTGTTATGTCGCAGTTCTGTGCCGTTGTACGCATTTGCCTGTTACGATATTGTACGATACGCAGTACTACGCACATCGACACACAAATGCGAGCGAGCAACAAGGGCAGTGCACTCGTATTCAGTCTCGAAGTGCGCTAAACACAAACTGCTGCCTTTCAGTCTCCCGTACACTATGAAACAAAACATTAATGCCTCATCATTGCCAATTTGTGACATATAAAATTAATTAAAATTACATTTCATCATTTTGCCATGTTTCCTTTCTGCAGTGTGTTTTAAAATGGCACATAAAGCCAATTCGTGGTCCAGTAAAGATTCTCGCTTTTCGTAATTAAAAGCACGGATAGTGGAGGCAGATCAAATAAAGAAGAATGAGGTGGGCGGGGCATGTAGCACGCATGGGGAGGGGGGGAGAGGTGCATACAGGATTTTGTTGGGGAAACCTGATGGAAAGAACCACTTGGAAGACCCAGGCGTAGATGGGAGGATAATATTAAAATGGATCTTCAAGAAGTGGGATGGGGGTCATGGACTGGATTGATCTGGCTCAGGACAGGGACAGGTTGCGGGCTCTTGAGATTTCGGTAAAGAACCTTCGGGTTCCATAAAACACGGGGGAATTTCTTGACTAGCTGAGGACCTGTTAGCTTCTCAGGAAGGACTGTGCTACATGGAGTTAGGTAGTTAGTTAGTTAGTTAGTTAGTGGAGGCAGAGGTCCAAAAATGTTTAATTTCGCCATTAGACGAAGGTAAGTGGTCAGTTTTGTTCCCTGGTTGATCTACCTGCAGTGTAAGAGAAACCGGTCATGACAGGATAAGAGGCTGCGTGGAACCTCCAGGGCTGTAGGTGACAAGACAAATCACTGCCAGTGCAGCGGCTCGGACTCCGCTCTTCCAGCCCTAAACCCAGTTACTACAGTCTATTGACTTCACTATCTAGGACCCTTTTCAAAAGAATACTATAAAATGTGCGCGTAAATATTTCTGTATTGAAATTGTGCGTGAAGATTTCTGTATTAAAATTGTGCGTGAAGATTTCTGTATTAAAATCGTGCGTGAAGATTTCTGCATTAAAATTGTGCGTGAAGATGTCTGTGTTCTGGAATAAGACACGGTGCAGGCTGGTATAAATGTACTGATTTTCAGCGAAAATTGCTGCCTCGCAATGCAGTGTAAGACGTTAAATTGCAGAAGACAGCAACCTTCAGTCTTCGTCAAAAGACCCTCAACTCTCATATTTTCGCCTACTTTTGTTACTTCACTGTAAATGCTATATCGCACGCACACGCTACCACTACGCTATGTGTCACCTCTTTCCTCAATAAGTCCTGGCTAATTCAACTTGTCTTTCGTGGATTTGTTTTTACGAATATCAGGCCACTGGGTGGGCCGCGATAGCTCAGTCGGTATAGCGACTCACTGCGGGCTGGACGGTCCGGGGATCGAATGCCGATCCCAGTGGCCGTGCGGTCTAAGGCGTGGGTCTGCGGCCGCTCGCTTACTAGGATCGTGGGTTCGAATCCCACCAGGGGCATGGATGTTTGTGTTGTGTTGTATAAGGACAGTAGTATGGACCATAAGTGGCATGAAGGACAAAAAAGGATTAAACAGTACAAAAAATGGATCAAAGGGGAAAAACCCCAGGAATTAGTAAAAAAAAAAAAAAAAATCCCACCGGGGGCATGGATGTTTGTGTTGTGTTACATGTATGGACGATAGCATGAAACATAAGGTGACATGCAGGACAAAAAGGACTTCAACAGTACAAATGGATCAAAGGGGAAAACCCAGGAATTAATAAAAAAAAAAAAAAAAAAAAAACCCCACCGGGGGCATGGATGTTTGTGTTGTGTTAGATGTATGGACGATAGCATGAAACGTAAAGTGACATGCAGGACAAAAAGGACTTCAACAGTACAAATGGATCAAAGGGGAAAACCCAGGAATTAATAAAAAAAAAAAAAAAAAAAAACCCCACCGGGGGCATGGATGTTTGTGTTGTGTTAGATGTATGGACGATAGCATGAAACGTAAAGTGACATGCAGGACAAAAAGGACTTCAACAGTACAAATGGATCAAAGGGGAAAACCCAGGAATTAATACAAAAAAAAAAGGCCACCGGGGGCATGGATGTTTGTGTTGTGTTAGATGTATGGACGATAGCATGAAACGTAAAGTGACATGCAGGACAAAAAGGACTTCAACAGTACAAATGGATCAAAGGGGAAAACCCAGGAATTAATACAAAAAAAAAAAGGCCACCGGGGGCATGGATGTTTGTGTTGTGTTTGTTGTAATGACGGTAGCATGGACCGTAAAGTGACATGAAGGACGAAAGGATTTAAACAGTACAAAAGTGGATCAAAAGGGAAAACCCCGGACAGGCAAAAAAAAAAATCCCGGTGGGGGGCGAGATTTTCCACACCCGTCCAGACCGGACCTGGGGCCCACCCAGCCTCCTGTACAATGGGTACCGGGTTATTCCCGGGGGTAAAGCGGACGGGGCGTGGAATTAACCATCCACCCCCATTTAGCGCCGAAGTTAAACACTATAGCTATACCTCCACTTCCCTTCCAGGCTTTCATGGCCTGCTACAGGGTCACTTTATCAGGCCACTGCAGGTCACCCGCGCGCTGTATAAAAATTCGAAGCCGATAAATTATGCCTGGATATATTAATTTCCAACAATTATAAACCTACTGCGAACTTCCGAATCGTATTAGTGTTTTGTATTTTATACAACTCGTATTTTCTTTATTGTTACGTAACACCTATGGGACAGATCAGGAATGCACACTAAATTTTATTCGAAAAGCCTAAACGAAAGTGACAACACTTTGACGTAGATGGGATGATAATATTAAAGTGTATCGCAGATAAATATAGGTAAGACTGTGACATTGTAGTTAGAATTCACTTGGCTCTGGAAAAGATTGTGGTGGGCTTTTGCGAACACAGAAGTGAATTTTCAGTTTCCATAAAAGACGGAAATTTTCTCCATTATGTGAGACATTGTTAGTCTGTCAAGAACTCCACTCAGTGCAGCTCGTTACAAAGCTACAAAGATGAAGCTTGTTAGCCAATGACGACTGAAGTTTTAAGACGAGCACTGGATAAACACTAGATTAATCCATATTTCAGGACCGTTGATTAGTAAACTAGCAGTTAATCGATAAACGGACAGCAAGTGATTAATTATTTACAACCGTCACACTGTATCGTCTTTCTACACAATGCGATGTCCAGCAAGACGAAAATGGACGCAGAGCGCAACGATTCTGGCAAGTGCGCTCTTGTTTTGAACTTCCCCGAACGGGTCAGAGTACACACTTCAATAAAGCGATGGGTGCAACAGGGCCTACAGTTGTATTCCATTAACGATACGATCATACAGTACCAGGCTACATGTAGAATTACAAATACATGTGGCAAGAACCTTTCTTTATTCAGAGGTAAAGGAAGGCAGAGCCAATAAAAACAATCTTCATATATGAATTAAGTTTTTGTATTATTGTATTGTATAATACAATAATACAAAACCCAGATAAGGTGTAAAGATAGCAAAGCTATACCTGTACAGGCCTGAAAGTTCCAGTAGGTTGAGGCTATCAGACTTCAAGACAATCGGCATATGAAGGAGGTAAGGTTGTCAGCCCTACGCACCGACCGCCTTCACCCCCCAGGAAATATTCCTGGTACTCATTTCTGTTAGAGGCTGAGTTGACCCCAGGGCCCTAGAAATATGTCAATGAAAAATTTCCAATGACACAATCGGGAATCGAACCTACGACCTTCAGGCTTGTAGCCCTAAAAGACAAAAAAACTTAGAACACCTAATTATTTAAACATTTAATGATATAGGTAGTGCTGATGTAATTAAATAACTATACATTAATTTACAAAATATCAAGATAAATTTAAAATATCACTGTAGAGCCTTTGTTTAAAAACCAAACAAAAACACATTTGTTTATCGATAGAAGACTCAGAAATTGTGCTTGTTTTTGAACGTAATACGTAATGCAGGTTTGAAGAAACTGTCAAGTTTTGTCTGAATACATCTCTGCTGCTTTTCTTACATTAGGATCTCCCTCACAGTCCTTAGCTGTTCATAATACATATACATAATATACATAATATGCCTGCAATTCTCGATTCGTTGACGAGCCCACATAACTGATTGCTGCATCAGTGCCATCTCTTGCAGAGCTAAGAAGTTTATTCCGAGTTGTACATTCTTGTGGTTCATCCAGTTCTTTATCTGAACCTTCTTCCGTTGCACAAGCCTTAACATCTGCAGCAATTTCTTCCTCTGTCAGATGCGCAAATGAAGTGTTATAAGCAACAGCGTCCGCGCAACTCACAGTCAACAATGATACTGAACAACAAACGAGACTTGGTAGCTATGTAATCTATGTTCCGTCTCTCTCTGCGCCGACATCAGCGCAGTGTGACTCATCTACTTTCCTACATGCTGTGTCTCTTTTAAAGTACGTACTCAACTGTGAAAAGAATTTTTCACACTTGTCGATCCGGATTATCAGACATCCGGATTAAATCTGACCGGATTAGCGAGTGTTTACTTTCTCAGGACCACAAAACCAACACTTTAATTACAAAATGCGCTCTAGAACATTGCACAAAACATCCTGCATATATATACATTTTTGAAAATGAGTTGTCTCCAACCACGGCGGCTCAACAGAGGCAACACGTGGATGCGGTACGTGTCGCGCGTTTTTTTTATCGGACTGATCAGCATGCTTGTCTTTGAAATTTTGCAAATTCCTATTGGGTGCATTGCACCCACTTGCACCCCCCTGGCTATGGGCCAGTACACGAGGTATATACCACAAAATCTGCAACTCCTGCAAAGGAAACAAGAATAAACGAAGCCAGGTGTAGACCTGTGATTTGCACACTTCAGTAGGGTTGAAGTTTTCATTACAGATAAATTGTCGCAGAGATAACTGCTACAGGTATCGCACTGCAAGGAGTCAAAAATTATATATTTCTTATATAGTGCGCCGTCGGTTCTGCGATGTAATTTAGGGGAAGGGCGTCAAAAAACTGACAGGTCGGTTGTTCGGGGCCCACTTCTTATATCCTAACCTACCGTATGCGAAATTAGGAAACCAAACAACCGAAAGTAGGTAATGTTTTAGCACAAAAACAACACATAAAAACACGTTGTTCATTGCATGTTAAAGTTCTGCTGGTGAAATTGAAGACATCGCATCCTCAATTTTTCAAAGCATGGTGGCAGAATGTGTGTAATATTTCGGTGTGAATTCACGGTCCAAAAAAAAAAAAAAAAAAAAAAAAGGGCCCAGCAATCCTACTCGAACTCGTGACACACCACACACCAAACTTAATAACACGCATTGGGCAGGGCACTCGGTGTTTGAAAATGGGATTTCCTGCAGACCTGTACGCGGTTCTGTATAGTTCACATACTCATTCAGATGAAACCAAGTTTGATCACGAAACAAATGAGTGTGGGGGTCCATCAGGCACCCCAAGCTCACCAAATTCAGTCTTCCTTCGACATCTTCGTCGTGGAATCTGTGAACCACAGTTGTCCTACGCAGATAAAAACGCAGCACTTCTGTTTCCTCTCTCCGATAAAGCGCGCGTGGGCGGGCCGACGACTGTGATAAGCTTTATACGATAAGCGAGCCGACAGCAAGCGACACCTATATGGGTGTGATAAAATGATGTCCTTGTAAATGCGGCTCAACAGCTGGTAATGACGGTTATTTAATTTCGTATTATACCGAAAATTGAGTGCTTGCAAGGTCCAGTAGTGTTCGGGGTGGCGCATATGTTCATGCATGTGCTTCGTGGTGTGTGCGGGGAATCTTTACATGTGCTGGATGTGATGAGCACATCGGTGTTGCATATATATATATATATATATATATATATATATATATATATATATATAAGAAACAAGACTTAAACACACATCTTTGTTTGGAAACCAAATCTATTTATGACAATTTTATAAAAAGTAACCATGTACCTCATGGGTGTCACAGGGCCCATCGGTAAACTTTTTACAGGGACCCAAAAAATCTCAGCTACGCCACTACCAAACAGGACGTTAAAACAGTACCCTGAAAAGGAAAACGCTCAAGAGGAAGACCAAGATAAAGATGCCAACAAATGTTAGGGAGCTTGTATCAGAAAAAGGAGGAAGGACATTGGAAGAAACAGAGGAGGATGAGAAGAAGGAAGTTTAGGAAGGCACTGAAAAGTGAAAAGGCTTTATTCCTGGGCCTCCGACATGGAGCATAAAAGGTTTAAGAAAGACGAAAAAATATCTGATGACCAAACAGACAACATAAGAATACGAACAGACTTGTAACGATCTTGTCTCAACATACAGTTACGCCGAAAGTACATTCAGTGCGGAATAATACAGAACACAAGCCCCACTTATTTATCTTCAAAGGCGTAACTTTTCATAAATCTTCATTCACTAAACACTACTGGTTATTTACACAACGTAATATATTTTAATGAGAAGGATAATGTGAGTATAATCTAATAAAAAATAGTAATATCTTAATATAATAAGGTTCTAATAATTCTGACACTTTAAATTTTAAAATTTCTTATACTGAAGGTTCTTTCAACAGAAATTGATTTTATACGTAACGCAAATATTTGAGTAAGAAATATTTACAATTTACATAATTTAAAGCGGTGTTACTGACGTGTTACTGATGTGTTACACAATTTATTAATCATGACAAGACAGAGATCTCCTTCAAAGTAAGCTCTGCCTTCCTTGTATATATTTTGAACCACCTTCGCCTGATGATGGCCTTCTAGGTCGAAACATGTAGCGAGGTACTGTACAAACCAGCACTGTTTTTATAATAAACGTAACTGCGTTTGACTGAGTTATCTTACAATAATTGACTTGTAATTAACACAAAGAGACGCCATCCCTGAAAATTATAATATATACCTCCGTGACTCTGTACAATACTTCCTGCGTCCTATGCTAGTAAATTTGAGACCACATCAGATCACAGATACCAACGTAACCATCACACTACCATCATGGTACCCAACATACACAAGGAACCCAAACCCATTTAAGCATTAAGGTTAGGTTTCGAGGTTTTATTTTAGTGAAAAACTCAATTTACGGCTACCAACGTACATTTAAAACACAAACACTATTCCAGCAAAGCTGGGAATTTTTTGTTACTAAAGTTAGGCTTTGAGGTTGCATTTGAACGCTAAGTCAGGCTTTGAAGTTTCATTTGAACGCTAAGTTAGGCTTTGAGGTTTCATTATAACGATAAGTCAGGCTTTGAGGTTTCATTTGAACGCTAAGTTAGGCTTTGAGGTTTCATTTGAACGCTAAGTTAGGCTTTGAGGTTTCATTTGAAAGCTAAGTTAGGCTTTGAGGTTTCATTTGGAAGCTAAGTTAGACTTTGAGGTTTCATTTTATTGGCATAAACTCAAGTCCCGGCTCTGCAGTCCTACTTGACTGTTGGAAATGAGCTGACTCTGCCTAAACTTCCTGGATGCCTTCCTGATTTTCCTTCGTAATCATCATATACCTCACGGCCACCATCAATGTTGGCAACCCTCATTCAACGCGGTTTCCATTATATCAAAGGCGAATTCTGAGGCATAAATTAAGGTATATAATTATATTAGAAGATTAAAATATTCCGTCATAAATATTGTTTTTGTTACACAAATTAGTCTGTCTAGATGCTGATGCATACACAACCGTAAACACATTCATATTGCTGGGGAAACTAGTGGGGCTCCTATTTTGGATTACATTCCATTATTGTTTAGGCCAGTGTTTCCCAAACTGTTTTGCTCGCGGGACCCTTATGGTTTCGAAAAACAACCACGGATCCTCATATCCTTGCTCACGTATATAGTGTCCGGATGATAGGTATCCAAAATTAGATATTTATATCTCAGATAGCTACCAATACATACCAGTAGCGTAAGTAACAATGCATTGCATGATTTGACCTTAATTAAACTGAGTGTCGCTCGCTTCGTGGGTACAGGGGGTTTCTTAATTAGATATTCTAACGGTCGTACGGAATAAACACATCGCCAATTAAAGCAGTTCCGCGATTATTTTTAACAAAACATTATTCCTTTAATTAAAAAAATAAGTAAACTTCAAAGTAGCCATTACAGAAATGTATCCACGGATCCCTTGCGATCCGCGGAGCACACTTTTGGAACCACAGGTCTAGGCGAACCAAAGATCTGAGACGTCTAATTTACACTTCAATTCGTCAGTATCAGACCGGACAACGAGAACAGACGTTACGTGTCCATGTTAACTAACACGCCAAAACACGGTACGTCAATACTCACAGACAACGTGGTGTGCCTACTTGACACTCAAGACCGCCCTGATGAGCAGAATATCTTCCACCCGTGATATCGTTGTCCTGTATGTTGCCAGATCTTCACAGTGCCACAAAACCACAAGACAACAGCAGCACTACATTTACATTTCGCGTACTACACGATCTACCAACTATTCGTTCTTCCGTTTCGTTTTACAATACGCCAGTGTCGAGCGCGGATTGCAAGACACACACACGGCAATCGGTACCGTAAAAATGATTACACGGGCAAGTCTATCGCAAAGACTATAAGGCGTACACTCTGAGGCACATGACGTTGCCAAACCGCTCATGCGCGAAAGTATCGGATACGCGTGTTATACTGCTCCGTCGAACGGATTGTTTCGATAAAGTCAGTACAGCGATAACGCCTGTGTGGAAACACAGGCCTTGCTGTGTGCAGTACGGCAGATATGCCCAGTCCAGGCAGTGCGAGCTATTCACTTCAGCGAGACAGGCAATGTACGTATAACGTGACATTTGACGGGCGTTCGCGTGACCATTGTTGCCGTGGAAAAGCTATAAGTATCACATATTCTGAGTGTCTGCCTGTAGCCTTAGTTATCCAGTATCCAATGCGCATGCGCCGTATTAAACTGTATGTGTCCGCCTTTCAACTTTTAAACCGTCAGGTGGATTTTCTCTAAATTTAGTATGAATATAATTATATTGGAGGCCACCTGAACGACATTTTTTTTTTCCAATGGCTCGACAGCCCCTTGGAGGCCTAGGCCGCCTCATTTTTCGAAGTTTCACGATCGCACACTTTTTAGACACACCAAACTCGGTAGGACTCCTCTGGGCGAGTGACCAGCTCGTCGCAGAGACCTCTACCTGACAACACACAACACCCACAAGAGACAGACATCCATGCCCTCGGCGGGATTCGAACCCACAACCCCAGTAGGCGAGCCTGAATGACATAATTTTCTCATTTCCTACAATCTGTAGGCGGTCGAGCTAACTTGCAGAGCGGCAATGACACCAGCATTGATCACGGTACTCAAACGACGTGCGGTAACATCTTGGCTACATAAGCAAGGCCTTATCTTTGACGTAAAATATCGTCGTGGCAGTGAGGAAACGTTCTTTAGCTGTCGGTTTGGCGGTGACAACATAATAAATATATTGCGCGCTTCGCGTCCTTACGCAAGGTCAATTCAAGCCACAAACACATGACGCCCCTCTCGGAGTTTGTTTACGTCCAGTATTAACACGAATGTCAAACGGCACACGGCAGTTCACAGCAGACAGGCCACACAATGCACCGCGGCCACAGTTCCTGCAGCTTGTCACCAGTAGCGCCAATCTGCCAGTACCAGAGCTTTTTACAGGCTACGTGTTGGTGCAACTTCAGTTCAATCTCACAACTCGTTACCAAAGTTGTCATTTTTCTGGTCAGTAGCCACAGTGTAGACATACGGGCTTATAGATCTTAATTCCAGTCGTAAATGTCCTGAAAAACACGGCAGACGGACGTCTTCAAATTATGTTACGTACGAAATGATAAGTACAGACGACCGATGTATCCGGCTGAAATTGCCCGCAAGAGCACACATGGCTCTGCCTATCACAACGTACAGACCGGTGCTGCAGTCCATCCAATGAGTGACTTTCCACGGACGTAAAGTGGGCCGCGTGTGAAGGTACCCACTCACATCGACGTTAGCAAGGTGTGAAACTATACCTCCACTCCCCCACACGCCATCGTGGCGTGGTTCGTAATTAAGTACAAGAACTTTAGCTTCGCTTTCAACGTCCTAATAAGACCACGTACAACCACTGTCGACGGGCCCGGATAGCGCAATCAGTACGAGCTGAACGGTCCGGTGATCGAATCCCGGTGGCGGTGAGATTTTTTGCATCCGTCCAGACCGGCCCCGAGGCCCACCCAGCCTCCAGTACAATGGCTGCCCAAGTTCTTTCCCGGAGTTAGAGTGGCCGAGGCGTGGCTTTGACCACCCACCTCCATCTAGCGCCAGGGTTCAAGAAAGAGTAGTCCCCTCTGTGCCTTCATGGCAGGTTATAAGGTGAAAACTATTGTTTTGGGGTCAATAGTCTCAGAACTATTGTCACGCACTAACGCAGGGGCCGGCGGAGACATTTGAAACGAGAACAAATCTGTTAACCCTTTCCTCGGAAAAGCCGAAGCAATTTTGGAAACCTATGAGCTGTGTAATAATGGAGACATGCATTATATTACTAATTAATTTTGTAAAAATGTACTAAAAATAGCGACACCCTAGCCTAGGTTGTGAACTGTATTCTTTATAAATTTTTCCTATTACTGTTTGTATGGGGCACGCAGTTGGTTGAGGCACTGCACTACAAGCCGGAAAGTCGCGGGTTCGATTCCCGATGGGGTCATTGGAATTCTCCATTTACTATGGCCCTGGGGTCGACTCAGCCTCTAACAGAAATGAGTACCACGAATATTTCCTGGGGGTAAAGCGGCCGGTGCGCAGGGCTGACAACCTTACCACCTTCATGTGCCGACTGTCTAGAAATTCTGGGAGCCTCAACCTCCTGAAACCCTAAGGGCCTGTAATGGGATTGCTTTACCTTTTACTGGTTGTACATTTGTTACGCACATTATGTACCTAAAGACACACAGATAAGCTTATACATATAATTACAGGATGCGTATTCATTCTTCGTTATGTGCACTAAACTTCAAGTTGCCCGCACGCAGACCAAATTCTCCGAAGTTGCCACATAAAGGTTGAGCGAGCCTGCACTATCGCCTAACATTTAAAACAGAAGACGTGCTCGCCATGACAAAATCTGTTTCAAAAAATGATAGAAATGTACTTTAACAAAAAATCACCTTCAGCAGGGACATCCCTGGTACTTAGGAATACGAGAGGAGGCAGCGAAACTTACGTTAATACTTAATGAGCAGCGAGCATGCTTCTTAAGTACCAATATGCACCTCTGAAATGCGATCAGAGAAAGCCAAAGATGATGTACTGAAATTATTTGCAAGATGAAACGGAATAGATGAGAAATGCTGTATAAAAGGACTGGCAAATCGAGTTACACTAACGATTTCGATCGAACAGACAGAAGACACGACCTGAACACAAAATAAACTAAAAACATGCTTATAGAAATTGTAGGACAGTGCATTCGCAATACTAGCGTCTGTAAAGTTCGTCGCTGTTAATTTGTTGAAGCAAAACACTGGAGAACTAATCACTGCAAAAAAGCCTATTGAATTTTTATGCTGAATGAAACAGAAAACTAAGCTTAGAAAATAACTACGAGTATCAATATTATATATTGCGTGTGACGCGGTTTCGACTCTGAACCAAATAAGACGTTATCACAAAATTTCGTATGAATGGAAATCCCACCTTCGTGGTTTTTACTGTAACAATACGGCGAAGGACGCATAGCAGCGAAACTACAGTCACTTAATTTGTGTTCTGAAATTATGTATGGTACCAAGATTTGCGAAGATATAAATCTTTCGTTAAAGTGGTTCCTTTTACAGTGTAAAACAACACGGCGGCAGTAAGAATATTTTCAGTTTGACTATAAGAAATCAACCACTTGAATTATAAATGAGAAATCTGGTAAGAAGATAACCAAGAGGACGGCCTAATAACAGACTAAAAAAAACAATAGGCCTACATTCTATTTACACCTACTTACAATCAAAAATTTCAATGTCTAAATACATGTCTAAAAAATACAGTAAAAACGCTGGTTCTTTTGAACCTGAAACACGGACTTTGATGAAACACTGTCTGTAAGTCAATCTTTAGAATTCAATTTTATATTTGTTAGAAGTACTAATACATTGAAGTTTGAAGTCTTCTGGGATGTTGCGCTATGTAAGGCAAAGCAATCCCATTACAGGCCTGGACAGGCCCTTAGGGTTCCAGGAGGTTGAGACTCCCAGATTTCCAGACAATCGGCACATGAAGGTGGTAAGGTTGTCAGCCCTAGGCACCGGCCGCCTTTGCCCCCAGGAAATATTCCTGGTACTCATTTCTGTTAGAGGCTGAGTCGACCCCAAGGCCATAGTGCGACCGAAAGGATTATGTCAATGAAAAATTCCAATAACACCATCGGGAATCGAACCCACGACCTTCCGGCTTGTAGAGCAGTGCCTCAACCAACTGCGCCACCGCGTACCCCGTTCCTCGTTCAACAAATTTCTAAGGATTTCAGATTTTCATTTTTGTTTTATAAGCTTTTCTGAACGTTTTGGTACAAAAAATATAGCAAAACGTGGCATATTTTCGGAGGAATATCTTTCAATGCGCGCGCATATTTTGTGATTTGTTAGACACTCATCATACGAGCAATAGCGTTAGACGTTACAGCAAGAATCCACACAATAATAAGAAGAAAAAGACGGAAAAGAAACAGAAGGAGGAGAAGAAAAGTCCGAGTCCTAAATTTTTTAGTTGGCACCCGGATTCAAAATAAAATTGACATGCCCGGATTTGACGTCGTGCTCACAGTTCCGACCATATAGTGTCGAATTGTAAGGTGACAGTGAACAATGAACTGGACTGAATACTGCTGGGAAGAGGTCGTGGCCGAGTTTGCGGTACTAACCCAATAAATCTATGGAGGGACTGAGTAAAACCACGAACCTTAGAATAACCGGGTTTCGAGCAGAGAATATAAGCCGGAACTTCCAAAATAATGAAGATGGGGAATTCGTTATATCGTGACGTCCGATTCCTCTGTTTGGCTTGTTGATAGACACTCGCAGTAGGCCTATCGCATTCTAATCCAATTAAGATATGCCTGTGGTACAGTACAACACAGCGTGGTCTGTACACAGCACACTACAATACAATTACTATACTACAACTATCAGCAACATCAACACTGCAATACATGTACAGGCTAATGGCTGTTAATAACAGACATCGCATGACACGCTACAAATACAGTGTGTGTATAAATAAACTTGTTTAGACAAGCGGTTCTGAAACGAGGGTATGTGAAACATTTGACACGTGTCAAATGTGAAACATTTGACACGTGTCAACCAAAGGCGTAAGGAAACACCTTGACAACTTTATCACAACTGTTTTTTCTGCGCACGGAAAACATAAATTTCGTTTAAAACGAAACATGTTTGTACCTCGTCTGTCGTGTTGACAGTTCATGACAACGCACAGTTTGAGCAGGGCCGCCGAGAACGGGTTCGGGCCCCGGTGAAAAAAAAAAATTTGGGCCCCTCAGCAGGGGCGTATCAGCTACAAATTTTAGCACCAAACCGCAAAGACTGACACTAAGTTGCAGAGTGACTTTGGCTTGGTCTGAAAGGGTTAATTTGTACAGTCGATAAATAATGATACTACCGAGAGAGAGAAAAACATATGCAACATAATCGGGCCCCGTTACGGACCACCGGGCCCCCGGTAATTTGTACCGGCTTTCCCTCCCCCTTCGTCTCGTCGGCACTGAGTTTAAGTTAAAATTAAGTCGCCATCGATAAGGGGTACTTCACTGTGTGACCACGTGATAGGTGAAGCCTGACTTTCAGACCAAGAGGCAGGCCTACGTGGACTGAGAAGTGTTGGACGCAATGCGAGTGTCAGTCAGTCAGTCAGTCAGTCTCGCCACACACATTAACACAATGCGAGTGTCAGTCAGTCAGTCAGTCAGTCTCGCCACACACATTAACACAATGCGAGTGTCAGTCAGTCAGTCAGTCTCGCCACACACATTAACACAATGCGAGTGTCAGTCAGTCAGTCAGTCAGTCTCGCCACACACATTAACACAATGCGAGTGTCAGTCAGTCAGTCAGTCTCGCCACACACATTAACACAATGCGAGTGTCAGTCAGTCTCGCCACACACATTAACACAATGCGAGTGTCAGTCAGTCAGTCAGTCAGTCAGTCAGTCAGTCTAGCCACACACATTAACACAATGCGAGTGTCAGTCAGTCTCGCCACACACATTAACACAATGCGAGTGTCAGTCAGTCTCGCCACACACATTAACACAATGCGATTGTCAGTCAGTCTCGCCACACACATTAACACAATGCGAGTGTCAGTCAGTCAGTCAGTCAGTCTCGCCACACACATTAACACAATGCGAGTGTCAGTCAGTCAGTCAGTCTCGCCACACACATTAACACAATGCGAGTGTCAGTCAGTCTCGCCACACACATTAACACAATGCGAGTGTCAGTCAGTCAGTCAGTCAGTCAGTCTAGCCACACACATTAACACAATGCGAGTGTCAGTCAGTCTCGCCACACACATTAACACAATGCGAGTGTCAGTCAGTCTCGCCACACACATTAACACAATGCGATTGTCAGTCAGTCTCGCCACACACATTAACACAATGCGAGTGTCAGTCAGTCAGTCAGTCAGTCAGTCAGTCTAGCCACACACATTAACACAATGCGAGTGTCAGTCAGTCTCGCCACACACATTAACACAATGCGAGTGTCAGTCAGTCTCGCCACACACATTAACACAATGCGAGTGTCAATCAGTCTCGCCACACACATTAACACAATGCGAGTGTCAGTCAGTCAGTCAGTCTCGCCACACACATTAACACAATGCGAGTGTCAGTCAGTCTCGCCACACACATTAACACAATGCGAGTGTCAGTCAGTCAGTCAGTCTCGCCACACACATTAACACAATGCGAGTGTCAGTCAGTCTCGCCACACACATTAACACAATGCGAGTGTCAGTCAGTCAGTCAGTCTCGCCACACACATTAACACAATGCGAGTGTCAGTCAGTTTCGCCACACACATTAACACAATGCTGCTTACTTTCCAGCAGGCAGCCCTAATATCGACCGCACAAGATAATATCACTTCCCTTTTCGTGGTTCCCTTCAGTCCCTCCAAAACATGTCGGGATTGTGCATTATGTCGTGATTGTCTCCTTACTAATCCTTCCCCATTCACCATTCATAAACATATTAATAAATTATTATTATGTCACCAACCAAATGCAACTTTTATTTAAAGAACACTATAAAGTTTCTTTAAAACGTTAGATAAAAACCCCTACATACGTTTCGGCTTATCAATATGCCATCCTCAGGGGTGTCACAACTGCATTATTTTTAATATTAATTTGATATTAATAAATATTTCATACAACGTAAATACGTAGGGAATATCATTCATGCTTCATATTCGAGAGGTTCCAGGTTCGGATCTCGAAAATTCGATTAGAGCTGTGAAGTTTTTCAAGGGGTCGACACTTCAACAAAACATTACACTTACAATAATGACTCACTCCATGGAGAAGAAACACTAATACTCGATCAGCTACTCAAAAATTCCGAGCCCTTTATCGAATGCATGACGCTTATTACCGTGTGCACAATAGCAGGTCACTGGTTCATATCCTGAGCAGTGCTCACAGCTGAGGAAAAAGTGGCTTCAAAGAAATTAAAACTTAAATCTTGGCACCAACGTGTGCGACGAAATAAATTGGATCGTTTCGACACCATGAAATAATATCTTGAAGAGCAAGTGTAAACCGCGGCATAACTGAGCATCTACGACAATTACAAAACCGGTCTGAAGAATACATTCCACCACACAACAATGACAGTGAATGGCTGAGAAATCTCTACTTGGTTCATTCCACACAGAAGACTTCTCAGCCACAGAATATATATAAAACAAATGATAAATACTGCGAGTGATTCGGTTTTAAAGCCAAAATTTTCCACTCTTCTCTTTGAAGTTTCTGGCCGAGCTTAGCTGAAGAATATCCTGAGATCTCAAAGCGTGTTGCTAGAACACCGCTACCGTTTCCAAACACTTACCTTTGTGAATCTCCATTTCAGCGACGTAGCAGACAAGAAATATAACACAAATAAGCTGGATGGTGAAGCAAATCACAGACTGCAACTGTCGCCCATTATACCAAATTTCAGATTTAGGTGTTCATCAAAACAGTCTCATTCATCACATCGAAAAATTAACGTATAAAGTGTCAGTCAGCAAGTAATGCCTCCTGTTTTTTTATCGCCTTACATTCTTTTTTATGGGAATAACCACTACATCAGCCATGTCCTCTAACATTCCCGATCGTGTTCTGTTTCTCGCAACTGTTTCGCTCGACAGATGGCAGCATCACAGTTGAGTCCAAAATGGCAGAGATTGACGTACGATTGAAACAACGAGCAGTGATCAGAGTTTTTGGCTGGTGAAGTTGAGAAGCCGCCTTGCATACACGAACGTATGCTGGACGTGTGTGTGGTGCAGATGCTGCGGATGTGACTACTGGTGGACGATGGGCAAGACCGATTAGAGAAGGTGAAATAGAATGAGCAGCACTTCGTGACAACCCGCCGAGAGATCGCACTTGCACTGCAATGGTGCCGCACAACATATGCCGGGTTAATGAACTGACACGCTGCGTCCGTCGCATAACAACAGATGGATTACGCTCCACCCTATCCACCGGTAAAGGCGGTGTCATGGCAATTATTGAAGAGCTTGGGTGCGACGAATGCTAAAAGTTGCCCACAAAGAGACAAGGAAAGCAGTGGCCACTGATCTTGTGCACCAATACGACACTCGATGTAGGGCTTCCTACCGCAGATCATCACTGAGGATGAAGCCTGTGCCCATCACTTTAAACCCGAATCCAAGCGGCAATCGACGGAATGGCGCCATACGATATCCCCAAGTAAGAAGAAATTCAAGAAGGCTCCGTCAGCTGGAAAAAATCATGGTTATTCCTTTGGGATGAGAAATGTGTTATTCTTGTGAACTTCTTGCCTAGCGGGATAGCAGTCAACTCCCGCCGCTATACTGAAACACTAAGAAGTACAGTCTAGTTTCCGTATCTTGAAACTTGCGGAGTGAGGAAAGACGAAGGAAAACGGAGGCGCAGGGTATGAGGTTAGTACCTTTTTTATGGCACGAGATGTAATACCAGTCCCAAATACATCGAGCGCTAGAACATTAGGAGCCGGCAAAATCACTCTAATGTAAGTGATAAATGCTTTGGACGGGTAACAGTTGCAGTCTTATACCGTCGCCAGTCGAATAGCCACCCCATCCTGCCCGCATTCCTTAAATACCTTCCAAGTCTCTAGTTACCAGAACTGAACAGTATGAATACTCGCCTTCCTCCAGTTCGTCCCACAAGAAAAATGTCTGACAAAGCTAGGCCGCAGACAAGTGTGCGCAACACAGAGGCCATCACAAATTTTGGATACAGAGTGTTGCCACACCCACCCTATAGTCCTGACCTCGCACTAAGATTATCACGTGTCTGGTACTTTGAAAAAGAGAAGAAAAAAACCTGTTTAGGACACCATTACGCCAATGAAGAGGCAGTGCAGAACGGCGTGCTCCAGTGGCTGCTGAGGAAGGACAGAAATGTCTGCATCCGCTTCTTAAAAAGTGTCGATAAAGTTGGAGAGTACATTGAAAAACAGCTGTCTTCAGCAATGTCGTAGTGAGGTTCTGTGAAATGTTCACATATCCAACTTGTAAATAGCACGAAATAAATAATATGAGGCATTAATTTCTGACTGCCACTTGTACAAAAATTTTGTATTGTTTTATGGCTTCACTAAACCTACAGTGAAGTACTAATGTTATTTTATATGCCTACAAGTATACAAAATTATGAACCTACGCTCTATGCTTTTTATATTACTAATTCTAAAACAGGGGTCGGGTTCCGTCAAATATTTCGGGCTGAAAATGGGTTCCACGGAGAAAAAAAAAACTTTGACTAGGGAATTTCGTTAGTTACAGCCGCGCCACACGGAGCAGCAACTGTTCCCGTGAGCTACAGTCTCCTGTGTTCGTGTCTGCTAGCTGTGGCACGGGCCGCGTCCAGCCAACAACACGGAACTGTCCCCGGGAATGCCCGCGGGTAAGCACGAGATCCACTGATTAAAGTTTTCAGGCCGAAAACGCCGATGCCTAACAAACTGATCTATTTATAGAACCACCGTGTGGATGACGCTTGCTTTGGATGCAGGGGCGCACCCGCGGGGGGCTGCAGCCCCCCAAAACCGAAATTTAACAAAAACAGATTTTGTAGATATTATGATATCAAAAGTTTTACGTGATTTTCCCTTCAGCCTAAGTCAGCCAGCGAAATCGGCTGACGACTAGTACATTAGAATTTTGAAAAATAAATTAATAAAATTAAAAAAACGGTAAGACAGAACACTGTGATTGAGTCACGGAACATGTAGTTGTATTTGTATGTATATAAAAGCAGTTGTAGACAGTTTTATGTTATACTTACGACATGATTTTTATAACATAATTTTTAAAATCAAACATAAATTATATATAGCCTCAGGGTCAGCCCCCCCCCCCCCCCCAAGCGAAAAAATCTGGGTGCGCACCTGTGTGGATGAACACTGCTACGTCAGGCGGCATGCGCCGTCGTCACGAGAATGACTGGTCAGGGTAATTTTAAAGTCGAAAGTTATGTTTAAGTTTGGTAACTGAAGTCCCTGACTTAAGTTAAGATGTATGTATGTTTGTACCTCAAAACAAACTGCACTTCAATCGTCAAAACAGGGCTCTATGCCTGTCCAGTGCCATGCGTTGGCTCGCTGGAGAACAAACAACAGGTTTACTCGCCACAGACAAAGAACCCAACATATGCTTCTATCTCTGTGTGGCACAGAATAATAGGTTTCACGCCGAATTCCAGACTCAAAATGCCATCACACATGCGGTTCTCAGCGCTAGTGGTGCTGCAGATTTTGAACTGGCGCTTTCTGCTCGGCTCTTTACCTTCTGTCTTGAGAACGCCTAATTTGTGCGAGGAAGATGATTCAAACTTGGTTTTCATTTACGTCATTCGATCCAGCGTCGTCGGCAATGTTTCTGACACGTGAAAAAGATTATTTAGGAATTGCGTTCCTTGTTTCACTAACTAGTCACACTGCCGTAGGCTACGGACAACTCAAGCGCGCACACCTGCCGCACATACAAATTACGTCACATAATACTAAGGAATTCACTCACTGCAGCCGGGCGTGCTTAAAGGTAAACGTGAAGTTCACCCTAGAAGAGGCCATGAAGGCCCACAGGCAGAGTAGACGTATAGCTCTACTCTTTCTTTAACCTCGGCGCTAGATGGTTGCGGGTGATCAACACCACGCCCCGGCCGCTTAACCCTGGGGAAAGAGACCCGGTCCCCATTGTACAGGAGGCTGGGTAGGCCCCAGGGCCGGTCTGGACGGGTACGAAAAATCTCACCCCCACCGGGATTCGATCCCCGGACTGTACAGCCCGTAGCGAGTCGCTATACCGACTGAGCTATCGCGGCCCACCCGGTATGCTTAAATCAAAGCAATAATTTTACCGCCTTTGTTCGTTAAATAAACACGATTCACTGTCGAACTCTCCAGCTTATATTCCCATTCAAAGAAACCTGTCCGAGAATCAAACCTCGGTCCATGGCCGGTTACAACTCCCCCCGCGCTGTTGATAGTGTTTGGTAAGCGCCGCTTTCCATGGTTACCGAAGTGGTGTGAAGGTTAGAAAGGATTAACCGAGAGCGAATGCTTCCTTCTGTAACAGAAGTTAATCCTGCCAAACACTGGTCCTTCCCACTGCGGGGTGCTGAGAATCTGGTAACTTTTGGCTCAGCACCTCAACCTAAGATTTTGAAATAATGCCGAAATAGGCTGTTTGCTTATCCGTGAAGTGACTGAGGTATACAGCGCAACTGCAGCAAGAGATGACAAACACAAGGGGGTATTGATATTAAATACTGACATAACCTACATGAAAGATGTTAAACTAACGTGAAAAATTAATATCCACACATACATTTCTGCTGCCTAAAGGCAGAAGGGGGCCCAATGGGGCTCAAGCCCCCCTTGGAGTCCATTATAAATTAACGTTAAATGTTCCCATTTTTAAAGAAATTAAAAGCAAAATTTATACTAAATGAAGTACTCAACTTACCGATGCCGTGCAGCTTGGAGTGGTGCCCCACAGCCGATTGTAGGCTACGGGCTATGACGCACACAGACAGTGACAGGCGGGGAAGTACACGTGGTATTTCAGATTACTGGAAAACCAGCCGGTTTATCCACGGCGACCACCGATAAGCCTGACTGAAACCTCGGCCCTCTCTCTTAACACGCCCGTGACAGCAACTGGCAAGAAACAACAGACATCCTTAGGCATGTCACATATTGCCAATACACGGCCTCCAGGTGTGCGGTGGCATCTTACATGATGCCGATTGCTTTTCGCGGACACTATCGCGCATGGGACTGGACTGGGTTCTTGGAAGCCACGTCCATTCTCCGGCAAAGGGGGTGCACAAACTCACAATGGCGTTAACACGAAAATCGATCTACATTTTAATGTTAAGAGACGGGGGAGTTACTTCATTTAACGACGCTGTCAGTTGCTAAAATTACATGTTATCGGTGGTAGTCGAATGAAATATGAGTATGAAGCAGTGACGGAACGACGCTGAAAGGAGAAAACCAGCGTACTCGGAGAAAAGTTTGTCTACCACATATTCCACGTGGACTGGCGTGCGACGAAACCCACGCCGCCCGTGGTGAGGGATCGGCTACTAACCGCCTGAGCCGTCGCACGGCCCATTTGACAGCTGATATTTGAAGTCTTAACGGTAGTGAAAATGTAGGTTGTGATTTTGGGGTTACAACATCGTGGTTATGGACGTTTTGGAGGAACCTGCAGGCTCCATCTTTAAGGCAAATTCTGCATGAAGCAATCAACATTTTAATGTTACTTCAAGACACTTTTCTTTGTGTTAAGACAGACAATCAAGATGACACTTTTCATACTACATAACCCAAATTTCTAAAACCAGTGCACCTGATATGACCTGTGAATTCCACCAGCAAGTTCGACTTGTTTGCAGTCACAGAACTTTCCCGTCAGCTACTCTGGCAAAAAAAACACAACATAAAATGTGTTATACCATTAAAAGCCACACACTTCCTTTGAAACACTTTTCACACAATGTATATCCCGCATATACCCACAATACGGCTTACAACTGACTGTGCATGTGTTTGTCATAAATGCTGTAGTTACGAACATGACCGCAAGATGTGAGTAATAAATGAGCGGTAGTTATGCTTCAGTAAGTACTGCAGTCTTGACCTTTGCATGAAACGTTACATAGCATATGAATCTGGTGAAATTGTGATATCAGAGACCAGAGGACAAATGTGGTTACATAATGCAGCACTGCCACATATCAGCAGACAGACAATGGAATTTTGAATGTCATGAAGGAAGATGTGGAAGGAAGAGGTGGAGTGGTGCCTTGGCCCACGCAGTCACCGGACTTGAATCCATCAGAAGCCACTGATATCAGAAACAAACTGGGATGCATGGATGGAAACACTGGATGGTACAAGTGGCGGTCTAATGGTTGGCATTTTGAACATGTTACAATAACACTGAAACTTAACACATTGTTTGAAATGATGATGATGATAAAGGTGAGATGAGCTTTTTTATTCAATGCTACACTAAGACAGCACGCAACTCAATCAGTGTCAAAATCACATACGTTTTTTTTTCTTCAAATGACCTGCAGAACACATTCTTGAAGTTTGAACGTATGTTGTGAAACGTCGTATATATTTTCGCATACCAAAGTGTCTTTCTTTTTTACTTCCCATGCACACTAATTTACCAGCTGATAGAACTGAAATTTAAAATAAAAAATATGGGACCAGGGTTATAAGAAAAAGGTTTATACATCATGGTACAGTGGCAAGACTTTATTTACAGTTTTCCTAAACTCGGCACATTCTTAGTAACGCCAGAAGTCAAGAGGCCGCAAGCAGGCAAGAAATGTCGTTCTTCACATTCACAAGTTCCTGCTTCTTGCCGGAGCACCGTTAGTTTACAAGCGGTTCAACTCATCCAGGAAAGTTCGGCACTTTAACTTTAACACTTTCACAGCCTCAATAAACAGGACATCTGGTGGCAATGCTCCAATGGATTCAACGGTGACTGAAAATAACGCACAGACTGGTGGAAAATGCATCCAATATTTAGGGTATATAAACAAATACCAAATATAATAATAATATTTAGACAAAGTGCATCCATGAAATAAACTTAAGCATTATGAATCAAGTCACCTTGATTAGCCCAGCATCCAACTCTTCCGCACACTCACAACAAAGCTCACTCCAATATTAATTACACGACGTCAGTCAAATATGCCTTTGACAAGGTTGACATATCAAGGTCTTAGTCTTATCCTACGTCAAAAACCATTTGTGTTCACAGAGCATGTTAGCACCATCATGAGATCTGCGGTCTTCTGAGATATTACGTGGCGTCATGTGGTAATTGTTTACCGATGTTTCGGGACAACGTATCGGTCCCATCTTCAAAGGACTTCTTGACCTTTCAAGATGGGACCGATACGTTGTAACGAAACGTCGAAAAACACCACACAACGCCGCGTAATATCCCAGAAGAGCGCAGATCTCATCAACATCGTGGTGGAAGCCTGAGATCAAGGTTAGCACCATCATGTCTGTGTCTCCAATGAGTCTTGCTGTGGCTGCTATTTAAAAAATTAGAAGGAAAGCATACATGAATAAGGCATTAATTGGCGTACAAGTGTGACAGTGTCTGCCACATAGCACTGAGTACCTGTTAGAAAATAACGTGTACAATCTCCCCTCCCCTTCTCATACTTCTGAACTTTAAACAGTAGCGGGGAAAAGCGGGGAAATTAGACAAGTAATTACTGCATATCAACGGACTTTAACTTGAACATGATACCTACAAATAAAATGATTCTTGACTCTGCCCATCTTGACAGCGTCTTTCAGATCTTCGTAACGGTACACATTTCTGCTGCAGGTGTCATACCTTGCATCCAAAATTTTGGCTTTCTTTTTCCCTAAAATAAAATTTTAATTAAAATTAAAATGCGCACATTTGTAAAAGGATGAGAAAACAAGAGCAACAAAGTCTAATATGATGGCAACACATAATCAGTCACTTCAGTCCTGCACTTGCTATCCAACTACTTAAACATCCATAAATCTTCAAGCAACAGATTCCAAAACAGAAAAAAAGTGGTCATCTCTGTGGAACTACTTACAGCTACAACCCACACTGTCATGTTCCCATTTTATGTTGGGACATTTTTGGTTTTACTGACGTGCGACTAACTAACTAACTCCATGGAGCAGAGTCCTTCTTGAGAAGCTAACAGGTCGTCAGCTAGTCAAGAAATTCCCCGCATTTGATGGAACCCGAAGGTCCACAAGAGCCGGCCACCTGTCCCTATCCTGAGCCATATCAATCCAGTCCATGCCCCCCCCCATCCCATTTCTTGAAGATCCATTTTAATATTATCCTCCCAACTATGCCTGGGTCTTCCAAGTGGTCTCCTTCCCTCAGGTTTCCCCACCAAAATCCTGTATGCACCTCTCATCTCACCCATACGTGCTACATGCCCCGCCCACCTCATTCTTCTTGATTTGATCACCCGAATAATATTTGGCGATGAGTACAGATCATTAAGTTCCTCGTTATGTAGTCTTCTCCACTCCCCTGTTACCTCGTCCCTCTTAGGCCCAAATATCCCCCTCAGCACCCTATTCTTTAACACCCTCAGCCTATGTTCCTCCTTCAGTGTGAGAGACCAAGTTTCACACCCATACAAAACAACAACACAATTATAGTTCTGTATATCTTAATCTTTGTATTTTTGGATAGCAAACTGGAAGACAGAAGATCCTGCACCGACTGACGTGTGACAGTCTTACTATATTGTACTTGAAAAGTGAACTTTTATTACAGACCTCATCTGGCTTTGGACTTCACCTTCATTGGCTCCACATTATAAGCATGGAGACATATCGTGATACCTACTTAACCTAGAATAAATTATTCTAACACCTAGTGTTTCAAATTTTATGCAGATTAGTGAAATATATAAACAACTGAACTTTATGACCTATCCCAGAACAAAATAAATAAAAAATTATAATTTAATTTACTTAGGTGGTACTTATTGAATGACAAAGGCCTCTTTCAAGACCTAGGTATAGATGGTCAAATAACATTGAAGTGGACCTTAATAAAATAGGATGCGAGGATGCAGGATGGATTCATCAGGCTTAGGATTGTGTCAAGTGACATGCTTTTGTGAAGAAGGTCCCTATCTCTCTCATGCATTCATGCCCACAAAGCTACTTGAACTGAAATCATGTAACTTTTACAATTTCAATCCTGTAGCCAAGCCCACTAATATCTGCCCAATATGAAGTGATTTACATTATCTTAGCAACTCAGCTTGTCCTAAAAGCATTAAAACAAACTGCCAACATCACAATTATGCCATATCACATACTCTGAGCAGACAGCACACCTTCACTGCCATTTTAGTCTTCTTCTTTAGTGTTGAATTCTTCCAATGAAATGTCTATCAATAAATCAAGGCACTGTATTATTGGTGGAATGTTGGTATAGAACCTTCCATTCTACTACACTACCATATTTCACAAGGAAACCTTCTGTTGACTGAATTCTGACACCGTTTCATTTTCTTGCCTGTACAGAGTATGCCCTGACTTACATGATATCATATCAATTTTCTTCAATTTAATGGTTACTGTGAAGACTAAAAAATTAATTTATCTGCTAAAACAAAAAATTTGATACAATTAGAGTGATACTAAAATAAAATAAACTGTATATTTTTCAACAAAAATTATGGACAGTGATGAAAGCAAAGAATTAACAAAAATTAGCATAGATTTTCAGTTACACAACCGTTGTTGAATGCAACCATCATGTAAGTTGGAGGACACCTGCATTTTTTAGAAAACAATAGAGTTTAGAACTGTGCTGCTTAGTGACTTTTACAAAAACTACACGTATTATTCCATCTGGTGCTTTCAATCTAACGGATATAGCTGCAGGACGTGGTCACTGAGGTCAACACGACCACCACAACCACATCCTGGTAGAAAAAACCCACACACATACAAGTTTCCTTCCTCTGCTACTCATATCATTTAATATTTAATTTTTTGCAATGAAGTCTTCTCAGACAGCCAGCCATATCAAACTGGAAAGCATTTCCAGTGTTTCAGAACCTGTTACAATGCATAATGTGGTGACTGCCATCAGCATACATTGTATTTATAAATAAAGTCTGCCCGTCACAGCCCAGCCCAAAACATATTTATGAATACAACGCTCTTATAGGGGAGTATACCCTGAAGACAGAGGCAGCAGATTCCTCCAAAATGCTGGTACCTATCCATAAAACTACACAACATCACATTCCAGAAGACTCTAATTTTGCGAACAAAGGCAGTCCAAGGTCTATGAAACAAATGGAAATCGACTTGCTTACCAGTCTTAGTTTCTTCAATACCAATAACTCCAGGGGAGAAGCACTTCTGTAACCTTTCAGCCTGTTCGTCCTCCACGTCACGAGTAAGGGTAATTTCTGGCAGAAGCCTATAGGAAGCTGTCGCTGCAACAGTGCATTACACAACAAGTAACAACAAGTGAAGCGGAGAAAGCTATTAAGGAGATGAGGGATAAGAAGGCTAAGGCAGATGATGATGCACCTGTGGATGTACTCAAACTGTTGGTAGAAGATGATCACAAACTAATGACACAACTGTAACTGGAGAGTGGCCATACAGTAACGGACCTTTGGGTTCAGTAGAATGAGGATAACTTCCTGACTTGCTGAGGAACTACGGCTTCTCATACAGGACTCTTGTCCATGTGGTTCAGTCTATTAGTCAGTCAGTCAGTCAGCTGGCCAGTTAGTCCATCATTTAGTTAGTTAGTCAGTCAGTTAGTTAGAAGATTTAGATGGTGACAATGTGTAGCCCAGTATGTGGTTCCTTCCACTCCGAAGATGGAGGTAGCAGGTTCGTTCAAAATATTGGTGGCCACCTACAAACACTAGTGTTGAACCTTGAGGCTCTACTATCATGGCAATACTTATAAGACATATGATAATAATACCTGTTAAGATCTTTTGGACTCACACAAATGAAAAAAGAATACTTACCAACAGGTGAAAATTTTGCATGGTCCTTGCCAATGCCTTTCACAGCATGAAGTTTCAGATCAAGCTCATGTCCCGGTCTCATCTTACTGATCAGAATATCGTCATGCACAGGACCAACATCCTTCGCCTTGTATATGTCAGCCTGGCCTCTGATTGGCAACCACTTTATATGCCTGGTATATACTGCAAAATTTAATTTCAACATTATTTCCTTCTAACATCATTACAGACTCCTAACTGATTTATGAAAAAAGTAGTGATAAGATAAATGTACAAAAGAGATACTTCTTATTTCAAAGCAGTAAACCTAATTAAACTTAATTCAACGGGAAGGAAAAAAAAAAACTGAACCGGAAACTAATCACTTTCTGACATGGAAGTTATCTTTGGATCACAGCATGAACTTTGAATCAATGGGCATAACAAGTGACGTGCACCACTTAAAACTTTTCCTATTGTCATGTCACTGTCTCTGACATGACGACTGTTTGCAGTCATACGCCACCAAGTTGTCTGAGTTCAGTTTCTTTAATTTTAAACCTTACCTTCATGACCACTGTACTAGTATTTTAAAGAGTTACTGTCTAAAAAGTTTCCAACAATACTGCACCATTTAATGATTTTAAAAAAGGTGTTACAAAGTTATTCCATTTTCCAACATGTTTCAGTGGTGGCCACCACCATCATCAGGGTGAGGCCAGTTCTAAGCTGGAACAATGCTGCTACAAAGCACTGTTGGTCTTGCTATGTACCCGTAATAGAATCCACTTCACAGTGTCCATCAACGTAGAGCTTGGCAAGTGCTGGGTGTGCGGTGGTGTTGAAATTGTCGAGTATTTTAAATATCCATCAAAGAGCAGTATCGCACAGTTTTAATAAAAGTTAAACACACACTGTTATTCTAAATGTTTCAGTGTTCACTCTCCCATTTTCCAGGGGTACATATAAGTGTTTTGGAAGTCTATTAAAGGCTCCCAGTATTTAAGTTTACAATTATATTTAAAATAATATTGACACTATACATATACTTCATGCTGAACTGCTACTTAAAAATATTCTTTCCACAAAAACAAGATTTTCCATCAAGACTAACCGCCTTTTTTTAAGAGGACAGTGTATACATGTCTTGGGGGATGGAAGAATACTCTTGCAGGCTGCACAGTGCACAAAACCAAAGGGGTACATATGAGTTAGTTGGCCCTGTATTAGTGAACATGTTTTACTGTGTACTACCGGAAGGTTTTGTTAACTGCCTTATTCCTACGTTGTACACTTGCACCCCAAATGTCAAGTGTCATTTGCCTATAAATCCTTGCAGTATGGCGGAATCACAAGGACTGTTCTGCAGAACAATTATAATAATACAGCAAGAGCACCTACTTTTATGGTCCTTGTAAAGATCATCAGGGTTTGTGGAGTCTTTTGGCGCATTTGGATTCCAGGTGCATTTGACCTTCAACTGAAATTCCAGAGTGTCTTGATCTGTGCCATCTTCATCACCTAAAAAATTCAGATACAGAAATATTTGTAGTTCTCTTACCTAAGTTAAAAGGTTTATGAAACTGTTTCACAAGGTGCAGACGAGACAAATTAATGCATTAACCACAATAAATCTGTTTCAACTGCAAGATGTATGCACAGAGTGATTCAGAGTCTGCCACATCTGTTGGTGCATCAATCATGTGAATCTGATTAAGCAAGGGTCCCATTAACATGAGCCCAACATGAAAAGTTTAAAGAGGAAAGGCAGTGTGAGAGATGTACCAGAAATGGGAATGCTTTAAATGAAGATTTAAAAATTACTTAAATGTATGACAAAAATTAGTTATTTAATAACGAAATGTGTTACAAAACCTGTTCAAACCATCTCTCTGTGACATGTAAGCGAACACTGTGTCACCACAATGCACAAAGTTGTGACCTATTTCAATAAGATGCCATGCTGAAATGTGCATTCATCTCTCAAGACATTATACTACAGTAAAACCAGGTTCAGCCATCCCCAATTAAAATTTTTCCTGCCTAAGAAGTTAGAATAATTTAGTACCAAAATTTCCCCATATGTTTAACATACAGATTGCCCTTCTAATAAAAGGATTTTCTGTCCATGTCATTGATCAGATTCTTAGTCAAACAGCATCGAGTTCCACTCATGGGAATATTAGTGTTTCAGTCACTGGAGTCACAAACTAACACTTAGACCTACAACAAATTAACAGATAATACACAATACTTTTCATTTGTCACAGAACACAATTAATTAATATTTTACACTTCTTTGAGTTTGTTATTTTATCAAGTCAAAATCTGTTAATGTTTTGGACTTCTTAATGATTCTGAGTAGTATCTAATTAGTGACAGTACCAAAAATGATGCTAGTGATAACACTGTGAAAGCTGACACTGCAGGGAAGAAAACATGAATTTGTTGCCTACAGTGCAATGTCAAACTGTACTTTGAAGGCTAGGATAAAAATCTCTCTAAAGTTAGTAAATACATTTCAATACAATTATAGGACAATTTCATACTCCTTTGCAGCCTCAATTTTGTTAGTACAAAATGTTTTGGCTGTGTGTGATCCATTTCTTGACAATGAACAACGTGAGAGCCAGGCGGCTGCAAAATCTGCATGCAAGCTCAGTGCAGGCAGGCTGCTAGTGTATTTTATGTATATGTCAGAGGGCACTGCCACGAAGTTAGAACTAATACCGTATATTCTCGAATCTAATCCGCACCTTTTTTACAGTTTTAGAGGGCTAAAAAATCAGATGCGGATTAGATTCGCGTGCGGATTAGATTCGCGGTCTAGAGCTGGATTTTGGAAAAATGATTGAGCTGCTGTACAATATAACAATAACGTAATTAACGTAATTAATAAACAACGTAAGAACAATACAATACAATAATCTATTATATTATTTTCGGGCAGTGACAGTTTTGAAGACCCTGGCCGAACACATCCGACGAAAACGCCCTGAGCTGCATCCACCTCGTTGGTGCCTACACCACGATAATGCACGCCCTCACGTTTCGAACGTTGTTGCCCAATATTTAGCCCGAAAAAACATCGAATGTGTGCCGCACCCTCCGTACAGCCCGGGCCTTGCTCCGTGTGACTTTTTTCTGTTTCCTCGCCTGAAATCAGAGCTGCAGGGCCAGCGTTTCGACTCCTCAACGGCCGTTCTGAACAGGGCGGAGGCGGTTCTGAAGACGATGTCAAAAAATGGGTTCCAGCACGTCTTCCAGGACTGGCAGACACGTTGGACCAAGTGCATACAGCTCGATGGGGACTACTTTGAAAAAGACCATATCAAGTTGGACTCTGCCTAACGTATTTGCTGAGTAATAAATTCATTCTCACTCTTTTTTGACTAGCCCTCGTATAAATGTACACATTTTGCTGAATATTAATTTTGTGCTGTTAACTTTTGCATTTCTTCACATTCAGACCATTCTTAGTAAAGCACTGAATCTTTGGAGAAAAATATTTAAATATCCTCTGTCTGTAGAGTAAGGTTCCTATTAAATGCCCTCTGTCACTGGAGGGTCTATCTGTGAAAACTTGTGGTGGGCAATGATGTCACATTCTGAATGTGCTTGCATCTACTGCACACAGCATGACACAACATCATGGCCCATGTGTAATTTACAACACAATTCAGCATGGGTTTAGTGGAGCACCCACGACTGCAACTGTTGTACTTTAATTTGAATAATCTGAAGTATTCAGTGTGCAGACTTTACACACTTTTGTGTTCACTTCATGTTGCTTATGTGTGTAGTTTTCATCCTGTATAACCATCAATTATTAAACATGTAATCAGCATGGCTACTACATCAAAAACTCATATAAAACACAAGTTGCTCTCAGTTCAAGAAACGCTCGATATTGCAAGCATGATGTATGCTACTTAAATATTTCCTTTTTAAAAAAAAAAAAAGAGAGAGAGAGAGAGCGAGAGAGAGAGAGAGAAGAAGAAGAGAGAGAGAGAGAGATATTCCTGGTTTGAATTCAATCATATATCAAAATCACTAACAGAGGTACATGTAAGACGTAAAATGTGGTTCGATAGTGAAAATGAAGCATTTAATGCAATAGGCCTCTTTATGTAGAATAATATTCCAGTAAAGAGGCTGCCAATTTCAATACAGAATTAAAAAATGACATAGTTTTCATTTCAAGATGTTTGCCCACTTAATAAGCCAGATTCGTTAAATTTTTCCATGAATGTTTTACTGCATATGTTCGTATGTGTTTTTTACCTGGTTGTCTGTATTCAAATAGCCGTGGATCAGCTTTCAGCGGAATAAGACCCAACCTGTGAGCCAATACCTCATCTTGCAGTAGTGAAGTATTGTTGTACACAAACACCTTCTCTATAGCCATGCTAGGAACCTACACAAATGGACAAAGAAATGAAGCATGCAAATAACACAACAAATTCCTGAGATCTGCACACCTTCTGGGATTTTATGCAGTGCAAAGATGGGAGCTTGTTACTGATGTTTTGGGACAACCACTCAGTAACAAACTACCATTCTGCATTGCATAGAATCCCAGAAGAGCACAGGTCTCATTTACACCGTGGCAGAAGCCTGAAATCACACAAATTCCTGAGATGTTCAGATGTCCACAGTACAGTGAAATCTCTTTATGAACACTAGAATAATGAAATTTCAGTATGACAGTATTTGTCTGGGTCCACCAATTTACCCCACATCCTCATGTAAAATGTTTCACTTTAACAAATACCATTTAAGGCAAATTTTAGTTTAACACAATAAACAATACCTCCTTTTTCAAAACAAAAAAAATCAATATAATTCAATAAAACCATAATCTGCCACTGAACAGAATGTCACATTCATAGCTAGAGTCATGCAACAAGTATCACCATAAACTTAAAAAAAAACTATTTTACAGGGGCACTACATTGTTATTTCATATTTTCTACAAACATAACTTCAGCAAAAGGTGCACAGTTTCAATAATATTAAAAAAAAAATTCAGAATCCTGCATCATACATCTCAGAAGTTATCATGGCCACCATGCTGGAAGAGCTAAAAGCATGTTTTTAAAAATGAATATGGCATCAAGTCACACTCCAGTGGCATGAGCTACATTTCTTCTTCTTCTTCTTCCATGGCGTTACAACCCGGGGTGGGCCAAAGCCTCCTTCTTTTTGGGATTTCATTCCGAAGGTTTCCTGGTTGGTAAGTGTGCATTTTGTAGTGAGTGACCGGCTCACTGACTGCACAAGTTTTTGCTCAATCCTGATGAGACTGCCAGAGCCATCTAGCAATCAATCAGGAGACTTGGGTGAGAAATGGCCACTGAATTTTGCTTACGAAACATCTCAATTCATGCCCGTAAGGTTCTTTTACATGCCATAAATCTACGACATGGGACCGACGGCTCTACTTCCCCTCCGAAGGAAGTGGTGCTCCGGATTGTTATCACCCTTAAAAATCCATCGCCCTCGGTCGGGATCAAACCCGCGAACCTTGGGTCCAGTGGCGAGCACGCTAACCACTAGTCCACCGAGGGCGACATGAGCTACATGTACATTCATGAAACTCAACCATTCACTTTTAAATTTATCACACAGGTGTGCACAAGAAACATGGAAATGAATGACACAGTAAGGTTCCTCACATGGCAGACACAATGGAAGGGATGTATGCAGTGACTTCTTATGTCACATTTCATATAATGTACAGTACATGTTTTCCACAGTCACAGGAGTAAGAAGATAACCTTGAACTAGTGCTGAGGTAAAGACTTCCATTATAATATGGTGCTGAGGCCCAGGGATTTTCCACACAACACACGCTAGCAACTTACCTCTGAAAGAAGAAGTCTTCTGAAAGCATTTGCTATAGCTGCATGTACGCCAATCAAGTCAAATTCCATTTCTGATTCATTGCACTTTACTATTTTCACAGCAAAAATCTGGAAAAGAAGTTACAGAACAATGTCTTCTGAAATGTGAGAATTCTTTTGCCCTGAAGATGGAGGCACCAGATTGCTCCAAAACACTGTAAATGATAATTAGCTACAAACTCAAAGCATCACATCCCAGAAGACAGCAACACAGTCAACACCATAACCTCAAATCTTACACGAAAAACAAGGAGCTTGTAATTTGACTAGTGATTAAGTATACTTCAACATAAATAAGCTTATCAAGAGATGAGTTAAATATTCAAATAACTCACTTTCTTGAACTTTTCATGACTCCATGTATCATCAAAAGTATAGCTTCCAGGATAGTCAGATGATGATGCCTAGAAAAAATCAATGAAAATCATCAAGCGCTTTCCAACAATTCACTAACACTGAAATGGGGACACAAGTGTCCATTCACTAACAATCAAAATACTCATCACATGAACAGAGACAATATTTTGGGGTGAAGAGGCTAATGTAATCATAATATATACATTTGACTGCGCTTTTCTTTTTTCTCACATCTTACAGAATTCATATAATACTGCAGACAGGCTGACAACACATAGTTATAGAAACTCAAGTCACAGTAACAAACATGAATAAAAACACATAAATGTAACCCATCAATGCAAGGCTCTGTATGTTCATATTTGCTTCATGTATTCCACTGTGTTTTTGATACAAATGAATAAATCTAAAGTGTAGTTTTGACAAGTACTATGTAAGTACAATATCAAGTTATCTTTGTTAAGTACTATGAATAAATCTAAAGTGTAGTTTTGACAAGTACTATGTAAGTACAATATCAAGTTATCTTTGTTAAGTACTATGAAATATAACTAAATGTTTCAGCCAAAATCAGTCAATATCAAGTCAATTCCGGAAATTTTCTAGTTCCAAACACACTGAATATAATGCATTTAACCTTTAAACAAGCAAATTGGTATTTAAATTTTCAAACATGGTAACATGGTTTATCAAAAATGTATTATTTGAACAGAAAAAGATAAAATTATGAAAGAAATGGCATTTTGTGTAAAATAAAACAGAGATTATGCAGCATTAAATTTCCTTATTGCCTAAATATAAAAAATTAACTTCTAGGGGTGTTTTCTTTTGTGCATTTGCATATGCAAAGATTGGTCATTTAAAGGTTAAAATATCGCATGCATCTTTATGTATCAATATATCACGTTTATGCCTTCGTCCATATTCCATAGTCTTATAACTTGCGAAGGTGTTTGTTCACCAACATAATTATAATAATACTATATTACAAGAATATAACATTTAGCTGCATAAAAATATAAAATGGCAGAAGGATTTAAACCAGAAATAGGTCCAAGTAAATTAAATTAAATTTGGTTCACTCTTGTTGTAACAGTCAATACATCATGTGTCTGCAGCTGTACTGTCCAGTATAGTACCAGCAGATCATAAATTGTGTCAGATTTTTTTATCCTGCCAGGTGCATATTCAGTTTCAGGTTTCTGAAATAGGCTATTCTTGCTGCTTGTGCAATAATATATAATACAATACTCTTTTAACATTATGTTACTATAGTTATGTTGGTGAACAAATACCTTAGTAAGTTATATGACTGCAGAATTTTGACAAAAGTATAAACATAATGTATAGTTTCATAAAGAGGTTACAAGGTAGATGTGATATTTTAGATGCATTATACTGTGTTTAGAATTACAAAAATGTCTGGAATCGACTTGATAGCAGCTAATTTTAGACTAAACATGTAGTCACAGTTCATATCAGTTAACAAAGATAATTTGATATTGTACTTACATAACAGCTGTGAAAATTTTATTTTAAGGGGTCTATGTTTCTTACTAGTGACAGCCAACATAGATAAGAACACATAAACTCTACTCCATGAGAGTCAGCCTTTGTGTTGTCATACTAGTGACAGAAGCAAAAGTCATGGTTGCCATTGTACATACAGGTTAGGTTTTGCGGTTTCATTTTAGTGACAGAAACTCAAGTCAATTTAGTGAAGATAACAAAAATAAAATGTGTTATAACAAGGTTAAATTTCAGCTTTCATATCATTTGCAGAAAATTAATCTATAGAGGTCACTTCTGTTAGTGCCAGAAACTATGATGGCAACCCAATATGCATTATGGTTTCCATTAATCACAAATAAAACCATAGCAACAAATGACAGTAAATGTTCCGATACTTCTTCCAATGCAAAAATACATGTATTTTGAAGTTTTGGTGAAGCAAATGCCAAACAGTTACATACCACATGGGATATAGGGTCCCCATTCTATCTAAGTTCCCACATTTCTGTTTTTCATCACTTCTAGAACATTAACAGGATCTAAAGTCCTACACATTACACTAACTTTCCTTTTGGGTACTGCTATGTTCAACCACTGGATTTGTTGCAATATACTGACAAAATATCCTATGATATTTCAAAGTGTAACAGTCATGGGTTGACTACGATTTTAATATTTATATTTTTGTGTTTCAAACAAACTAAACTCCTTCATGTCACTGATAAAATTTAACAGAAAAGTTCCAGATTTGTCCTAATGTGTCTCACATAAATCCAGTTAGTATCTTAACAGTACTGAAAATTTATGTTATAATCTGTACTAAGCAACATAAGGGCTACATGAATCTAAATCCACACAATGGAATGGGAAAAGTAATGAAAATGTAAAAATAATTTAAACTTCTTACACATACCCATTCACTTCTCTTCAAAATACATGCAGCACCTACAACTTAAATTTAAACCACTACTTACAGGCAAATGGTATGCAAATTACAAGGAAGTATTTGGTTGGCATTTTGATGGTATCATTAATTTCAGTTGAAAATTAATGTTATACGGTGCTTTCTGTAATATTTTCCAACCTGTCCATGCATATGCAGAATACAGTAACCCAAAATAGGCCACGATCATTTCTTCAGACATTTCTTTTCATTCATCCCTTGTAACAATCTCACAACCTGACAGTCAATACTACCTACACTCACCAGTTGATGTGGTATCTCAAAATAACAGCACAACTAGTAAACGTTTATAGCATGGCAAGGCACCGGCACTATGCTAAAATTCCACGACTGCAAAAATTCTCTATTAGTTACAACTAACTTTTAAGCGCTCATGCATCAATCTGAGTCTTGGCACAATCAATGGCCAAAACTCAGCACTAATGCACATCTACAACAGAAGTGGATAACGAAAGGTTATAGCAGTGGTTCTCAAACTTTCATGTTCACGATCTAAAATCCAAATCACATTGACCTTGCGACACAAACAAAACTAGTACCTACTCAGCACCCCGGCATCAGCACATTATAAAACGTTTAGGATAACATTTAGACAAAACTGCTCAGCTTCTAATTTTATATTTTCCGGAATACAGTTAAATGGTTGAATACAGAAACCTGTAAGCTTCATTGTGTTGGGACCTCACTCCCATCGCAGGATTCTCGTGATGCAACTATCCCTAGGTTACAAACTAAGAGTAGCGGATCAGCAGTTTCACGGCAATTATGCACGCAACGCGTCCTCCACACGAACCGCAATCTGTATCCAATTATAAACTCAGGAAACTTATAAATTATCTGTGAATTTTCCTCACGACGGAACAGTGTGTGTGTGAATCAATTACAGCACAAACACACTCCACTTACGTTACAGTTAGGTTATGTTACATGATTATATTACTACAAAGTGACAAATATTATTCAAACAGATTATTACATTTAAAACGCAATTTTCTTTCAATATGACCAGTGATCGTCCTTCTTCTATTACATCCATCATAAAATTATAGAATTATTGCGTTATGACACCAATCGCCTCACGCTAACTCACATTTTCAAAAACTACCACTTCACGGAGTACAGATTAATGTGCGATGTAGCCCAGGAAGATCACGGATCCTCATCCATGCTTTGATTTATGCTCCTTATTGGCGGAACAGATCAATGTATTTCACGTTGTGTTCACCGTGCATCTTGACATTAATTTTCAGTTTTTTAACCAACGAATGCACTTTTTATTGTCGTATTTTGTTCAGTTTACCCTACATATGTTCAGTGAATTGAACCTGATAATGGCCGAGTCACGGCCGAAACATATGTAGGGTGAATTAAACAAAATACGAAAATAAAAAGTGCATTCATTGGTTAAAAAACTGAAAATTAAGATCACTGTAGTTTAATAATTAACAGTCGGCGCCTATAAAACACGATTGCTATGCATTTTATTGGATTAATGGCTCCGTGTACTCTTTAATGCAATCATATTTAATAGGAAGGTATCAGTGTGTTATAATTAACTGTAAAATCTTAAACCAGGATACATATTCCAATTGGGGAGTAAATTCTAAGGGTGTCCCTCAGGGACCCTTCCTTGAACCCTTACTTTTTTAAATTTATATCAACGATCTATCGAGTACTTTCGTCAATAATTCTATACCCATTCTCTTTGCTGACGATACCAGTGTACTTATAACAGTCCCTAGACCAGAAGATCTTGAAAAAAGTGTAATTGAGTCCTTTAAACAATTACTCAGATGGTTTAACAGTAATTAATCATTAAACCTAAAAAAAACTCATTTCATTCACTTTAAAACCAGAAATGCATCCCTTTTTGATATTCAAATAGTATACCACAACAATTTAATTACTAATATCCATCATACTAAATTCCTAGGCATAACCATACAAAAACTTTATCTAGGAACACCCATCTCGACCACTTAAATACTAAATTAAGTAGGGCTTGTTATGCTATAAGGACTATTAAACCTTTTATGTCAGTCACCACTTTAATTATGGTATATCACGCCTATTTTCATTCATTAATGAGCTATGGCTTAATTTTCTGGGGAAGCTCTTCATACTCTATTAATATTTTCCGCCTTCAAAAGGTCATAAGGATTATCACTGGTATTAGTAATAGAGATTCATGTAGAGATTATTTTAAAAAATTCAAAATACTACCCCTTCAATCACAATACTTATTATCCATACTATTGTTTGTAGCCAATAACATCCACCTATTCAAGAGTAATTCTGAAGTCTACAATAATAATACTAGACATAGTTTTGATCTTCACCTGCCATCTCCCAGGTTAACAACATATCAGAAGGGAACCTTTTATATGGGAATTAGGTGTTTTAATAACCTTCCTTTTGAAATAAAAGCACTTGTCAATAATGTCAAACTATATAAAGTAGCCTTAAAAATTTTCTTTATCTCCATTCATTCTATTCATTACAGGAATATTTTGACCAAAAAAATTATAAGTGAATTGTACATTTTATTGTATCTAGTTTTGTATGAGTTCAATGCAATGTTTTTATTGTATTTATCTTATCTTGTATATCATATTTGTTATTCCTTTTGTAACTTATTTTATTTCATATTTCATGTGACCAATTCTATTCCTTTGGTTCTTGTAAACATGGATTTATGGAATGTGAATAAATGATGATGAGAAATAATTTGTTAGGGTTACTTAAAAGGATTAAAAGGAAAATTTAGGTTGTACTTGGAGATCAGTTTGGATTTAAAAGAGGAAAAGGAGCTAGGGATGCGACTGGGAAGCTGAGAATAATATCACAACAAACCTTAGACATAGGTAATTGTGTGTGCGCTTCATAGACTGGCAGATGACATTTGACTGTGTAAACTCAACCAAATTAATGCACAAGTACAAGAAGCACAAGCATCACACTATGTGGAGAAATTGCTTTGGAATAGAGTATGGACCTGTTGTAAGACAGACAACAGAATGAATGAATATAGGTTAGGGTTTCAGCTTTACTGTAGTCACAAAACTGAAACAGGAAACATTTAATGCACAAACCATCGGCTATGGAAAGAACACAGAAGAAACATTAATTTTTAGTTTATGTAGATTCAACACAGAGTTTTTATTTTAGTGCCAATATAACAGCATCAAACATGCAGTTGATCCTCAAACCTTTGGCTTTCAGAGAGTGGTGTAACTGAGGGAGGGGGCGAGTGACACAGCACACCTGAGCGGCAGAGTCCAAAGGGCAGACAAATGGGTGGCAAAATGAATATTTCAAATGAAAAATGTATGATTTTCTGCACTCAACAAATTCCAAGTTATTGAGCCAAATTAAAAAGGAAATTCAAAAAATGTGATTTTTTTTTTTCAAATCCATAATTTCTGTTAGAAGCGGGCATTGTGGTTACTCACCCCAGGTATCAAAAAACCTCACTATGCCACTGCTTTCAGGTATGAAAATGAAAGGAATACAACTTGTACTCATATAAAAAAATAACTAAGTCACACGGGCAGTCGTTAATGCTGCTGTCCTGGTGTGAAAGCGTGAAACAGCGGCATGTTTAAGTATTCAGCAAAACACTGAAGAATTTTATTGCAAGGTTGCACGGTTCTTCTCAGTCTTACCAGTCTGTAGGTTATACTGACTACACTGTTGTCTTCCAATTGCCGGTCAATGGATACACACACATTTTAAGAAGGGAGACAATACTTAGATTAGCTGTTGGCCTTGTACTCCTTTGTTCTGAATAACCCCCTGATGTTGGCATGCTGGTGCCGAAACATGTAGGGGTTTTATACTTGCTTCTGAATGTATTTTATTAAGTGCATAATTTGGTTGATGGGCGCAGTTGGTTGAGGCACTACGCTACAAGCCGGCAGGTCGCAGGTTCGATTCCCGATGGTGTCATTGGAATTTTTCATTGACATAATCCTGCCGGCCGCACTATGGCCCTGGGGTCGACTCAGCCTCTAACAAAAATGAGTACCAGGAATATTTCCTCGGGGTAAAGGCAGCCAGTGCGTGGGGCTGACAACCTTACCACCTTCACGTGCCAATTGTCTAGAAATCTGGGAGCCTCAACCTCCTGGAACCCTAGGGGCCTGTCCAGGTCTGTAATGGGATTGCTTTTTTTATTAATTATAATGTCCAAGAAATCTTCAGCCCCATGCTGACCATAATAAGGGCAGCTGACCACCCCTTGGTTGATGCAGTGTAGAGTTGCCCCTGAAGTCTATTGATTTGACATGGAATGGCTGTGTAGATGTTTTTTTTCTTTTCATAAACTAATATTAAAGGTCAGAATTCCCTAAGTTTGAAAGTAACTGACACAGGACATTGAAACTTCATATCAGACTATGTAGGATTAAAAAACTTATTTGAATTCCAAGTCCTCTGTGTCAATGGCAGTGTTGATTTTACATGAAATGACCCTGTGTCATAGTCTTCCCTCTTCATCCCATCTGTGCTTTTGTATTTTCACTTACTTTATATTGTCTTGTGTTTCCTCAGTTCTAGCTCTATTCATATCACAGATTCCTGAATTACTATTAACACACAGCCTGTCATTTCTCATATGTGTATGTTCTTTAGGACTGTACATTAAACACGCAGTTCTTGTAACATTCATAAGAGCTGGAGCATCTCCAAAACCACTATGATTTTCAACTGTTTCTGTACTTGACTCTGCATTGGTGTTGCCTTCTGACTGGTAATGGCACTCAACATCATGTTGACCGCCAAAATCAGAAATGTTCTGCTCATTACAAGAGCTTAGTAACTGATAAAAGAGAAGTGGGTTGAACACACTGTCTACTTCGAGGTGTCCAGCACACATTTCCATCAAGTAGTCAGTCGGCGCGTAAGAATCTTCTGTGTGCTCAAACTGTAACCTCATGTCAACAGTTTTAGAAACACCTTCATTCCAGATCTCATCAACTTCACACCCACACATTCCTGAGGAAGTTTTACTGCCACTGCCAAAATCATTAGGATAACAGGTGTCTGTTCATGAGCTTGTATGATTCACTGATGTCTTTGTGCCTGTACCATTTTCACTCCCTTTTTTAAACCTGGTTTGACTGCTGGTTACTTTACTTTGTGGCAGTGAATTAGTACTGGTGCTTGACAGACCTGCAAAATTATTACTTGGTAACAAACACACAATGCTACTTGTAAAATTTTCACACTCATCAGAGAAATTTATGGGCATTTTATAATGTTGTTCTGCAACTTTCACATGGGACCTTTCTGTATCATTTGTGTTTACTGAGAAATTGTAATACCCCACTGCAACTTCAGAAATTCCTGCACATACTTCTTCATTCACAGTTGATACTGCTGCAGCTTTTGTACTGTTGCCATCTTTTGTGTTTGATACAGTGCGACTGGCTACTTCAGACCTGAAGGTTTCAGTTTCATGTATCGAGCATAAGAACGGTGGAGCAAAACCTTCGTTCGTTACAACATCTAACTTCTTCCTTAATCTCTGTGTAATTTCATCCAATTCAGAAAGCTTTTGTCTGTAAAGAGATGTAAAAACATTAAAATAATGCTGGAAAATCCTAAGATACTCCAAAACGTAACTGAATGACATATGACTTGCACATTTTATTGAGATGAGGGGACCTGGGTCAGTGTACTATCACAGACACAAGTGATTACACTCTCTGTCTTCTTGGTTTATCTTTCCTATGAAAATACAATAAAAATATGATGAGATGGTTGCTGTACATCCCTCACAGTTGCACAAGTTACTCACAAGTCCCACCTTACTTTGTGGCAGTTATACTAAATATATTTTGGGAAGGTTCACAATCTTTTGCTTCTTTTTTTCCATAATGTTATCCTCAGAAAATCTATCTAACCAGAACAGCGGATTCTGGTTCAAGAAACTTATCGTTGGGAGTCTGGCACCAGGCGTTATTTGGTGTAATAAATTATGAGTGTAATATGATAATTTTAAGGTTGATGTAATTTTGAATATATGATTCACAGGTATCACTGCAGTTTTAAAGCACACCAGCACAAAACTAAATTACAACTCACTGTAACACACACAACTGTAGTAACTTTAAAATGTTCACTTTTTGTTTCCAGAAGCCTGAATCAAAAGTCAATTCTTAGGAAACACTTGCAGCCATTCCAAAAATGTATATGCATTAGCAGTTATTCTTACACATATCAAAACCATGCTTATGTACTATGTGATGGATAAAGGTAAAGGTGTCCCTGTGCATGCCATGAAGGCACATCAGAGAGTGGATGTACAGCTACCCTCATTCTTAACCTTGATACTAGACAGAGGTGAGTAGTCAGCTTCACACACTCTGACCACTTTAGCCAAGTGCAAGAGCCCCCAGACCCCATTAAATAGGAGGCTGGGTGGACTCCAGTGCCAGTCAGGATGCTTTGAGGAGAAAAATCTCTCACCTCTGCCAGGAACTGAAGGAGCCCACAGCCTAGTCACTAAACCAGCTATGCCATCTGAACTCCAATATGTAATAGTATACAAATTAACAAAGAAGCCTACAATAATATATTATCCATACACTTATTTTCTCTATTCGTGTTACAATTGTATGCACAGTGAAGAGAACTAGCCCCAGTGTCAGGTCAACGAGAACAGCTCCAAGCAAAAAACATTCAGCTCCAATAGTACACAAGATTAAAAATTAAATCAAACCTATTGTGTGTTTGTGTGTGTGTATATATGCATAGCAGGATTACATCCACAAAGTCCCCATCCCTTTGAATGACAATCTTCAGAATGAGTCTCACAAACCTTAAGGCCTTTCTACATCAGTCACATGATTGCAGCTGCTACATAAGCAGCATACTGACACCTCCACTAATGTTACCTTCCCCTGAAGATGGAGACTTTGTGGGATTAATCCTGCTGTGCGTGTGTGTGTGTACTTACAGTACATATGTATGCATACTGTAACAGTGTTCATGAGAACATCATCTTTAGAATAAACTATACTAACTCTGAAATATGTGATTAAAGGCTTCCGCCGTGGTTGTCATGTTGCATAAAATCTTCTGCGTTTTTATGCAACAACTCCGAAATAGTTAATTCTCAGACTGTGCACTAGTTCAAAACCAAACTATACCATCATATTACATTACATATATGTATGTCATACTTATTTACAATTTATTTACATGTTTTGATCTTCAGGGAAATTGTTCGGTAACATACAGACCAACACAATAGAAGGTTTTACAATACGAATTTTACACAACTGACACTTCTGTCTGATAACACATGAATAATACCATATAAAAAAATGAGAACTTTGACTGTATGCTTGGAGTGTGGTAATTAGGACCTGATGTATGGGCTATTGCCTTATGGTTTCTCCTAATATTGCCAGGAATGTATACTAGTATATCATTACTTTTACTGTCAGGTTTTCCTAGAATTTTGAAGAGTATGTTTTCATTCAATGACATCAACACAACTGAAGTAAATAGACAGTCAGTCTACTATGTTGGTATGCTCTGTTTTAAATACTAACTCTCAGTTTCATACCAGTTTCAAAGCAGCACTTGACATGTATGTCTGTTGTTGATGCCCAATAACTATAAAATGAATCAGTACTTACTTGAGAGCTTGGGAGAGACACGATGATATATCTTGAAAGCCTGCATCACAATTCAGAGAACAGTCTCTCAATCCATTTGATTTATTCCTTGTATCATGTAATAATACTTCATGAGTATCTGTCACTTTGCTTGGTAATGTTTTTGTAGATGTAGCTGAAACACTCTCTTTCAAGTAACATTTCTCACACTCAGTCTGCTGACAATCCACATTACTATGACACTTGCTACAACAGTTTCCCTGTAGTTCATTTAGCATTTTTGGTTCAGATGTTCTGTATTCTTTGACACGACTTAAATCCTCCAAAGGTGTTATTTTGATCTAGAAAATTAACAATTAGATTAATTACATATGCAAACAAACTGGTACAGATGCACAAATTGAATATAGATTTGTGCCCATCTAATAATGTTTATGCTCGTTCCATGCAGTGTCATGAACATCACGATCCGCCTTACATTAGTGACACTGTAAGCTAATGATTTACAACCAGATCAACTTCTGCTTCTATATCAGAACATTCCACATTTCTGCTGTTAGGTTTATGATAAGGACTATGCTGAAGAGGACCCCATTACCTCAGCATGCCACATCAATATGCAAGGAATACTTACTGATTTTGGGACATAATTTCTAAGCTACATGATTATAACTGGATCCCCCCCTCCACAGCACAGCACATCTTCAAATTGTGTAAAGAATACTTCCTCAGTTTTTGGGATACCATATCTAAGCCTCATGATTATATCTTCATTTGACTGTAGTAGAGGTGCCCGAGTTTTTAAAAATATCCAATACCAATACTTGTTTGTTCCTTATTACATTTATATTTACATCTATTTAAACTGTGTTCACATGCAGTAACTGATATAACTGTGAAATTGAAAGTAATGATAACTATGGCCCACCTGAAGATTAGGAAACACTATTACACTTATGGCAACACTGCTGCAAAATACAATGTGATAATGCCAGGCCACACAGGTATCTTACAGGGTAGAAGTCAAAATGCATGGTCAGCATATCAACACATTTACAAATAGGCTTGTGTGATCAACCTGTGATAAACCATCATCAATTATTCTCTAGCAGTACACCACAATAACACGATAAAACATTCTCAGCACTCTTCTAGGGTACGCTATACTGACTGTGTGGGAAGCGAATGCAACAAATGGATGCTATTATGATTAACTGATAAAGGCCACCATCAAACACAACTATATTTACTGTGTAATAATATGCTGTTACCAGTGAGCTACATGTTTTGGCCCAAAACACAATGCGATGTCCATTAACAGAGGATGCTATTGCACTTAGTGAGCCATGCAATGATGGTTAAAAAAACTGAAACATTATTAAAACAAAATTTAAAACTTTCACCTGAATAAAATATGAACTGCTTTCTCTGTTTATTATTGCTTGGTTTCTGAACTTTTCCCATTGTCTAGTGTCCCACAAAGAACAAAACACTTTGGAAACTGAGCCCTTTCAAATTCCTGTACCTGCTACCTCATACAAGAAATATAATTACATTATTGCCTAGTGTAAGGAACAAAAACAAATGATTACTTCAAATGGATTCCATCAGAAGTAAATGCTTCATGTATAGCCTTTTATATCACATATATTTAAAAGTAAAGCAAGAGACAAGATGGCTAGTTGCTGTGGAAACTCACCTTCATCTGTCCACTGCATCGCCCTGCAGAATCCATAATGTTGAACCATCCAGATATTGATGGCATTCCAAACAATAAAGCACTGACATCGACAGCTGCAAAGCCCAGAAGTACGTCCCTAACAGGATCTCTGGAAGATCCATTCACACTCTGCCAAACTCTGAAGATCATACATGCAGAGTTCTACAGAATGTAAGTCACACAAAGATTAAAAATCAGGTACTCGTTTTGGCTGGCATTATCTGATTACGATTAAATATAAATGCCATAACAAATGTTGCAGCAATCCTGTTACATGCCCATAAGTAATTGGATTTGAAATAAATACAGACAATCCAGTATCCCAACATGACATAAAATAAAAACTGATGATAAAGACATTAATGTAATGTAGCAAAGGCATTGCCTGCAAGTGCTGCCACATTTACATTGGAGAAAACTACAATCTCGGCTATTCACAGAATCACTAAATAACATTCAGTGCACTGACTAACCACCAAGACATTGTCAAAGAGTACCCAGAAGCAGCTGGTGTCATGACGCATATGTACAAAATCCTAAGCAACATTATTTCTTTTGTTGGCTGTACATCAGCAAGCACTGGAAAAAACAATGCTTGGGCACTTTAGAAAAAGCAAAGTATGACAGAATGATGTTCTGTGAAATATTAGTGGCCAACAAATTCATGGCACCAAAAATACGGCACTAAATTAACTAAATATATTCTACACATCAGTGAAAGGAAGACTCCAGCAGTGCAAACTAAAAAAGATAAAAAGAGTGCAGAATATTATAGGCAGCAGATGAGATGGAAAAGATACAAATGCTCTGAAGACAACACCAAAGTGATGGCAACACTGGAAACCAAACCACACTTGGTGCCATCTTACCATTAAGTGGCGCTTCACACTGCTATGTAACGATATGATGGGGATAGAAACTACTCAGCAGAATAATCTGAAGACAACAAGGCATAAGACATTGACTTCATTCAAAATATTACAACTTCTTCACTATCAGCCCAAAATCAAAGAAATCTATTAAGATGTAATATGGCATCTTCCCCCCAGAAACTCCTGCAGAGGATCTCAAATGGGCTTGCTGAGCTCGAATTTGATATTACAGTTGTCAAGCAGATGGCATCCAAGAGATTGATAAGGGAAGGAAGCAGTGAGACATCCTACATCCCTTTATTTCTAGTGACATATTTCCAAACACAGAAATCAGATGAAATATTCAAACTCAACAACCTCTATCACATCAAGGTGGCAGCATACAGAGCCCAGAATGGCCTGACACAGTGTTACAGCCGCCAACAACTCGGGCATGTCTCAGCAAACTACAAACAAATGTCTCATTGCTTGAAGTGTGGATGGAGCCACCTACAAAGGAGTGCCAGAAGAAAGATACCGTTTGGTCCTTACCAAATGCTGCACCTGCAGCCTCAAAGAAGGTGAGTGACCCCACCCACCTACCTACCCAGGCTGCAGCCATACAAGGGAAGAAATGCTATAATGGTAAGCTCAAAGAACCTCCATGGCAGCACTGTACAATACCTTGTAGCAGCACACTAGCAGTTGCCATGCAGAAGTTTCAGCACACACTAAAACAGTGGTTCTAAAAGGTTCTAACGATGGTGTATAATATTGAGAACCAATTGTCTTCTGGACTTTGTCCATCGTCCGGCTAAAATATTAAAATACAATATAAAATCATGACGTTTCGGAAGCTGGTTCATCTTCCGTCTTCACCTGAACACGGAAGACAAACCAGCTTCCGAAACATTGTGATTTTATATTATATTTTAATATTTTAGCCGGACAATGGACAAAGTCCAGAAGACAATTGGTTCTCAAAAACAGTGGTGCTGTGTGGTAACCAGCAGCACACACTTACAACGAGGCAGTCAGTTCAAGCCCCCAGTGCAAATGGTTTATCCCTGAAAGTCCTGCTTTTTATTGATCGATTTGCTGCTCATTTGAAGAACAAAATATATCTCACGAACAGAAAGGTTGTTTTTTTCCCTACCAACTGCACCAGCCAGCTACAGTCTTTAGATTTGGGAATCATCCATGCATTCATGTGCAATTATAGGATGCAGCTCACTTGAAAGACCATTACCATGATACATGGTGGACTGCTCCAAGATGCTGCATGTACAAAGTTGGATGTATTGTATGCTATGCATTTGATAGCAGGAGCTTGGAAGTTGGTAACTCTGATTACTATCAAGAACTGTTTTGCAGTAAGTGGTTTTCCAGTTGATCATGTCTACAGCAATGATGACAATACACTGAAACTTAATGAAGATGAAGAAATGACTGGCATAGTTTGCAACCTCTTGAAGTGCAGTTTGAGAACTACATGACATGTGACAGTGCTCGTGCGGTTTGTGGAGTCCAGAGTATCGGTCAGGTGTTGGACCAACAGTTGACCAGGCCAGAAAAAGAACCAGAAGAGGAAGAAGGTAACATTTTTGGATGCACGCAAAGCACTACAAGTGGCCAGACAGTACACGTGCCAATTTGATATCAAGGAAAGTAATGTTATAATGTGCAACAAACTTGAAAATAAACTACACATCTTGAGAGCTGGGGGGGAGGGGGAGGCCTTATTGACTGATTAAAGAAATAAATACTGCAGATCATTTAACATCCCCACCTTATTATCAGAATACATGACTGGGTCATTATGTTACTTTGTGAATGGCAACCCCCCCCCCCCCTTCCTCCTTTTTGCTGTTTTCAGTTTAAAATGTATGAGGATGTATGATGTGAGTACCTAGTTATCATGGTTTCATGTGTGACGTCACGGTCAGACAAAACTGTGAGGAACTTACTTCTAATTTATATTATGTGTACCATGCTGTGTACACTGTAAATGTTCAAAATTCGTATTTTAAATGTTTTGCAACAGTTTTGATATACAGCAACCCACATTTCTTTAGAGTGCATAATTTTCATTTCTTAGAATTGACACTTTCCTTGAGTTTACATTCAATTTGAGGTGGTCCTTACAGAAGTGTAAAATATGGGTTTCACTGTAGTTTCTCAAGAACAGTTCTGCGCGAATCGGTATGAGGATGACACAATGAATGTTGCAATGAAATCTTCTGGATAAAATGGATAAAGGAAGGAAATGTTAACTGTATGTTACACAACACCATGAGCACCCACGATGATTCATCACGATCAATAATACGCCTTTAAGTAATTGTCCCATTGACTGAAAAACAGCCAAATGTACACTTCTTATGTCATGTATAATTTAATGGAACATGAAAACTATATGCAAAGGGTTTAAAACAGTTTCTGAAATATATAAATACTTCATTGCCAGGATACTCACATTTGTCAGCAGATCTGATGGCAACCAAGTATCACACTGCCAGTTCCACACAGGACTGGCAGTGTGTGGTGCTAGTGGAGTGCCCACCTTCAGCTCAGACTCAATGGTAGCTGGACAATCCTGCTTAAGCACAAAAGTAACATAGGTACTTGGTTCAAATGCAGTTCCTGATACAGTTCCATTGTTGTCATGCTCCATGAAACATTGAAGGTGCATGGCCCTTTCTATTTCTATATGAGCATAAAAACTACATTTGGGATCAACTTCAGCAGGCCGTAAGGTTGATGACTCATGCGGCAATGAAGATGACTGTTGTGTGTTTGAAGCTTGATTCACAATTCCCAGATAACTGTCTGCATTCCAATCAGGTCTCAGTGACTTCGAACAAGGTTCATGTATACCTGGCCCAGTACAACTCTCAACACCAATGTTCAGTTCAGCAAAAACCTGAGACAATGATGTTTGTGTGCTCTGACAAGACAATTTTTTATCTCTTACACTTTCCTTTATGTGCTCATATTCTGAAAAACTGGAATTCTTTGAGTCACAGAAGTCCTCAGGCTGTACATTTGACACCCCATTACTACTAACGCAAGCTTCACAGATAACATCACCCAGTGGACTTCTAGATAATTCACATGTTGCACCTTTGGTGGTTCTGGGAGTGTCCTGTAATGTCACTGTTTCAGAACTGGTCAAGTCTATGACATGCAAGTCAGTTTGTGATTCCTGGTGCTTTGAACTAATTCCAATATTTGCTTGCTTATCTGCAAGCAGACAAGAATCAATTTTGGAACCGATAATGCCGTGAGTTTGCAGTCCAGCACCAGCCTGTGAGGACTTATCATGCTGTGGCGGCTTTATCCGCTGATCCACAACAGGTTGAGAAAATTCTTTTGTTCCTAAGGAATCAACATTAAAATTACTTGCAATCACCATACCTGTTGCAAACTGGAAGTTAGGCTCTTGTGTATGTTTCTCTCTTCTAATAGTTTGACATTCAAAAGATACTGCTGACCCTTCATTCACAAAGCTACATGGTTTCTTGGCATTACTTTCTCCAGTGTGGCCGTTTTTAAATGACATATGTCTTGCCACATTAACATATGAATTTCCCTGAAATTCCATACCATCAATCTTCCCTTCCTGATGTTTTGTTCTTTGCAATACTGATGTTACAGAAGGCAATGATCCTGTTAAATCACTTACATCCACTGACAAACTTCTAACATCTTCTTGGGCATCTAATGTGGGCACACTGTCACTGTTATGGTAACAATATGATTGCCAAGATTCCAATGCACCCGTATGATCATAAAGACTTTGAGGTACTTCTGATAAACTATTTCTGATATGCCTTGTCTGAGATTCAGATTGCCCTAAGAAGACTGGTTCGTGATAGTTCACTACTGAATGTGAAAATGTTTCGTGACGTTTCATTACTGGACATGATTCCGATGATACGGGTTCTCCTACAGATGCTGTTTGGATACTGTGACTGTCATCACAAGTTGCTTGCATACGCTCCTGGAAATCTTGTGATGAATATGTGAACACAGCTTCTTTAAGACCACGAGTTACTTCCAGTAACTGAACTTGATCCTCAGTACCAAGGGCCAGTAACACACGCAGATGACCAGACAGAAGACCAGTCACTGGGTTGTGAACTCTTACCCATCCATCAACACCAATTACAGGGTACTGTGGAAATAAAATTTTAAGAATTAGTCATTCACCTAATTTGATCTTCCTTGAAGACTAACACTGAGGTAGCAGAACCTGCAGTTTCAACACCAGTGATACCAAAACCTGCTATCGGAGATGATCCTCATCCAGTTCTACCACCTCAGATCCACACAATTTAACTACCAAAATGCAAGATTTAATGATATAATGCCTATCATAAGGGGCACGCGGTGGCACAGTTGGTTGAGGCACTGCGCTACAAGCCGGAAGGTAGTGGGTTTGTTTGCAATCAAATAATGACTATTATGATATCCATTCTGTACTATCCTTTTTATTCTTTTTAACCACTTTAACACTTGTATTTTAACTTTACTACTGCACATCTATGGCATAACCAGCCATGACTGCATTTTTCTTTGTCAAGTACCTCCCTGAAGGTGGCTGAAACATGTAGGACGACAAACACGTTTGTATATTATTGTCTCTAATTGTAGTGCAGTTGTTTGAATATATGTACATTGTGACAAGCCAGACATATTACTACAACACAGTTGCATTATTTGGGAATCATACAGAACATTTTGTTTTGAGTAATGAGCATAATACACAGACATAATCTCATTGCCAAGACAACTGGCTTTTAAAATCAAGCATTTCCATCTGCCATAGCTGCCCTGAATTCTCACTCAACTAGCTCGATAAATCAGTAACAAAGAAACAATGGTAGAGCATAAAAATTTCACCAGTCACTTAACTGTACCTTTATGTTTGTCTGTCATGTCATGTCATTTTACAATATGAGGATCATCTGTTGTGACAATAAGGGCTCAGGAATGCTGTTCAGGTGAATCTGAGTCCCTCTAATGTACCTATTTAGATCACTTTGTTAGTCCATTCATCTGTACACATTAAAAAGCTACAGAAATGCTGAACAGTTTTTCACAACATTTGATATTCATATAAAATTTGTCAATCCATTCCAATTTTTTTTACAGAACTAAACAAGAATAACAGACACATTGGATGAAGACTTACACACTTATGACAGCGTCCTGAGATCAACCAATTACAACTTACTAAATACTTATCACAGTGCATGGTGTATTGGCAAAAATTTTACAGAAACATGAAATACCGTATATTCTCGAATCTAATGCGCATCCGAATCTAATACGCACCCAGTTTTTTGCGACTTCTTAAACGAAAAAAAGTTAGTTTGCGATTCTAATCCGCACCTTTCCTTCAACCACCCCTTGCCCACGCGGCGACTGATTGAATAATATTGGATGTTACCAATGCGTTAAAATCCTACGCCACGCCTGTGGCCGATGAGTCATACCGATAGAGGCGGGGCCTTTCTCAACAGACGTGCGCAATCTCGTCTGAAGCCAGCTGAGCTTTAGTTGTTGAAACGTGGGAGGTGCTTGTTCCAATTTGTCGTGTACCGTAGTTATGGAAGAGGGACACCTGAAATCTAAACGACTCTCATATACGGCGAAGTTCAAACGTGAAGTTATTCGGTGCGCAGAGGAGAATGGAAACCGCAAAGCCACTGCAATTTTTGGAGTAATGAAAGCAATGTTCGACTATGGCGGAAACACAAGGCAGCGATCAGCGGGTGTGACGCAGCTCCTTCAGAAGTGGCGCGGTGGGTGTCGGCTGCATGGAAAGCCATCCCGGAGAGCATTATCGTCAGATCTTTCAAGAAGTGTTGCATAAGCAATCCTTTGGACGGAACCAAAGATGACATTGTATGGGTGGAGAGCACGGATAATGATTCAGTTATGAGTGATGATGGTGAGTCTGATGAATAATAAATTATAATAATAAATAATAAAATAATAGATTGTATTGTATTGTTCTTATGGCACGTACAGCAGCTCAATCATTTTTCCAAAATCCAGCTCTAGACCGCGAATCTAATACGCATCTGATTTTTTAGCCCTCTAAAACTGTAAAAAGGGTGCGCATTAGATTCGAGAATATACGGTATGTATGCTTTATGTGCAATACACGTTGTTCACATTTCTTATGGTTTCTGAGATAACTAAACATAGGAGAGTGAATGTGCCAGAATTATAATACGTACTATGCATACACTTCCTAATGTGTATATCACAAGATGACCAACTATACAAACAGAAATAAATATGTAGATTAAGAAAATAATTATCATTCAATTTGACACCAAGAAAATGTTTATGGTCTATTCACATGAGGTACGTCAAAACAAACCTTTGACAACAGAAGCTGAGTAGCAACAACAGGATCTCTGTAGGCAATGAAAAACTTGTTCAGAGGTAGTTTGGCAACCCCTGTAAGTGTATCACAACCTGCAGCAAATCTGTCCCACACTTCCACAGCAAAAATGTTGTTGTGGCTGCGTTCTAACATGTCTGCTGACAACAGGATTGGAATCAACTGAAACAATGAACATTACATTCCACCAGACGCAGCAACACTGTCAGAACATGAGATATGCAGAGCAATGATACGGAACATGGAAATGGCCGTCTGCTGTACTGTATATAAAAATAGGTATTTGTAAAATTAACTAGTTCTGGTAACAACTTATGGTGCCTACTTTTCCTCAGATGTTTCCATATTATGATGTTCGCATGAACCATAATCAATTACATAACAAATGACTGGTTCACATGCATATCTTCCACCAGTACAAACACTCATCACATTAAATTGTTGAACATAACCTCAAAGTTTCACACACAATTTGTAGATTAATTTATGACGTCCATAAAATTTGATATATCTGGCTTCACTGGTTCATTCTTCACTATCAAATAGAGAGTTAAACATACATCGATACAGCCACCATACTGCTGTATAAGAAACCTAACTTACAGGGTGGAATTTAGTAACATCTTCTTAGGTTGACTGCCACATCAAGTGACTCAAATCAACTGACATTTCAGAGACTGACCCTGTCTCCATCATCAGGGCTCTGTTATGACTCAACATGCAACCTACCCAGATTACACATCACTACCAATCCAGGGCTTGTGGCAGGAAACAAGCCAGTAGGGTTACGCTAGAATCTGAAGACTACTGTGCCTGGCCGTGATTCCCATTGGATGCTTCTCAGGTTGGATCGAGTAAATTAGTTTCAGACTGCCATGCTTGACACAACACGAAGCCCCCTACCTACTGAAGTTATTGGGATTCAATTGTAATTTCTACTGCCTCCACCACCAAGCGGTCCATGCAGCTTGTTGCCTTGCCCTGTTAATTGAATGTCATGTTCCACATCCATAACATGTTCCACCACAGCCGACTTCTCCAGCTGGCCAAGATATAGGTGCCCTGTTTGTTCCTTGGTCTTGACCCTGTGGTCCCACCCAGATGTGCCATATGCACCTTGTGGTACTCACATGGGATACAGTATGCTCCAGGAGTCTTTAAGTTAAGTTATCTTTGATTAAGCTGAGTGCTGTTTCCTTCACTGGAATATGGCAAGCAACCTGGTGATTTCGTTAGAAGCAGAATGTTGGTACAGTAGGAACACTACATCAGTAGGGTTTTCACTCTGTGTCTGTGGCTTATTTTTGTCATGCAACAGTGACTTCATGTTCTCGCTGCTGTACCCATTTTTTCCTGAAGTCTTGTTTTAGGTGCTGAATTTCTTCCTGATGGCTATCAGCATTACTTATAGTCCTTGCATGACATTAACCTTTATCCACCGGGTTTAAATGCCCAAATACCACATCATGGCCAGAGTTTTTACAACTGCACCTGGCCACTGAAATTTATGGTACACAGCAATTCAGAAAATAAATTATATAACTTACAATTTTAAGCATACAAGGTCTAATTAGTCAATGGATTTTTAAGAATCTCTTTATTGGTACACATACTTGTAAATAACCATTATGTACCAGTATTTATTGGATCGACATTTTTTATAATACAATATCTTTGTACCGTTTATCTTCACTTTATATAAGATAATTACATATATTAGGCTTTTTAAAGTGTCATAAAATTGAGACTCTCACTGTACATTCAAGAAAAGTGCAGTCACTTTTACGGTATACAATTTCAAACTTGCTGCCTCCACTGGTGCATTTATAAATATGCTTTTGTAGCATTTCTGAAGCTAGATGAGCACTGAAAGAAGCCTTTCTGCTTGAAGCTCTGAAGCAGGTAGATGATTCTTTCATTAGATGTGTCTGTACACTTTGAAAGCCTAAAAACAGGAAGTGTGTCATTCAATTCCAAGACACATAACAGCATGAAGACCACATTTTTGAGCTCACATTTGACCCAAAATCTGGGAAGGAATTTGTAGGTACTGAATAAATGGTCAAACCATGTCATGGTGTGCAAACAAGACTTACAAGTGGGCCAGGCAGACAGGGTATACAAGAATATAACATATATGAAAGTTCAACTAGTGATGAGGTAGTAATATGGCATGCAGAGAAAAGTGGAGGGTGAAATAAATGTCAGTATTAATCAATCCACTAGTGGAAATAGAAAATGTCTCACAAAATATGTAACAAAATAGATTTTGCTATGTTTCCTGCAGTGCTACAGACGAAACCTGCACAGACCAGCGCTGGCTCACTAGGCCAGCAGGCACCACAATTTAAAGACCAGCATATGGTCTTGTAGAATGGTAAAGGCTGAATTCAACAGCTCAAGGCAACACATTACATGGACCACCTAGTGAGGGAGGCAGTAGAAACATGGCGGCATCTAAATAACTTCAGTAGGCATTGGGACTTCACGTTACGTCGAGTGTGGCAGCCCACAACTAATTTACTCAGACTAAAAATGCATCCAAAGCAAATCAAAACCAGGCACAGCAGTCTTCAGATTCCAATCCAACCCCACCGCCTCATGTCTTACCACAAGCCCCAGACAGGTAGTGATATACAATGTGGGTAGGTTGAGTGCTGAGTCAAATCACGATCCCAATGACGAGATAGTCAGTCTGAAATTTCAGTTGATATGAAGCACTTAATGTGGGTGTTCACCCAAGAAGATTTTACTAAATTCTGTGGCTGTGAAAGCTTAAAGACATATATTCTAATAATTGCTTATCTGAAGTTTACTTGAACGGTTAACTGACATGTACATATATTCTACAAAACATCAACCTAATTTCATGAAATTCAAGTATTTGTATGCAATAATAAGTCATTAACATTTTGCAAAGCTTACTACACCTCATGAAGATTATAATATGGATTTCCTGTCTTGCAACAGATGTCACTGGTGATGATATCATCTTTCCAGAAAGCTCGGCAGACAAGGTAAGAATTTAAACCGTCATAACCTTGGCCTTGTGAGATGTGCAGTAAACCATACAGAAGGACTGGCTGTAAGAAAAAAATGTAACCATTATACACTGTCATCTGTGTTACACTGTGCTTTACACATCAGAAGTAACAAGGATGAATAGCATGTCACATGTCAGCAGCATTCTTTACTAAAATAGAGTTAAACATTGTACTGCATATTTCTCAAAGTGTCAAGAAACACCAACCTCCTATTTATTCTACTTATTTCACCATTTATAGTTTATTAAATGATACTTTCAATACCTCAAAATAGTATAGCTTTTAACGATGTGGTAATTAGTGAATAATGAACTAGAAGGGATGTGAAAAAAGTAAACATGGCCCAATTTTATGTAGTATTCTAGCATATATTAGAAAGGAGAAGAGATAACCACAAAAATCCTGCTATCAAAGTCAAGTCATGGTGCGTAAAAAGCTTAGGAACATCACGGTATATAAACTACAGCTCATTGCAATCAAAACATTAGACGCTTTGTTGAATGCAGGAGAAAACTTCTCTTATATTCCTCCAGTTTTAGTAATCTGGTGACAGATTCCTAGCCAGATCACATCATCTGCTACCAGTTAACACTCTAGGAGCTCCGTACCTGTCATCTTTTGTCTTAAATCTTATCATCTGCAGCAGCATTACCTGCCTGATCTATAATCCCATATCACAAAATGTGCAGAGACCAAGAACAATGTCATATCCAAAGGCTTTTGTAAAAACATTGTTATGACAATCACTGACTAACTCTTTGATTACAATGATTCATTTGTAGAAGGTCAGACACACTGGAGAGGAGCTGGGACAGCTCAGTCAATACAGAGACAAGGCTACAGGCTTGGCAAATGATAAATCATGGTTCAATTTCTGGTAGGGCAAGAGATTTTTCTCTTCTCCAAAACACACAGACCAGCTCTGAGGCCCCCTTAGTCTCCTGATCAATGGGTACCAGGTCTCCTTCCCCAGGAGTACTACAGCCAGGTAATGTAACTGACCAGTCACATGCATCTAGTGCTGTTAGAAATGAGTGCAGTTGTACATCCACTCTATGTACCTTCATGGCATACCTTTAGGTGTATGAGTAACAAGGAACAACACTGAATTAACTAAATAACTTTCACAATACTAGAAACTTAAGTCTGAATGACAAGGTGTGATAACAACACATGCCATACCTTGTTAACAGTTACTTCTCTCAGTGAAGGATATACTACTTCATCATCTAATTCACTCTTCTGTTGACCATTCTTGCAAAACTCCTGTTCCTTGCTTACACCACAGCTCATTACCTTCTTTCTGCTATTTTTAAAAATCCTACTGGAAATGTTGAAACCATCACATCTGGGTGCTGGTGTTGGATTTGACACATGCCTTGAGCTAGTTTCACTGTCATGTTTCCTGCTGTCACAATTATTGACAGCATTACTGTCCAGGAATTCTTTATTTAATCCGTCATTATTATCAAAATACTTCCGTCTTGCCCCCAGCTTAACTGTGACCTTCAACAGTCCTACAACCACCTGACATTCAGGTATTTTAGTCCTACATACAACTTCCACATCTTTGCAAAAACTAAAAATCTCAGACTGTAAGATGTCAGCCATTCTCAAGTATGCTTCACCAACTTGCGTAGGTATACGCTGATGTAACTGACGACAGTAAATCCTAAACGTAATGCTTCCATCCCTCAGAAACTTGTGCAATGAAGCCTTGCTTGTTGGCAGATTGTGCAGTGAACTTTGTCCAAAATAAATATCTACAAAGAAGAAAGCCTCACTTAGTATAAAGAACTCTTTTGTGTTTTCTGCACAAATTATATAAATGCACAATAAGATCATGTAAGTCCCTCCGCACATTTCAACTCTGAAAGTAATAAACAGATGAATTCCAATTAAATTTAGAATTCACATCAAGGACAGTAATAAATATGATTCAAATGACAAACTGGCCAGTTACCTGATTTCGTTTTCTTCCTCGAGCAGAACCTCTTCACCCGGGTGTGCCAAGGTCTATTCTCCTTCACACATCTGCTTAAATCTTGTGTCACCTTTTCCACTACTGGGAGTTCATACTCTACAAAGTAAACTGTCCCACGTTGCTCAGACAGTTTATGAAGCAAATTCATTTGTCTGGTTTCTGACTGAGTCAAATGAGAGCCTGACTGTACAGAATTTTGATATCTGTATCTTCCAGTATTGTTTATGGCCAAACTGTGAACTGTAATTTGAAGACTGTCAATATTCTTCATTAAGCAGTCTCTAAGAACAGTCTCTGCAAAAGTAAGAGCAACAGTGAAAGGACATTCATCTACACTGATATAGTAAATACATCTGAATATTTATTAATTTTCCTAGCAACCATTACATCTACTCCTTTACAAAAATGTTACTGAATGAGACATTATTTGTAAGGTTATGGATAAATTAATAGTCATAACTGGGGTGCTGTGCCATCAATGATGACAGATTGGCAAATAAACAATATCAATCAATCAAACACTAAGACAAAAACACAGAATTTGAATTATATTTATGATGTTATATTATTACTCAATACAAATTTCAGGATAAACAATTTTCTGGGTTAAAACCCTGCCACTACAGTATCACCATTCATGGGATTTTTCAGGAACACAAACCTGCAGAAGTCAGATTCACAAGTTCTATTCATTCCGTTTTATGGTAATGTAAAAAAGAAGTTTTACTAATAATGTAAATTTAAGGTTCATTACAGCCGGAACTCACAACAAAGTCCCACCTACCCCTATATTGTTTTACCAGGGCACTGATAAATATTCTTCACACGTACTACCGCGTAAAATGTTATTCCCTCTTTGCCCGGCCTGTTACACTAGCAAGGCATTCTCTACGCACACTCCGATTATGCACATACTGCTGCAGCATTTATTTACCTGACTGCAAGGCCCAGCACTAACTTCCTTACATGAAGCAGTGTGTATTCAATGTTCCTCTGTACTTTAGGGTTCAATTACCTGACTGTAAGGGCTCAGTTGTAACTTCCTTACAAACAGCAGTAGGAGTACCATAACCCCCCGTTCTTCTATTACTGCTAGCTTCTTCTGAGGGAACTGAAGAATCGATATCAGCTTCCAGCTCTGATTCATATATCTTGTTACATTTCCTTTCAACAGCCTTATGATCCACAACAATGAAGTCCTTTCCTCCACCCAACTCCTCAGCTGTTTCCAATAAACCAGCAACTGGTGACGTATTCTTCAGTCTTTCCATGGCACATTCCTCAGCTTGGCGAGTCATACTCTTACCTTGTTAAACACGAAAAAAGTTTCTTATGTACCTGTATAATCTCATGAGTACAACAGCCTTCCATACTTTGTATAACAATTCACATTCATTTTTGGGTGCAAACAACTGTATAAATGAACCACGTAATTAAAGTATGCAGGACACACAGACAGTGTACCACTATAATACGTACTGAAGTTGTGAACCCAGTCACCTGAACACACAACACCCATTTCAACCATGCATCTACAGGATACATGTTAAATCTGGCAATAAAGAAGGATCAGGCAAAACAGTAATGTAACTGGAAGTGAAATCAGACTCAATAAAATGCCACAAATCCCACTTAGACAACTCCGTCAAGCTGCAGGCAGTGAAACTGAACTCAGAAAAGCATTCAACACCACAAATCCCACATAAACAAACCACACCTCAAAACCTCAGTCACATGACAGTGGTCAACAGCAAACATGTATTTCCCTTAGACGTGCAGCCTCCACTACACAATGTGTCTCTACACTGTGTAGTTATCACACAGCAAACATCACTGTCAGAATGATATCACAATCCCATCCTCCACAGATTCCAAGCAGATCTAATGCCTAGTTACCCCTACATAAATGTGTCTTCTTAATTTACACTTTCTATATATCTAAATTGCCGATCCCAGTGGCCGTGCGGTCTAAGGCGTGGGTCTTCGGCCGCTCGCTTACTAGGATCGTGGGTTCGAATCCCACTGGGGGCATGGATGTCTGTCTCTTGTGAGTGTTGTGTATTGTCAGGTAGAGGTCTCTGAGACGAGCTGGTCCCTCATCCAGAGGGGTCCTACCAAGTGTGGTGTGTCTAAAATGTGTGTGACCATGAAACCTCGATGAAACGAGGAGGCCCAGGCCCATATAAGGCTGTCGAGCCATACAGCAACAACAACAAAAATCTAAATTAGCATTCATGTGTCCCACTCTACGTGTGTCAGTCAAGATGTACAGCATAAGCATCCTACTACAATTGTACCAGTACTGAAAACAAAAGCCATAATCTGCTCTTCTGCGTTATGATACCACGGATGGGAGGTGTTTATAACATGTCACAGAAACATGCTGCCCCCAAGAATGAGGCAATATGTCAATGTTGGCAACATAGTGTCATAAACTAGAAGACCACCAACATGAAAAAACTCACATCGCATATAGGAATAACCATGCTTATTACAAAGAGACAACCAAATATAACTGATTATCATTACGTTTCTGTGTCTAATAATGACTGATTTCAAGTTTGTTATCTGCTTAAGTCCTTCCACTGTTTCAGCAAGCATTTCAGATGTCATGTTCTGGGTGAAGGTCACAGACAGACAGAAGCACTTGTACGCATACATCTCAGACAGGGAGGAGAAGGGACAAATGAGTGTATGGTTACTGTTGTGGTCAATGGAATGCATGCTCGAGTTTGGAATGAAGAGGCAGGACATGATGGGAAGCCAGATTTTAGCCAATATACATCAATGCAAGTGGTTAATATTTTCAAAACACCCCAACAAATAGTTTCTGGATGTACTAGTGACAGTTCTTTGATTTGAAATATGAGTCTTATTTTAGAACAAAATAAAACATCACTACAACACAGTTTGTAACATAAAGCCTTACCAGAAAGAAACTCCATGACCTCTGCACCATCAAAGTCCATTTTTCTGTCTTCAGTCCATGTATGTACGATTTTATCAGTCACACTGTTAGAGTAAGGTACGCCTATATCAAAGTCATTAGCTACTAACTCAGAATCATCTTCAAGGACTGATCTCACCATGGCGTCACGCAGTCTCTGCCCCTGTTCTAAAATGTCTGATATCACTGAATCTGAAATAGGCCGTGTTCCTCTTGATTGATGAGATTTATAAATATCATACGTGTAAGATAATGTATCAATGGGGAGCATTTCGTACTTCAACAGACTTTTGTAATGTTCAGGGTACTGTCTCAATCTCTGCCTTTCTCCATCCAGGGCATTTACTTGACATGCCACAGCTCTATGTTTTGACATTTCCTTCATACTCATCACATCTGAAGTAATCCAATATGTGGACTTATGTGCATTCTTGGACTGGTGAATAAACTGCACAGTGAATCCAACATGAAGGTCACCAATTCTAGCTCCAAATGTGTTCACAATTGGGAAATAACAGTGATATGGATTTTCTTGTATTAATGTATGTAACTCACGAACAGTGACAAGCCCGATAACGGTACTCAACCGTTCATCAGTGACACAAAGATCCAGAACTTCACAGTCTTTCAAGTATTCTTCAAACAAGCTGATAGTTGTCCTTATCTCATATGAAACTGTTGTGTGTGTTGCAACTCCATTCAAGCTTGAAATTACATTCACTGGTCTGAAAAGAAAACGCAAAGCTCAGTATATAATTTCAAAAACACAACATCAATCATTCTTGATGCATACTGTAACGTACAGGATGAAACACTGTACGTTTCCCAGTAAATTTTACATATCAGTATTAGAGAGCATTTAAACAACTGTTTTGATTATCTGGCTAGATAGACATGCCAAAGCATGACAGTCAAACCATACAAGTTACCCACTTGCTTTATGACTGAAGCAGGCACTCCTCATTCCATTAACACACTGAACTGAATATGGCTTGCAGTCTGTGTGAGCAGAAGCAACAGAAGTAGGAATGTTAAGCTGTTCCTCTGTTTAGTGCTGCCTGTTCACCCACTTCATTCATCCCCACCCCACATCCTGTGTATGCTCAGCTAAGTACACAGGCATCAGCAGACACTCATGTCCACACTTCTTTAATTCATCAAGTATGAACCTGAGAACACTTAAGTTTGTGGAATTTATAATGCTTAAAAACACATCTACAAGTTTTGTACGATCTCCTTTGCTGACTAGTAGCAGATCCCCACCACTCCATTTCACTAATCATGTAACACCCACAAGTGAAACTCAAACCATTTATGCTAACTCTTATGTGATTTTCTATAACGCACAGAAACTTCACAACCAAATGTTCGACAAACTGATGCAGAATAAAGAGACACAACAACAAAATAAAAGTATGATATTTGAAGTTCAAGGTTCAAATACAGCTCTCCCTCTACTCAACACACTTAATGGCGCGTAAGGAACTATGCACACTGCCGGCAAGACCGAGAGAAAATCCATACTGAAAATATTGGTAATATACTTCACAACAATCGAGATTGGAACCAGGTATCTCTGGCATTCAAGATAGAATTGTTACCGCTGTGTTAATAGGCGACGTTCAGAAGTTTACAAGGAAAGTCAGTGGCAAGCGGTGGGACCCAAAATATGACAACCGCCCATTTAAATACTTGGCCCGATAAAAAAGTATTACACACAGTAATGCTCACCTAAAGACTGATGGCTCATTTTCACCCCACCATTGAACCAATACAACTGCATTCACGCAAGGTTCCCTGCGCCACACAATTTCATCCACTTTCATAGTTAAATAACCATTCACCTCACCATCTATAATCGGTGGTAAACACCGAACTTTCACCAGTTCTTGTTTCTTATTCATTCCTACTTCGTCCAAACTTTCGATTAACTTACCCCCCAAAAGCACGACCGCCAATTACGAACATACCAGCTGGGGTAGGTAGTCAGGGAGTATCGAAACCCGCACACAACGGGTCACAGACGACAGATCTCGTCGCAAGTAACAGGATCACTTCTCATCATGGATGGGACCCACAACAATATTATCACGGATAAGAACGTCAAACTGGAATACCTGACCCGTGAAGACAAAGAGCGAAGATACACAGATCACTACCACGAGTGGCTGCATTAATTGCGACTCTAGCGCACCCAGCGGACGACGAGTAAAATAGAGAAGGAAAAGGCAGCAGATTTAGTGCACTTGAATGAAGGTGAATGAACTATATGTGCGAATGAGCGATGTGGAAGTGTGTTACGTAGAGTAAAATATTCATCACTCACTATTTTCTCTCCTAGAGTTGGATGGAAGAAAGAGGAGCATATGAAATTAAAACAATTTTAGTTTTGTGAATTCCATATTTACCCGGAATTTTGTAGTAAAATTTAAGTTGAAGCCCTAGGCTGCAACCTACCCTTAATTTGCCTACTTGGCCTGCCCCCCATGCTTTTATTCCACCTTTGCCTCTCAGATCCTGTCTCAAATGGCCAGAACAATGTTTATTCATTTTGTCTGGGAATGAATTTATTAAAGCCATTCAGCAGAGTGCAAGTGGCAACGAAACACCTAATTTACAAATTAACCTCCATGGAGTAGTCCTTCATGAGAATTTAGTAGCCCCTCGATTACTGATGGCTCAAGAAATGTCCTGCATTTCATAAAACCCAAAGGTTCATTATTACACTCACAACAGCCAGCCACTTTTCCTTGTCCAGAATCAGATGACTACCAGTTTATGACCTATTACGTTAAGATCCAATTTAATATCATCATCCAATCTACACCTAGGTCTACCAAGTGGTCTTTTTCCTTCAAGTTTTAACACCAAGATCCTTTATGCATTTCTCTTCTGCCTGTACAGACCACATTTCCCACCTTTTTCATCATCCTCAATTTTTTCACCCAGACAAACTTTGTTGAGGTGTACAAAGCATGAAGCTCCTCAGGGGGACACAATTTGTTCATGTAATTTCCAAATATGGACAAAATGTCATCTCATCAGAAACAATGCCCCAATGGCAATCAAGACAGCACTTGTCCACAGACAAACAGAAACACATGGTCATGAGCTTGAATAAGTACAAAAGCACCAAGAGAGTAACTTACTGCCAGCTGCTGAGTCATCTCCCATTTCTGCTGATGAAGTCAGCAGGGCTATCAGTCATCTTCACTGTCCAAGAGTGTATATGTTTTGATGGAATCCCATCCTTCATGGTTAAGGAATGTTCCCATATCTGTATCTGCTGTTAACTTAAATTTTTAACATTAGCTGAACTAGTGAAACATTCTCATTCTTGTTGAACCAAAAATTGCTCCAGTTCTGAAAAAAAGGCAACAGAACTGTTGTTACCTTGTATGGGCCGGTTTCTTCCTTTCACATTTTATAAAAAAAAATTGAACATATTATTCATGATTACTTTCTAAAACATGAGCTTAATTCTTCTCGGCATGGCTTCTGAAAATACTGTTCCACTTTCAACCATTTGTTTGAAAGGATATTAAATGCTGGAATTGTTTAATTTTATTACATCGCCTTTATCAACTACTGACAGCCTTATTTTGTGCAGCACTCTTGTGCAGTATACCCAGTACACATCACCTGGAACTCCACTTCATTGATGGAGTGTCTACAATATGGAAGAATTCAAAGAAAACTGGAATCATACTACAGCACGGTTTTTATTGGCCCATGTGTCAGTATGAAGGCATTTTTGTTAGGCTGAATCTGTGAACACTTCAGACCAGGCAGTAATACCTTGAAGCCTTTTCTCAATGTTTTTAGAAATGATATCAGTTGTTCCTTCATTCTTGATGCTGTCAGTTGTTGGATAAAAATATTTATATTTTATTACTGCATTAATCTTAACTGAAGCACATAATTAAATGTACTCATACTTTTAACATTCTTACAAAACTTATCTTTATATGTATCATTTATGCTTACTGCCTATTTTATTTTTGTCATCAATTTATGTTTTCATCAGCATTTGTCTGCAAGTGGCCTTTCCTCTGTTGTCAGGCACTCTTAATAAATTGCATAGAATTGAATTGTATGCCATAATGTCATTAACACAACTCACTGCAACATATTTACCCTGACATAAATGGCCACTCTAATGCAAATAAATATTGATCATTATTTCTGTCTTTGTACTCCCTTCTATATTCTTGTATATTTTATGCTTTGGATAAAGTAATGCTGCTTCTCTTATTTAGCAGCAATTCATAATTTTGTTCTTTGAGTAGTGTTACACATACCTTCTTTAAAGTACCTTGTTAAGGGACTCAAAACATGATACAGGATTATGAATGTTAAAATAATGAACATAAATACAATTGCTAAAACGAACCTGAAATGTAAATGGTTTCATTTAAATGCCACATTCAGTGTAGCAGATGACATTAATTTTATTTGATACTACTGGATCAGGAACAGCAAAACATGTTAATTACATGCAAATAAATTTAAAGTATCTACTACACCTAACTTCTGTTTCCGCGATAGTTTTACAGATGTATTACGAACAATTCATAAATTTCAACCTCTATGGCCATTATAGGCTTCAAGAAGCGGGATGGGGGTCATTGACAGGATTGATAAGGCTCAGGATAGGGACAGGTGGCGGGCCCTTGTGAATGCGGCAATGAACCTTTGGGTTCCATAAACCGCGGGAAATTTCGTGACTAGCTGATGATCTGTTAACTTCACAAGAAGGACTGTGGTGCATGGAGTTAGTTATGGCCATTACAGGGGGAGGAAATGCTTATGTAGATAGTACTGAATGATAACAAGGATCTGTGGAGGAGCAACCAGGATGCTCGAGTTGAAAAGTATGTCATTCCCAGAATCTTTGCATTGCACTGGTAACAGGGCATATGGGACAGTCCAACACTGTGTTTTTTCAATACCACCACCACTACATCTAAGTCAAAATCCAGAGTACTGGGGAATTTAAAATACCCTGTTCTGTACCAATATAGATTAAACACACTCCAGCTGTCACAGTACACAACAAAGTATTCCAAGTAGCCTGGGAAACCTAACCATTGCTGTTGTATAATATAAATAAGTTTTGGCACCCCCCTAATAGCTTGAAAGCGGTTTATTGTACAAATTCCATCATTTACTGATTCAGCTGACACTCCTGCACAGCCTTCAACCAGACTCTATCTACTAACAAACACTTATACCAACTCTTACTTGCTTCTGGTAATGAAATAACCCTCACATTACTGCCACACAATGATACAATGGAGATTATTTTGAACAAGTATAATTTTCTAAAAATGGAATGTTGGAAATAATGAAGGGCAATTAGGAAATGTAAAGCTACGTTTGATGTATGTTTCTTCACCTAATACGCCAGTATTCACAATGTCATACATGATTCACAGCAAGGAAATAATTTTCTTCTCAATATCCAGATGCTATTCTAAGGAGTTCAACATAAGCAGCTGTTTCAGAACTTTCGTTTGACTCGTTTCTCTGATCTCGCCAGCAAGAAACATCTCATCCACAACAGTATACACCTGTAAAAGAACACGTCTTAATGAATGTAAAACTGGAGAAAGTTAACATGTATTTTATCAGGTCAGCAAACAATTATGTACTTGCCTTGTAGAAATTGAATACCAAATCAAGCTCACACACATTATGAAAATATTCATTCAGGACTTCAACGAAATTGTGTATTGCTTCAAGATAACATAAATTATTGTCATTAACATCCACACAAATGCAGAAGTATAAACCTGCATATCTTCGATACACGATCTTAAAGTTGCGGAACTGAAAACAAATACGTAATAATTACCACATTAGTCACCTCAAATCAAACTTGGCGAAATATTCAGACACAAGCAGAAACATAACTGTGGCTTCCAATCAACAGTTCAATAGTTCCCTGGCTTATCATTCTACATACATATGTTCAGGCAACTCAAAATACTGCTTCCTCTTTTCCGTCTCTTTTTCTCGTTCACGGTATTTTCTTAACACAGATGTCCCCACACAACTGACCTCTTACATGCTAAGATTTACCTTTAAAAACGAAAGGAAGGCAGTGCAATGCTGTAAAAGTTTACTACAGAATCACCCTCTCCCTTCCCTGCCAAAAATCTGAAATACCAATACAGTAACAACCAATATTATTTTTGTGTTGTGAATATCCCCAAAAGTATCATTTGTACTTATAACAATTCTGCTGAGAAACAATCAGTTTCTCACAAAGGGCTCTGCAACATAACATTGGTACAAATTTGTCTCTTATATAACGAGACAACAAGATACTCTCTTTGTTAGAATAGACGTATATGGTAAAGGTTTTATCTATTGTCCATAGCCAAAACAGGTGGAGTTGCAATTAAAGAGGGTGTGCCATGGCAAATGGAATCATACAGGGACTACTTGCAGCTGAGGTTGAAGTATGCAGCACTTTATTTAGCACAGGCTGCTCATTATGTAGTCTTCTCCATTTCCCTGTTACCTCATCCCTCTTAGGCCCAAATATCCCCCTCAGCACCCTATTCTCGAACACCCTCAGCCTATGTTCCTCCCTCAGTGTGAGAGTCCAAGTTTCACAACCATACAAAACAACAGGCAAAATTATAGTTCTGTATATCTTAATCTTTGTATTTTTGGATAGCAAACTGGAAGACAGAAGATCCTGCACCGAATGACAACCAGCATTCCCCGACTTCAATCTGCTCTTAATTTCTTCCTGAATGGAAGTTTGATTTGTTAGGGTTGTTCCAAATATTTGAACTGTTCCACCCTTTCAAAGGATTTACTATCTATCTTTATGTTGTGAGTTTGTCCTGCATTCTGATTGCGAGACATGACCATGTACTTAGTTTTCTCAGCATTTACTTCTAGACCAATCTCCTTACTAGCGACTAATAAAGCTTCTGTGTTTTTCTTTATAGCATGTACACTTCCACCCAATATATTAACATCAGCATAAACCAGAAGCTGATGTGTACCATTTAATTTTAAGCCCTCCTGGTTTGCCTGAACCCTCCTAATGGCATATTCCAAAGCAAAGTTGAAAAGCAATGGCGATAAAGCATCTCCTTGTTTCAAACCATTCCTAATAGGAAATGTGTCAGACAAATGTTTGCCTACCGGACTGTGCTATAGGTTTCATTTAGGCACACTTTTATTAGCCTTACTTGTTTCATGGGGATACCAAACTCAGTGAGATTATTATACAAGACCTCTCTCCTAACTGACTCATAGGCTTTCTTGAAGTCTATAAACAGCTATAAATGGCTTCTCCAAAAATAAATGTCAACCACAATAGGAAGAAGTTACTTTATCTCAGCTGCAATGCATTCAGCCCTTTGGCTTGGTCTGGTTTTGAATTAACTTTTGAAGCAATTAATCCTTCAAGACATCTAGTAAAAATGTCATTAACTGAAGGGAAGGGGGCAGGCCTCTGCACAAGATACCATGACACACCACATACAGACATAAAACATTCACTGCTTTGGTTTTCCCCTCATTATTTATTCCACTATTTCACACTCATATTCATTCATCTACAACTGACATTATACAGTTGGGGCACTGACATCACAAAATTAACAACCATGCTATAAGCAAAACATGAACCTAGAAGCCCCATGTTCACATCTACAACTGACATTATACAGTTGGGGCACTGACATCACAAAATTAACAACCATGCTATAAGCAAAACATGAACCTAAAAGCCCCATGTCCACATCTACAACCATACACAACTTTGACCATCTAGCCACTGTTGTATGTCTGTTCAGCAAATTGTTTCTTGGGACATTTAACTGCATGTTATCAATGTAATGTGATACACGAAAATTAAACATGACAACCGCACGATTTAAGAATTAGAAAGGCCATGGAAGCGTTGGCAACCTCTTCTAACCGCTACACACACATTTCCACATGAAAAAACTTCACCCCAAAAGTTCAGTGTCCGAACCGGGAACTAACCAATCACGACTGCCGGCTACTACACTGTTACATTTGAACCCTTCAATGAAATCCATAAACTTAACTTCATACCTCTACAAAATTTGTGTGTTTGGCATCTCTGACAGTTACAACCGCATGTACTTCTTCAATCAACTTTTGCTTTTCATCATCATCAAAATTCATATACCATTTGGCTAGTCGAGTTTTCCCAGCTCGATTCTGGATAAGGATGAATCGAATCTGTAACACAGGCAGTAAAATTATACTGTTCATTAGCTATACAACATGCATGATCCTCAAGCCTTATCTACATAAATGCATACGTGTTACGTTTAAAAAGAACATTTTTACATTACGGAACTACATGCACATGCACATACGCAACCGCCCAACATTTACCATTTCTTGCCAACAGCCAAATAGCCGCAACCAACCACACACACCCCTTCGCCTGACCTAACCCCGGATGCGAAGGTCACGCCAACACACCTCCAAGCACAGAGCATAAATGTCGCACCAGGACAAGACTACAACATCGGCCTGATCACGGATTGCCTGACGTAGCTCTTATCCGTGGGACTAATTCACACATGCAGCACTACACTATCTACATGGTTAAGAATAACGAATAAAAATTATATTATGAACTTAATGGATCATGTACATGACAGATACATCAAATGAGGTATTTTAACAACTGCCAAACAACATTTCGGCAAATTGGTATGCTAGATCAAAACGTTAATAATTTTATATATCTGACTAGAGATGGCACTAGAAAAAGTGTTCAGCTTAGATTCGTTCTGCCATCTGTGGAACGTGCATGAAAATAACCATGCGGTACCTCAACGGGCCACAGACTGTAGGCCCGGCTGTGAGTACAGTCTGATCTCTCCACAATGGAGATGTTAACGCAGAAGAGCTGAATCCAGTGGCGTAGCTAGAATTACTAGGCCCCTATGCAAAGCTTACTGATGGGCATTGTCGTACCCATTTTGACAGTGTGCAGGCGTTTCGTAGGGATTACTTAATAGGCTTATTATCTGAAGTCGCTTCCCTGTTAGTAGTTATTTTAAAATCGCATAGCCTAGTATGTGCATAGGCGTATATTCTTTCAAATATAATCGAAAATTCAGACTATTAATGAACGGCATCGACGAAACCCTGTCTCTCTGTGACATACGTAACATGTTTAACTACAGTATGCTATGCAGAACAGGCCTGTGTATACATGTAGACTTAATGGCCAATGTGGTTTAAAAGTTACTTTTATGGCGGATATGCCAGTCAGTCAGCAAAATTAGTGGATGTCATGAATTGCAGGAAGTCCTGTCCGGTAAGCTGTGCCGCGAGTATGAAGCTGGCAACTTAACCTCCAACTAAAAGATGCTGTAATTATTTCCGTGGCATGGTGCTTATGAGCAGGGATAATTTTACTTTCACTTACACGTTTCTATAATTGTTAATTACCTTTCTAGCTTACTTTCCTTCTTGTTTATCATACTTACACTTTTCGGGAATGGTCGAAACCGCATTGCACAAAAGTATACTTTCCACTGCAGTATATTGCTGCCCTCTTTTGTTTGTTTCTATAGGTATTAGCAGTTATACAACATGACAAATATGCAATCAAGCATTATATCGACCACTGGCCTGGTAAGACTGCTTGGGCCTATACTGATTACGTTTTTGGCCGTTACCCTCAGTACCTCCCGTCAACTGACATCGAAGTATATCCTTCTACCAAAATGCTTTCCTACCCACCATTCATGACCATATTCCCATCTCATTCGGCGCTATATAACGTTCGTATTTACGTAAGAAGCTTTAAATAACCTAAGAGTCATGATTTCGGATGTCACCTTGAATGTATATGGTACACATCTAACATGTTGCATGATGTCATGTCCTAGAAGACCCTAACCATGATACTTGCTGTCATTAGAACCTTAAATCACACAACCTACAAATTAATCAAATTACGAGGGCACAAACATCAGATTATGTCCCCCAACAGAATTGTACCTACCCCATTTTCATGGTTTTTAGTGTAGTACTGCGTTCTCTGTTGACGATAGCCTATCCTAGATGATTCTCGCTAGCGGTTGTTCTTAAGAGACGATTCGCAGAATGTTTCTGTAATTTGGAGATTTATATACGAAATTCTGTATTTCATAAAAGAACGAGAATTTCTTGACCAGTCGAGAAACTGCCATCTTGTCATGAACTGTCATCTTGTAATGAACTTTTTTCCACAGATTTGGTCAGGAACTTAAGAGAGCAGAACACGTAGGAAATGATGTGGTAAGAGTATAGCAGAAATACATCCACAAAGTCCCTGTCATTTTGCGTGACAACCTTCAGCGCGAGTCTCACAAACATTTCGGTTTTCCTACTTTGGTCACGTGATAGCAGCTGCTACGTAAGCAGACGAATACTGACACCTCCACCGCTCTGACTGCAGAAACACACTGATCTATGCGCTCACGATTTCGCGCACTTACCCAATTTGTGACATCAGCATAGTCTCGCTAATATTTCCTGAGCCTAAAGCTGGAGACTTTGTGTAATTAATTCTACTATATACTCGTACTTTTCTTTTGGAGTAAGGTGAGACTGTCTCTTAGTACAGAGGCCTTAAGTGGGCACATTGTACCAGGTCCTAATGATTGTATGGAGCACTGAGACGGGAAAAGAATAGTGTTTCGGACAAAACCCTACCTTACTTGCACATTTTCCACTACAAATTCCACATGCACTATCCTGCAATATAATTCGAACCTCTGCTATGAGAAGCCAACTGAGGTATGATACAACTTTACTGCAGGCCCTATTTTCTTTCATTCTTATGAAAATTAGAAACATAAAATTATGCATATACTATAGATAACTGTCCAGAATTTTTCACTTGGGGGGGGTGCTGATCCTGAGGCTATATTTAATTTACTTTTGATTTTAAAAATTATGTTATAAAAACATTTCGTAATTACAACATAACACTGTCTGCAACTGCATGTATATAAATACGAATACAACTATATTTTCAACAACTCAATCACAGTGTCCTATTTTTTTGTTTTTTTATTTTATTAATTTATTTTTCAAAATTCTAATGTACTAGTAATCAGCCGATTTCAGTGGCTGATTTGTGCTGAAGGGTAAATCACCTGAAATTCTGATATCATAATATCTACAAAATCTGTGTTTTTGTATTTCGGTTTTGGGGGGGTTTGGAGGGGGCTGCAGGCCGCCAGCCCCCCCCCCCCCCCCCCCGCCTTGGGTGCGACCATGGTGTCCAGAATAAATATACATAAGCGAACACCCGAAGTTTCTGTCTTCCAGAATAGAGCGCTACTGAATTCCTCCACTGGAAATTTGGTAAGAGAACACGTGACATAATTCACTCGACAACACAGTGAACTTGAACTGCCTGGGTCAAGGTGCCCTCGCGTTAGCTACGCCCAACTTCCTCTCAGCTAAGCTGATCCGTCGTCTTCAACGGGCCGACAGTCGATCGCCTGTCGCCCGTCTTATGTCTGTTGGGGTTATCAGTGACAGATATAACGCTTCGCCCCGGTCCGATGAGATTACAGCTTATATTGGCCTTCAAGCGAAGAAATAACATCGCCCTTGTACCTCATAAACAAGAACCCGCAGTCCGTACAAAGCAAAACAACCCAATAACGTCACCCACAAAGACTCTTCATTGCCTTTATCCACTATAAATAGGCTATGGTGGCGTCAGAAACCTCCGAAACTGAAACAATCACCACATCAACCAACACACGCACTGAATAAAATACATTCGTAGCTATTATAAAAAAAAAATTCCTACATGTTTCGGCACCGACATGCGTAAGTTTCTTACCACAAACCACTGCACATTAAATTTATTTTTACACTCCTACATGTTTCGGCTGACCATTTCAGCCATCATCAAGGTGACAACATGCACAGACATTTGCAGCGTACATCGTGTGTCTGAATGGTAAATGTCGTAGTCACTGATTTTACAGTTTAAAATACTTACGTTAAAATGCAGTATGTTATTACATAAAGTCTATACAAAATCTGTCTCCAAACGTCTGTCTCTCAAACAATTCCAATTGAGAGACAGATGTTTGGAGACAGATTTTGTATAGACTTTATGTAATAACATACTGCATTTTAACATACGTATTTTAAACTGTAAAATCAGTGACTACGTCATTTACCATTCTCATACACTATGTACGACGCACCGCAGCCTTAAGGCTCATTGTGCAACCCTGTGATGAAGATAAAGAGAGAGATGATCAGTTTTTTCACTTTTCCAAGTAATGTAGCATCGGTGGAATGAAATTGACGTCGGAAAACCGAAGTACTCGGGGGAAAACCTGTCCCAGTGCCATTTTGTCCACCACAAATCCCACATGGACTGGCCCTGGATCGAACACTGCTGTTTAGTTTATGTTATTAAAAGCAAACGAACTCTAGTAACATGATGATTTGTCTTAGGGGGTCGTTTGACACACACAATTACTCTACATAGCGTCGAAAGGTTTCTTAATCACTATTAGCTTCCCAGCAAAGGTTCTGCTGCGTGAAGTTACACAAAGCCACCCAGCAAACCTCAGTTATCAGACAGCCACATACAGCTGCATGCAGTTACACAAAGCCAGCCAGCAAACCTCAGTTATCACACAGCCACATACAGCTGCATGAAGTTACACAAAGCCAGCCAGCAAACCTCAGTTATCAGACAGCCACATACAGCTGCATGAAGTTACACAAAGCCAGCCAGCAAACCTCAGTTATCAGACAGCCACATACAGTTGCATGCAGTTACACAAAGCCAGCCAGCAAACCTCAGTTATCACACAGCCACATACAGCTGCATGAAGTTACACAAAGCCAGCCAGCAAACCTCAGTTATCAGACAGCCACATACAGCTGCATGCAGTTACACAAAGCCAGCCAGCAAACCTCAGTTATCAGACAGCCACATACAGCTGCATGCAGTTACACAAAGCCAGCCAGCAAACCTCAGTTATCAGACAGCCACATACAGCTGCATGCAGTTACACAAAGCCAGCCAGCAAACCTCAGTTATCAGACAGCCACATACAGCTGCATGCAGTTACACAAAGCCACCCAGCAAACCTCAGTTATCAGACAGCCACATACAGCTGCATGAAGTTACACAAAGCCAGCCAGCAAACCTCAGTTATCAGACAGCCACATACAGCTGCATGCAGTTACACAAAGCCAGCCAGCAAACCTCAGTTATCACACAGCCACATACAGCTGCATGAAGTTACACAAAGCCAGCCAGCAAACCTCAGTTATCAGACAGCCACATACAGCTGCATGCAGTTACACAAAGCCAGCCAGCAAACCTCAGTTATCAGACAGCCACATACAGCTGCATGCAGTTACACAAAGCCAGCCAGCAAACCTCAGTTATCAGACAGCCACATACAGCTGCATGCAGTTACACAAAGCCAGCCAGCAAACCTCAGTTATCAGACAGCCACATACAGCTGCATGCAGTTACACAAAGCCACCCAGCAAACCTCAGTTATCAGACAGCCACATACAGCTGCATGAAGTTACACAAAGCCAGCCAGCAAACCTCAGTTATCAGACAGCCACATACAGCTGCATGCAGTTACACAAAGCCAGCCAGCAAACCTCAGTTATCACACAGCCACATACAGCTGCATGAAGTTACACAAAGCCAGCCAGCAAACCTCAGTTATCAGACAGCCACATACAGCTGCATGCAGTTACACAAAGCCAGCCAGCAAACCTCAGTTATCAGACAGCCACATACAGCTGCATGCAGTTACACAAAGCCAGCCAGCAAACCTCAGTTATCAGACAGCCACATACAGCTGCATTAAGTTACACAAAGCCAGCCAGCAAACCTCAGTTATCAGACAGCCACATACAGCTGCATGCAGTTACACAAAGCCAGCCAGCAAACCTCAGTTATCAGACAGCCACATACAGCTGCATGCAGTTACACAAAGCCAGCCAGCAAACCTCAGTTATCAGACAGCCACATACAGCTGCATGAAGTTACACAAAGCCAGCCAGCAAACCTCAGTTATCAGACAGCCACATACAGCTGCATTTCCGTGACGATTCAACACTGTCGGTCATTCTTTTGTACGTTGTAGCTAGTTGAAAGAATATTGGCTTACGTCCACGGAAGAAAAATGTTGGGGGAACTGTGTATGACGGACAGGAGGTACGGAGACAGGAATCGTGTCACATGCAGCAGGGTGGGCATGGAGGGGTGAGAGTGGGACCGCTAGTGTTGAGTCCGGGGGTCACCACGCTGGAGGGGTAATTGGAAAAAAGTTTTTGTGCAGCTCCCATTTCAAAGAACGAAGCCGACTCCTGTAGCAAGTTAATTAAGTTTAGCCGCAGAAGTCGGCAACGACATAACACTGCTTATTACAGCTCTGTCTGTCTTTTTCAACTCTCCGTCTACGCCCCGCCGTCTGTTTTTTCGGAGACTGTCATATCGGAGTCGCTACAGTGAGGCCACGGAAAGGGGGCCCGTAGCTGGTGACGGCTACCAGAGCACTGGGGGCCCGTAGCTGGTGACGGCTACCAGAGCACTGGGGGCCCGTAGCTGGTGACGGCTACCAGAGCACTGGGGGCCCGTAGCAGGTGACGGCTACCAGAGCACTGGGGGCCCGTAGCTGGTGACGGCTACCAGAGCACTGGGGGCCCGTAGCTGGTGACGGCTACCAGAGCACTGCCGTTCTACGTACTTCCTTTCAGCCTCCTCTGATCAATGTCAACCAGCCCAAAGCGCTTGTCTGTAATGAAGTTCATGACTGTCATTTCGACCATGAAAAATAAATCAGCGGTTTCCTCAGAAACGTCCGTTTCTCTTTTCCAAAATACAAGACGTCATATTTTAGAAGAGCATAATTTTCAAGATTCTTTAAGACTTTAAATTACAGTTTGTGTCTAAACTCTTCTTCTTTTGAATACAATTAGGGTTATTTGCTTATATCAAAGAAGATGGGATGGGCAATACATGCAGAACGCTTGTGAAATAAAAAGGCGTTAAAGTGTTTTGAGAAGAATGGCTTGGAGAGCTAAACGTAGTGACAGGACATTAAAATGGGCGCATACTTAAATCAGGTGTAAAATTGGAGGCTGGGTTCCACTAATTCAGATATGCCACAGTGGATGGCTTTGATGTATTTCATACGAGCGGTGACACGCCTGTGTGTTCTGGACAGACGGACCAGCGTAACATTCACGTGACTAAAGGCAAAGTTCATATACTCATGTAGGCCTATGGTAAAACAGGCATGACCGCACTCATTGTTAACCTCGGCTCTAGAAGGAGGTGCGGTCAGCTTCACGCTCCTGCCGCTCTACGCCCCGTGAAGAAGCCGGCGGTTACCGTCGAGTAAGACGCTGGGTGCGTCCCAGAAGAGATCTGGATTTTTGAACATAAGAAAAATATATTGCCCCTGCCGGGCCTTCTTGGACCGCTTGACCCTTGAAGATGGGGCAGATAGGTTGTGTCGAAACGTCGATAAATATCTACCAATTAACGGTGTGTAACATCACAGAAGACCGAACATCTAATTTAAACCGTGGCGGAAGACTGAAATGACGCAATGTTACCTTCACATCCAGCCCACAGCATAATTTTTTTTTCAATGGCTCGACAGCCCCTTGGGGGCCTAGGCCTCCTCATTACCGAGGCTTCACGATCACACTTTAGACACACAACACTCGGTAGGACTCCTCTGGACGAGTGATCAGCCCGACGCAGAGACCTCTACCTGACAACACACAACACTCACAACAGACAGACATCCATGCTCCCAACGGGATGCGAACCCACAATCCCAGCAAGCGAGCGACCGCATAATTCTTTGCCTTCTCAAAACTGAGAGGCGTTACGTATATTAGTGGTATGACGTCACTAAATATAGACTCCGCCCTCAATTTTTGGGCAACCGCAAACACAGCCAGTCATTCAATGCTTGACGTTGAGGGGAGCCGCCAGAGCAGACGTCATGCATCACGTCTGACAGACGCAGTTCTTACACAGGAAGTTACTGCAGAAGCAACCGCTGGAACAAAAACAGTATAGTAATGTCAGTTGTCAAACGAGACGGAAACGTTGACCGCAGTAGCTTTACATAAGCAACATCTATCGTGTTTCTATTAAAGATTTCGCCTTTGCAAAAAACGAAGATGCAGTATTGCTTTTGAAGTAGGCACTCGTAAATTTTAGTCGACATTCTGCCGTCGATATAAGCATATTATCACATTTCAGTAAGGTAAAGGGGTACAGCAATCCCATTACAGGCCTGGACAGGCCCTTAGGGCTCCAGGAGGTTGAGGCTCCCAGGTTTTTAAGACAATCGGCACATGAAGATGGTAACGTTGTCAGCCCTAAGCACCGGCCGCCTTTACCATCCAGGAAATACACCTGGTACTCATTTCTGTTAGTGTCTGCGTCGACCCCAGGGCCATAGTGCTACCGAAACGATTGTCAGTGAAAAATTCCAGTGACACCATCGGAAATCGAACCCGCGACGTTCCGGTTTGTAGCGCAGTGCCTCAACCAACTGCGCCACCGCGTGCCCCATCACATTTCAGTAGCGGATACAAAGAAAAATTATTATTCTTTCTTATTCTGAGCAGTTTCTACCTACTCATTGTAGGTGTAGAAGGTTATTGTTGCACACGATCACACTCAGACACACCACACTCGGTAGGACTCCTCTGGACGAGTGATCAGCACGTCTCACAGACCTCTACATGACAACACACAACACTCACAAGAGACAAACATCCATGCCCACGGCAGGATTCTAACCCAAAATCCCAGTAAGCGAGCGGCCGCAGACTTACGCCTTAGACCGTGCGGCCACCGGGATCGGCCAAAGAAAGATTCAATCCCACAAACTCTAACACAACTTAACTAAAACGTAAATTAACCCCAAAATACACATTGTTATCTCTTATGTATAGCGTATGTCAGGAGAGTATCGCAGGGTAGGCGTAACAAGCGATAAATGTAACATTGGAAAGACTAAGGAAGGAATTAAGTCGTGGAACTACCGAGGTACAATGTCAGCCGTCCAGGATTGGAGACGCCCAAGGAAAACTTCAATCAGAAGAGGTAAAAACGCGACCGAGGTTACATTTAGGCATCTGCCGGGCACTGCGTTGACTCTGTGCAGTGCAGAGCGTCTGTACGAAAGTGGCACCCGAGTTACGCACTAATTTGTCGCATTATGTACATTCGCGTTTATTTGATCAGAGCGCCTTCCATTACATAGCATCATTTGAAGCTTTACCCACACACATAGTCTATATTTTAAATCAGACCTCAGTCCAATCCACTTAAAATTACAATCCATAGGTACAAAAGTCGTGAATTCTTTTTTGTGAATATGAAATTACGTGTGCTTTGTAATACAGAGAATTATTTATTGAAAACCTATAACGTACCTGGAAGAAAACCCATAAACTTTAGGGGTTACGACATACAGAGTGTCGTGTCGAATTTATGAGTCGGTTTCCCGGTATTTCACTTCGAAGTGAACATTATATCGACTGGTGAGCCTATTTCAATCATCAGGCTCCCTGTTGCAGAAGAAGCGACAACAATCACAACGCGTTCTTTCATAAGAAACGTTAGATGGTATTAGAAAGTGTATGGCTGTGAGGTACGAACTGAATCCATTACCACAATCAATCCCCCCCCCCCCCCCCCCAACGAAGATCCTGTTTCCTGGGCCCCCAGTCTCAAGTCGAATCCGTATTTCCCTTAAGCGCAATACTAAAAAAGGGGGGTTTTGTTCCTGGAGAGTAATTTCGTATAATAAAAATACCAACATAACAAGAAAGTAATTGAAAATAAATGACCAACCTTGTAGACCTAAAACCTGTGCTTTTTAACAAACATTTTTAAAGTAAAAAAACAAAAAAAACAAACACAAAAGCTTCATATGAAAGCAAATCGTATAAAACACATTTTGAAAACTCTTAAACACGCAACTTCAAAACTTCCATTCACAAAGTTCCTTCTTCTTCAGAACTTCACGATAGTGGCCTTTATTGAATAAACGGTGGTTGGGCGGGCACTGGGCGTTCGTTTGGGTCTTGGGGAGAATCGGCTTTGACTTCGGGTGTAACAGTCAGAAACTGCTGCTTTCGGGCTGCTTCTTGCAGCTGTTCCTAAATAGAGGTTTTAGCTGTTGCTCTGCGTTCTTTCTTGCTATTAGAAAGGTCGCAAAAGTGTGGCTCGCAAGTCTGCAGGTTTATTTTAGTCTTGAAGGCAGTGCCATGCTAAGGCCGGCCTGTCACTCTTAGATGTACGTACGGTGGATACAGAGGCGCTGCGATACGTTTGTCTTCGAGTATTTATCTTACCCTCTCAGTGGTGAGCCGGGATAGCTCAGTCGGTATAGCGACTCGCTACGGGCTGGACAGTCCGGGGATCGAATCCCGGTGAGGGCGAGCTTTATCGCGTCCGTCCAGACCGGCCTTGGGGCCCACCCAGCCTCCTGTAAAATGGGTAACCGGTCTCTTTTCCGGGGGTAAAGCGGCCGGGGCGTGGCGTTGACCACCCACACATATCTAGCACCGATATTAAAGAAAGAGTAGAGCTATACCTCTACACCCCTTCTGGGACTTCATGGCCTCTTTTAAGTTAAACTTTACCTTTACCTTTACCCTGTCAGTGGGCTGTACATCCACGAATGCTCCATACTCGCCTTCGTCTTAATGCTGCTCGTATTAGAAGAAAAATCAGGCGAAGATGGGGGGTGGGGGGGGGGATGCTCTTTCGAAAATCGGGGAACAGATAAATATTTTCACATTTTATTTAGTCTTCAAAATGTCCAGCACAGAGATGTTATCTCAGTTTCATGTTTGTAGAATTCAAAATTCTCATCAACCCCCTCCCCCCCCCCTTTTTTCCTTCTCTTTTTGCAATGACAAGAACTGCTTTATCTGCAGTCATTTTCGTGTAAGCTCTGCACTTCAGCTAACGGCCACAACGTGACAGCACCATCAGTGCAGAGCAACGAACTAAAGTCTTTAACTATTTACATACAGCAACTGGAAGCAACTTTATTTAAATTAAATACTTTATAAACCCCGACATATATTTCGACTCTTATAGAGCCATCTTCAGGGGTTTATTGTCGTTAAAACTGCATATATTGAAACGTCTTTTTCATTGGTTCACTTTTAGGCAAGGGTTTTTTCACTTTTTCACTGTTTGGTATGCACAGACACTATTATTTTAGCACGAATTACAAATAGTGTCTGTGCATACCAAACAGTGAAAAAGTGAAAAACCGTGCCTGAAAGTGAACCGATGTAAAAGACGTTTCAATATATGCAGTTCTAACGACAATAAACCCCTGAAGATGGCTGTATAAGAGTCGAAACATATGTCGGGTTTTATAAAGATTTTAAATATGTTTTAAAAAACTATACAGTTTTTAAAATAAAGTTGCATCCAGCTGGTGTATGTAAATAGTGACTGTGAAAAGATGCACGGTGATTACAGAATAAAGTGATGCACGGTGATTACAGAATAAAGTGATGCACGGTGATTACAGAATAAAGTGATGCACGGTGATTACAGAATAAAGTGTGTAAGTTATTAAATGTGAAATTCATTAACGCAGTGGGCGGAGTTACCCGATTTACCTGAACAGAAGGTACCTATTGTTCATAACTAGCAGTCACGTGATCCACAAGCACTGGTTTATACATAGCAGGTAATGCAGGATTCCCCGCCCACTTGTCGCCATTGGTTCCGCTCCGGTGCATCCCCAATATAGAATGGCATAAAATGTGACGTCATTCCACACCACGTGTGCACGCAATTCAACAGAGGAACCGCAGGTTCCATGAAAAGTGGCGAATATTTTGGACATTGCTGTCTTCTGGGAGGTGAGTGTAGTATGTGCCACCGTCTGTAATCACCTACCAAATCGCACGCCGTTAAAGCACCGTAAGACCGTAATCTTGACAACCAAAAAGTCTCCGAACTTAAAGCTTCCAAACGTTTAAAGGAACAATTGTCAAGTGCATATTCAGAATTTAGTATTATTCATTTCCGCGCATTAATGCACAAATCTATAAATAATACCAACAAAATGTACAAATATTTCAATATATTTATTATAGTTAAAACATTATACCTCCAACATGTTTCGATCTGTTATGGATTTTCTTCAGGGAGGAACTACATCAATAATGTACAAAATACAAATTAAGATAAAATTAATATATATTTCTTTCTTAATATGTTTTAAAGACCAAGTGTGAACCTGAGAACTACCTGAAATATGTCGAAACGTGTAGTTCTATATAATAAAGAGAATTTAGTTGTGTTTGGACAGATACTGATTTAATTTTTATAGTTACAGCGTTATGAAATATTAGTGAATAATAGTGGGAGCTGGAATAGCCTAAGATTGATTAAAATGTAAGGAAAAGCAATCAGGCTCAATAACTATTGAGCCTGTAATCTAAGTAATATAACCGCCAATAATCTTTCACGTTTTGTATGTAAAATTACTAGTCCTTTAAACACTAAAGTTAACCTGAATTATGCATAAAGGCCCAGCTCGTACCGCGCAGTAAACACACTCCATCTCGGTTATAAAACTAATCAGTTAAAGCTGTATTATAGGGAAATAATCGCTGTTTGTTTTGAGATCCTTAAATAGTATAAGGAGATGTGGGCGGAATGTAAAATTATTTACGTCAAACCTTGTGTTAGTTAAATTAAAATTAAAACCAACTTGATGCACACTCACTATCAAAAAAACTTTAATAGTAGATTAGTTAGATGATCAGGTACCTGACCGAAACATGTCGGGCTAACTAATCTACTATTAAAGTTTTTTTGATAGTGAGTGTGCATCAAGTTGGTTTTAATTTCAATTTATACAACATGCACGGTGAATACAATATTAAATATTGTGTTATTTATATACGCCCGAAGTAACCGCTAGGCTGTCCCACCGCGGAGGCCCGGGTTCGATCCCGGGTCGGTCCATGTGGGATTTGTGGTGGACAAAGTGGCACTGGGACAGGTTTTTCCCCGAGTTTCGGTTCTCCCCCTTCAGTTTCATTCCACCGGTGTTCCATTACTTGGAAAAATAAAAAAAACTGACCATCTTTCTGTTCATCTTCATCACAGGGTTGCACAATAAGCCTTCAGGCTGCCGTGCGTCCGTAGCTTCTGCTGCGGGGCCCTTCAGAAAAAAAAAACACCCACACACAGGCTATAAGTACAAATATAATTTTTCGTTAGCTCATTTTCAAACTTCTAGGAAAGAGGAGACATTTAATTGAGCAAAAAACAAATTATGGCGATTTATAAATTGCTATATCCCAAACTCTATACATTTAACCCTCAAATAAGCCTGTGAGGTGTAAGATTGCTTGCCTGTGTTATAACATAGACACATCTCATCTCCGTGCTCTCCTTGTGGTCACCGCAGGTTACACAAAGCAAATTCTTAGCTGTCTCATTTCTACGTGTTTTTCATGTGAAGACGGTGTGAGCTGAGACCTAAGGTACAAAGCTGCGTAAACAAATTGACACATTCTAACGCCCTCTGCTTTTGCGTTGTTTGTGTAGCCATTCGCGTGACGTGTCAAGTTACTACACTGTTTGGCACACACATGCAGTGATTGAAACTTGCTGCCCTAAGCACTGTGATACAGAAGGAAACAGCACGATGCACGAAACGTGACACGTCTAAGCGTCTAGTAAATAACTTGTGTTATGATTACGTACAGCAAGGGAGAGCAGCGATCGCCATGACGCCCACAAGCACATATTTACATCATTCTCACATTCAGACCCACAGTACGTCTCTTATTCTGCTGCTATTTAATTGTAACTCATTCTCCTTGGTTCCCATTCACTGCTACGGAAAGCAAATTCAATACAAAATCTCGATATCTAAGCTTAAATTATATGATTTTAAAGAAATTTAAGCCGATCCCAGTGGCCGTGCGGTCTAAGGCGTTGGTCTGCGGCCGCTCGCTTACTGGGATTGCGGGTTCGAATCCCGCCGGTGGCATGGATATCTGTCTCTTGTGAGTGTTGTTTTGCCAGGTAGAGGTCTCTGCGTCGGGCTGATTACTCGTCCAAAGGAGTCCTACCGAGTGTGGTATGTCTGAGTGTGATCGTGAAGCCTCGAACAATGAAGCGACCTAGGCCCCCTAGGGGCTGTCGAGCCATTGAAAAAAAAAAAAAAATTTAACTAGACTAAAATAACGTTGAAATTGCCTTGAAATCAATTTCATTAGGCAGTGACTTCGCCGATGGAAAACGTAAGAAATGTATAGTGCTTCATTTCTCGCCTTTACAGATTTCTTGGACTTTGATGAAATATTGCAAGGTTCAGTTATTATGCTTATTTGAAATGTGGGGCAACAAAGACTAGCAAAAAAAAAAACAAACAGAAGAATAAAGAGTTAAGTACTGTAGGCAATGTAATGCACTTTCGGCACCATGTTTCATAATGTGAAACCTTGAAAATTTTATGTGTGTGTGTGAAGGGCGCCGCAGTAGAAGCTACGGACGCACCGCAGCCTTAAGGCTCACTGTGCAACACTGTGATGAAGATGATTACTTTTTCCCCTTTTCCAAGTAATGGAGCACCGGTGGAAGGAAATTGACAGGGAAAAACCGAAATTCTCGGGGAAAAGCCTGTCCCAGTGCCACTTTGTCGACCACAAATCCCACAGACTGACTCAGGATCGAACCCGGATCTCCGCGGTGCAAGCCCGGCGACTAACCGCCTGAGCCATGGCACGGCCCAATTGTAACTGTTTAGCCTAACTAGCATATCTCTCGTTAAACAGAAATTTGTCTGCACCAACACAACTCGTCACACTGAGATTCCCGCATTAGTAGACAGCTGCGTTACAAACACATCTTCTGTCAAAATGTTGCATCCACACAAAAATTGCTTGTCCTTATATTTTCGTAAAAACGCAAAATGCTTAATTGTTGGTCTATTGAGGATCAGTCAAGTCTTTTCTGTCTCCCGTAAAATTGTTTATCTGTGGGTTACGACAAATTGCTGTTTCATGAGCGCTACCATATCTTATTATTTTTTTCCCCTGTGGCTCGACAGCCCTATATGGACCTGGGCCTCCTCGTTTCGTCGAGGTTTCACGATCACACTCATTAGACACACCACAGTCGGTAGGACTCCTCTGGACGAGTGATCAGCCCGTCGCAGAGACCTCTACCTGACAACACACAACACTCACAAGAGACAGACATTCATGCCCCCGGTGGGATTCGAACCCACGATCCTAGTAAGCGAGCGGCTGAAGACCCACGCCTTAGACCGCACGGCCACTGGGATCGGCTACCATATGTTATAGCAAAGAGAATTAGGCTTACGCCAATCAACGAGACTATTTCTCTAATGTGTAGGGCTATTATTTAACTTAACGTTAAGCTGAAGTACCACTGACATTTTCTGCTTTCTGCTTACAGCCCCAAGACGCTCCATAAGTCTCGTAACTGACCCATTCACCATTCGACAGCGACTGCATTGAATACGACGTTCCAAGCTGCAGTCCAGTGTTTACTGTCGTCACTGTTCGAGAGGGGGCAGAGAGCAGTGCACTTGTACCGCTGAGTTCACTAGGCCCAGCAGAACTAGTTCTCTCTTTGTGCTCACACTGTAGCTATTACTATTCAGAGCAGAAGCCAATCTTTACACTGTTCGTTCCTTGCAATGTCGATGACCAAGTCACAAGACTCAGACCAACACAACGCACATTACTCTTCCTTAGATATTCATTTTCATTCGTTTAGCAGTCTGTCTTACGACAGGTCCGTAGCCTCTTCCAAAGCGAGATCTCCATTGACGGCGATCTAGTGCTTCCTCTTTCAATTTCCAGTATCCTCTCTTTTCCTTAAGGTCATCCAATAGCTGCTTACGTCTTCTCCCTCGTCTTCCCGTCATTTCTATCCTTCCCTCTATCTTTCCTTCAATCACGTGTTTCAGAAGGCAGTTTCTACGCAAGATGTGACCAATCCAGTTAGCCTTTCTTCTTTTTATTGTATGTACGATATTCCTCTCCTCCTTGACTCTGTGTAACAGTTCTTCAATATTTATATTATAATATCACATAAACTGTTCCCACATGTTTCGATCCCCAAGCCATCATCATCAGGGGACCAACCAAAGCAATACTGCATAAAACTAAATTAGCAACTTTTGTACACAGTAGTAGTGTGTTATCCTTCGTTAAGTACGTAGGCTGCCTCCGAGATATTGTACACCAAGATCCAGTACACTTATACAACTACACTACAAAAAAATTGTCTACATTTTAGCTATTTAACTCTTCTACATCACGTCTACTGTGTACAACAGTTGCTAATTAATTTTATGCAGTATTGCTTTGGTTGGTCCCCTGATGATGATGGCTTGGGGATCGAAACGTGTATGAATATTCTATGTGATATTATAATATAAATATCTAACAAACAATATTGTGTATTTTGTTGGTCTGAGTGTTGCGAATATGAAGCCAATCCAATATTTGAAGTCAAAGAACTACACAATTAGCTCTCTTAAGGTAGATAAATAAGAACTACACAATTAGCTCTCTTAAGGTAGATAAATAAGAACTACACAATTAGCTCTCTTAAGGTAGATAAATAAGAACTACACAATTAGCTCTCTTAAGGTAGATAAATAAGAACTACACAATTAGCTCTCTTAAGGTAGATAAATAAGAACTACACAATTAGCTCTCTTAAGGTAGATAAATAAGAACTACACAATTAGCTCTCTTAAGGTAGATAAATAAGAACTACACAATTAGCTCTCTTAAGGTAGATAAATAAGAACTACACAATTAGCTCCCTTAAGGTAGATAAATAAGAACTACACAATTAGCTCCCTTAAGGTAGATAAATAAGAACTACACAATTAGCTCTCTTAAGGTAGATAAATAAGAACTACACAATTAGCTCCCTTAAGGTAGATAAATAAGAACTACACAATTAGCTCCCTTAAGGTAGATAAATAAGAACTACACAATTAGCTCTCTTAAGGTAGATAAATAAGAACTACACAATTAGCTCCCTTAAGGTAGATAAATAAGAACTACACAATTAGCTCCCTTAAGGTAGATAAATAAGAACTACACAATTAGCTCCCTTAAGGTAGATAAATAAGAACTACACAATTAGCTCCCTTAAGGTAGATAAATAAGAACTACACAATTAGCTCTCTTAAGGTAGATAAATAACACTTTACAAATACTTCATAGACTTTTATTTACATATCAAAAAAAGGAACACTAAGTAATAAAACAACGAAATAATGGAGACAATTACCAACATTAGCTAATTGTAACGTTCTGCGGTGACTCTTATTTAACGTCATACCTCGTTGTGCATCGTGTGACAGTGGGCAGCGTTGCCGACGTTTCGGCGGATCTTATCCATTGCCACATGTTGCAAAAAACGAAAAACAAAATCGACACCAACAAAATTGTAACTATAACAATGTTACAATTGTCCTGCACTGTAAGTCCCATTAGTACATTTCTGTCCAAAATATATACAGTAAGTTCCTCACAAGAAGCACAAATACAGCCCATATTACCTGGTCACTCAGAGGCCTACTCGTTTGTTGTCGTGACGAAAATTATTTTTCTGTTTTGTTTTCGTATGTCAGGCCCCATAGGGGGAACACAAGATTAATATACCTCACATATCACTCAGTTAAAGCTTCTGTAAGCAAGTTTACCTTCAAACGACTTTATTATGTACATTCCAATACGAATATAACGGGTTTTATTAATAGTACTGTACATAAATATTATTAACTTATGGACCTACATTTCACAGAGAAGAATGAATATCATTCTTGTTCAGTCAGAAGTTTAAGTTACTTAAGCACCCTTGGAATTACCAGTACCAGGTTTCTGAACTTTGTCCATTGTCTGTTCTTCTTAACAGAAGAAAAAATTCGGAAAATGGGAAATGGGTCCTGTCACCGATTAAATCACAAATCGTGTACTTAGTGTAATTGTGAATTTATTTACACTAACGACTACGACTTACCGAGAACTGAAAATTTACTTTTGTGTATCCTCTTTAAGTATGCACTTATTCTTGCTACACGTTTCGGCAGTAGTCTCAGACTTATGTTCTAAAATTTTTGACAATGTTAAGCATGAATTTTATGTTAAAGTAATAGAGGCATTTGGGCGTATATGAAGGCTAAAATCATTGACAGTTAGATAACCAGAAGTTAAAATTTACGAAGTGTTATCTTGACACGTGACATGCCGTTGTAGTGTTCAGATAGAGAGAGATGGGGCAGTCAGTCACAACTACTCGTACATTTTGCAGTGATTTAATATGTATTATAATGGTTTCTTTCTGAGGTACAACAGTTCAAATCGGGCCTACGCCATCTCATTGTTGAGGTTTCTATATCACACACAATTAGACACACACACACAGCCAGTACGACTCCTCTCAACGAGTGATCAGCTAGTCGCAGAGGCAGCTACCTACACAACACACAACAAACACAAGATAAGAACACCCATGCCCCCGGCGGGATTCGAACCCGCGATCCCAGCAATCGAGAGGCCGCAGATCAACGCCTTAGACCGCACGGCCACTGGGATCGGCCATTATAATATAGATAATATTTATTATAATATTTATTAAATCAATATATATATTACAATATGTATTACATCACGGGCCGAGATAGCTCAGTCGGTATAGCGACTCGCTACGGGTTGGACGGTCCGGGGATCGAATCCCGGTGGGGACGAGATTTTCAGCACCGGTCAAGACCGGACCTGGGGCCCAACCAACGTCCTGTAAGATGGGTACCGAGTCTCTTTCCCGAGGGTAAAGAGGCCGGGGCTTGCTGTTGACACCGACCCTCATCTAGCACCGACGTTAAAGAAAGAGTAGAGCTATGCCTCTAATCCCCCTCTGGGTCTTCATGGCCTGTTCTAGCGTGAACTTCGCCTTTACCTTTTATATATTATAAGGTAAAGGTAAAGGTAAAGCAATCCCATTACAGGCCTGGACAGGCCCTTAGGGTTCCAGGAGGTTGAGGCTCACAGATTTATAGACAATCGGCACATGAAGGTGGTAAGGTTGTCAGCCCTACGCACCGGTCGCCTTTACCCCCAGGAAATATTCCTGGTACTCATTTCTGTTAGAGGCTGAGGGCCCCAGGGCCATAGTGCGGCCGAAATGAAAACTTCCAAAGACACCAATGACCTTCCAGGTTGTAGCGCAGTGCCTCAATCAACTGCGCCACCGCGTGCCCCCACCTTTTAAATATTAAATCCCTGCAAAGTATAGTTGTGTTTGACTGCCCCCCATTCCTCTCTAAAGTTTTATCGTAAGACGTAGCATCTTAACGTTGCAAGTGCTGATAGACAGCACCTTGAAATGAGGCGATTACAACACTTTATATTTCAAAATATTTAAAATTTGCTCACGAGTCGTGAGTTAATAATTCTTACTTCTGGTTCCACAGAGTGTAAGGGATAGTTCTACGGAGAAATAGTGAGAAAATTTCATACTATTCAAACCTGAAGTTGTTTGAGTCATTTATCAGAACTCGCAACTGCAGATTCCTGTTTCTCACGACAAAACTTAATTTCATTTATCTTATCTTAAAACTAATGCAATGTGATACCAGATTTTCAGAATCAACGCCTGGCGATGGTACCGAGCCATGTCACGAGATTAAGTGTGTAGTTTGAAGGGAATACACACAATCAAATTTTGCGTCTGAAAGAAAATCATTTTCTTTATAGCGTCGAACTCGGTTATAACGTCATGTAAGGGACTGAATACTTAGTGTCGTTATAAACGAGTGTCGTTTTAACCGAGGAGTATAATGTAGTGGTTGACAGTGAGGAATTAATTGGTACCACAGAGTGTCTGGCCCTATAACCGAGGTGTCCTATGAACCGATGTCGTTATAAGCGGGTTCTCCTGTATATCAGGGTTTTCTAAGGAAACCTAGTCAGTAGGTGGCCGTAATTTCTAGCCTTTTAACTAGAGGGCGGAAAATTTTTTCGGAATGCTGCATTCTGTTCAGAATATGAAGTCCAGAACCAGGCCACTGTAAGTGTATATACCACCATCACATAGCTTTAATGGCCTACAGAATTACAAAGCACTTCACTAGACTTCTGTTTATAAATGATTAAAGTAGGCTTGTGTAACGACCTCAGGAAGTATAGGCCGATTGCTTCCAAAAATATATAAAGGAGTTGGTGGTTGGCCTGAAACTGTGTCTAGTGCAAGCAACTGTTTTATTTCGTCCGGCGTCAAACCGCAGTAGACGGAAATCTTTGTATATTGCTCTTTAAAACGGGCCTCAAGTTTTATGCAAAATATCGCAAGAATTATTTATCAGTATGTATTTCTTTTTCAGTAAGATTCATTTTTAAGACCGGACTATAGGACTACCAGCAGAAATAGTAACACTTAACTAGAAAAGATGAGATTACTCGGCGGTAAATATTTGATTGCCTCCCCGGGGGCTGCCGCCTTATCGTGGCGGGGAGTTTTGTGTGTCCCGTTACGACCCTCAGAGCTATGCTGCTGGTACGGCCACCCAAGCCAGACAGGTCGAAGGGCAGGGACCAGACAAAGAGCAGCCCACTGGTCCTCCAGTTTGGGGGTTGGGGCATTAGGCTGACGACCTGATACCCGGAAAAATATCTCATTGTCCAGAAACCCGATAAAAACGGGATGCCAAAGCCCACCATGGGCTGTAGTGCAAGAGAAGAAGAAATATTTGATTTCTGTTTTTTGGCCTATGGCATTTTGTATTATGTTAAGAACGTAAGGACGTTTCGGGGGAACCCTTTATTTCAACATTTAATTTTATTCTGAAGATGGAGACAGCAGGTTCCACTGAAATATTTTACCCTCTAACACACGTCGTGGTGTTATAACCCGGAATAGTAAGCCATTGTCTAGGAGGCCAAATAAAATAAATATCCTCCTCTCATCTTTCATCGTTCTCAGACATATACAGGGTATACACAAAAGAATGTTGCGGTTTCAATAGTTTTCACTATTGAAACCGCACCATTCTTTTGTGTATACCCTGTATTAGTGTTAGAATTGCAGCCTATTTGTATTTGCTACTTCAGTGTGGCACCAAAACACACTAAGTTTATTTGAAATCTGTCAAAGAATTTACAAACGTAACATTACAATTTACCGTTTTAATGCAACATATAATATACGTTACATATACGCCTTAGTCTATTCATTTAAACTTTGTGTCATTCATTTCGTTCATTACAATCAGTAATCTACAATAATCAACCAAGAAAATGCACACAATTTTTCATTTACACATTCATAATTATATTAAAACAGTGAAACTCCTACATGTTTCGAACCTCCCTGATGATGAACCTATAACTTTCGAAACATATAGGAGTTTATTGTTTTATTATAACTAGGATTGTGTAAATGACATATTGTGTGCATCTTGTTTGTTGATTATTATAGATCAGTACGTGTATTCGTTGTCACATGATTATTGTATAAAATTATCTCAATAAGAATTCACTGGATTGAGGTTTGTGTGTCGAATTTCTTTTAAATAAAACTTTTTTTTCCATGGCGCAACAACTCTTAGTGGACCAGGGCCTCCTTATTATCGAGGCTTCAAGATTACACTCAGTTACACACACCACACTCGGTAGGACTCCTCTGGACGAGTGATCAGCCCAACACAGAGATCTCTACCTGAAAACACACAACAATCACAAGACAGAAATCCATGCCTCCGGCGGGATTTGAACCCGCAATCCCCAACAAGCGAGAGGCCGCAGACCCACGCTTTATACAGCTCGGCTACTGGGATCGGCTTTAAATAAGACATACTTGTAAAAATTATTGTGCTCGGTATTCTTATGACGAGGAAAGCTGCTCTAAGCAGACACTAGTGTAGGCAGTCTTTATGGTCAGGCATTATGAACTGAGAGTCTGGGTCTATAACCATCCAAATTTTAACTTCACTACGAAGCACTCATGCACATTCATATGCAATGTCTGCGCTTGCGCTCGCGGCTACAACGTCGTGGCCTGACTGGACAGGCTGTGATGTCCGTTCATCACTGCCAGGGCGGCAGGGTTGTGAACGGCTGCTGGTGTCGCGTTACAACTCTGCAAGTACATGTGGTAGTAATTGTAGTTCTGCGCTGCGGACGCCGGGTCGGGGGACACAGACACCTGTCCCGCCGAGGAGGCTACTGTCGGGTGCTGTGCCGGGGGTCTGAACCCAGCAGCTGCTGCAGCTGCGGCGGCGTGGTGGTGTGCGTTGGCCAGAATGTCTGAGACGGAGTGCGAACTGGGCCAGCAGTGCGCTGGAGGACCCCGTGGAGGTGCAATGCAGTGTGGCCCCGGAGGTGACGGAGGCCCGCCTACTCCTGGGATCTTGCTGGCTACACCCTGGTGAGGCATAGCTCCAGCCGCCGTCGGATAAGGATATGTTGGGTAGATGGAGTTGTAGAGGTGAGGGTGGTGAGCCGCTCCGGAGTGGTGATGAACGAGGGCACCGATCTTGTTCCGAAGGATCCGACTGATGGAACTGACAGAAGGAACATTGTACTTGTCACACACACCGTCTGACAACAGTTTGTCTCTAATCTCCCAGGCGAATATGCCAGGGTCTTTCTGCTTCAGTTCTTTGATATATGCAACTACTTTCGGCGTCGTAACACGAGGCTTGCTTCCTCCGATAGCACCAGGCAAGATGGAGCCGGTCTCGTGGTATCGCGCCAGGATTTTAGAGACACATCCGTGAGACACCCTTAGCTGTCGCGATATGTCGCAAGGTCTGATGCCAAGCTGCGCCAGTTCTACGATGCGCAGGCGAACGGCGTTCGGAAGAGGTCGGCCGTTTACGAACACGCCACCCAGCTGGTTCACCTCTCCGTATTGCTGACACTGGGCATCTGTAAAACAAAAACTTTTGTCAGTGGAGACGAAAGAGAGTGTCAGTACCTCAAGGTTACATTACACAAGTCAAATGCAGCAATCTGGCACAACTAAATGTGTAAACAACTACAATTAACGCCTAAGCAGTTCTCGATAAAAAATAAGTGGGTCCAACCGCCAAAGGCACGAAACATTAAAAGCAGCGATCCAGTTTAGGATAAAACAAGAGTTAAAAAACAGAAGCTACTTGAACAACTGTATCACCTGCACCTACTTTGTGCATCTAACTGGCAGAAGAATTGGTCATTAATGCAGTCTAACATTGAGGAGAAACTGCAACATTATATGGAGAGACAGTACAACAATCTTAACAAAAAATTAGATGCTTTACAAAAGAAGAAATATTCACATAATAAATTTTCTAACTCAAAGACGAAACAAGGAACCAAATCTTATACCAGAGTTAATAATTTGTGACATATTACTCTTACGAGATAAGAGTTGAATATTTTGAATTTTGGCTTCCAGTGTAGCACTGAAAAACCGATAACACCTTACATAACTGATATCGCCATTGAAACAGAGAATGCTATTAAATTGTTAGATGTAAATATACAAGGTGCTTATCGCGTTCTGGCAGCCACAAAACTAAAAAAAATTATAAATTCACGCAATTCTTGTAACCATTTACATAAAAGACAATTACTTATTATAAGACAATTAAAAAATAAGCTAATATCTAATAATCTAATACTAAAACAGGCGAAATGTGTGAGAGAATTTCATAGGTTTCTTCTCTGGTTTCAACAGAACTCTCTGAAATGACAGCGAGTTAAATGTGGTGAAGCAGATTGGAACTGAGACGCTAGGCGACGTTGACGGTGAATGCCTTCTGCTAACGAACCTTAGACCTGATGTCGTCATTACGGCCATCATCATCATCATCTTCATCACCATCACCAATTAGACTGCTGTTTCTGATCCAGCTCCAAATGCACGCCGTAAGCTAAAACGTCATTCTCAGACAGACTAAAAGCTACATAAAGTACAGTAAAGTACAGGATAATTAACAGTACTTAAAGAGGTCAAATGCACTCAGGCGACAGGCCGTGTCATGGGTCGTTGCGCGGCGTAGGTAGGTAGATTATTAGACCGACGTTTCGGGACAATATATCGGTCCTATATTCAAGGGCAAAGCTGTAATACCTCACATAAAGCAAACAAACTAAATCCGTAATAACCATACCAATATGTTAATGCTGTTTAGAGATAGGCCTATAGCCATTGTCTATTGAAACGTGAGAATCGTATGAAAACATTCTGTGAGCAAAATGAAGATTTATAAATGTTACAGCAGATGGTACATATAATGACCACTGAAATTTAAACGGCTAAATAAATAACCGTCAAATCTTTTATTCCTACTATCACGAAAACGGAATATCTCGTAGACATAATTAAGGGTTTTTATATTTTTTTAAATTTCAAGTAAGTCTTCAACATTGCCTTCAGAATTTAGGCTATTTTAGAAGAAATAATTTGAATCTTTTTATTATGTAAATAAAATTTTTCACTAAAATAATGGTAGGCGCAAAGCTGGAAATTAAGTTTTGAGTTTTTAAAGAAAAATTCCCATCGGAAAGATTTAAAATTGAAATGAATTTTACTTCGAAATGCAAAATTTAGAAACGAAACTTACATAAAACTTCAGTCATTGAGGTCAAACTGTCGTTTTATCGTTGAATAATATAATTACTGGTGAAAAAATGAATTTGAAGGAAAGAGAAAGGCAGCTGTTTGTCCATCCAGGTTCCGTGTTTCGAACATCAGACAGAGCTACCGAAAATGAAACATAAGTTGAACACCTGTGGCTTTAGTTCGGTTCATATAAATTAAGTCAAAGTACAGTTAATGAATTTTACTGGAATACACCTTCTTTCATTCCTTTTTTTTTTTTATGGCTCGACAGCCCCTTGGGGGCCTAGGCCGCCTCATTTTTCGAGGCTTCACGATCACACTCAGACACACCACACTCTGTAGGACTCCTCTGGACGAGGGACCAGCCCGTCGCAGAGACCTCTACCCGACAACACACAACACTCACAACAGACAGACATCCATGCCCTAGGCGAGATTCGAACCCACGATCCCAGTAAGCGAGCGGCCGTAGACCCACGCCTTAGACCGCACGGCCACTGGGATCGGCCTTTCTTTCATTAATTGAAGTCAATTAACATTGCCTTATTACAGACTCAGGATTGAAGAGCCAGCTGATACTTCAGCACAAGAAGTGTGAGACGAGCGACACGAGTGAAGCAAAACCAAACTCGAGCGATCGTACAAGCTGTTAGCTCGGCAAATTTTAAATCCCCCGGAAAAATCTGGTTCAACAAAAGTTACCAAAAGCAGTCAGACTTCACTGAACTTCATACCGCAATTTTAGAATTTTACAACCTGAATGTGAAGAACCAACAACAAATGTGGTTTCCAATTTTGATACCTGCGAAATTTCTGTGTTTATTAATAAAAAGTGATGTCTAGTTGAAGCGCTGAGTTTTAATTCCTCAAATTTCCCGGCGGAAAGCCAAATTACATAATTTTTAAATAGCCATTCTAAACCATCCATATTGCAGTGTCATGACCAACATCGATCTTCAGAAAGATATTTTGTGATATTGCCCAAGTCAGTGAAAGTTAGCTGTCAGCAAGCTTCAGTTAGCGAATTCGTCAGTCTTTAATCAACTGAATGACTTGGGAAGTAAATTAACCCGTTTCAGGTGGTTGGTGACCTGCGACTCTATTGTTTTCCCCATAATGCAGGCCTGCAAACGCGGCCTGCAGAACTCTAAAAAATGTGACCTTCTCTTGTTTTGATTTCTATTAAGTTTTGCTTTCCTTCTTCTTATTTCTATTACATAATGCACCAGGAAATCCTGCAAAATTAAGTACAAAAGCAGACGTATTTTACATCCAGGCGTTTTCATACATTCAAAAATAACAAATGAAGGCAGACAAGGGTCTGTGACACACGTTTCAGTCAAAGTGTCATGTTGGATTTGGGATCAGGATTGCAACCGGTTTTGGCTTTGACAGGCCAGCCACAAATACCCTCTGAAAAACACGTATTTCCACACCGACGAGCGAATCCCAGACCAAACAAAAATGCCGGAGCACTTTTCAGTGAAGGGACCGTTACGGCGTCGAGATCTAATTCCAGGCATAATTTGGGCGTGTTTACCGGGGGACTGAAGGAAATAAAGACAAGGTCGGGGCAGTCGGTATACCGACCGACATTCGAATTGGACACCTGCCAGCAACAAATCGTAATCGTTACAACTTGAGACAAGTTGCTCTGTTGAAAGTGTAGATAACTTATGTTGGACAAGACGGTCCTCCTGGTGCCCCCCTGTGTCACGTGGCTGGAGGCAAATATCGTGTTCAGAGAGGAGAATGGGGTGCCTACACATGCCATCGTTGTCATCCAGCAGGACTGGAGACGGAAGTCAGAGTTCGGTTGTGACGGACAGACAGACTGAAAGCAATCCGACCCGCTCGTGAGAGCGTCACTTGTACGCCGACAGAGCTATAAGGACAAGCCAGATGTGGCAAATCCTTAACTACTTGCAGCCCTGTTCACTGGTAGAACACCCTACATTGCGACTACATTCAGACTACAGAACACTAACTGAACTTAAAAGACATGTTTAAAAGCAGGAGATTAAGTACAAATACCGAAATGTTTCATTCAGGATATTAAAACGTACAGGTTCAAAGTTTAGTACAGACGTCTTTTCCAAGTATAAACAATGATCGCGAAGATAAACCTACACTACAAATAAAATATACACATAGGCCTATAATTGCTTATCCTGTTTAATACAGGTATAATTCTAGATTAAATCCACTTCGTATAATCCAAGGTTAACCAATATGAAGTAAAGAATTGGTTCTGGAAAAATGTAATAATATCACAACCGGTGGCGTATTTGGTTGATGCACTGCACTAAAAGCCGGAAGGTCGCGGGTTCGATCCTTCCGAATGCACTATGCCCCTAGGGTCGACCCAGCCTCTAACAGAAATGAGAACCAGGAATATTTCCTGGGGGGTATTTCGGCCGATGCGTAGGGCTGACAACCTTACCACCTTCATGTGTCGATTGTCTTGAAATCTGGGAGCCTCAGACTACTTGAAACCTCAGGGCCTGTCCAGGCCTGTAATGGTATTGCTTTACCTTTATCACAACCGGTAATGATATAATAAGTTATCCCAGCGGGATTCACACTCGCCAGGATCGTGACATATTCACTTAAGAAAGGAATTCTGAGTAGCTAATGTATACCCCGGCCTATCCCACTGGCCGTGCGGTCTAAGGCGTGGGTCTTCGGCCGCTCGCTTACTGGGATTGTGGGTTCGAATCCCACCGGGGGCATGGATGTTTGTGTTGTGTTTGTTGTAAGGACGGTAGCATGGAACGTAAGGTGACATGAAGGACGGAAGGATTTAAACAGTTCAAAAATGGATCAAAGGGGAAAAACCCCGGACAGGCAACAAAAAAAAAAATCCCACCGGTGGCATTGATGTCTGTCTGTTGTGAGTGTTGTGTGTTGTCAGGTAGAGGTCTCTGCGACGAGCTGATCCCTCGTCCAGAGGAGTCCTACCGAGTGTGGTGTGTCTAAAAGTGTGTGATCGTGAAACCTCGACGAAACGAGGAGGCTGAGGCCCATATAGGGCTGTCGAGCCATAGGAAAGAAAATGTATACCCCGATTGACATGCTTTATTCTATTTTATATTCTGTAATTTTAAATTTTTTATTATATTCGTTATATTCATGAAAGAGTGACAATTAATTATATAACTATATGGTGTTTTATCGATGTGTTTTATAGTTTGAGCCTGAAGATGATCTAATTTAGGTCGAAACATGTACCGTATTTCATAAATTAGACTCTACTGCCTGATAAAAACCGTTGTGTTTTGCTACAAAACATTACAATATTTTTTCCCGAGTCATTAACAAGCAAAAACTGTTCTTGTGAAGACGTTAACACTTGTACAGCACTTATCACTTGTACAGCACTTATCACTTGTACAACACTTATCACTTGTACAACACTTATCACTTGTACAACACTTATCACTTCATGACTTTCTTCCATATTTTCTGTGAAAGGAGGCAGTTGGGAGTAGCAGCGTGCTTTACGAATGTTCTGTATGTCTTTACAAGTAACAATATCCAAAGTCCTGGCTCTGTAGTTCTGTAACCATCAGCTACCCCTGTCTTTCGCACAAGTCCTTTGCTTTCCTTTTGACAGAATTATTTAATATTTTTCCTGTTTCAGCCGGCTTCACTGCATTTACCCTGACTGTTCATTACAGCCCTACCAGAAAATCTCTCGACTTTCACTGCACTTTACGTAACATTTACATTTTTATTAGTACAGCACAACTTCTCCATATTCTCAGCAAGAAGTTTTTTGGAAACGGAACTTGAAGCCCTTAATGACAAGAAGATCCAATTCCCTGACCCTCAGCAGCCTGAGACGCAACTGTTACACAGCGGTTATCCGAATACTGACCGCAGGACGCAGCTATTAAACCCCGGTGTTTAGTACACGGCCTGCGGAATGTGGCGGTCTGCATTTGGGTAACACAATCCTGCTATTTAAAACCCAGGGTACATGGAGGTAGCAGGCAAAGCTCGGCTTGCATTCTCTCTAGCCGTACAAGGCTGCCGTCTTGCTGCGAACATTTATATTATTATAGTGAAGGTTTTATGGCTTTAGGTGGGCTGGAGAGGCGATATTACTGCTATAATGTGACCACGGAAAGATTACTGCGGATAGCGCGAAATACGACGGTCGAAGTGTTGTAGTCGCTGCGTTCTGTTTATTTTTCCTCCTGGCGTTTCTGGCCTATGTCAGTCAAACAGTCAAACAGTCAAACACGCTTGTAGCTAAATGCATGTTATTACGCGATTTTCAGTACAAACATAGCTGAGAGCAGAGTTGGTACACTGGAGGAGAGTATAACGGGAAGTGTCGGAGCTGAAGGGAGATTGGAGACGGTCAAATTGGGACTTATTTCCGTGGCCTCAATATAGCTTTCTGCAGCTGCAAAATTGATTTTGATGCTAATTAAGATTTCCTTCTGTCTGTATATCACTGTCCTATCTGAGTCTTGTAATGATCGCAGGTTCTGCGCCTTGTATTTAGTGGGTAATGTGGTTTCTGCCGATCCCAGTGGCCGCGTGGGTCTGCGTGGGTCTGCGGCCGTTCGCTTGCTGGGATTGTGGGTTCGAATCCCGCCGGTGGCATGGATGTTCAAAGAGTAACGCTCATAACACGTATCGTGTGTTCATTCTCCACAGAAGTTTATTATCAGAATTCAACACGTAATTTCAGAAGGAAAATTTCACATCAGACAGGTTTCATAGCGAAAAATATTTTCCTATAGTCCTATAGTCCTATAGTCCTATAGTCCTATAGTCCACGGTATATTCATTTTAAATGTCAAAAATGGAAAGAATTGTAAATATAATTTTATTTTATGATTATATAAAATGTTTCAGCTGATCCCAGTGGCCGCGATCTTTAAGGTGTGGGTATGTAAGTCCATCTTTAGAAGCTAACTGTTTCTCACCTAGTGATGAAATTTCCCTCCTCATATAGCTCAAAAGCCTAAAGTTCATTACCATGTGTACAAAAGTCCCTATACCTAGACACATATGTCATATTCACAGTGTCTCACCATATGTCTCTAGGATTAATTTTAATGCTGTTATCGCATCTAGACCCAGATTTTCGAAGTTATTTCCTTCTTACAAAACTTCGTATAAAATTTTTTCATGCATTTTTATTTTCTCTCGTGATTGCTAAATGGGATCTCCATACCTATGTTTGTTGTTCAGGATTGTACCTATGTTTCTAGAAAATAAACGTATTTATGTGCAAGCTGTAAAGTACGCTCAACTGTAACACTTGCACCACCTCTAAAAGTACCGACTGCTGTTGCTTCACGCTCCCACCACAGATTGTCACTCTGGTCCATCCAGTTTCCCATCTTCCTTCCCCGACGGTGCAGCTGAGTGAGGCCAATCGAGTTCAAAGAACACGTGCAGCTATACCTCCACTCCCCAATACATCTTCATTGGATAGTACTGACTCAAGAACGGAGATAAATTTTGTTGAAGGTGTTACGTTATTACTGCGGTTATTATTAAGGTAAAGTATTCCGGTATATGACAACGTGTAGTATGGTCGATATGTACCAAAATTTCGTAGAAATCTGCTGCCTTCTTCTCCATATTGGAAGTTTTTTATCTCTGAAAACGGATGCAACATTTTTGTCGGAGAAGTTGGTACGTATCTACCGTGCTGTATGGCCTTACATCACAGATGACAAGAATCCTGATGTCTGAGATCTGCACTCTTCTGGGATATTACGGAGTGTCGAGTGGTAATCTTTACCGACGTTTCGGGACAAGTTATCGGTCCCATCTTTTTGACGTAAAACGTCTTACATTTCGGTACACATAGATGGGTCACCTCGGCGCTCGCGGTGTCAGACTTTCGCGTTACCTACGTTTCTTCACAGTGCTCCGCGTCTACTTCGACTACAGCAGTGAACGATACGTAGTTTGAAAGGTAAGGAATATGCCTACACGCTAAAAAAAAGAATCATCGAAAAATCTTAAAATCTGCCAAAATGGCGGCCATGTCAAAATCACCTACGATTTTCACACTAAAATCATCTAACGTCTTACATTTCGGTACACATAGGTGGGTCACCTCGGCGCTGTTTTTACAGGTTCACGATGCCGAGACTAACTAACGCACAAAAGCAAGAAAACTTACCGAAAACGGAAGAAGGAGACAGAGGAAGGTTCACAGAGGCCGAAAAAAATTCGAAAAACCGCAGCTACCACAAGCCACGGCTAACCATTACAGAGACATAAAGACATACATATAACAACTTGTAAAAATTTCTGAAAAAAAATACAAACACCTTTCTATCTTTCTTTCGCCCTTCCCTCATTCAAGCAGCTAAAACATTTTAACACCAGCAAAAAAAAAAATCGCCAACATTCAACTTGTCGGCGTGACGTTTTACGTTCAATTTTCGGTTCAGTCGTAGCTTGAAACACCGAAGATCTTTTTACCTTTAAAGATAGAACCGATATGTTGTCCCGAAACGTCGGTAAAGGATTACCACTCGACGCTGCGTAATATCCCAGAGGAGCGCAGATCTCAACATCGCGGCGGAAGCTTGAAATTACGGATATCGTGATATTTATTGTTAGTTCTTTACGTAAACACAATAGGCCTGCGTGTGTTGTCAGTTCTGACTTTTGTGTGATATGAGAATCCCGTGTTACAGAGGAACACTAGCCTGACTTGTGTTTGTATCGTTAGGTATAAAGTCAGTACAAATGAGGTGTGGAGGGAAAGACAGTCACAGAAAAGTAGGGTTGAAGTCTGAACAGCGCGAGATTTATGTCTCAGCATACCAGGAAAAGGGCCGCGCTTTGATCCAAGATCATTTTACCGAAGGATTCACACCAAAGAAACACGCTAACAAACAAATGAGTGTAAAAGAAAAGTAAAAACACCACTGATACTGTAGGCTAGCTAAGGGGTTCGCATTTAAAAATGGAGTGTCAGACGGATGTTACAGCTTCTTGATTGTGAGTGAATTTCCGATAACAGAAAGGTTCATGAGAGTAAGAATACACTAATCTGATCAGTGTAGTGTTGTTGTTGTACCAACTAAGTGCAGTTAGTGCGTGTAGCGGCTACAATAAGTTGCCTGCCTTTAACAAGACCGTGCACGGAATAAACAGTTTTAAAATTAATGAAGCTAAACAGCAAAGATAATTAACACGGCCGTGCCATGGCTCAGGCGGTTAGTCGCTGGCGTCTCACAGCGGAGGCCCGGGTTCGATCCCGGGTCGGTCCATGTGGGATTTGTGGTGGACAAAGTGACACTGGGACAGGTTTTTCCCCGAGTACTTCGGATTTCCCCTGTCAATTTCGTTCCACCGGTGCTCCATTAGTTTCGAAAATGAAAAAAAAAAAACTCATCTTTCTCTTTATCTTCATCACAGGGTTGCAGAATAAGCCTCAGGGCTGCAGTGCGTCTGTAGCATCTGCTGCGGGGCCCTTCTCCAAAAAAAAAAAAGACAATTAACAACTTCAAGAATGCCAAAGAAAAAGTGCTTAAAACCAAAGCTGCGATTTGGTTCAATAAGACTTGTAGCATAAATCAACAAACAACTAAGAATTATAGTGAATTTAGTTATTACAATAATTTGACTACGTTGATCAAGACAATGCACAATGCCTCTCACAGCTTAATTAATTACCGAATCCTGTAGACGTATGTGATATCGATATATTGTTCTTTGCATTCTTAACCTGGACACTACATGGAAGTGAATGGCCACATTCCCACCCACATTACTTTATCCACCTTGATAGGCGCCCTGTGTATTTGTTAGAAAGAAGGTGGCATGATATCTAAAGTCGGCCTCGACGCTGTAGAAAGGAGAAAGTCTGTTCCTTCCTTCAATCAAACTCCAATTCCTGGATGGTTCAGCCCGTTATCTGGTGACTATAATAACCGCACTATCCTGTTACAATTAATTATTTTTTTTCAATGGCTCGACAGCCCCTTGGGGGCCTAGGCCACCTCATTTTTCGTGGCTTCACGATCACACTCAGACACACCACACTCGGTAGGAATCCTCTGGACGAGGGACCAGCCCGTCGCAGAGACCTCTACCTGACAACACACAACACTCACAACAGACAGACATCCATGCCCCGGCGGGATTCGAACCCACAATCCCAGTAAGCGAGCGGTCGCAGACCCACGCCTTAGACCGCGCGGCCACTGGGATCGGCACCGTTAAATAACAGAAGAATAAATAGCATAAGACTTTTAAGGTGCAAGCTCTGTAGTAAGTGCTTGTGTTTTGCCCGGGACATAAACTGGTCCTTGTAATCCATATCGAGTTTGGAACACGAACAGAACAATAGCCGGTCGTTGTTCCGGTGATCCGAGTTAACAGCGCCCAGTAACTGCTGACTGCTGTTTGACCACATCGCGTCAAAACGCTTGTCAGCAATATTTAGAGCGGTCACTCCTTCGTCTGGGGTCTTTGAAAGTCAGACCAAACACTACCTCATGTTATTTCCTTTACGATTTCAAAACATGTTTCAAATTTTTTCTGGTCAATCGTGTTGCAGCAAAACCTCGGCATACCACCGCCATGCCATTAGAGCTTGCCTTGTCTTTAAGCCAAAAATTTGTAAGTCTAAGAGAAAGAAGTCTTCATTCTACTGTTGGAGCAAGCTGGTCTGCAGAGAGAGGTAAGAGGAATGCAGGGAAGAGACAGTTGGGGAAATTGCTTCCAACGCAGACGATCAGACTAAGATGATCAGGTCAGTTAAAACGGCCAAATATGAGGTCACAGAACACGCGATTTGTTCCTCAAAGAGAAGAAAAGGCGAATAATGTGCAGTGATAGCTAATAATGTGCAGTGATAGCTAATAATGTGCAGTGATAGCTAATAATGTGCAGTGATAGCTATTCAATGCGAGCCTCACATTTGTTTCTAAGGAAGATTACCGTCTGCTGAATTGAGACACCCCATAGTCTGTTATAAATTTACCGACGTTTCGAGCGGACGTACTACCTCCATCTTCAAGGTAAAAGATCCTTTTACCCTGAAATGTTTCGTACAGTTTTACAAGACCCCACGGCGTCACAACCCAGAAGACGGTAATCCTTAACCTTTGTGTCCACTGTTCTTTCTCTCCTCTTCTGCTATCCAAATAGACCGGGTAGCTCAGTCACTATAGTGCCTAGGCTATGGGCTGGGCGATCGAGTAATTTTGGGATGTTACGTAGCGTTGATTTATAGTTACTTAACCGACGTTTCGGGACAACTTATCGGTCCCATATTCAAAGATGAAGCAGTCCAAGAAGAAGAATTTTTTTGGACTTCTGGGATGTTACGCAACATAGATTGGTAATTAGTTACCGACTTTTCGGAACAACCTATCGGTCTTACCTTCAAGAGTCAAGCAGAACAAAAAGAATGCCGGGAACACTTAGATGCGCAGTTATTTTGGAAATGGTGTGGGCGGCGAATGGTTCTCGGAGACCGTGAGGCTGTTCCCTGCATTGTTCTTGAACTGCTTGACCCTTGAAGACTACAACAATAGAATGTCTCGAAACGTCGGTAGCTAAGTACGAATAATAATATATATAATATAATAAGAGTATAATAATAGTAATAATAATAATATAAAGTGTAATATCCCAGAAGAGCGAAGATCTCACTTATACCGCGGCGGTAACCTGAAATCACGCAACTAAACAACTAACTACATAAAATATAGATAAATTTTGGAATACGATCACGTGACTACAGTGAGTTCATAAGGAACACGTCTGTCAGTACGCCAAATTATGCGGCGTGTGACTTAAGCGATCGTAGGCAACACGTTGCTGCCGATAGTCACAGTAAGCGCCTTATCACATCGACAGTAAAATTACTGAGTTCATTGATTGGGTTCATTCTACTAAACTCAGCACATCACTGGAGGCTATGAACTCAGCTAGAACACGATACACATTATTTCGTTGAGTGTGGCGATATCTCTGCATTGTTCGTCAGAGCTCCACATTAACGCCGAAATTACTCACCGAATTAGTCGCCAGGAACTCGGTCTGCTGTCGCGTTCCGGCCAAGATATTCTGCGTAGGTCATCTGGTCACTTGGCCGTAGAAAAGACGGCACGGCCATGAAAGGCACGTGTATGAGTGACACGTGTTACACTTTACAAACCCACGAAAATTATCTGACTTAGACTCACATGTATGCTTATTTATCGACGCTAGGAGTAACTGAGAATATACGTAGTTCAGTGATCGGAGGGATAGTGAGCAATGTTTGGAAGGAAAGGGTCATGACATGACCTTACGAACTGCACAGACAGCTGAGCGGGGGCGCTAAAAAAAATATAAGAATGTGCCAGTAGCTGTAGTTGCTCTTAAACTGTTTCCTGTTTAACTAAAATTTAAACGCAAGATGCTCCCTTGTGTTTACACACTAGCCGAATACCGGTAGCCGCGCGGTCTAAAGCGTCGGTCTACAGCCGCTCGCTTGCTGGGATTGTGGGTTCGAATCCCGCTGGGGCATGGATGTCTGTGTCTTGTGATTGTTGTGTTTTTTCAAGCAGAGTTATCTGCGACAGGCCGATCCCTAATCCGGAGGGGTCCTACAGAGTGTGTGTGCGCCATTGAGTGTGACAAGATGCAACACTAACCCTTTACACTTACAGTGAGTAGGTAGAAAGAGGTTAGAGTAAGAAAGAAAGAAATATAAGTTTTAAAACTTTCGCGGCGACATGATTCAATATAGTTTTCTAGAAAACTATATTGAAAGAAAGGAAGTTTATACATTGATTGGTTAATTAGTGAGTCGTCGGGCAAAACTCTATGTTTATTATGTAACAATAAGCTAAATATATGTGTTTTAGTTCCGATGGACTATCGTCAGGCTATGTGTTAAAATTAGAAAAGGAAGATGAAATTGTAAACAACACAATATGGTGTTTATGGTGTTTAAATTTATCTCTTCTTCTCTGTGATTTTATGAATAGCCCGACGTTTGTCCGTCAGGACTGGAACATGTACATCTATTACTATATATATTTATATATTGTATATTATTATATAGTGTATATTATTATATATTGTATATTATTATATAGTGTATATTGTATATTATACATTATATACTATATTTTTTCTAATAAATTACATTATTCTTACACGATAATTAAACCTACAGTTTTGTGTGACTTTGACCCATTAATTAACAAATTAATTACGTATTCTACTCGGTCTAGAGAAAGCATGAGAACGGTTGGTGGGAATTCAAGTCAGCCACCTGCTCCCCCAACAGGCCTACAGTGCACACTTCGCCTCTGTCTACACAAATAACGAACGGAGGGCCAAAGAGACAGTCTGTAGACGTAAGGAAAGACGGAATGATGGGATGTGGGCAAGGGACCCTCATAGGCAGACGGGTGCGGTAGAAATAATGTTTATTCTTTCCTTGACCCGACTAAAAATTGACACTTCTTCCATTCTTGTCCCTAAATCATGAGACTCTGACCTGTGTTCTTTTAAGTCATTAGCCAGCAGATGTATTATCCAAACTAATATTTACGTCATTAGCCAGCAGATGTATTATCCAAACTAATATTTACGTCATTAGCCAGCAGATGTATTATCCAAACTAATATTTACGTCATTAGCCAGCAGATGTAATATCCAAACTAATATTTACGTCATTAGCCAGCAGATGTATTATCCAAACTAATATTTATGGCGGTGTTTCGTCTCCGACTTCCAATAATATGTCAGCATTTGGAAGTACATTGAGTGTTGGTGCTCCAGGAAGGAACGCATATCTTCGTCTCTCGACAGTATTCCTTCCACCTACAGCTACGTCAACAATTGCACCCTGCGACACTGCCAACTCACCGTCACCGCAGTAAGCAATGTTACATTCCACAAATATCAGCCTCTCACAGCGGTTCTGTGTCAATGCCGATCATCTTTTCGGTCATTGCATTGCGTTAACATGCAAACTATTGTCGACGTGTTTTCCTTGAGGGTAAAATGCGGCCGGCGCTTAGAGCTGACAACTGTACCGTCCTAGTTGTGCCGAATGTCAATGTAAGGCTGGAAACCTAACTTTACGCCCCTCTCTGAGTTTTCATGACTCGTTACTGGAAAGCTTTTGTGGTCGACGTTTCGCAGACGCTTCTTGTTTCCATCTGCAAGGTACAATGGATCATGCACCTGCAGTTTTGATTGACATGTGATCATGTAGTCCAGACCAAAATGTTGGTAGAATTTCAAACGTCTGGCAGATGGAGGCCAAGGCTCCTTGACACACACTCATAGTGCTATAAATTGTAGTTACTTTATTTTCAAACTCAAAAAGAAGACCTGAAGCAAGCAACAAGCACATAGTCGAAACGTCAGACATTGCGGTACCGTCACAACGTGGGCCATAAATACAATGCAATGTTGGCTTCTTGCGAAAGTAAGAAAGGAAAGCGGCGGTTTGACGTCTTCCGCTTGCTAGTAATTACAATAAATACTATTTTCCGGAGCGTAATAGCCTGTAGTCTAGTAGAAATTTGGCTACGTTTCGAAGAAACATATTCCTACCTTCTTCAGAACAGGAGACACAGGCAGCAATTTCCACCGAAAACTTTATAAATCTTTAACAGACTTCACGGTTTCACAAATCAGAAGGCGATACTCTTGATATCAATGGAATTTCCTGTTCCATAAAAGGTGGAAATTTGCTCGACTACATGAGCTACTGCCAGCTCGACTAAATGAGCTACTGCCAGCTCGACTACATGAGCTACTGCCAGCCTCTCAACGACTTTGCTCTTGTAAGTCAAAGTTTTGTCATACGTAAGTTGTTAAGTCGCCGATCGCAGTGGCCGCGCGGTCTAAGGCGTGGGTCTTCGGCCGCTAGCTTGCTGGGATTGTGGGTTCGAATCCTACCGGGGGCATGGATGTCTGTCTCTTGTGACTGTTGTGTGTTGTCAGGTAGAGGCCTCTGCGTCGAGCTGGTCCCTCGTACAGAGGAGTCCTACGACTGTGGTGTGTCTCTCAGTGTGATCAAAAGAAATTACAAACCTCGACACTGAAACGGGAAAACCGGAGTAGGTAGAAGAGGACGACTAAAAAAAAGTTGTTAAGTCAAATGAGATAATAAAAAGGGAAAAACTTTCATTTGACGTAGAAAGTGATAAAAAGTAAAGGTACAGCAATCCCATTACAGGCCTGGACAGGCCCTTAGGGTTCCAGGAGGTTGAGGCTCCCAGATTTCTAGACAATCGGCACATGAAGGTGGTAAGGTTGTTAGCCCTACGCACCGGCCACCTTTACCCCCCGGAGATATTCCTGGTACTCATTCCTGTTAGACGCTGAGTTAACCCCAGGGTCTGTGGTCGGAAGCAGTACGTCAATGAAAATTCCCAATGACAACATCGGGAATCGAACCCGTGACCTTCCGGCTTGTAGCGCAGTATCTCAACCAAATGTACCACCGCGTGCCCCCATTGAAAATGGGAGAGAAGCTTAATATTAAGATGGATAAAGTGAAGTTCTTAAGGCGGTATATATGGCAGTTATTGTCTTTTGTGTTGTAACGCTACGTAGTGCGATAAAAAATTGTTATAACTCGCTGTGCTGATTCCAGAACACTGGAACCTTATAAAGATGGATTTTAAAAAAATAATGATATTTTAAAATTGAAGGTGAATAGTACTAGCTCAAGATCTTTTCCCATGGCAGCCATGGGACTCGCCCAGTACTCTGATATTGTGCTCTTAACCTTCCACAGATTCTGTTCTCTCCACTTGCATTCCTCAGCTATATAAAATTTACATTATTTCTCATGTTATTTGGAACTCAACTGCCACTCTGAAACATCCAGCAATTTAATTTCAACTACACATATTTTGTAAACATGCCAAAGTGCCCCATCTCTTTGATACGTTATATTTAGGTTTGCTCAAACATCTGGGTAAGCAAGCTGACTCAAACGGATGCCAGTTTCTTGCTGCAATTAGGAGAGAAAAGGATGAGGTAAAGAAAGTTTTATCTTTTCGTGTTAAATGCAGTAGTCACAATGAAAATTTGGTGCGGTGAGATTTATTGTGCATTTGCTTAAGGCTAGGTCTATAAGAGATTTATATTATCCAGGGTCGTGAAGATTCTAATTGCGTTGCTCTGTCTTGTGACGCTGTCGCCTACACGTAGGCAGCAGTCAGTGTAGTGGTTGAAAATACTGGTGCCATCTTCATAATAGAAACTGGTGATATATATTTGGTCCTCGTATTTGTCGTATAATAAATATTGAACATTGTACTGCCTTAGAAATGAGGCACTGCGCTATAAGCCGGAAGGTCGCGGGTTCGATTCCCGATGGCGTCATTGGAATTTTTAATTGACATACTCCTTCCACTATGGCCCTGGGGTCGACTCAGCCTCTAACAGAAATGAGTACCAGGAATATTTCCTGGGGGGTGAAGGTGGTCGGTGCGTAGGGCTGACAATCTTACTACCTTCATGTGCCGATTGTCTAGAAATCTGGGAGCCTCAAAACTCGTGGAAGCCTAAGGGCCTGTCCAGGCCTGTAATGTGATTGCTTTATTGCCGTAGAAATATCCTACTATTAATGTGACGTAACACAACTACTTACTGGCATTGTTTGTGACATCTAAGAGATTTTTTATCACACAACAAAATCAGTTCCAAAAAAAGACATATGCCAATTTAATGGAGTCAGACACATTTCTGAAACTTTACAGTCAGTTGAAGTAGGTCGATATGAGGTGTCAGTAGTAATGTAAGCACTTAAGCACGGCTTCACGGAGAGCCAGACACAGAACACAGTGTGTGGTATTGTGGGTTATGGCATCGTGCTGTACTATCGTGAGTAGCACGAAAGATTCGGAAGAAAATAATGCCTTGGTAAGATAACGTCAACCCTGAAGATGGAGGCAGTATGTTCCACCTATCTACAAGATTACAACAAAGACTCTTTTCACCATCAAAATGGACTTAAATTTAAGGAAGAAACTAGTAAAGTGTTACATTTGGAGCATAGCTTTGTGTGGTGCTGAAACGTGGACACTTCGGAAAGTAGATCAGAATTTTGAAATGTGGTGCTGGAGAAAAATGGAGAAGGTCAGTTGGACCGATCGTGTGAGAAATGAAGAAGTATTACACAGAGTGAAGGAGGAGAGGAATATCGTACATACAATAAAAAGAAGAAATGCTAACCGGATTGGTCACATCTTGCGTAGGAACTGCCTTCTGAAACACGTGATTGAAGGAAAGTTAGAGGGAAGGATAGAAATGACGGGAAGACGAGGGAGAAGACGTAAGCGGCTACTGGATGACCTTAAGGAAAAGAGAAGATACTGGAAATTGAAAGAGGAAGCACTAGATCGCACCATGTGGAGAACTTGCTTTGGAAGTGGTTACGGACCTGTCGTAAGACAGACTGCTGAATGCATGAATAAATGAATGTTTTGTCACCATATGTCTTGTATGTTCAATGTCCATCGAAAATGGACCACTGAAATCTTAAGCTTTTTTTGTGATGTACCTATTGTATTATTACGAAAGAACCAATTGCGTATACTATATATTTATTTATTCGTTTAATTAACAAACAGTTATGATTATAATAATCCCAGTCGCAAGCCAACGATCCAGTAGACCAAAATTTACATTTTCTTACACAAACTTTCAACAGAATCTAACCGAAAGGCACCTTGCTTCAATAAACACCACATAACTGAAGTGTGTCAGTGTAGGTCCACTCATTCTTAACCTCAGCACTTGACAGGTATGACTTGCAAGCATAAGGAGCCAGCAGCTGTACTCCAGGGAAAGAAGCCACGGCACCAATTGCATAGAAGTCTCGATAGACTCAGGTTCTATCCGGACGCTTTGAAGAGGCGAAAAATCTCTTGCTTCTGCCGGGAATATGAGCCACACGCACGGTCGTCCTGCCTTTAGTCTAGTCATTATACAACAGTATCATTCTGCTTCGTTAGAGATAAGAGTTTTATAATTCGTAGGCCTACTATTGTCACGTTATATTCACCGTGTATTACGATAACAAATCAAAAGTTTAAAAACCAACACATGCACTGTATTCTTACAAGTAAGTCAAATGCCCCTACATATGTTTCGGCTTCAACGAACCATCTTCAGGGGGTCAAAGTTCTACATGTACTCGACATCCATTAGTTCATTCATAAGCACCTCATACATCAACACAAAACAAATTCTTAATTCCCAATTGATCAGGACACCACCATCAGCCTTCCAAACATACAAAAGCCAGAGAATTATCTTTCATGTTTTATGTATAAAAGGTTAAAAGTTTCTTTAAACTTACATATATATTGTTATATACATATATACTAATATCCGTTCATATTTCCACAGGGTACGTTCAACCTACATTGGATAATTTTTTTTTGTATGGCTCGACAGCCCTATATGGGCCTGGGCCTCCTCGTTTCGTCGAGGTTTCATGGTCACACACACTTTAGACACACCACAGTGGGTAAGACTCCTCTGGACGAGTGATCAGCTCGTCGCAGAGACCTCTACCTGACAACACACAACACTCACAACAGACAGACATCCATGCCCCCCGGTTTTTTTTTTTCCTGTCCCGATTTTCCCTTTGATCCATTTTGTACTTTTAAATCCTTCTGTCCTTCATGTTCCATACTACCGTCCTTATACAACAACACAACACAAACATCCATGCCCCCAGTGGGATTCGAACCCACGATCCCAGCAAGCGAGCGGCCGAAGACCCACGCCTTAGACCGCGCGGCCACCGGGATCGGCCTACATTGGATAATCCGTATACAAAAACAGGACTGCCATGAATTTATAACAAATATGTATATGCAATGTTAAAGAAACTTTTAAACTTTTACACATATAACATGAAAGATAATTACAACTCATTCCCTGGATTTTACATGTTTGGAAGGCTGATGTTGGTGGTGTTCTGATCAATTGGGAATTAAGAATTTGTTTTGTGATGATGTATGAGGTGCTTATGTCGAGCATATGTAGAACTTTGACTCCCTGAAGATGGCTTGTTGAAGTCGAAACATATGTAGGGGCATTTGACTTACTTGTAAGAATACAGTGCATACGTTGGTTTTTAAACTTTTGATTCTTAGGTCTACTGTTCAGCAGATGTCTTTAGGGTGATCAAACAGACGTGAATGATTTGTTCAGACTGTACAGTTCCGAATTTTAGGTTGCAGACTGAGAATTTGAGGGACGGAACATATAGCAGGCAATGGGCCTGAGAAAAACCTCCTAAGTATTAGCCAGGAATTCTAAAAAAAATAAGATACAAGCCTAAGCTGAAGAAAATGTTCGTACTAAGTCTAATGCTAACGCTCTGTGATGCAGAGAGTGCCTACTGGATCAAGTGCCTCAAAATAGGGTCCCTTGGCCTAATACTGTAAACAGAGTAATATAAGGTCGTATTATGTAAAAGGCGGAAATTTCTTGTCCAACTGAAGAGATATAAGCGTAGGCTCTTCAGAAAGGTTTTTAGTCCATAGAATTATATGGTTATTTAGTTGTTAGGACAGCTGATTACGATAATAGAGATAATTTGTTTGTTACTAATATCGATGTACTTCCTCTACAGCCTTTACGCCGACAACTTTCTATGGAAGCCTGTCAAGCAGAAGTTTAAAACAAATCAGTCCAGCACTTTAGACGCTGATGCCTTTGAGAACTGCGCTCTTCTGGGAGTTTACACGGCGTGGATTATTATTTTCTTACAGACGTTTCGAAACAACCTATCGGTATCATTTTGAAGGGTAAGGCTGTCTTCTGCTTTACCCTTGAATAAGGGATCCGATAGGTTGTTCCGAAACCTCGGTGACAAACTATCAATCCACGCTGTGTAAACTCCCAGAAGAGCGCAGTTCTCATTTACACCGCGGTGGAAGTCTGAATTCACGCTGCTGCTCTGTTACAGACAGACAGACAGACAGACAACGTGACAAACAAACGGACGGACAGACATCACCTCCAAATAAGACATTATCTTCGCTTTATAAAGAACAACTGAAATTATAAGAATGTGTTATAAATGGATTTCTTTCTCATGGAATTTTACAAATCCAAATTTAGATGGCTTAAATCTCTTTAAGCGTGGTTTTCTGCTAGATTCTCCTATGTTTACGTGAAATAATGGACTGTGTCGAACACATTTTAGGTGCCAGCCAGCAGTGACTTAACTTCTTTTATTTGCTTACCCCTCACATTCCTGCAACGTCACTGCACCCCAAAGTGAGTAATGTTCCTCCCCCTGCCATGCAGCTACCTCTCCGACCCTCTTGTCACTTACCCGTGGCGGATGTGTGAGATAGGGATGCCTGGCTTAGAACTCAGGCCCGCCTTTACGTCACCTAAGATTTGTTACACTTCATTCCTCAGGCCAGGCTATTTTAGCGCGTGAAACAATTACAGAGCCTCCGTGACACTTAAAGCTGTCCAACTAAACACGCAGCTTGTGCGCTTTACCGCTACCATTTCCTTAGGCAAACACTTTAATTAAACCTTTCAAAGCCTAGCGGTAACTTTACATACCACCAGGGCACGCGGTGGCGCAGTTGGTTGAGGCACTGCACTAAAAGCCGGAAGGTCGCGGTTTCGATTCCCGATGGTGTCAGAATTTTTCATTAATATAATCTTTTCAGTCGCACTATGGCACTCACACTCTAACAGAAATGATTACCAGGAGTATTTCCTGGGGGGTAAAGAAGGCCGGTGCGTAGGGCTGATAACCATACCACCTTCATGTGCCGATTGTCTAGAAATCTGGGAGCCTCAACTTCCTGGAACCCTATGGGCCTGTCCAGGTCTGTAATGATTGCTTTAGCTTAAGCATATTCGCAGCAAGTCAAACGCTTGTAGTAACTAATAGCGCCAGAATTAGGTTAATGAATGACTGTCCCTAACAGCCACTACACAGCCAGCAGTTTTGTATCTTCACGCAAATCGTGCCGTCAATAATTCAGTGCGTATGATAAGCGTGCATTCATTGGAAAAATACATCTGTCCTATTTTTAAGTCACGTACTTTTCGGTGCCTGAATATAGGAATTAAAATATAGTTGATCTTGGAAAAGGAAAAACGACCCACTCAACAGTCTCGGATCTTGCACTGAGGGTAAAAAAAAAGTAAAAATACAGAATAAACACTTCATTTGAAGCAATGAGAGAGACCGTCACGAAAAAACATTTGTCATTTGGCATGTTAATAATAAGTATATTTGGTTTTAAATTAAAGTAAATTTAATTTATAACATAATTATAACTAACAGTGAACTGCAGGACAAAGCAAGGCTGTTGCTGTTGCTGTTGCAGAACATTAGGCGACATGTGTTGGCAGCTTGTAAACAGCCACCAACACACCCAACATCCCGGAACAGCAAAGGCCTTACCTACGCCGCACCGGAAACCTGAATTCTCGCATAGCATAAAAGAATGTGATGTCAAATATAATACAAAAAGGCCCAATGTTGTAAGAAATATATAATAATATATAAATATATAATAAGTATAAAAATATTTACATTACGTATGTAGCAAGGAAGGCCGGGGTAGCTCAGTCGGTATAGCGACTCGCTACGGGCTGGAGGGTCCGGGGATCGAATCCCGGTGGGGGTGAGAATTTCCGCATCAGTCCAGACCGGCCCTGGGGCCTAACCAGGCTCCTGTACAATGGGTAACGGGTCTCTTGCCCGGGGGGTAAAGCGGCAGGGGTGTGGCGTTGACCACCCACCCCCATCTAGCGCCGAGGTTAAAGAAAGAGTAGAGCTATGTCTCTACTCCCCATCTGGGCCTTCATGGCCTGTTCTAGGGTGAACTTTACTTTACGTTTTATGTAGCAAACAGAGGCGAGCCAACCGGGCAGCTTCCCAGGGCGTCGAACTATAAGGGACGTCGGATATACGGTGCCAGTACACTCAGGCATATACGGTGCCAGTACACTCAGGCATATACGGTGCCAGTACACTCAGGCATATACGGTGCCAGTACACTCAGGCATATACGGTGCCAGTACACTCAGGCTTCCACACTCAAAGCATTTCACCCGAAATTCGTCGCAGTTCGGGCATGCGCCATCCAGAAACTTCGCCAGCCCTGTCGTGGGCCGAAGAATTTTAATTTTAAGAAATGTTGGTATGAGGAGCGCCAAATTCTTAGCCAGTCCGGGGGGCCCCACATGTCTCGAACCGGCCCTAGCAGCGAAGATGGCTGAGGGTCAGGCTGCACAAAATATAAACGAATGCCTGAGACTGTCAGCTTTTGCTGCTGTTGATGTGAAGTGTACATTAGGGAAACCGAATGTCCTATATAATTACGCCGATCCCAGTGGCCGCGCGGTCTAAGGCGTGGGTCTTCTGCCGCTCGCTTACTAGGATCGTGGATTCGAATCCCACCGGGGGCATGGATGTTTGTGTTGTGTTGTAAAAAGACGGTTGTGGACCGTAAGTGACATGAAAGGACGAAAAAGGATTAATACAGAACAAAAATGGGTCAAAGGGGAAAACCCAGGAATTAGTTAAAAAAAAATCCCACCGGGGATATGGATGTTTGTGTTGTGTTTGTTGTATAAGGACGGTAGCATGGAACGTAAAGTGACGTGAAGGACGAAAGGATTTAAACAGAACAAAAATGGATCAAAGGGGGAAAACCCAGGAATTAGTTAAAAAAAAAAATCCCACCGGGGACATGGATGTTTGTGTTGTGTTTGTTGTATAAGGACGGTAGCATGGAACGTAAAGTGACGTGAAGGACGAAAGGATTTAAACAGGTCAAAAATGGATCAAAGGGGAAAAACCCAGGAATTAGTATTAAAAAAAAATCCCACCGGGGGCATGGATGTTTGTCTCTTGTGAGTGTTTTGTGTTGTCAGGTAGAGGTGAGCTGATCACTCGTCCAGAGGAGTCCTACCGACTGTGGTGTGTCTAATGTTTGTGCTCATAAAACCTCGACGAAACGAGGAGGCCCAAGCCCATATAGGGCTGTCGAGCCATAAAAAAAATGTCCTATATAATTAAAGAGCAATTAATTGAAATGTGTAACAATGGAAGGCGGAGGTTATAATTAAATATTATTAATGTGATATTTACCACTATTAAATATTAATATTTACAATGTTATTAACATTACTAATTTTATAATGATATTAAATATAATCAAACAGAGTAAATCAATAATATAATAAATCGCAGGTGGATGTTCGGATTACGGTGAGATAATTTGTGTCAATTGCAAATATTGTTTTAAATATAAAAACTGTTTTATATAATAAAATTATTAAAATATTTATTTTATATCGTAGGATATACTCGTATTCCGATGCTCGACACGTCACACGTCACTTGTTACTGACGTCACACGTCACTTGTTACTGACGTCTCATTGCCTGTTAAGGTTTGAATGAAAAGGGGGGGGGGGGGTAGACTGAAGCCTGCTTATTATGACCACAATTTGTTATTATAATTTCAAAAATTTTATTTGGTGTTATAGCGAGTTTGTCATTTGATTTATCGCTGATAAGATAAAATGTCTTCATTTATACTCGTATAAAGTACAGTTCAAGAACAGCCATCTTTACTACGTACGTATGTACTATATAAGATTTTAATTTTTTGTATTTGGCTTTTGCAGTTGGTACTACATGTACTACATGTACTACATGTACTACATGTACTACATGTACTACATTACTACATGTACTACATGTACTACATGTAAGAAGACAGATCTCAACCTCGAGTGAAGGTCGATTGCAGCTGTAAATTTTATCTTTTCACTCCTTAAATACAGCCTGATGGTGGCTTGTTTAAAGCCGAAACATGTAGTCCAATTATACCATAAATATATAAGTTGTGTTAGACGGATGTAATAGTTGGTTTTACTGATTTAAATAAAATACTTATTTGTGTGTCATATCTGCGGTCTCCTGGGATATTACGCGGCGACTTAAGGTAATTGTTTACCGACGTTTCGAGACGAAGTATCGGTACCATATTCACGGGTCAAGAGTTTCTTCTCGGACTCTTGACCCGTGAAGATAGGACCGATACGTTGTCCCGAAACGTCGGTAAACAATTACCACACGACGCCGCTTAATATCCCAGAAGAGCGCAGTTCTCGTCAACATCGCGGCGGAAGCCTGAAGTCAAGGTTATTTCTGCGTGCTTTGCAAAAAATACGGCGAATTCTCGCCCATTCTGTAGATCTACTTCTATATTGCCAATGCACGTAAATCTGCATTGCTATTGGTCAACATAGGACATCACGTCCTGAGCGAAATATGGAGTCCGAGAAATGTAGCTCGAAGTATTTAGAGTAAACTTTCTCGTCTAGTCACTAAGGAATTAAAAATCGGATTGTTTAAAATCCTCATTTGTTATTAACGGAAAAAATATGAAACCAATTTGTTGTAGGAAGCTTTAAGTCGGGAATGTCCATGCCATTTTCGAACCAGCAGTTGCATACTATTGAATAAATTCCACAGGCATAATAATGTCCATCCGAACTTGAGCTTCTACATTCACTAATTGTTTGCACGTGTTGTCCCTCTGCTGTGGGCTGGTACTGTAGCATGCCAAATGTTGCCTCTGTGAGGAAGTGTACCGACACACTCTAATGACCCCAAGCTGTAAAGCTGAGACCCCACTGAACAGGGTTGGCTGGGAGCAGGTCAAATGTTATGTCATTTTAGGTAACTCCGAAATGTTCCATCGCAGAATGGCTTACGTTATGTTAGAATGAAATGGGAAGTATCCACTTGTTTGTTTATGATATATGAAAGTTTCAACTATTTGGGTAGCATGATAAGAAATGATGTAAATGTACACGTGAAATTATATCCAGGATTGCCATGGCAAAAGCAGCATTCAACAAGAAGAAGATTCTTCACTAGCAAACTGGACTTAAATTTAAGGAAGAAACTAGTAAAGTGCTACATTTGGAGCATAGCTTTGTGTGGTGCTGAAACGTGGACACTTGGGGAAGTAGATCAGAAGTATCTGGAAAGTTTTGAAATGTGGTGCTGGAGAAGAATGGAGAAGATCAGTTGGACCGATCGTGTGAGAAATGAAGAAGTATTACAAGGAGTGAAGGAGGAGAGGAATATCGTACATACAATAAAAAGAAGAAAGGCTAACTGGATTGGTCACATCTTGCGTAGAAACTGCCTTCTGAAACACGTGATTGGAGGAGAGATAGATGGAAAGATAGAAGTGATGGGAAGACGAGGAAGAAGACGTATGCAGCTACGAGATAACCTTAAGGAAAGGAGAGGATACTGGAAAATGAAAGAGGAAGCGATAGATCGCACTCTGTGGGGAACTCGCTTTGAAAGAGGCTAGAATGCATTACAAGTCTGAGGTAGCCATGCAAAATTTAGACTGACTTTTTTCATAGCCTCAATTAATAGTCATTACAGTGTGTGTATGTGTGTGCGTGCACAGGTATATGATGGCACTGAGACGATTTTCTGTCCGGGTAATTCGGTTCCCTTGTCTGTCATTATTCCTCCGATGCTCCACATTCACACACATTCACCCTAACTGTGCCTGTGGCATTATCGCTAAACACGCCACCAGCCACAAAATGTGTTCTAAGGACATCGATACTTTGAACTGTGGGACCAACGTGTTTGTGTAACAAATCGTTTTAGAGCTATCGAAATTCTTTCGCAAAAGTTATTGAAAACAAAATATGTTTATCCTTAATTGTAAGTTAAGTAATATTTATGACATATATTAATGCCTTCTTATCTTTCCAAGAAATTGCATTTTAATTGTCACGTGACTGTTATCTACGTAACTCCATTCTAAACTTCCAGTAGTGGCAATACGCTTCAATGGAGCGACACAGCATAACAACAATAAATATTACAAATTTGCCTGCAAGTCTAAAATGACAAAAAGAGATAGAAAGCGTAAATGAAGACAATCAGCAAGCAGTTCCCAGCACACTTCACAAATCGCACATTCCAGCCGCACAGATTTCTAACCCTATAGAACAATTAAAGACAAAATTTTTATTGTCAATATAATTATTAGTCTTTATAGTCTAACCACCTCCACCTATTCATTATAGGTGTAGATGGTTATTATTGCACCTGGTCACACTCAATGACACACACATACACATACACACACTCGACAGGAGAAAAATGGACAAATCATTTGGACCGATCGTGTGAGAAATGAAAAATTATTACACAGAGTCAAGGAGGAGAGGAATATCGTACATACAATAAAAAGAAGAAAGGTTAACTGGATTGGTCACATCTTGCGTAGAAACTGCCTTCTGAAACACGTGATTGAAGGAAAGTTAGAAGGAAGGATAGAAATGACGGGAAGACGAGGGAGAAGACGTAAGCAGCTACTGGATGACCTTAAGGAAAAGAGTGGACACTGGAAATTGAAAGAGGAAGCACTAGATCGCACACTGTGGAGAACTCGCTTTGGAAGAGGCTACGGACCTGTCGTAAGACAGACTGCAAAGTGATTGAATGCATTAATGAATAAATAGTGATTTAAGTCCTTTCGAATCCTTCTTCTAATCGCAAATTAGTCCAAAAGTAAAATGGCTATACACGTCATATAATTTATGTTTGATTTTAAAAATTATCTTACAAAAATTATGCCCTAATTATAACTATAACATTATACTGTTTGTATCTGCATTTATATACATACAAACATAAATACATGTTCCATGACTCACTGACCTAATTTAAATCACAGTATCCGATCTCTTGGTTTATTAGTTTCATCTAAGGCATCCTAAGTTATTTTACGTTATATTTTTAAAAATTCTAATATAGTGGTCAGCAGGCGGTTTCAGTGGCTGTTTACGGTTAAAGGGTAAATCAGAACATTTAATATCATAGTGTTTACAAAATCTGTATTTTTTAGATTTAGATTCTGGGGAGGGCTACATCGTGGCAAATCTCCCTCTTTGGTGGGCTCCTGAATATTTGGATTAATTATATTGAGCAAAATACACTGAGCTTGCAATATTCAGCTATTAGTTCATAACTGTAGATGATGCCTGTCTTATAACTACTGAACCTACCTACGTCTCTTGCACCACAGGCCATGAACCGAATACAGATGCTGAAATAAATATTTTTCCAGTCCGTGACAAAGAAGCTTGCTGTCTTCTGGGGTGTCAGCCCCTGTGTCGATGTTTCAGAAAATAATATGAGCAGAAAGTCCTTCTGCAACGTCGGAACACTTGTACCAAAATAGTCGTATAATAACAGGCTTAAAGCTGAAGCTTCAGGACCAAAATATCTATTTAAGACGTTTGTGTTTTACTGTTCATTATTTAAACAATATTTCGTAGTTCACGGGTTTTGTCTTAGGTTTATATATTTCAGTTGTTTTAGTCCCGTAACACACTTTATCAAGAACTGTTCATTTCCGTAATATTAAAAGTGTATGTCGGTGATTAATTTTCTTCTTCACATGGCCACAAATTTTCTATTCACTGAAGATAGAACTGAGTCGAGCTCTATCCATTTTGTTGCACGGTATTAAGAAAGGCTGTAGGTTAAATACATCTTATTACAACTGGACTTATTTAAAATCATGAAAAAACCTAACGAGCCTTGAAGATGTCTAAGAAACATGATGTGAAGTAGCGTTTGAGAAAATTTGGCAAATGAAAAATGAGCAAATTCTTTCATTAAAAGAAGAGGCAAGACAGTAATTTCGTTCAGAGCAAAGCACAAGATCTGTGTGCTTGAGGCGTTGCGCCACTTCACGGCATATTTTCCATCTCGTGAGGCAAATCAGTCTCTGGAACAGTGAGCGCGGAGACAAGGGATCGTGTTCTGGCCAGACAGGTGCTTCCTTTCAAAACTCATCTGTAGCAAACCGGTGCCAAAACTCACAGAAAAGCAGAATGACTGCTCTCTTGAGTCATATGCAAGGGAGAAGGCCGTTCAGGGACAAACTGGGGATTGCCCAAGTCAATCGTTTTCTTTTCAAGGAGCCATTGCACAGAGAGGGAGGTCTCTTTTTGGCCAAAATCCAAACTGTAATGCTCAGCGTTCGCTGAAAATTTTTGTGGTTCATTTATGGTCATGTTCGCAGCTCAGACCTCACTGCTTGAAATGATGGGATGAGTTGCGGATGGTAGATGCAAAGTGTCTGGAAGGAAACAGTCGTTGTCTCGTTGAAGTACTGTTCCGGAATTTGCCTGCAGGGACTGATGAATCCCACAGGAAAAGACTGCAGAATAAAGCCTAGAGCGTTACTTCATGCTGCTAGTCGTGTTGAGATCAATTTGGGTAGGACATTCTGCTGAAAGAAACTGACTGACTCTGCGATCGGAATTGCTGCAAAATCTATAAATTAGCCTACAATGCACAAAGATTTTATTAACTCATCTCCTGTTTTTTTATTTGAACTTTTTACAATACCACGCACCAAAATTCTGTACGCACTTGCTTTTCCCATATCCTAAACTCCTATACCTCAATATCCTATAAATATACGTATCCTATACAATTCACGAGGTTTCTGGTTACTTAACACCGTGTCAATATAGGTAACCAATAGACTTCACGGCCGATCCCAGTGGCCGTGCGGTCTAAGGCGTAGGTCTGAAACCCCTGGAAACGCGGGTTCGAAAGGGGTCTACGGCCGCTCGCTTGCTGGGATTGTGGGTTCGAATCCCGCCGAGGGTATGGCTGTTTGTGTTGTGTTTGTTGTAAGGACGGTAGCATGGAACGTAAAGTGACATGAAGGACGAAAGGATTCAAACAGTACAAAAATGGATCAAAGGGAAAAACCCCGGACAGGCAAAAAAGAAATCCAGCTGAGGGCATGGATTTTCGTCTTTTTTGTTTGTTGTGTGTTGTGTAGCTGATCATCCGTTCAGAGGAGCCCTACTGTTGTGTGTGTGTCTAATTGTGTGTGATATAGAAACCTTAACGAGGTGACCTAGGCCTGAGTGGGGCTGTTGCGTCACAGAAATAGAATTACTTACCGAGGTTTCTGCTTACTTAATAGCCTACAATGCTCTGCACTTTCGGACATGTCCCTAAGCACGTTGTTTTCAGATATTTACAACTTATGTCCTCCCTTCTTGTTGTAGTTTTAGGTCACCACAAAGCAATATGTAAATAAAGGAGTTGCGAAGTTTCTGACTATATAAATCTGCGTGAATATATTGTGTGTAGATGGACAATGCGTCAAATTTCAGTCTTGATATTACAGTTCTCAAAATATTCTCCTTCTTGGCAGGGGCGCAAAACCCATCAAAACCGAAATTTAAAAAAAAAAACACAGATTTTGCAGATATTGTGATATCGAACGTTTTACATGATTTCCCATTCAGCCGAAATCAGCCACTGTAGTCGACCGATGACTATTGCATTAGAATTTTGAAAAAATAAATTAATGAAATAAAAAACAAAAAGACACGACACTGTGATTTAGTCGTGGAACATGTAGTTACATTCGTACGTATAGAAATGCAGTTGCAAACAGTGAATTTTTTACCAACAACGTAATTTTTATAACATAATTTTCAAAATTAAATATAAATTATATATACTCTCAGGGTCAGCCCCCCCCCCCCCCCAAGGAAGAATTCTGGGTGCGCACCTGCTTCTTGGCCTCAACCCATGGCAGTTCCCGTAGAGTGTATTATCAATTTCTTCCTGCTTCCCATTCTGGAGAGTCTACACTTCTTCTTTGGTTTTCCTGCCCTTCAGTGCACTGCCTCTTTTTCTTGTGTTCCTTCAGTATGCTACCGTTTCTTACCTACTTCTCTTTTCTATGTTATTGATTGTGTCTACTCTTCCTCAATCCCTCTCATATCTAACCTATTATTTCCTTGCTATGTTACCCATTTCTTAATTTTATCGTCAGTACACAATTCTTCCTCTTCTATTTCCCAAAGGAAAGTGCTGACAGGCTGTAAAACGTGCTTAGAATTCATTCTTTTAAGTTTTCATACGTTTCCAATGGCTACTGAAATCACTATTCTCAGTCTATTGTGTCAATCGCGGAGCATTAGGGGCCTCCTTTCGGAGATTTCTACGGTCATGTGCGTTGATGTAGCGGGTGACCAGCCCACTGACCGCACAAGTTCCACTCAATCCTGATGTTACTGCCAGAGCCATCTGGCAGCCAGTCAGGAGACTTGGGTGAGAAATGGCCGCTGAATTTTGCCGACGGGCACTATTAGTTTTATTCATGCCCGTAAGGTTCTTTTACATGCCGTAAATCTACGACATGGGACCGACGGCTTTACTTCCCCTCCGAAGGAAGTGGTGCTCCGGATTTTTATCACCCTTAAAAATCCATCGCCCTAGGTCGGGATCGAACCCGCAAACCTTGGGCCCAGTGGCGAGCACGCTAACCACCGAGGGCGACCTATTGTGTTTAGGAGTTGAAAATTTCTGATGTGTAAGCCTATTGATAATATGCCAAATTTTCCAGTTTCAAATAAAGTAGATGAACACAAGATAGAATATATAAAATGTTGTCTGCACAGAAATGTTCTATGAATGAATTCTTCGCTGATATCGAGCAGAAATTTAACAACAAGGAAGACTACAAAACACTGTGCCAAAGTGAATAGGACATAAGGTCACATAAAAAGGGCTGGTGAAAAGTTAATTAGTTTCTGTCAGCACAGAACATGTAACGAATGATGCAGTCGTGTCTCGGATGTAAAAGCAACAGAAATTAAAGAGAAAACGCGCAATGTTTTCATAGGCGGCACACGCCCGCATAAACACTCTCGCTAGCCAACTCCATCATCCCAATAGACTTAATTTCGTACCTCAAAGACAACGGAGATAACATCTCATGCAGAGACAAGGACAGAGTACGTAAATAGATGAACAGTTAATGAGAGAAAATGTGGCATGGGGAGATAAAAAAAACAGATTTATTGAAGTCTGTGACGTCACTTGAAGATGCTCGCACACAAAGTAAAGCCTGTGTATCGGACCTGTTTAGTGTTTCAAGAAACCGTTTTAAACGGGTCTGTGTCTGACATTTCAGGTGACGCACAACCAATGTCTATTAATTTAATTAATTATTTGCACGAAATATTTTGACGAAGTTTGTTAGTGTCCAGCGATAGAATGATTAGTGACGTAATGAAACATGAAGCATGTGGATGTGGTTGTGACGTAATTCCAGTTGTTTACTATTTAAGAATTTACCTGGAGCGACCGAGGAAAACCACTAAGTTATCAGTCATGGTAGCTAGTCTCCGTGCTCTTTGGAAAACACGTAGTGGCACAAATAACAAATCGGAGCCCCCCGCAACTCGATAATCGGGGATTCCCTATAATATTTAGTGACCTTACTGCCGGAACTCGTAACAGGGACACGGAACAGCGCCGTCTGTCAGAAGAACGGAACCCATCTCTAAAGAACCCAAGACAGATTGTAGTATCCTGTAAAATCTTGTTTTCCCCCTCAGCGCCACCCCCCCCCCCCCCCCCCCCCCGTGGGGACTGCGGGGGTCTCGTCTGCGCCAGTGGAAGTAGGAGTCTAACCACTAGACCACGACATGCAGTTGTCTTCATATTATGCGTCATTTCGTGCTTCCGCCGCGAGGTAGATGAGATGTGTGCTCTTCAGCGTTGAGTGGTAGTTCTGTACCGACGTTTCGGAACAACCTATCCGTCCCGTCTTCGAGGGTCAAGACCCTTGATCCTTGACCCTTAAAGATGGGACAGATAAGTTGTCCCGAAACGTCGGTACAGAACTACCATTCAACTCTGCTTAATATCGCAGAGTTGAATGGTAGTTCTGTACCGACGTTTCGGAACAACCTAACCGGCACGTATTCAAGGGTCAAGATCCTTGATCCTTGACCCTTGAAGATGGAACAGATAAGTTGTTCCGAAACGTCGGTACAGAACTACCACTCAACTCTGCGTAATATCCCAGAAGAGCGCAGATCTCATCTTGATATTAATTTTCACATTCGTGGTAAAATAATTGTTGAAGGACAGAAAATTGACTGCGTTGTTGCCGTTTGAACTGTAGCGTGGATCAGACTCAGGGCGTCTGGAGATCACGCTTTGGCCGCTCAGGCACTAGGGATCAGACTCAGGGCGTCTGGAGATCACGCTATGGCCGCTCAGGCACTAGGGATCAGACTCAGGGCGTCTGGAGATCACGCTATGGCCGCTCAGGCACTAGGGATCAGACTCAGGGCGTCTGGAGATCACGCTATGGCCGCTCAGGCAATAGGGATCAGACTCAGGGCGTCTGGAGATCACGCTATGGCCGCTCAGGCACTAGGGATCAGACTCAGGGCGTCTGGAGATCACGCTATGGCCGCTCAGGCACTAGGGATCAGACTCAGGGCGTCTGGAGATCACGCTATGGCCGCTCAGGCACTAGGGATCAGACTCAGGGCGTCTGGAGATCACGCTATGGCCGCTCAGGCAATAGGGATCAGACTCAGGGCGTCTGGAGATCACGCTATGGCCGCTCAGGCACTAGGGATCAGACTCAGGGCGTCTGGAGATCACGCAATGGCCGCTCAGGCACTAGGGATCAGACTCAGGGCGTCTGGAGATCACGCTATGGCCGCTCAGGCACTAGAGATCCAATTGTGCTACAAACACATTAAACCGCGCACACCGCAAAAAATTCTTATCAATGAGGCTGAAAATTAAAAGGAAAGGAAATTCGGTCTGACTTCTCGTGGTTTAGGGCAATAAACGGAGTGGCTTAAGAACAGAACCACAAATTGCTGAAGCATCCTCAGCTGCAGCTTTAATGTCTGTTGTCAGTAGATTAACTTGACAACAGCCTTGCCGTAGTCTGTTGCTTCATGCAGTTACTGGTTGCTCTGATATGCTACCAAGTGTTAGTAGTCAGTGTCGCCTGCTCTAATGCTGTCATCACAGGGCTAGTGTTTGTGATGACAGTTTGAATGTGGTCTGTTACTGTCAGGCAACACCACAAATTGCATATTTCTAAAAACGAAGTGTTGAGGAAAAGAGTTATCTGCATCCAAGGAGGATGTAGTAATTTGGAAATTTAGGAACACGTCACTAGATTTGTGCTCTTCTGGGATGTAACACAGCTTAGATTGGTAGTTAGTTACGGGCGTTTCGGAACAAACTTTGGGCCCGATCTTCAAGAGTCAAGCAGGCCAAGAAGAATGACCGGTTCGACTTTGAAGATGGGACTGATAGTTTTTTCCCGAAACGTCGGTGACCAAATGCCAATCTACGCTGCGTAACATTCTACAAGAGCGCAGACCTAGAAGTGACTATTCACCTGCAGAACCCGCTTCTCTAGCACAGTAAAGGAGTTCTTGACATGCGTTGATAGGAGGATGTCCGGGGTGGGGACCAGAGCCGGTCTGAAGGTTTTGGACTGTAGGTAGTTATATTGCTGTTGCCGGTATCCGAACCTCAGACTGTGCAGCCCGTATTCTAGTCACTATACCAACTGAGCTATCCGAGCTCTTCCTGGGATGATCAGTAAATAATGAACTGTAAGATGTACTGAAAGCAGTGGTACTAGCCTAACTTCAGGTGCCAGCTCGGAATTGGTTTAGAAGGCCTGAGAAAAGCCAAGAAAACACTCGACACGATAAGCAGACCGATATTCGAACTGGAGACCTCCCGAAAAAGGCAGTAGTTTTGCCACTTGAGCAATTCGTTCTTTGAAATGAAAATTTGTAAACCCTTTTAGTAGCCTGCTTGTTACAAACTAGAGAAATGTTATACAGTGTAAGAGCAGCCTGACAGAAGCAGTGACAAGATAAAACGTCGAGTCAACATAATCGAAGAAGAAGAAGAAGAGACAGACAACAGCAAGAGGGCAACAGGCAAGCAGATTGCCTGATCCTGGCAGCTAGCACTCAAAGAGCTCACCGACGGCGACCGAAGGATAAAAGACGAAGTTGGCAGGCGTGATTGATGTATACAACTGTTACTATAAGAGTCCCGACACGCTGCTTTTGTGACATATTATATTCGACAGTCCTACCAAATTTAATTAGTAACTACTAAAAAAAACCCTAAAATCTAATAATTTTTGTAAAATAAACTCCCAGCACAGTAATAAAGCATCTCTATATCTGAAAATCTGTCTGCTTGCTACGGAGGGTAATGCAATGTAATTGAAAAACTACTGCATTTGAAGCCATTAAGCAAAGACCGTAAGAGTTTTGTAAACTTATTCATTTACTGTGCAGATACTTATAAAGTTAACCAGTTAAATAAAATCATTCTATATTGAGTAACAACTGGCCTTTCACTATTTATTTGCGTCTTGATGGAGGATGTGTGGAAAACATAAATAAACAATTTGGAATCGTTCATTATTTTGATTTTAACCGTGGTTTTTTCTTGTTTAAAATAAAATATAAAACACAAATTTTCTGGAAAAGGATCGATACTCTTTCACAGGCAACAGAGAAATCAGTAGTTGCATCATGCAGCGTCAAAGTGCCACATAAACACATCAGTAGTTGCATCATGCAGCGTCAAAGTGCCACATAAACACATCAGTAGTTGCATCATGCAGCGTCAAAGTGCCACATAAACAAATCAGTAGTTGCATCATGCAGCGTCAAAGTGCCACATAAACACATCAGTAGTTGCATCATGCAGCGTCAAAGTGCCACATAAACACATCAGTAGTTGCATCATGCAGCGTCAAAGTGCCACATAAACACATCAGTAGTTGCATCATGCAGCGTCAAAGTGCCACATAAACACATCAGTAGTTGCATCATGCAGCGTCAAAGTGCCACATAAACACATCAGTAGTTGCATCATGCAGCGTCAAAGTGCCACATAAACACATCAATAGTTGCATCATGCAGCGTCAAAGTGCCACATAAACACATCAAAAGTTTTCTTGCACTGCACACCAAGGTATAAGTGAATTGTCTTAGAAAAGTGAGCTAATAAAACTAAAGAATTTTTACGCAGTAAATAGAATTAGCCCGCTCCCTTCTCTGATGCCTTATATAGAGCGAGCAGACACAAGAATAATACAACTTAACAAGAACAAGAAAGACGATAAACAAAACTGAAGAACTACTTAAATAATAATCCTCATCAGGTACAGAAAATGTACAGTCTGCTCCGAGGATTATGGTGAGCGGATGAAGTGAGTAGTACAAAAAATACCACCATTATATTAACGTGACCCATCTCCGTTGTGTTGTTAAATGCAAGCACATATTTCACTCAGCAAAGCTTATAATGAGCAGAACAAACCTACATATTTCGGCTAAAAATGATTAGCTATTCCTGTAGTTGGGGTCTGAAGATGGCTAATAATTTTTAGCTGAAACATGTATCCTTGTTCTTGCTCAATATATTTTGTGTTGACCGATTGAAATATTCACTTACAAAATTACCTTCATTACATCCAATCGATTCACCATATCGCTAAAAACCGATCTGTCCCCGAAACTTAGTGTTTTAATTTTTTCTTTTAAAGGCAAATGAAAATAGACAATCAAATCAAAATATTCAGGCCAACAAAACTCACTATATTGTTTCCATATATTCTATATTACAATATCTTGTTGATCAATCCAACATGTTTCGATCCCTCATTAGATCATCATCAGAGATTCGTGTCAAATTAACATTGCACAAAACTGAACCAGCAATACATATACATATCAAAATATATATAAAAGTCGATCAGTTAATATATAGGCAATCTGTTGTGTAATAGATCCTTGGTATAGGGCTACTATATTTTGGAGATTGCCTACGTACGTGTGGAAGGATAAGACAGTCACGGAGAATATCCGGAAAAAATTTGGGCATTTTGTTGGACTGAGTATTGTGTGATTTGATTATCGACAATGCACGGTATGAACAATACAAAATGGACAAATTCCAAAGACTGAACAACTCTGAACACGATATATCATTCACAGAATCATGTACAAGAAATAAAAAGTTTCCTAATTCCATTCAGTGCGCTCAGCTCGTCTTGCCTTTATGAGTGCTACTCCAAGTGGATGTAATTGCTAATGCACGTCCAGACATGCTTGTTGTTTGGTGTTTGTTGTTTGGTGTTAGAGCCATGTTTGACAAGAGCAGCAAGCTCTTTAGCGCGTACGTGCAGCAGTGACGCGACTAAGGCTCGAGTACGTGCTGCTTGAGAAGAGTGTTCTAAGTTCCCTTACTATTTCAGTCTTCTAACTCCAAAAATAATTCACAGCAGCTTTTCTGACCATAAATCCAGCCTTACAATGCCAGTTACTTTCCCGTGAAAGTAAAATAATATACGAATTTATTCAACCATATTATTTGTTTGGAAACTTATTTATTAGGCCTATATATTTAATTTATATTATCGCTCGCTTATTTCATTTCTTTCCACATCTGCAGTTTTGGAGACTCATCTTCAGCTTAGTCTTTACATAATCTTCAATCTTCGCACAACTTCATCGCCTGAGTCAAGATCACGTCATTTTTACAAAGAGAAAGCTTAAGGTTTGACCCCAAAGAAAGTGTAAAAATCTCTAAGTACTCAGCCGATATTTATCAATGAAAACCTCTTCATGTTTTCGGTGCAAACGACATGACGCCAATACTGTATTTTATCTGCAAATTTTCAAGTTGTTTTACAATATTTCTCTTTCCAACAGGAGCAAAATAGCCAAATTTGATTAGAAATGTCATAGTTATTTAAAGGTTTCACTTGTTAAGGTGTTCTTCCTGGAGTTTATTTTAGTTCTTTCAGCCAATTGCTGAAACACGATCTAAAATTATAGGGTAGACATCGTTCCCTTTCGCATCCTTACCAATTCATCCCTTACAATAAACATTATAAAATAGGAAGCTGTACAAATCACAGTCTGCAGCTAAAAGCGTCATTACAAAAATCAAGTGCGTTCTTCCCGTATCCTAGCAGCAGCACTACAATATAACGTGGCATGCTGAACAGAGCGGAGAAAATTATCTTCGTACGTGATTGTTACCACATCCTCGTAAATGGGGCCATTTTTGGGGTTTCCCTGGGCGAAAGGTTTTTTGAAAGAACTGTAACACCTACTGCATATTATATGTACAAAAATCAAGCCCTAACTACACTGTCTACATGTACTCTTTATAATACGTTGTTCCCTTCCTTCTTATGGGCTACCTATAAGTCTAGCTTTATTTGTCTATTTTAAAGTGCCTTTGTAATAGTTTAAGTGTGCATTATCTCTCAATTCACTAAAGTATTTTAGGACTAACGGTGTTCCCAATAGGCCTATTCCTAACGTATTTAATTTTTAGTTCACAGTAGATAGAGTAAAAATTCTCGCATGCATTACGAAATTATCGATATAGTCTAGCGAAAACGTATGCTAGGTTATTGTGCTGACAAGATGTACATGCTAGGTTTTTGTGCTGACAAGATATACATGCTAGGTTTTTGTGCTGACAAGATATACATGCTATGTCATTCTGCTGAAAATATATACATGCTATGTCATTCTGCTGAAAATATATACATGCTATGTCATTCTGCTGAAAATATATACACGCTATGTTATTCTGCTAACAAGATATACACGCTATGTTATTCTGCTAACAAGATATACACGCTATGTTATTCTGCTAACAAGATATACACGCTATGTTATTCTGCTAACAAGATATACACGCTATGTTATTCTGCTAACAAGATATACACGCTATGTTATTCTGCTAACAAGATATACACGCTATGTTATTCTGCTAACAAGATATACACGCTATGTTATTCTGCTAACAAGATATACACGCTATGTTATTCTGCTAACAAGATATACACGCTATGTTATTCTGCTAACAAGATATACACGCTATGTTATTCTGCTAACAAGATATACACGCTATGTTATTCTGCTAACAAGATACACACCTGACTGTAAACTTTTAATCCTATATAGTGTTACTAAAAATGTAAGCCTATAGGCCTAACAAAGGACACCGCATGCTACACCGAGCGGGGACAATTATCTGCCTACATGATTTTTCCCATATTCTATAGCAGTGTCCGTGAGCTGAAGGCATGCAGTTGCTTTGGTGCTGACTACTTCACAAATTCAGTGTTCACTTTCTGGCTATTGTGCTAGCAGGACTTTGAAATGTGTGGCGTTTAGGTGGGCTGCTCTTGCATAATGAGCATAACAAACATAACAGTTTCGTCAAAATCGAAATGGGAATACACGTATCCTGTAACAGGAGAGTATCATAAATACATATTTTATCGTTGACTCCGTTAAAACGATAAATTGTGAATCAAATTATAACGGGAGGTCGTTACGTATCTGCATTCTAATTTGAAGGTAATAATTCATGACAAATCTTAACAAGCACATCCAATATAAAGGTTAATTGTTAGGCCTACTTAATTTTATTGAAAAATTAACATCATGAGCCGGGATGCAAGTGTTTATATGTATGTGTGAGTCTGTGAGTCAGTTTGCTTATTTCGTTAACTGGTTACGAAAATATAAAATAATGTGTAGCATCTGGCCCGGCCGTGCATGCTTCTTCCATGACACTCTTTCCTTTACTTTGAACATGTGTATATCGGTTCAGACGAACTGATATAATCAGGCTCCAGCATATTACATGCATATTATACTAATTTGTTGCTATATTAACGATAGCCATCTTCTGAAGTATTGAGATAAGCAGGCCAACTTTACTCGATACGTCACTGTCCTTCTACAGACGTGACACTATGCCACACAAAGTATACGATATCACAGTCGAGGATTTACCTGATCTTTCAAAGTGACGTTCTCTCCTGAAATCCGATTTAGAACTCACTATTGTTTATATAAATTCTGACGTCTCTCCCCTGTGTCCCATAATTCTTGTCCTACACTATCGCTAATTGGAATTAAAGAAACCCAAAGTCATCTCATATCATAAAACAGGAAACGGGGCAATGGAAAAACAAGTCATATTTTGTAACCCAGAACGTGATCCCCGATAACGCCCTGTACAAAGGACATGACCTGGAGATTAAACGATCCAGGATGATGTAGACACACATAAAAACAGCCGTACAGATAAGAGTCCTATTCTGAAGAGCGTATAAACACATCTCTTTCCACAATATCGTCGGCTCGTAGAATCACAATATTAAAGTACGAAAACACCGGGAAGCTTTGCCTGCGTCTGTCAACATAGCAACGAACATAACAGATTCATAAAATGCGGAGATTTTCTCGATTATTTGAGAAACTACGCAATTGTCAACAAGGATTGTACTCCTTGGAATGAAAAGATGCTATGATTATTACTGTACCAATGCACAATAATATTCAAATACAAATTTGTGTCTGTAATAGAAGGGTTGGCCGATCCCAGTGGCTGACCAGTCTAAGGTATGGGTCTGCGGCCGCTCGCTTACTGGCATTGCGGGTTCGAATCCCGCCGGGGGCATGGATGTCTGTTTGTTGTGAGTGTTGTCAGGTAGAGGTCTCTGCGACGAGCTGGTCCCTCGTCCAGAGGAGTCCTACCAAGTGTGGTGTGTCTAAAGTGTGATCGTGAATCCTCGAAAAATGAGGCGGCCTAGGCCCCCAAGGGGCTGTCGAGCCATTGGAAAAAATAGAAGGTTTACGGAAGATATAAAGTTCTGAAAGAAAGATGTCTGGTTTACCGCAGATAGCGCAATTGGCGACGGAACTACTTTATTTAAAGAAGAACACATAATTTAACTCTTCCGATTTTCATCATCTTCCTTTTTCACCAACTAGACAAGTCATCTGCTCGTATATTTCACGTGCTCAAGCCTTAAGTGACGACATTTTCATTTAATCTAAGTACAGATACAATTCACTACGTCTCATTCAGCACGTCACTGATCCATTCCACATGCACCCTACTTCCGCGCGTGTCTTAGTTTAACGCATTTACTCAACTACATAAGTCAAGGTTACTTTCCTAATTCCTCTACTAAACTACACTCCAGACACAACAGTGGCTGTGCTATGGGCTGGAAGATTCGCAGTTCCAATGCTCTCAGGGGCAACAGATTTTGCTCTGCCCCAAAACGCCTAGACTGGCTCTGGGGCTTGCGCATCGTACTTTTCAATGAGTACTGGAGTTGTGGTGCTGAGGTTAAGAATTAGTGGAGCTACACCTCTCTTCAGTGGGCCGGGATAGCTCAGTCGGTACAGCGACTCGCTACGGACTGGACGGTCCGGGGATCGAATCCCGGTGGGGGGCGAGATTTTCAGCACCCATCCAGACCGGCCCTGGGGCCCACCCAGCCCCATATACAATGGATACCTGGTCTCTTTCCCGGGGGTAAAGCGGCCGGGGCGTGGAGTTGACAACCCACACTCATCTAGTGCCAGGGTTAAAGAAAGAGTAGAGCTATACCTCTACTCCCCTCTGGACCTTCATGGCATGTTATAGGGAGAACTTTACCTTTACTTTACATCTCTCTTCAATATATATGTTTCATGGTATGGACAGAGAGAACGTCACTTTTCCTCCTAAAATACGTGCGTAGACGGCAATATACGTGCTCTTACAGGCATTGAATTAATGGTAATTTTTGTCCAGAGATAAAGGAACAGTGAGCTTAGGAAGGGATTATTCAAAATCTTGAAGGAATGTTTTCGTATCAAAAAGCAGCTGCTTTTTGAGACTTGAGCATATATTTCGGGTAGAAAAATGTCGGCAGAAGGCATCTTGGAATGCCTTCAGACCGTAGACTAATTTGAATTACTTCCAGATGTAGAAGAAAAAGTAGGCGGTTATAGTCTTGAAATGTAGCATTAAAATGAGGCGATACATATTACCAAGAACAGCTGTAAACACACATAAATAAGGAAGGTCTATCATATCAGTCACGGCGAGGACAATCATGTAACAAAAACACAGTAAAAAAACAATAATATTACATCATAAAATACACAAATTTTAGGCTAAAATTACAAAGTCGGCACAAGAAACAAAATGAGGACGTGCTAATTAGGTGTCATTAATTTAAAACTAAAAATTAATCTTGACAACATGGATGAAGAGTTACGCAGCACTCTGCAAGTCCAACTAGACGTCATTCAAATTCTGACCTTTGAACGTATCGTTGCAGATACACTGTAAGTCAACGTTCCGTGTTTTTCAGCCGTTACGATCAGCCAATACTTGACGTGACATTAACACTTTGACAACATCTCTCGAAATATTTGTCAGCTGGATCTGATCCACGAGAAGTTTTATTCCAAGGCGCCTAATTTTATTTCACTAAAAACCAATTCTTATGTTGCTTACAAGCGCCTTACAAATCTGGGGGCTAAGAACTGGAAAACCAATCTGAAGTTGTATGAGTTGGGCTACGATCAAAGTGGACTGTATCGTCTGCACCGATACAGCTTTCTTTTGATTCGCTTTGTAGGCAGGGAAATCGTACCAAATTCCGTGACACAGTGCTAACGTTGTTTCGGATATGACACTTAATTTTCCACGAAAATATATTCCTCAAATCCATGCGTCTCATTGTCACTCGTTTAAGATTTATCTTTAGCTATTTGCTTCCACGCGGTGGCGCAGTTGGTTGAGGCACTGCGCTACAAACCGGAAAGTCGCGGGTTCCATTCCCGATGGTGTCACTGGAATTTTTCATTGACATAATCGTTTCGGCCGCACTATGGCCCTGGGGTCGACTCAGCCTCTAACATAAATGAGTACCAGGAATCTTTCCTGGGGGGTAAAGGCGGCCGGTGCTTAGGGCTGACAACCTTACCACCTTCATGTTCCGATTGTCTAAAAACCTGGGAGCCTCGACCTCCTGGAGCCCTAAGGGCCTTCCTAGGCCTGTATGGGACTGCTTTTATTTGCTTCCATTTGCTCCATCTATAAAGAAATTATGAAATTGTCTGTGGTACATAGCCTGCTTAGTGGTATATGCGAATTTAATATAAAGACATAGAGGATGATTTTGTCATAAAAATTTGTAGGTTTAACCGATATCAATAAAAGTGTATGAATTATAATCAGACAGGCCAAATAGTAATTCTCACAAATAACAGAAACAATTTTATATAAAGAATAGAGTCTTTTGGGATTTGATGCAGTGCTTGCTAGTGAATATTTGCCAGGCCACACGAAATTACAGCCCACAATTACAGCCCACAATTACAGCCCACAATTACAGCCCACAATCCCTCACAGTCGGATGCATGAGAACTTAAAATCTCACAATTCTTTCGTATTTTGCCACACTGTGTTCCACAATACAGGCCACTGCACTAGACATAACAAAAGTAAGCACTAGTTCACACCACTGCACTAGACATAACAAAAGTAAGCACTAGTTCACACCACTGCACTAGACATAACAAAAGTAAGCACTAGTTCACACCACTGCACTAGACATAACAAAAGTAAGCACTAGTTCACACCACTGCACTAGACATAACAAAAGTAAGCACTAGTTCACACCACTGCACTAGACATAACAAAAGTAAGCACTAGTTCACACCACTGCACTAGACATAACAAAAGTAAGCACTAGTTCACACCACTGCACTAGACATAACAAAAGTAAGCACTAGTTCACACCAATTAACTAAATCCCACTAATTCTAAACCATACCAAAATTCCGATGCAGATAGAACAAGAACTATGAGTCTACACCATGGGTGTCCAAACTTTCATGTCAAATGGCCACATCCTTTAATGTAAGCTCTTTTGCGGACCACACGTGGAGAAATAACAATAAGTGGTATACCTAACCGCCTAAATTATTGTGTAATTTTTATAACTTATTCATAATTTACAAATGTGTCCACAGGCCGCATAATACAACCTGGCGGGCCGCAATTTGGAAACCCATAATCAAAACCATCATACTAGGTCATATAGCATGCAGAGGTTTGTGAGTTCCTTTGTCTCCACACACACTCACAGTTACTACGGGCGATAAAATGAAAAAGTCGTGTTGTCTGGTAACATCAGGTTTAGTAATTGATTTAACAAGGGAAGGAAGATTTGTGCGAAAGCTTTCAAAAGAATGTGTGTAGCGTCTTGTACAGCCCGACAATTGAATCTCGCTCAAGACGCGAACAACAAACGACGATTGCATGCCTCACGTTTTTTTTGTGCAAATAGAACCTTGTAACGGGCTAATCACCCGTCCAACACGTCCAGTAAGTGTACGTCAACTCGAAATACCGACGTAAGTGTAAAATAAATTTTATATTTTAATGCACACACACAACTACAGAAAAATAATGATGGATTATACTCGTATTTGCTTGTAATGCAATATAATAATAATAATAATTTAGTACGAGGACGACAAATGAAATGAGGAAATAATGGAAGAACTCTAGACAGAACCTGTGCTAGAATACATAGGCAAACAAAGACAGAACTGGAGAGATCATGTCAACAGCGGAGGCCCGGGTTCGATCCCAGGTCAAGTCCATGTGAGATTTGTGGTGGACAAAGTGGCACTGGGACAGGTTTTTCTCCGAGTTGTCGGTTTTCCCCTGTCAATTTCATTCCACTGGTGCTCCATTACTTGTAAAACTTGGTAAAAAACTGCTCATCCTCATCTTCATCTTCATCTTCATCACAAGGTTGCACAATAAGCCTTACGGCTGCGGTGCGTCCGTAGCATCAGCTGCGGGGCCCCCTCACCACAAAAAAAAAAAAAAAAAATGTCAACAGACTGGATAGAAGAAGGATCCCCAAACAAGTTCTGCAGTACTCGCCTCGGGGCAGAAGATCTACAGGGCGTCCGGCAAAAAGACGGCTCGAGACCGTAACAGACCGCATGGTCTGACATGTTTGGAAGATGACGACGATGATAAGTCAGCACGAATGACAATTAATGGATTAAATCGTAATTATTATTATTTTCATAAGCCGCAAAATTCAAGGAATAGAGTTGTGTTACACAACAACCGTCAAATGCCGCAATAACACAAATAACACTCTAGGTACGTTGGCCTGCACACAACGGTCCTATGGCAGTCCGGATCCCCGGGTCGTCCGGAAAATTTTGGGCCAATTATTGCCCAGTATTTCCCATTGAAGTTATTAATGAATTACTGTTATTATTATTATTATTATTATTATTATTACTATTATTATTATTACATACTGTTGGGTTTTAATTTATTGTTCTACTTTAGTAATGAATGACAATATTTTATACGTTACCTACACCACTGAGCTTCCCCTCGGTGGTCCAGAGTGCCGGATAATCTATACCACCCGTAGCCGTATCTAGTCCGGATTACCGAGGGACTGCTGTACTGTGTTTTAAGGATCTTCCAGTATTTGATAAACGTTTTAAGAACTATGTTTGTATTTTTGTAAAAGGTTAAAAGTAAAAATTAGTAACCCCGCCATGTTTAGAAGATGCCTGCAGGACTTTGAACTGTCCGGCTGATATAGCAGGTCTCTTATGAAGAGCATTTGTTGCTTTTTATGCCTCAGATGTGCAAGAACTGTACATCGAATTAACATCGAAGCTGGCAAGGGTTAACGCCGAAGTAACCTGTAGTTGGGATACTGTTCAGGTTATATATATATATATATATATATATATATATATGTCACTTTTTGTCAGTTTTATGTGACTCGTAAGCGTGAAAGCTCAAGCAGTTAGTTTTTAAGTATACTTTAGCCCACTTTCCTTCCCCAAGTTCAAATCAACATGCAAGATCACCATGCTGTGTGTGCTGTCTGTGTGTGCGTGTCCATTCAAATTTGGGAACTAATTTACCGATTTTTAAGAAATTTGGTACGAATGTTGCACAATTGGAGACCGCCCCAACTTCATAATTTCTGGTTTTGTGCAACCAGTAATAACAATATGAAAAAACCGTAAACTTATATTATGGAAGCGGCATAGGAGCCCCTTAATTTAGGGTTCTGAAACCATGAGTGCCATTAGGCCTTCCAAAAATTACGTGATGTTTTAAAGGTATGTGTTATAGGTTATAGAACGAGGACACGATGACAGTGATATGTCTCACACTTTTCAGTCTAAACTAAATATCTGTTGAAGCTACGCATGTGGAATTTGGTACGAGATAAATAACACACATGTCTATGTATTACACCAACACATAATATTATATAAGCTAAATAACACACATGCCTATGTATTACACCAACACATAACATTATATCAGCTAAATAACACACATGCCTATGTATTACACCAACACATACTATTATATCAGCTAAATAACACACATGCCTATGTATTACACCAACACATAACATTATATCAGCTAAATAACACACATGCCTATGTATTACACCAACACATACTATTATATCAGCTAAATAACACACATGCCTATGTATTACACCAACACATAACATTATATCAGCTAAATAACACACATGCCTATGTATTACACCAACACATAACATTATATCAGCTAAATAACACACATGCCTATGTATTACACCAACACATAACATTATATCAGCTAAATAACACACATGCCTATGTATTACACCAACACATACTATTATATCAGCTAAATAACACACATGCCTATGTATTACACCAACACATAATATTATATCAGCTAAATAACACACATGCCTATGTATTACACCAACACATAATATTATATCAGCTAAATAACACACATGCCTATGTATTACACCAACACATAATATATCAGCTAAATAACACACATGCCTATGTATTACACCAGCACATAACATTATATCAGCTAAATACACACATGCCTATGTATTACACCAACACATAATATATCAGCTAAATAACACACATGCCTATGTATTACACCAACACATAACATTATATCAGCTAAATAACACACATGCCTATGTATTACACCAACACATAATATTATATAAGCTAAATAACACACATGCCTATGTATTACACCAACACATAATATTATATCAGATAATAACACACATGCCTATGTATTACACCAACATATAACATTATATCAGCTAAATAACACACATGCCTATGTATTACACCACCACATAACATTATATCAGCTAAATAACACACATGCCTATGTATTACACCAACACATAATATTATATCAGCTAAATAACACACATGCCTATGTATTACACCAACACATAATATATCAGCTAAATAACACACATGCCTATGTATTACACCAATACATAATATTATATAAGCTAACTAACACACATGCTTATGTATTACACCAACACATAATATTATATCAGCTAAATAACACACATGCCTATGTATTACACCAACACATAACATTATATCAGCTAAATAACACACATGCCTATGTATTACACCAACACATAATATATCAGCTAAATAACACACATGCCTATGTATTACACCAACACATAACATTATATCAGCTAAATAACACACATGCCTATGTATTACACCAACACATACTATTATATCAGCTAAATAACACACATGCCTATGTATTACACCAACACATAACATTATATCAGCTAAATAACACACATGCCTATGTATTACACCAACACATACTATTATATCAGCTAAATAACACACATTCCTATGTATTACACCAACACATACTATTATATCAGCTAAATAACACACATGCCTATGTATTACACCAACACATAACATTATATCAGCTAAATAACACACATGCCTATGTATTACACCAACACATAACATTATATCAGCTAAATAACACACATGCCTATGTATTACACCAACACATAACATTATATCAGCTAAATAACACACATGCCTATGTATTACACCAACACATAACATTATATCAGCTAAATAACACACATGCCTATGTATTACACCAACACATAACATTATATCAACAATTACAAAGATGTAAACTGCAAAACGTGTGCTACGTCAGACAACTGTAGTGTAAAAAGAATGAATAGGCCTACTATGGTAAGGCAACGTACTGAACCTGATAAGCAGTACAGCAAACACTGCAGGTACTATTGTGCGTAAGAAATGGCCTATAGACATTTTAAAATCCTTTGTGATATTCTCTATAACTCGGCCACACTCGGCCACACAACCAGACTCAAAATTACAGGCCCAATTTTACGTGATAAATGGTTAAATCACTAAGATATGATAACCAAGAAATTCGCTACGCTTGTAGATGTCAAATACTATTCAGGCAATCACATCAAGAAGAATTAGTTGGGCAGGGAATATGGCACTTTGGGGGGGGGGGGGGGGGGGGAGGAAGAGGTGAATGCAGGATTTTGATGGAGAGACCTGATGGAAAGAGATCACTTAGAATTCCTTGTCAACCTATTACAAGGGCGAGTGTCCCTTCTGCAGCAGTGTTTGCCAAAGTATCTGCACAGAAGTATTAAACAGATAGGCGCAAGCTACTCCAAAACCTCTTAGTATAATCTATCAATAAATGCAACAATACAAATAAAATAAAAAATACAAAATAACTCAGGTCTACTTAAATATGAAGAAGATTGCTAGCAATTTGTAGGACAGGTTTAGTTTAAGCTGACATTAAAACCGATAAATTTCGCTTCGTGTCAATTTAAAGGCTTAACACGAAGCATGTTTTAGGGTCTTATAGCTAACAGACGTGGTGTTATTACTACAGAATGTACAGACATATGCACTGTGTGCAGTATGACCATTTTATCTAAAACCTGCGCAGAGAATCAGAGCTCTGCTTTCGTTTTAATGGCCCGGTTAGTCTTCCCCATTCTACCCCTTTCCAGTAAGGAAGTGACTGCTGCTACAGTTTCCAACTTCTGCGCTCAGTCGATAAATTTACTACTTTCCTTTTTCCAATGGCGCAAAAGCCTCTAGTGGGCCAGTGCCTCCTCTTTATCGAGGCTTCACAATTACCCCCATTTAGACACACCACACTCGGTAGGACTCCTCTGGACGAGTGATCAGCCCAAAGTAGAGATCTCTACCTGACAACACAGAACACTCACAACAGACAGACATCCATGCCCCCGGTTTTTTTTTCCTGTCCCGTTTTTCCCTTTGATCCATTTTGTACTTTTAAATCCTTCTGTCCTTCATGTTCCATACTACCGTCCTTATACAACAAACACAACACAAACATCCATGCCCACGGCGGGATTCGAACCCTCAATTCCAGCAAGCGAACGGCCGCAGACCCACGCCTTAGACAGCGCGGCCACTGGGATCGGCGATAACTTTATATTTCAAAATTATTACGTCAAAAGCAAAGAGACTTTAAGAGAAAGCAAGAGAATTTAAGAAATGAGTATAAATTGCATAAGGATTTGCTTCGAGGTTTGAACTTATCAGCTATTAACTGGGTGATCAAACAAAGAATAATGCAAACGGCGGGGCACATGGCAAGTATGCGGGAGAGTAAACATGTTTAAAGAATTTTGGGTGAGAAACGTTGAGGAGGGGAACACGTTGAAGATTTATGTTTAGATGGAAGATAGTATTAAAATGGTTGTTAAAGAAATCGGTTGGGAGAGCGTGGACTGTATTGATCTGGCTCAAGATAGGTACAAGTAGCGGGCTCTTGTGAACACGGTGATGAACATTTGCGTTCCATAAAATGCGGGCAGTTACTTGACTTGCTGAAAAAATATTTGCTTTTAAAAAAAGATTCTGTGTATGGAGTTCATTAATTGTTTATTTAGTTGGTTGGTTGTTAGTACTTACTTTGGGCAACAGTGCAAGTTATAAGGTGATGGGGAGTAGCAAAATGACAGTTTCGAAATTGGCTTAGCAATGGGGGATAGAAATTCTTTCAAAATCTAGCCGGAAGTATAATCTCCGCTCATAGTTCATATACTTTTCAGGTTTCTAAATTTGTTGCTCGCTGTGTACCCACTGTAAAAGTTGCATTAAAAAATATGAAATTTCTAGACTGCTGCAGTAGTAGCAGCAGTAGTAGTAGTAATAGTAGTAGTAGTTGTTGTAGCTGTAGTAGGCCTAATTAAAAACAACTTCTGAGCTATCCTTGTGTTTACATTGTAAATACACACTCCAGACAAAAATGCTTTTAAGACCTAGTTAGGTAGAGAAGGTGCTCGAGGCGGTCCCCTGTGCAAATAACCAACACTGTCCGAGTCCTCGTAACACGGTAGTGACAGACAAGCCGGCAGGCGGCGGCTACAGCAAACTTGTCGCCGGTCGGTGTCTGGCTCCTTCCTACCTGCTTGGAAGCGTCTCAAGAGTTTCTTCAACAATACATTCTCTGAACTCACAAAGTTCGCGAACCGCATTTAAACAATGCTGGTATCTAAATTATTGTGTCGTCAGTTGCATGCTGGCCTTTTGTCGAAACATGTTGACATTGCAGACTAATGGTCTGTGGTACGAGCAGTTGGACCCACAAATATGAGAGCTGAAGAGAACTGCGCTCTTCTGGGATATTATACGGAGCCGTGTGGTAATTGTTTACCGACGTTTCGGGGCAACATATCGGTCCCATCTTCAAATGTCAAGAAGTCCTAGAAGAGCGCAGATCTCATCAACATCGCGGCAAAGGTAAAGGTAAAGGTAAAGTTCTCCCTATAACAGGCCATGAAGGCCCAGAGGTGGAGTAGAGGTATAGCTGTACTCTTTCTTTAACCTCGGCACTAGATGGGGGTGGGTGGTCAACGCCACGACCCGGCCGCTTTATCCCCGGGAAAGAGATCCGGTACGACTGAAATCAAGATGAGATTTGAAATTTGAGATCTTCGCTCTTCTGGGATGTTATGCAGTAAAAATTGGTAGTTAGTTACCGACGTTTCGGGACAACCTTTAGGTTCCATATTCAACGGTCGAGCAGTCCAAGAGAAATGAATTTTCCTAAGTTCTGTGATTATCTGTCATGAAGTTTCGGTGGTAAATACAAATATTTAGGAGAATCCAGCTGCGTGTGTCTTCAGGGTAGTGCCACCAACCCTTAAAAAAGACGGTGCAAGGCTCCTTCGAGCGCTGGAAAATACTAACCCAAGTATACGGCGTCACATAACAGAAGATCCGAATTCTCGATAAACTTGCTGTGGAAACCTCAAACGTCGCACGTTCAAAAGTTTCGCAGGAATGCGTTCCGTCCGTCTTCAGGGTGAGTCTGGTCCAGGTGATATGGTTGTCCAGGTTTCAAGAATAGGTCTTCTGTCGGACCCAAGTCAACATGTGTCTCCCCACCCCGTCAGGTTCAGTTCCAGAAATTTTGTATTATTTGAATTGGAGGCGACGGAAGAACCCCACCTGGTCTACTGTTGAAATTGCCCATTTTTTGTGTCATTCTTACCAGGCGACATATAACAAGCGATATAGGCCTATTCAACCCTGTAGTTGCGAGATTTTCCGGACCAGCTGGGACCGGCCCTGGGACCCTACCCAGCCTCTTACACAATTGGTACCGCGTCATTCCGGGGGGTAAATCGGCCGAAGCTTGCTTTTAACCACCCACCCCATTCTAATGTAGAAGTTAAAGAAAGAGTAGAGCTACACCTCTATCCCCCATCTGTGCCTTCATGGCGGGATATAGGACGAATTTCACCTTTATCTTTATAGGTCTATTCAACTATTACTAGAAATTGTTATGGATACATTCCCAACATAGATATCCTATCCCATTTCATTCTAAACATAATACAAAAACAAGGTTTTGATTTCCAGTTCTCCAGACTTGGGTTTTTCGAAGAAAACTTTGTGCAATTTCAACGAAATAAATACTGTGTATCGTTATTTAACATTTCATAGCTGAAGCATATTTTCCCTTTCACGTTTTAGTGCAATGTTATATTGTAAAGGAAGCTGACTATGTTGTTTAACTGCTTGTGGTTTTCTTCAGTTCCTCCAGACAAATGCCAGTATAATACTTTAAAATTGGCAGTGCACTTTACGTTACAAATCTCTTTATATTCATTATTCATTAACCATCCCAACATTCGACACTGTGATATAGGATGTTAAAATCTAAATGACTCCTTAAGCAAATCAAGACAAACCAAAACCGCACTTCTCTGTTATATTCCAAGTTCTGAGACTTGTGACCAAAATTACTACACTGTTTGGGATGTGAAGCTGATGGATAAGTTTCACACTGTTGACACCGTGCATCTTCGTCATATTAAATTAAGTTATAAACCAACCGATGCACACTAAAACCACTGTTTTAAGTAGCTTTATTATAAACTTGTTAAAATTGTACCCCTACACGTGTTTCGATCCTAGGATCATCGTCAGGGGGGTTTTTTTGCTAAAAGCTACAGTCACTTCAACACATGATTTAAAATATTCTATCTGCACTTTAAAACATAAGTTAAAATCTTGTAAAAAGATTCGTTAAAAGTTGTAAAATTATAAAAGCACTGTAGATGGTAGATTGTGGAACTACTGGCGTGTGGGATCGTGGTATTAAAAGCATATGAAATGTTTTTGCGTGGAGCGGAGTGTACTGCGTGTTGTGCGGTGGGGAGTACTACGGTGGAGTGGATAAATGTTAACGATTCGGAGAAAAGTGCTGACGCTATCTGCTGGTGGACCTACTCTTCTACCTTGAAGCTGGAGGCAGGATGTTCCACCGAAACCGTGGTACCTGGTACCTCGTACGTCACAGCATTACATCAAACAAGACACCGCTGCCCCTATCTAAGTCTCTCGGTGTAACATTCACATCATGTTAGACTGTGTGTTTGTGCAGTCAATCACACTGACGCCTTGTCTCGAACTCTTGGAAATTATCAGTGAAGCGACTTTGCTGGTTTCAGCGAAATGAGATTTACGTTTGTTTGTACAACAAACTACGTCAGTGGCGTTATTATTAGGCAGAGTGCTTAATAGAGTCCACGTTTTAATTTTCGCTGAAAACATGTAGGCGTAAAAAGGGGCATATATGGTGATGTGGGGATCTGTAACAGTTCTGTTCATAAATTCATGACACAACATTCCCTTGCATTCTAGTAAAAACAAATTTTAAACAATTATTTGTATTTTACGTGTACACATACGTGCCTTCTCTAAAATTATATCCAAATTTATAAAACAAAATTACCTAGGCCTACAAACCATATGGACAGCCCTTAATAAAATGTATGTTCCAGCTTAAGGAAAAGCATGTAAATTTATAAAGGCTTATAATTTAATTTACATACAAGGCCAATTTACAAACGGAATGTATTGATATTTATTCTTGTAGAAAACAGTAATTACTTCAGGCTATAAAAATGAGGCTGTGTGTCCAGTTTTAATTCTGAATTTACTTGTCAAAATTTTGAATCTTTAAGACATCTGATAAAACCAGCTTGGACGGGTGATCTGTCCATTTTGTTATCTAGCATACTTCACTTTAACCCTTTTAAGGTACTATTTTTAACACTTACGGGCATATTATCTGCTCTAGTAGAAGAAAATATCCTTCTTAAAACGTTTCCAGAATGAACGGAAACTGTGTTGCACGTATTTCCAATATAAGTGAAGCAACCCTCTTGAACTCTCGCTTTTGCAATTTAAAGGGAATTTTATGGCTTCAACAGACAAGACATAACCCTCTTCAGAATTTAAATAGCATTTTAAAAATTTAAGGGACAAGATGGCTAGAGGGTAGTAAACTTCTGAACAGATATTTCCAGAACTTATATGGCTTGTTATGAATTTAAGAGAATCGAAACAAGGTCTAGGGTTTATATACGAGTATTGTCTCCGAAGGAGAGGCATAAATGACAAAGGATTTTTTACTTTGGATTGTGCAATTTATTGCTCTAAATAATGTAAATGTTTCTAAAGTTTGCCTCCAACTTTACCTTGAAGCTGGTGTCAATATTTTGTTCCGATATGTTGATAACAAGGAGATTACACGGCTGTGCATTGCAGAAGACCCGATTCTTAAGACCCACTGCCAGCAACTTCTCAAACCACGAATTACAGAACACTTTCAGCCTGCAATAAACTCAGGCTGTCTAAGTTATCTGACAGACATTGATACGGTGGCAAACGGAACATTACGCTCTTAATGGGGAACATAGGATCCCCGCCTCTGTAGTGAACCGAAAGTCACGTGTCCAGACGGCAGAAAACTGCTTCACGTCTTTCAGCCTCCTTCACTGGCACTCTAAACATGTAACGCTTCTGACCGCAACCGAGGCACGAAGCCCAGAGTTCAGCTGTCAGTTAGGTCATGAGGATATTTGTGAAGCCTATGTGGAGTGAAAGTTGATGCAGCGCGCAGCTACTGGGAGCTCGATATTGCATGTAAGAGCGGCCTAAGCCGATTTACAATGGAACAAGTCTCCGTGCAACTGAACCAGAGTCTGTGTATATTTAGGGAAGTTAAACGTGTGTATGAGTTGTGCGTGAAAATAAACAAAACGACTCAAAAACTCAACGAGGAACACATCGCCGATAACCCAGGTTATCTTAGGAAAAACAGACTGGAACGGCGGGTACGTCTATCCAGAACTGGCAAGAGTGTGTATGAGAAATTGTACAAGTTACGTCATAAACTGAGTCAAGGCTGGTATCGCAAGAATTGTGTAAATGCACAGTAATTATCAGTCTATTGTCTACACGTGAAAATGGGTTCCGTTCCGAAATGTTTTTGATATTAACAAGTTTTTATTACGAACTGGTATAAATTCCTTTGAAGTATCAACTGTAAACTTTGACAGTTCACGTCTCTAGCTGTGATTTCCACACGCAACCATTCATGCAATTAAAAGTATAATATTCGGTCCAAATACAGCTATTTGTTTCTCAAGGAAATCAGCTACATGTTTCGGCCAAAATAATTTTTTGTATTTCCGTGTACGCATATGTTACGAGAAATCTAAACTGCATACGCTAGTTAATATTCATTTTTAAGGACAAATAATAATTTGAAACAAGCTTATTATACGCCAATTTACAGAAATTAATGATTCTAAATTTAACAATATGCAATCCTATATACAATCAGAGAGGTCAAATGCTTATTGACTTCTGTGAAAGAAATGGACTGCCTATAACAAATACATGGTTCAAAAAACCTAAAAGAAGATTGTACACGTGGAAATCACCAGGGGATAGCAGTCGATATCAGCTGGACTATGTACTAGTGAAACAGCGATTCAGGAACAGTGTGAAGGATGTGCAGACACTGCCTGGAGCAGATATTGACTCTGACCACAATTTACTGGTTGCAACGATCTGCACCAGATTGAAGAAGATCATGAGGTTCCACAAGAAAAAACCAAGATGGGATTTGGAGAAGCTATATGCTCAACGACAGGTAGTACACGATAGACTAGAAGAACAGCTTGGTGCAATCAAATGTGAAAGTGGGAATGTGGAAGTGCAGTGGAACAATATCAAGAAATGTGTGTCAGATACTGTGAGTGGTTTGATGGGAAAAGTCGAGAGGAGAGCAAGAAAGCCATGGATTACACAGGAGATGATCAGTAAAATGGATGAACGAAGGAAGTGGAAGAATGTCAACAACGAAGAAGGAAGGAAGAACTACAGAAGACTGAGGAACGAATTGAAAAGAGCCACGGACAACGCCAAGAAGGAATATCTGGAGAGCATATGCGACGAGATCATAGAATTTAGTGGAGATTAAATAAAAATAAGGGATGTGAAGTGAAGGGGTGTGAAGTGATGTGAAGTGAAGTGCTCTGGTTTCGAAGTGAAGTGAAGTGAATTAAGTTCTTGGGGGATATAATTAGCATGTACTTTGGTCTGACTTTATACTGAGGATATTCTAACGCACTGAAATTAATTAATGTGTGGGTGTTTTTTTGTATTGTGCGTGTTTTTTTTTCTTGTACTGTGTATGGGTGTTTTTTGTAAGGTGTGGATGCTTTTGTAAGGTGTGGATGATTTGTAAGTTGTGGATGTTTTTGTAATGTGTGTACGGTGTTTAATATGTGTACTTGTATTTACTGTATGTATTTTGTTTACTGTATGTATTTTGTTTTGTATGTGTAAGGGTGTTTTGTAAGGTGTGGATGTTTTTGTAAGGTGTGGATGTTTTTGTAAGGTGTGGATGCTTTTGTAAGGAGTGGATGCTTTTGTAAGGTGCAGATGTTTTTGTAATGTGTGTACGGTGTTCTAATGTGTGTACTTGTATTTACTGTATGTATTTTGTTTTGTATGTGTATGGGTGTTTTTGTAAGGTGTGTACGGTGTTCTAATATGAGTACTTGTATTTACTGTATGTATTTTGTTTTGTATGTGCATGGGTGTTTTTGTAAGGTGTGAACGGGGTTCTTCTAATATGTGTACTTGTATTTACTGTATGTATTTTGTTTTGTATGTGTATGGGTGTTTTAGTAAGGTGCGTACGGTTTTCTAATATGTGTATTTGTATTTACTGTATGTATTTTGTTTTGTATGTGTATGGGTGTTTTTGTAAGGTGCGTACGGTTTTCTAATATGTGTATTTGTATTTACTGTATGTATTTTGTTTTGTATGTGTATGGGTGTTTTTGTAAGGTGTGGATGTTTTTGTAAGGTGTGGATGTTTTTGTAAGGTGTGGATGCTTTTGTAAGGAGTGGATGCTTTTGTAAGGTGCAGATGTTTTTGTAATGTGTGTACGGTGTTCTAATGTGTGTACTTGTATTTACTGTATGTATTTTGTTTTGTATGTGTATGGGTGTTTTTGTAAGGTGTGTACGGTGTTCTAATATGAGTACTTGTATTTACTGTATGTATTTTGTTTTGTATGTGCATGGGTGTTTTTGTAAGGTGTGAACGGGGTTCTTCTAATATGTGTACTTGTATTTACTGTATGTATTTTGTTTTGTATGTGTATGGGTGTTTTTGTAAGGTGTGGATGTATTTGTAAGGTATGGATGTTTTTGTAAGGTGTGGATGCTTTTGTAAGGAGTGGATGCTTTTGCAAGGTGTGGATGTTTTTGTAATGTGTGTACGGTGTTCTAATGTGTGTACTTGTATTTACTGTATGTATTTTGTTTTGTAATTGTGTATAGTTTGTTTTGTATTGTTAATTTTATGTATATTTATATGTCCATTTGTATTGTGTGTACTAGTGTAAGGACTACTGCCACCGGGTGAAAACCCAATTGCAGTAAATAATAGTAATAAATAATAGTAATAATAAGTTAGGACATGTACTGCCACACGTGCTAAATGGACAGCTGATTGTCATTATAATTTCAAAGAACAGGACGTTATGATGTAATGTACATGAAGACAAAGGAGCTAGGTTGGAAAGAAAACCATGGAATTCAAAACGTTGGCATCGAAGACTCTCAAGGGAATATAATAATAGATCAGAGACGAGTACTGTAAATTTGGGAGAATTATATCACAGAGCTCTACGATCGAGCTAATCGACCAGAAAACCTAGAAGTCGAACTTTTGACGCTTTAGAAAATAAAAAAAAAAAATATATTGCTTCTCCGATAATCGAACCCAGAATCGTCGGTCAGCCAGCCCCTAACCTAGCCACTATACATAGGCTGCAATGTTATTGTTATGCGTGTTACTGTAGAAGATCACTGAAGAGACGTGACGTGATATGAACATGTCTAACGACAAGTAAATTCTACAGTTATTTGCAGTCTGAACGTGAACTTGAATTACTGTCTCATTGATGCTGATGAAGTAACCAACTAATTAGTTTTCGTGCAAGCTGCTGCCTACAGACAGGCAACAGCAGCACTAACAGAAGAACGTGTCAATATTGACACACCCGCTCAGTGTTTTAGGCGTCATGGTGTAAAGGGATGGGAGTGTACGTTTTGAAGCCGGGTGTGGTGCTGGATGTTGGTGTCAGATGTCGCTAATGTGTTGTCAGTTGTCACAAAGCAAATTCCATGGCCCAGCTTTACAGCTGAAACACAAAATTTATATCTGAATTCGAAATGTAAGCATTTCCGATGACTGACTAAACTAGTGAGACTGTGACTTATGAAATTGTTACGTCTATCGTATAAATAAGAGAGGCGATGTACGTATAACGTAACAATGAAGTTCGTTCGCGTAACCACTGTTGCAGTGGAATAGCAATAAGTATTACGTACTCTGAGTGTGTGTCTGTAGCCTTAGTTATCCAGCAAGCAAAGCGCATGCGCCATATAAGGCTTATATTGTCATCTGTGGCCTGTCTGGCTGTACCATATTCTTCCACATTATCTTACACACGGCACGATTTTCGGAAAAATGTTATTGAACATAAAATGTGTGTTTTGATTTTCTCTACAAATTTTATCTGAAACATTTTTCATTCTAGGAGGTATTCAGCACATATTATCATAAATGTATATAGATCTTCATGTAAAGTACCGGTTATTCTTGTCAGATTTTAATCAAACTTGAATTTTCTCGACATATTTTCGAAAACCACTCAAATATCAAATCTCATGAAAATTCGTTTTGTGGGAGCCGAGTTGTTCCATGCGGACGGACGGAGAGACAGACAGACATGACGAAGGTAATAGTCGCTTTTCGCAATTTTGCGAACGTGCCTAAGAAATTGTACATCCTAACGAACACCGTGGTCAAGTTTCAGGTCTGCTGCTTCCTGTCCGGCCGGTTGCAGTTCCACATCTCGCAAGGAAACTGACAATTTTTTCGGTCTCTTAAGTCTTCACGAAAATACCTCCATGGAGCAGAGTCCTTACTGAGAAGCTAACAGTTCCTCAGCTAGTCAACAAATTCCCCACATTTTGTGGAACCCAAAGGTTAATTACCGCATTCACAAGACCCCGACAACTATCCCTATCCTGAACCAGATCAATCCAGTCCATGCCTCCCATCACACTAATTAAAGATCCATTTTTAGGCGCCGTTGCAAAATTTCGGAAAGCGACTATTAGCTTCGTCATGTCTGTCTGTCAATCCGTCCGTCCGTCTGTCCGCCCGCATGGAACAACTCGGTTCCCACTGACGGATTTTCATGAAATTTCGTATTTGAGGATGTTTCGAAAATTTGTAGAGAAAATAAATTTTCATTAAAACCTGGCAAGAATAACGAGTACTTTACATGAAGACCCAAGTCCCTTTACGGTAACATCTCGCGCAATTTTCTTACAATGAGAAATATTTTAAACAAATTTGTAGAGATAGTCAAAACTCACATTTGCTGCTCAAAATCTTTTTTTTTTCCGAAACTCGTGACATCTATGAGATAATGTGAAAATATGACAGAACCAGACAGGCCAAACAAGACAATGTAATGCTGCGTAGAAAAGATGGAATTTGCATGCGGGATAATTAAGGCAAGAACACAGACACGCGCTCTCAAGATTTAATACCTATTGCTTCATAACTGATTAATTACGTCTGATCTCGTAAAATGTATTACGGCAACACAAACACTAAGAAACTGCACAACGACTTACGTGTCATTACGATGTGTTTCGCCAAATTGTACCTCCAAGAACGCCATGAGCAAATAGACATTGTTTTGCTTCAATACAGCGTTTATACGTAAAGTGTTAAAACAGTGCAAATTAGCTGGAATATAATTTCTTTCAAAAACTCTTACGTAAATTTTGCATTGTTGTCGGTGACATAAATTTGCCATAAGAGCATTGTTGTGCAACAATATGTTTATATATTTAACAGTGACATGTAACTCGACAACACACACAGAATTCAGTGCTGTGTTCCTCTGCAACAATGATTACATGAAGACGCCACACTGTTACTTTATACCTACATTGCATATCTTGTACCACTGTTTTCCCCATCTATGCCTAGGTCTTCAAAGTGTTCTCTTTCCCTCAGGTCTCCCCACCAAAACAGTGTAACGCACTCTTCCTGTATCCAGTCTTCATAACAAGCCACGATAAATAAGTACAAACAGAGGAGTCTTCCTCGAAGAACTGATGTTGTTCAGCTAGTCAAGATACTTCCTGTCTTTTATACAACCAGAATATTGATTGTCTTGTTTAGAAGAGCCCATCGCTGGGTGTATGACGGGTAAACACTTCAGTGGTTTGGTAATAGAGTACACAAACACAGGGTGAGATTAGTCCTAAGCTTATTTGTGTCGTGGTTTTATAAATAAATAATTAAAACCGAAGTGCTCAAAACAATGCAAATAAACAGGCAGGCTACAGGCAACGTCACGCAGACACAAACCATCCAACACGCCTCGACAAAACACCAAATGCGACGTACTTTCTCCCAAGAACACTTCTAATTACAAACTGAATTTTGTTGAATGTAACTAACTTTACGGATAAGGGCCCTTCTTGAGAAAGCAAAGGTCAGTAACCCCATACGAAATTTCCCGTCTTGTGTGAAATCAAAAGTGTTCATTACTGTTTTCACAACAGCCTGTTCTCGGACCCTACCCTGAGCCACGATAATCCAGGCCACATCCTACAGGCTACTTCTGTTAAGGTCCTTCTATCCTTCCAGTTAGGCGCATGGCTAGATCTCTCAACTTGACACATTTCCTTTCATATCTACCGAACAAAATGTCAGCACTTCTCTGCGCTTCCACTAATGCTGCTCTAATGCTTCGCTAGCCACTTCGTGTTCCACGTCATCTCCGTTGAATTGCAGAGCCAAATTTATGACGTTTCTAGACTATTAGCGATCTATGCAATTTCCATTTTCACCGTCGCTCACTGAAAGACGTCTTCCCTTACCTCCAAATACTTTCTCAGCAACAAATCCTCAGTTACGTATATCAGTCTATCCTCTGGATGAAAGACAAACTTGAACACTGAAGGACTATACTAGATATCGGCCCAGTGCAGGTTTATATGAAGTCGGGGAGTGCTTGTTATCATTCGGGCAGCATCTTCTGTCTTACAGTTTGCTATCCAAAAATACAAAGATTAAGATATACAGAACTATAATTTTGCTCTTGTTTTGTATGGGTGTGAAACTTGGTCTGTCACATTGAGGGAGGAACATAGCTGAGGGTGTTCGAGAATATGGGTGCTGAGGGGGATATTTGGGCTAAGAGGGACGAGGTAACAGGGGAGTGGAGAAGACTACATAACGAGGAACTTAGTGATCTGTACTCATCACCAAATATTATTTTTATTATTATATTATATAATTATAATATATTTATATTATATATTATTTTACTCTTAAAGTTTGGCTTTCTGAATAGGCATATTTCACCTAAATAATGAAGAAAGAATCATGTCGACTGCTCGGAGTATCTGTATGACGGCTGTTGCAGTGCCGGACATGTACACCTTATAACAGTGCCATGTAAACCTTATAACAGTGCCATGTACACCTTATAACAGTGCCATGTACACCTTATAACAGTGCCATGTACACCTTATAACAGTGCCATGTACACCTTATAACAGTGCCAGTACACCTTATAACAGTGCCATGTACACCTTATAACAGTGCCATGTACACCTTATAACAGTGCCATGTACACCATATAACAGTGCCATGTACCCTTATAACAGTGCCATGTACCCTTATAACAGTGCCATGTACACCTTATAACAGTGCCATGTACACCTTATAACAGTGCCATGTACACCTTATAACAGTGCCATGTCCTTACACAAGCATTACTTGAAATACGCCCAGAAATATTACGCCCTTCCTTGAAAGCATATCTGGCTCTGAAAGTAAGCAAGTGTTCACGGGGCAACACATTTAAGACTGCAACAGTCTCAAGTAATTGGCAGGTAGAATCCAAACGTAACTGGAAAATTTATCAGCACGCTGACCTCTCAGTAATGCACACGCACAAAGTGTGACTGTAGTGCAGCATCGCACGCACACACACGCACACACACATATGAGGCAACAAGAGGGGCAATGTACGTGAAAAGGTAATATTGAGGCGCGTTCGCGTAACCATTGTTGCCGTCTAAAACAATAAGCATTACATATTATTAGTGTGTGTCTGTAGCCTTAGTTATCCAGCATGCAAAGCGCATGCGCTGTATTATATTGTCATCTGTGGCCTTCTGGCTGTACCATATTTTTCCACATTATCTCGTAAATGACACGATTTTCGGAAAAAAGTTATTGAACATAAAATGTGTTTTGATTTTCTCTACAAATTGGTCTTAAATATTTCTCATTCCAAGAAGAATTCAGAGAAATATTGTCATAAATGTACATAGGTCTTCATGTAAAGTACCGTTATTGTTGTCAGATTTTAATTAAACTTGAATTTCCTCGACAGATTTTCGAAAAATAATCAAATACCAAATTTCATGAAAATCCGTTCAGTGTGAGCCGAGTTGTTCCATGCGGACGGACGGACAGACAGACAAACATGAAGCTAGTAGTCGCTTTTCACAGTTTTGCCAAGGCTCCTAATAACACAAGTTTCTCAGTCTAGCGGCGACATAGGGCCTAACACGCACTGTAGAACTGTCCAGAACCTAACCTACGTTTCAACGTAGGCGGACTATTCATTTAGCTCCTTATTTATGGCTTATATATGTTATATTTAACAACTTTTAAATATTTCAGATTATAAAATGTATGTAATGATATTGTTATTATTAAATAACTGGTTGGATAAACGTGACAGGAAGTGACGATTACCGAATTTAGCAGCCAACTGCATGAAGCAAAGTCTTTCTTTGATGGTAACAGATCTTGAACAAGTTAGGAAATGTCACGCTTTTTATGGACACACTGTGTGTATAACAACCCGCAACCGGTCCCTGTTCTAAGTCAGATTAGTCCAATCCATTACCACTTTCACACTTCTGCTGTTCTAGAGACACCAACCTAATCCTTTCAAATAATTTTAATATTTCCCTCCCATCTACGCCCAGGTCTTCAAAATTACCTGCTTCCTTCAGATTTTCTTAATAAATTGGATACATCTGTTCCGTATCATGCCTGCCATGTGTCCAGCTCATCTAATCCCATTTCATTTCCACATCCTAAGACACCTAAAATTTAGCGAGGAGATTGTAGACTAATCTAATTTTCTATCATGTCTCTTAATGCGTAGACTCAGGAAACACGAGAACACTCCGTCAGTATTGTAAGTGTTGAGGTCGAAATGTGAAACAGAGACCTTCCGGCTACAGAGACCTCCCCTCTTGACTGGACCTTCGGGGATTGGATTTGTCCGTTTCTTGGTCACATTGCTGGTGCCTAAGACCTACACGTTCTAAGGCGAGTTAGCTTCTTTGGTATAGCGACTAGGGAACAGAATGGGCAAAGAGTAGGACTATCGTCGTTAGAATCTCTTCTCCACAACGTCCAAACCGGCTGGAACGTAACCAGCTGTGTATCCAATAAATAACGGGGGTCTTTCTCCATGGGAAAAAGCGGCTGGGGCGTGAAGCTGACCACTCAGTTTCATCTAGTGTCGAAATTAATATGCATGGAGTTATACCTTCCCACCCCCATGCACCGTCACGGTGCACACACAAATACTTTTACCTTCATAACACACATTATTCCAGCTACATCCCTTCTCAGTACTGTCAGTGACCTTAGTGTTTCTGCTATCTATGTACGGTGGCAATTAATTATGGTTTTTTTTTACATGGTGAAGGGCCCCGCAGCAAATGCTACGGACGCACCACAGCCTTAAGGCTTTTTGTGCAACCCCTGTGATGAAGATGAGCAGTTTTTTACCAAGTTTTACAAGTAATGGAGCACCGGTGGAATGAAATTGACAGGGGAAAACTGACAACTCGGAGAAAAACCTGTCCCAGTGCCACTTTGCCCACCACAAACCCCACATGGACTGACCCGGATCGAACCCGGGCCTCCGCAGTGGGAGGCCGGCGACTAACCGCCTGAGCCATGGCACGGCCAATTATGGGGGTTTATGAACCTCTTAAGGACAAACCAAAAAAGTAAGCCTCAGTAATTACTTAGGATTTTACCAAATCTAGCAGTTAATAGACAGCCGATCCAGTTCTACTATTAGCCTAATCGGTTTCTGTGCCTAAGAAATCGTAGAGTAAAGTATATGACATGCATGTGTCTACAGTATAACATGCAGGTGTCTACACGTGGAATTAGTGACTGCTGTGATTAGTTTCATTACAAATTCTTCAATATAAAGTGAAGTTCTACGATGATTTTGGAATGTAAACTGGAATTTGTTTCCTTTAATTACACGTTAAATTTCACACGCATTCTGATAGGCTAAAGTTAATGCAATTTATCTGTATATATATATATATATATCTGTTTTAAAGTTGCAATTCGAATTTTCTCCGTCAATACTCAGCGAAAAGAGACAAAATTACTTCATTAAATTTTTGGATTTTACAACAAGCCTATAGGCTATAACATAGGTCTATATAAGTTCACATTAATATAAGATATTTCTTTCTATGTGCCTTATAATTCAGTTTAATGTAGCTGGAATATATTTTTTTAATTTTCCTTCCGGTAACCACAAGCTTTTTGCTTGTTCCTTGAATTTGCAGGGCAGGCGATGTAAACCTGACACAATGCGGCAACAGTGGTGTCCGCGTCAATCACACCAGCAGCAACAGGCCTAACTTGTTTGAATTAAGAACAAGAATTTCCTAGCAAAACTAACAAAAGCCACTCTTCTCAGAGCTAGACCTATATTAACTATTACAGTTGTTACGTCATTTTATTTCATTTTCGTGACGAACCTCTTACTTAGGGCCCACGTACGGACGCTGATAACGTTTTTATCTTTTGCACATAACCTGAAATTGTCGCATTGTCGCAAACTTTCTGACTGTTAACCTACAAACATTATCCCTATTTGAGAGACACAGCCACATGACTTGCAGTTATCTCTGTGATTTTATACTGTACCAAATGGCACATGCCTAACACCAACATTTCTTTAGTTATTGCCGCCAAACTGAAAGCTGAAGGACTTTTCACATGCTCGCCAAATTATTTTTCAAAACACAGGCCTAAATTTAAAAATCTAAAATTTAAAAATATTTTACCTAGCTATATATATAGTCATGGCCGATCGCAGTGGCCGCGCGGTCTAAGGCGTGGGTCTGCGGCCGCTCGCTTACTAGGATTGTGGGTTCGAATCCCACCGGGGGCATGGATGTCTGTCTCTTGTGAGTGTTGTGTGTTGTCAGGTAGAGGTCTCTGCGACGAGCTGGTCCCTCGTCCAGAGGGGTCCTACCGAGTGTGGTGTGTCTGAGTGTGATCGTGAAGCCTCGATAATGAGGAGGCCTAGGCCCCCAAGGGGCTGTCGAGCCATTGGGAAAAAAATATATATATACTCATGAATATTACTGTCCATCTCTATACAAATTAAGTGATGCTAATGTCTCTTCCGTCTCGCCAACTCTCGCATGTGTCGTGTTGTGATCACAGACTGTAGGAAGTGAAAACAGAAGATAAGGCTGTCTCATCTTGTAGTGGCCAAGCGTTCGTATCAAATGTTTCAAAATAGGCACACAGGGATTATGTACGACTGTTACTTTGAGAGTGATACACTATGTACGTGTTTTATTATGTACGACTGTTACTTTGAGAGTGATACACTATGTACGTGTTTTATTATGTACGACTGTTACTTTGAGAGTGATACACTATGTACGTGTTTTATTATGTACGACTGTTACTTTGAGAGTGATACACTATGTACGTGTTTTATTATGTACGACTGTTACTTTGAGAGTGATACACTATGTACGTGTTTTATTATGTACGACTGTTACTTTGAGAGTGATACACTATGTACGTGTTTTATTATGTACGACTGTTACTTTGAGAGTGATAAACTATGTACGTGTTTTATTATGTACGACTGTTACTTTGAGAGTGATACACTATGTACGTGTTTTATTATGTATGACTGTTACTTTGAGAGTGATACACTATGTACGTGTTTTATTATGTATGACTGTTACTTTGAGAGTGATATACTATGTACGTGTTTTATTAAGTACGACTGTTACTTTGAGAGTGATACACTATGTACGTGTTTTATTAACTCAGTACATGCGATTAAGATCAAATAACGACAAGCTTCTAACACTAGAAGCTGCCAGTTTGTTTATGTCATTCTATTACGGTGACAGTTCAAAGCAGGCTAAGTTTTGTATCATATCTTAATGTTATCAAGTCAGACAATCCGAGGGCTGGCCACTTTTGTTTTTATAAAGAGATTATTAGTACCTTAAACGAGGCCTAATTTAGTATAATTATCTCGGTAACAAATTATCCTACATGAACTTATGTTTCATTTGTGTCGTAGCAAAGAGCCTTGCATCAAACCGTCATTCATAAAAACAACATTTTGATTTCTACAGTAAAACGTAAGGAACATCTAGACATTACTTCATTTCTACAGTAAAACGTAAGGAACATCTAGACATTACTTCATTTCTACAGTAAAACGTAAGGAACATCTAGACATTACTTCATTTCTACAGTAAAACGTAAGGAACATCTAGACATTACTTCATTTCTACAGTAAAACGTAAGGAACATCTAGACATTACTTCATTTCTACAGTAAAACGTAAGGAACATCTAGACATTACTTCATTTCTGAATTGCTTTTGACAACTTTAGGCCTACGACGACGCTAAATTTAATACCAGTGATTTAGGTTAGTTCTTCCAAACAGATCTTTCAGACTGTTTCCCCTTCTCGCTGTTCTGTTCGCTGCGCGGGCTGATCCAAGCTGCTGTCTTTTCCATCACGCATCAAAGGACGTTACGTTACGTTACGCCACTAGAGGAACTTCGGAAGTGCGTCTCTTTTTGCTGCCATCTTCGCGTCGCACATCTTCCCACCAGGAACAGCGAACAGCCCGTTCGTCAGACTGCGCGCCGTTTTGTCCGAACCTGCACCTCGCAGCGAGCAGAACCCAGCGTGGTTACGTTACGCTCTTACGTTGCGGTACGACTTCGCAGCAGTTCAGCTGGTTCTCAAAAGACTGCCGGTCTCACTGACCAAACACTTCGTATTCACTGTTCTGCCAAAAACTTTCTGACTATACGGCATGTGTTAAGTATGACTGCTTTGTGCGTTAGAATATATAGAGCGGGGCGGAGATGAAGCAGTTTTAAATTTCCGTGTAATTTGTTTAGAATAGTAACGTTGTGGATAGCACTAGCGGTAATATACAGGCCGTCTGCAGTTGCCGTGTTCTTCTAGGCTCTTCTTTAAAGTCTGTATACTTCTGTAGCTTTTCGGTGATGGTGCTGTGAAGGCGGTGACTGTTGGCAATTGCTACATCTACTGAGTGTGCTGCTTTGATGGTTTTGTCAAGCATAACTGTGTTCGGTCTATTTCTGTGGATAGTTCGATCAGTTATGGGCCTGTCATAGTACAGTTTGTAACTTGAGTTCTGTAACACTGCTTGTGGCTCATGTTTATGTTATATAATGTATTATTATTATTGGGGTACCCGGTGGTGCAGTTGGTTGAGGCACTGCGCTACAAGCCGGAAGGTCGCTGTTTCGATTCCCAATGTTGTTATTGGAATATTTCATTGACATAAACCTTCCGGCAGCACTATGGCCCTGGGGGTCGACTCAGCCTCTAACAGAAATAAGTACCAGGAATATTTCCTGGGGGTAAAGGTGGCCGGTGCGTAGGGCTGACAACCTTATCACCTTCATGTGCCGATTGTCTAGAAATCTGGGAGCCTCAACCTCCTGGAACCCTAAGGGCCTGTCCAGGTCTGTAATGGGGTTGCTTTAGCTTTTATTATTACTATTATTATTATTATTATTATTATTATTATTATTAATATGTGTCCTTATTAATTATTTAAGTATTCTTTTATTTGTTTGTTTCATTTGTGTCCTGTTCACTGTCCGTTGTTATTTGTGTTTGTATGTTGTGCTGTTTTTGTAATTGGCCATCTGGCTGTTACCTCGGCACATCAACAAAGCCAGACACTAGTTACCTCGGCACATCAACAAAGCCAGACACTAGTTACCTCGGCACGTCAACAAAGCCAGACACTAGTTACCTCGGCACATCAACAAAGCCAGACACTAGTTACCTCGGCACATCAACAAAGCCAGACACTAGTTACCTCGGCACATCAACAAAGCCAGACACTAGTTACCTCGGCACATCAACAAAGCCAGACACTAGTTACCTCGGCACATCAACAAAGCCATACACTAGTTACCTCGGCACCCAACAAAGCCAGACACTAGTTACCTCGGCACATCAACAAAGCCAGACACTAGTTACCTCGGCACATCAACAAAGCCAGACACTAGTTACCTCGGCACATCAACAAAGCCAGACACTAGTTACCTCGGCACATCAACAAAGCAGACACTAGTTACCTCTGCACGTCAACAAAGCCAGACACTAGTTACCTCGGCACGTCAACAAAGCCAGAACTAGTTACCTCGGCACATCAACAAAGCCATACACTAGTTACCTCGGCACGTCAACAAAGCCAGACACTAGTTACCTCGGCACCCAACAAAGCCATACACTAGTTACCTCGGCACCCAACAAAGCCAGACACTAGTTACCTCGGCACCCAACAAAGCCAGACACTATTTACCTCGGCACCAACAAAGCCAGACACTAGTTACTCGGCACGTCAACAAAGCCAGACACTAGTTACCTCGGCACATCAACAAAGCCAGACACTAGTTACCTCGGCACGTCAACAAAGCCAGACACTAGTTACCTCGGCACATCAACAAAGCCAGACACTAGTTACCTCGGCACATCAACAAAGCCAGACACTAGTTACCTCGGCACATCAACAAAGCCAGACACTAGTTACCTCGGCACATCAACAAAGCCAGACACTAGTTACCTCGGCACATCAACAAAGCCATACACTAGTTACCTCGGCACCCAACAAAGCCAGACACTAGTTACCTCGGCACATCAACAAAGCCAGACACTAGTTACCTCGGCACATCAACAAAGCCAGACACTAGTTACCTCGGCACATCAACAAAGCCAGACACTAGTTACCTCGGCACATCAACAAAGCCAGACACTAGTTACCTCTGCACGTCAACAAAGCCAGACACTAGTTACCTCGGCACGTCAACAAAGCCAGAAACTAGTTACCTCGGCACATCACAAAGCCATACACTAGTTACTCGCACGTCAACAAAGCCAGACACTAGTTACCTCGGCACCCAACAAAGCCATACACTAGTTACCTCGGCACCCAACAAAGCCAGACACTAGTTACCTCGGCACCCAACAAAGCCAGACACTATTTACCTCGGCACCCAACAAAGCCAGACACTAGTTACCTCGGCACGTCAACAAAGCCAGACACTAGTTACCTCGGCACCCAACAAAGCCAGACACTAGTTACTCGGCACGTCAACAAGCCAGACACTAGTTACCTCGGCACGTCAACAAAGCCAGACACTAGTTACTCGGCACGTCAACAAAGCCAGACACTAGTTACCCTCTTCACAAGCTGATGTCCACTGCGCTACTCAATAAACATCCGGCTTGTATAGAAAGTAAATGCTTATTACCAAGCAAGACTTCAGGTTCTCACAGCGGTTTCGCTGCGGTCTGACGCTGTGTCGATGGTCGAGTGCTTGCCGACGTCTTGAGGCGCCGTAGTGCCTTCATCTTCAGAGTCAAGCAGAAGGAGAGCAGCTGTTGTTCTGGGAAGGAAATAAGGCACTCCGAAACGTCGGTATCTACTGGCCTAACGACACAGTGTCACATCCCAGAAGACCCGAATCTTCAGTTTATTTCCATGATTATAAAAATGGTTATTAACATTTATTGTTATTATTATTATTAATTACATTATTAGCCGATTATTATTATTGCTTTGTCTATAGCCGCATCTTAGTTTATCGTGAATAATTCGTCCTTAGTTGAATAATATAAGTGTTCAGTGTTTATTTTATATTGTATTATTTTACTGTATTATTTATATTTTATTATTATTGTATTTTATGGTATTAAAATTATTTATTTTTAGCATTTACCATACTATGTAGGCTTATTCTAAATACATTCTCATTATAAGCTTAAGCATGCCTTCTGATACATAAATGAATTTTATTGCACTATTATCACTGAGGTCCGATCACTTCGCTAATATTATAATTATAATCTAAATCTTCTTTCGTAAAGAACTCCCAGCCTGTATACACCTCGCCCGGCCACATATAATTCTCCCTAAACGAAGACAGAATTTGACACTTCGTCTCGAGTTTGTTTCTGACGACTAATTCTATTTCCCGTAAAGTTAGACGCTTTATTATTCCAGTACAAACAAAATATAACTACTAAAATTATTTGGAAGTTTGTGTTTTGAAATCTGTATGTGAAATATGTGCCGAAATAAATCCATACTTCTTAAGAAGTCGAAAAATGTCCCTAAATGACCCTAAGTTCCGAATAAGTCAAATACTTGCAATCAGATGCGCAAAGTAGTCATGTCTGCGTCATGGTAGCCACGTGGCTTACATCTTGCAAATAATTCTGTCAATCAACAACACAGTCTTCATTTCCACCATAGCATAACGCTAAGACAACATATATATATTCCCCCATTCATTACTTCTGTTTAGACATCAATTTCCCCACGTAAAATTCTTAAAAGACAATTATGATACAAACATCAGACAGTAACACCAACAAACATTTTACGACTCCATCAGTTGCAATATTCTGCGTTGTACGAATATTATGCGTGTTAACAGCAGGCTATTATGCGTGTTAACAGCAGGCCTTTCTGCTAAAACTACAGAAAAAAGAAACACAATTTTACTCACCGGTATCCATTACTGTAGCTTCCGTGAGGAGCCCAGAGTTGGGTTTAGTGTCTCAGTATCCTTTTTCTGGTTCACTTTGGATCCAAATGTCTTATCAATATGCCGGTCGGATACAGCGTCATTACGGACAATTCTTCACGAACGTCGCTCCATTCTCACACAGTTACACCACACTATTCTATTTTGAATATCAAAAACTAAAATTGCACTGAACACATAGTTGAAAGACAAAAACTTGCTTGGGAGGGGGGTTGGACAGGGGGACGGGACGGTACAAATAATTTTCAAGAAACAAGTCGCTATATTTCACATGACCCAATAAACCAAACAAACAGACGTTTCTATTTTCTTTTCCTTAGCTGACAGGTCACGTAACTTCACTTTGGTGTCGCTAAGCTTCTCTTATTTCACCACGCAGCTTACGCACTGTGTCTAGTCAACATCAGAACTGACTGTTTTTCCAATCAACAGCAGTAGACCAGTGACGTCACAAAACCTCGGCCTCTCCAATCATCTTACAGAATGCCTCTCTCTTTATCCTCCACATCAGACACGCACAGCAAAAATCTTCCGCTCAATGAGAGCAATAAACAGAACAGAAAATGGCCACAAAACGTCGGTCTTTACTTCCCACCACTGCGACAACGTCTGAATGGAACGTCTCTCCCGCTGGACATCTAACCAGCCATTACGGCTTCGGTTCATTAACATATCTGCCAATCACAGTGCTGCTGAGGCGTGGCTACGTTTGTGGTTGGTCGTTGTTCGTCCCCATTGAAGCCGCTAACACTTGTGGGAGGGCGAACAGTGAACCGTCACGCCATGCATCGTTCAGGAGTTTCATGGGTCTGCCCACTTCGGTAGGTGTCGTAAACCGAGTCTTCAATTTGAGATTAAAGTTGATTTATGACACGTCTTGCGGATTAAGTACTCAGTGAAGTGACAAACGCAAAATTTGCACGCAGCTTTTTACTGCAGTAAAAAAAGATAGATAGGCACTGCGGTGATTGGATAAATCCAGCTAACGTAACTACCTTGAAAAGGTTGCACAACGGTCCAGACGTATATTGCCGCCATTACTGCTCCTCTACCGTCCAACATTTACAACTTCACAATTTTATTGTAAAACTGTGCGATCACACAACAATAATAATTTTTTTGTATACCGAATTTTTTTTACCTGACTTATAACTATTGTATATTTTTTAGCCTCATAATGGTCGATATCTAGGCCGAAACATGTAGCTTTTAAATAAAAGCAAATTTTTTGTTACATTGTCTACTTTTAAAATTGTTCTGAATATTTTTCTGAAGACACAACGGGATGAATTCTATAAAGTTACTGATATTAATATTGTAAATGTTACGCTGCATTCACCGTGCATTTTTGTTTCATTAAACAATTTATACCAACAAATGCACACAGACATATAATGTCAACAGTTTCTTTTATTAATAGCTTTCCCCAATACGTATTTCGGCGTGCTTACATCGCCATCTTCAGGGGGTCGTTGAAGTTTTTTTAACATAAACCAATATTTATAAAACACATCGTAACAGCCATAATTATGTATAATTTATAGCCAATAATTTATCAGTTACATTATACTATGTAACCCAATAATTTTATACAGTTTTATTAATTTTATTAATATACCATTGTACAATTTTATATATAGTGACACTGATTAACATTGTAACATTATTATACATAAATATGGCTGTTACGATGTATTTTATAAATATTGGTTTATGTTAAAAAAAAATTCAACGACCCCCTGAAGATGGCGATGTAAGCACGCCGAAATACGTGTTGGGGATAACTATTACTTAATAAAAGTAACTATTGACATTGTAAGTGTCTGTGTGAATTTGTTGGTATAAATTGTTTAATTGTAAATGTTATTTTCGATCAGTCGTGGACTTTGTGTGTATCAGTTGCTCGTTACGCAATTTCTCGCAGTTTTTGTGCATGCCGACAGCGGCTACCGTCGGCATCACGGGCCACTGACCGCACTAATGGCGGACACTGCAGGAGGGTCTTGCACAAGCACTGTGATGTTGGACATCGTCGTAGAAGGCTGAGGAAGAGTGTGGCTGCTTCAATGTTCCTAAACATTCTAACAGTTACAAACTAGTTACTAATTACCGTCAACACAATAACTACATTAACTACATTAACCACACACGCGGCTACATGTTTCAACCATTACATGCTCATCTTCAGGCCACTTAATACACAAAACACAAAATTGCTTTTGTAAACATCATTTTATGGGGTCGGATTGAGGTCTCAATGTTTGATGTAATAATTACAATACACATCAATAATTTTTTCAAAAAACAAATAAAATATTTGTAGCATTTAGTGTAAAATACATATAGATTTTTAGAAATATATATATGTATAGCATTTGATATAAAAATATGTATATTTCGTTTTTATGTTTTTATATTGGTAGATGTGTTTAACTTAATTTTAAAAAGAGCTAAAGCAACCCCATTACAGGCATGGACAGGCCCTTAAGGCTCCAGGAGTTTGAGGCTCCCAGATTTATAGACAATCAGCACATGAAGATGGCAAGGTTGTCAGCCATATGCACCGGCCGCCTTTACCCCCAGGAGACATCCTGGTACTCATTTCTGTTAGAGGCTGAGTCGACCCCACAGTGCGGCAGAAAGGATTATGTCAAAGAAAAATTCCAATGACACCATCGGGAATCGAACCCGCGACCTTCCGACTTGTAGCGCAGTGCCTCAACCAACTGCGCCACCGGGTGCCCCTTAACTTAATTAACCACTACAGTTTTTATCTAGGACAACCTGCTGTGTTGCATAACGTAATTACAAAACGTGTATTCATTACCAACAACACAACTAATTAGTCTGTATTGATTATATTATAAGAGTATTTAAATTTATAGTCTTGTGACTTATGACGCCGGGTATTCTTGTAGGTGGATATCGACGTTTCGGAGGAACTGCTGCCTCTATTTTGAAGGTAGAAGCGTCTTTCTCATAAAAGTTGGTAAGCAACCAATATTACGCATAATCCGTACAGATAATAAACAGTGGAACTGCACACTGCTCACTATAATATAATTTTAATGTCACAATACTGTGAGATCTCACAAATTTAATATATATAATTATATATGCGTTTTATTTTGAGTTTTAAAGTCATGTATTTAAATGCCTGAGGATGTTCAATACGACCGAAACATGTAGCATGTATTGACGAAATTAATAACATTTGGTGTGGCTGACGGCGACATGTAACTTATGTCATTTGTAACATGGACATTGCCTGACTGGGAAGGAAATTGGGTCAATAGTCTTAGGAAAAGCCTATCCTCCATGACAATAGTCGTGTCAGAAAGTGACAGAAATCATGTAGCAATGAACTTAGTTGCTTAATAAGTTCATAAGGTGATGATGATAAGCTTGATAAACCTTTTTTAAAGGGGAGAAAACTTATCAGAGGCTGTCAGCCCATGTCAGTTTCTGACACATGAAGTTAGGGGCCTGTGACCAATTATTGTGTCTGCTGTCTGCTGTAGCACCAAGCAGATGTGCCACGAAATGCGAACGAAAGCTACTGATTTAGCGCAAAGGTCGCGATGGACCACTGGCGGACACACAACGTCTTCAGACTTCTCCAAATTAACACGACCTAATACGTACAATGCGCGTAAGTAGCTCGTACAGCAGTTTACAAAATCGACGTAAGGTAAAGTGGGTAACAATGACCCAGATTCATTCTACTGTATTTTTACAAATATAAATATATATATAAGCTACATATCTTATACCTATGTATATATATAAGTATAATTTAGGAATCTTCGCTCTTCTGGGATTTTACTCAGCGTAGATTGGTTGTTAGTTACAGACGTTTCACAACAACCTATCATTCTGCTCTTCTGGGATATTACGCGGCGTCGTGTGGTAATTGTTTACAGACGTTTCGGGACAACGTATCTGTCCCATCTTCACAGGTCAAGAGTCTGGACAAGAGTTTTCTTGGACTCTTACCGCGTGAAGATGGGACCGATACGTTGTCCCGAAACGTCCGTAAACAATTACCACACGACGCCGCGTAATATCCCAGAAGAGCGCAGATGTCATCAACATCGCGGTCCCATCTTCATGGGTCAAGCAATTCTTCTTGGAATGATTGACCCTTGAAGATGGGACCGATAGGTTGTCCCGAAACGTCGGTAACAAACTACCAATATACGTTGTGTAACAGTCCAGAAGAGCGAAGATCTCATTTGCACCGCGGCACAAGCCTGCAATCACGCAACGTAAGGTAGGCTTGCCACTACGAGACAATCAGTCCCTAGACAATTAGCTCATGTAATCACGCTCACAAGCATTACAAAGCTACGCAATGTTTGGTGAATTATCTAACATAGCTGTAATAAAAAGCTATGATAAAATAAAATAATGAGGAAAATACAAATTTTGAGAAACACGAAATCAGCTACTGGCGACAGTACGCTATCCTTGCCTAAGTTTTCCTCAAATTCCTTTACGATTCAAACAAAGTGGATTACAAAACAGGTTTCAGGACGCTTTGTGCAAGGTTAGAGTACTTGTTTAATCTAAACTGTCCTGTCATTGTTTCAATTTACTGTTAAACATTACTCACGATTATCTGAGGATTAAACATCAAAATATTGCTTACGTGACGAAACTTAAACACTGACCAAACTTAAACACTGACCAAACTTAAACACTGACCAAACTTAAACACTGACGAAACTTAAACACTGACCAAACTTAAACACTGACCAAACTTAAACACTGACCAAACTTAAACACTGACCAAACTTAAACACTGACCAAACTTAAACACTGACGAAACTTAAACACTGTCCAAACTTAAACACTGAACAAACTTAAACACTGACCAAACTTAAACACTGACCAAACTTAAACACTGACCAAACTTAAACACTGACCAAACTTAAACACTGACCAAACTTAAACACTGACGAAACTTAAACACTGACGAAACTTAAACACTGTCCAAACTTAAACACTGACCAAACTTAAACACTGACCTAACTAAAACACTGACCAAACTTAAACACTGACCAAACTTAAACACTGACCAAACTTAAACACTGACCAAACTTAAACACTGACGAAACTTAAACACTGACCAAACTTAAACACTGACGAAACTTAAACACTGACGAAACTTAAACACTGTCCAAACTTAAACACTGACAAACTTAAACACTGACGAAACTTAAACACTGACCAAACTTAAACACTGACGAAACTTAAACACTGTCCAAACTTAAACACTGACGAAACTTAAACACTGACGAAACTTAAACACTGTCCAAACTTAAACACTGACAAACTTAAAACACTGACCAAACTTAAACACTGACCAAACTTAAACACTGACCAAACTTAAACACTGACCAAACTTAAACACTGACCAAACTTAAACACTGACCAAACTTAAACACTGACCAAACTTAAACACTGACGAAACTTAAACACTGACCAAACTTAAACACTGACCAAACTTAAACACTGACGAAACTTAAACACTGACCAAACTTAAACACTGACGAAACTTAAACACTGACCAAACTTAAACACTGACCTAACTAAAACACTGACCAAACTTAAACACTGACCTAACTAAAACACTGACCAAACTTAAACACTGACCTAACTAAAACACTGACCAAACTTAAACATTGACGAAACTAAAACACTGACCAAACTTAAACACTGACCTAACTAAAACACTGACCAAACTTAAACACTGACCTAACTAAAACACTGACCAAACTTAAACACTGACGAAACTTAAACACTGACCAAACTTAAACACTGACCAAACTTAAACACTGACGAAACTTAAACACTGACCAAACTTAAACACTGAACAAACTTAAACACTGACCAAACTTAAACACTGACCTAACTAAAACACTGACCAAACTTAAACACTGACCAAACTTAAACACTGACCAAACTTAAACACTGACGAAACTTAAACACTGACCAAACTTAAACACTGACCAAACTTAAACACTGACCAAACTTAAACACTGACCAAACTTAAACACTGACGAAACTTAAACACTGACGAAACTTAAACACTGTCCAAACTTAAACACTGACAAACTCATTATCAAGACCGACTTTAGGCCTACGTGACGTTGCAAGCTGCGGTCTAACATAAATTTACAAACTCAGTACAACAGAGAATTTAAAGGTTTGAGATTTAATATTTCTATGGTCGTGACCTTGAAGATTGTTCTGTCTCCAGGGATGTGGCCTTCTTTACTAGCAACAAGCTACAGTTTCAGAAGATCTTGCTGTCTCCATCCTCTGCCCTCTTGATGGCCTACAGGGAGTGTGAAGGCGAGAAGTATTACAGCACTATGAAACAAACAGAGGAAACTTGATGACTTAACATTATTATTATTTATTTATTGAAGGGCCCCGCAGCAGAAGCTACGGACGCACCGCAGCCTTGAGGCTTATTGTGTAACCCTGTGATGAAGATGATGAGATTTCTTCTGCTTTTCTATTTTAATGGAACATCGGTGGAATGAAATTGACAGGGGAGAAACCTGTCCCAGTGCCACTTTGTCCACCACAAATCCCACATGGACTGACCCGGGATCGAACCCTGGCCTCCGCGGTGAGAGGCCGGCGACTAACCAACTGAGCCATGACACGGCCTTGGTATTAATTATAGCGGCCTTGCATTCACTGGGTAATGCATGGAGAGGCAACCCAGACAAAATAATCATTTCCGATAACTTAGTTTTCTTTATTTAGTTGGTAGGACAAAAAATGATCGTTCACTTTCACAGCTGCTACCAAAAACTTGTAGAAATGTAGATTTAAGTTCACTGACTATTAAATTAGTGGAGTATTTGCAAACAAATACAGAGAAATATAATTTTGCCTCTTGTTTTGTAAGGGTGTGAAACTTGGTCTGTCACACTGAGGGAGGAACACAGGCTGAGGGTGCTCGAGAATAGGGTGCTGATGTGGATATTTGGGTCTAAGAGGGACGGGGTAACAGGGGAGTGGAGAAGACTGCATAACTAGAAGCATTATGATGTGTGCTCCTCGGGTGATCAAATCAAGAAGAATGAAATGGGGGACATATGGCATGTATGGAGGACAGGAGAGGTGCATACAGGATTTTGGTGGGGAGACCTGGTGGAAAGAGGCCACTTGGATGAAATAGATGGGTGGGTAATATTAAAATGAATCATCAAGAAGTAGAATGGAGCGGCATGGATTGGATTGCTCTGGCCCAAGGTACGGATATCGGGCTCTTGTGAATGAGGTAATGAACCTTGGGATTCCATAAAACGCGAAGAATTTCTTGAATAGCTGAGGACCTGTTAGCTTCTCAGGAAGGACTCGGCTCCAGAAAGTTAATTAGATTTGTAAACAGTGTAATTAGTGACAAGTTCACACAGTTCAAACAGAAACAGCTCCTGTCTAATTCATGCAAAATATGGACCTACGTATACACACAAAGTTTGTAGTTCATGGAGAGTGGTTTTGATCTGCAGTGCAGACTAACACATTCATGTCTGTGACGCCAATACACAGCCTTGATTGCTTTAATAGAACTACGGTTTTGACGCTACGTGCTACTTGCAATACAACATCGATGTCTGTGCACTGGGTAGGCCACAGCGGTGCTCTGGCAGAGACAGCCTGCATTGTGGCCTGCCGGCTGCAGTAACACGAGCAACCAACAGCAACTTTGCACACAGACGAACGCTTAAGTTCATTTAGTAGACAAGATCAAATTTCTCACAGAAGCACTTGCCGCCTAATGACATTTCATCCTTTCGTCTTTAACCTCGTTTCTCTTCATCATTTTGGATAATCCCTTTTTGTCTCGCTCTCGGAAATAAAAGCTCAGACATACTTTGCATAAGGAATCCACGAATTATTTTTAAAGACGTTAATTGCAATGATTAATCTAGTCTCTTGAAGCTTCTGTAAATGCTCCAACAGAGCAGGCCTGCCACCTATCGGCAAGTCAGTGCAGTTCGCAACATAAAGACTTGCATTCATTCGCTCACGAATGTTCAGTTTCTGTAAACTCTGTACGACGTTTTACAATAACACGTGTATATCCTTATCGGATTTGATATTTTCACCCTGGTGAGGTTCCATATTTTGGTCTTCCATATTGACACGATGTCGACCTCGGTGGTTAGCGTGCTCGCCACTGGACCCAAGGTTCGCGGGTTCGATCCCGACCGAGGTCGATGGATTTTTAAGGATGATAAAAATCCGGAGCACCACTTCCTTCGGAGGGGAAGTAGATTTACGGCATGTAAAAGAACCTTACGGGCATGAATAAAAATGTTGCGTAAGCCAAATTGCCCCCATTTCTCATCCAAGTCTCCTGACTGCCTGCCAGATGGCTCTGGCGTGCACATCAGGATCGATAAAACACTAAGCGCGGCTAGCTGGCCGGTCACCAACTGCCATGAATGCGCATGACTTAGTAACCTCGACAAGAGGAGGCAAGAGGAGGCCCAGGCCCATACAGGGCTGTTGAGCCAAGAATTATTATTATTATATTGACATGATGCGAGTTTTATCGTTCCGCCGTTTTTCAGGACAGCTCTTAAGTTGAAGGCAGTAGGTTTACATGAAAATCAGGCAAGCACCTACAGATGTACACTGTATAATTGACAAGACCACAGAACTGAAGAAGGAGGTAGCATTTGCCTTCGAAACGTTCGTACCCACCTAGCACTTAGAGCATCAGAATCCGTCGGCTGATAACACTGGGAGGGGGAGCAAAATCGACCATGGGCATTACGCAGTTTAATTTACGAAGTAAAAGGTAAAGTAATCCCATTACAATTACATGCAATTTTTGACGAAACGATTTTGGTAACAAAATTTAGGTGTCAGCACGTCTCGACGCCAATGCAAGCGACGCTGACAGGAAGACACAACTCTTTCAATATGAAGCCAGGTTCGCCGTCTCTCCCTGTTACATCCTGGCTCGGCAATATTATTTTTAGACTACCTGCCGGCTGCTCTATGCAGATACAAACACACGTCAGGCGTGAAATGAAAGTGTGATGTCTCAACAGGTGTAACAAAACGGACTACGGGTAAAAGACATACGGCAGCAGGCAGCAGGCTGCAGGGATCGTAATGGAAGCACATAGCGAGCTGGACGTGGGCCAGACTTCCCTTTGTAAAATCCGACAAAAGGAAAGTGTGTGCAGTAAACCAGTATGTCATTTGTAACGCGCCTCGCTGTATCAGAGCAGCTTTTGTCACTGCTTAAGATAAAAGTAATTTTTGTGTACGGAATTTAGCCTATATGCATGTGTAAGTTTAAATTGTGTAATTAATCAGCGTTAATAATAAAGGCAAAATGATATCTGTAGCTGAAATTAAGTCTATTAGAATGTTTGGCGTAATAGTATGAAGGTAAATAATAGGCCAAGGCCGTGCCATGGCTCAGGCGGTTAGTCACCGGCCTCTCACCGCGGAGGCCCAGGTTCGATCCCGAGTCAGTCCATGTGGGATTTGCGGTGGACAAAGTGGCACTGGGACAGGTTTTTTCCCCGAGTACTTCGGTTTTCCCCTGTCAATTTCATTCCACCGGTGCTCCATTAATTGGAAAAGTAAAAAAAAAAAAAAAACTAATCATCTTTCTCTTCATCTTCATCACAGGGTTGCACAATAAGCCTTAAGGCTGCGGTGCGTCTGTAGCTTCTGCTGCGGGGTCCTTCTCCATAAAAAAAATTAATAATATGTCTATATTAGGAAAGAAAGTTGTCGGACAAGTATCTGAATACAAGTAGCCTACTCGTGTCTTTATCTTACTCGTTCGGTCACAAGGTTGACTGCTTTAATCGGTGGACGGTGGACGTTAGGTTCCTGTAACAAAATTACAGCATACAGTGACTACAGTTCTACTGCCACATTTCGATTTTTGTGCAGCCTCCACGTATAAAGGTAATGTAAAATTATCCCTCTTCACATCGAGGTGTTGGGGGGAATTGGGGTATAACTTCACACATTCTTACCCTTGGCTATAGATGTGGGTGAGGGGTTAGCCTCACGCTCCACCGCTTTACTTTCCAAGAAAGGCGCCCGGTGCTCATCGAACAGGTGGCTCAGTAGACCACAGGGCCCGTCTCGACTTTTCGGAGAAGAAAGAAATTTATTTCCCCTTGCTGGGAACAGAACCACGACTTCTTGATTATCCAGCCCGTAGCACAGTCGCCAGCCCGTAGCACAGTCCCAGCCCGTAGCACAGTCGCCAGCCCGTAGCACAGTCCCAGCCCGTAGCACAGTCACCAGACCCGTAGCACAGTCACCATCCCGTAGCACAGTCGCCAGCTCGTAGCACAGTCGCCAGCCCGTAGCACAGTCGCCAGCCCGTAGCACAGTCGCCAGCCCGTAGCACAGTCGCCAGCCCGTAGCACAGTCACCATCCCGTAGCACAGTCACCAGCCCGTAGCACAGTCGCCAGCCCGTAGCACAGTCGCCAGCCCGTAGCACAGTCGCCAGCCCGTAGCACAGTCCCAGCCCGTAGCACAGTCGCCAGCCCGTAGCACAGTCCCATCCCGTAGCACAGTCACCATCCCGTAGCACAGTCGCCAGCCCGTAGCACAGTCGCCACCCGTAGCACAGTCGCCAGCCCGTAGCACAGTCGCCAGCCCGTAGCACAGTCGCCAGCCCGTAGCACAGTCGCCAGCCCGTAGCACAGTCGCCAGCCCGTAGCACAGTCACCATCCCGTATCCATGTTTCACTCAATTACGTTTCAGCATTTATTCGATTTGTTTCGATGGAATATTATTTGTAATGTCTCAGCTACGCCCGGTGTTGTTAAGCTCCCAGAATATAGGGCTTTTAACCAAGTATCTCCTCGGGAGGTGCTGTGTCAGGGAATTTTGAAATGAGCCTATAAAGCCGGGAACACGGTAAACTGACATGATTAGGTGTATGAGCCTCTTCGTCAGGTAAGTAGACTTCATCATTGAGGAATTTTCTCACGATGGCACAGGTGTTTGTGTGACCACATGCTGGACCTGAGACAGCAGGCGTGGCGGTAAGTTGAGGGTGGTGAGGCTTTGGTTAAGCGTGTTAGTGATGGCCCCTGGAGCAGACAAGATCAGTGGAATAGCAATAATCTTGTTCAGTTGCCACCGTTGCTTGATTTCAAAGCCAAGTCCTGATATCTGCTTGTTTTTCTAGAATTGTGGCTTGTAGATTGTGGGTTAATGGAAATGCTGTCAGTGGATGCAGCTTCCTTATTTATTTTATTATTATTATTATTATATTAATATTTCAAAATGAATTTTAAAATATGAGAAGGTCATGTCCACAAGAGAGAATGTAAACTGGTCGTAATTAGGGGGCACATTTTGAAAATAATTCGTAACATTTATTTCTGTACCCTGACTCTTTCTGCCACAGAATACGTTTTCCCTCACTGAGATTGTGTCTCTGTGTCTCTCGCTTACGGCAGCTGCCAGTAGCTTCTGTCGTAACCACTCGCCGATCTGTGAGGTCTGCCGTACGAGAATGAGGGTAAAATAAACCAAACACAGCCAAATTAGCCGGTCCTAATCAAACAGCTCCCTCTTATGTATACAAGAGGAGCCAAATCCGAAAACCAAAGCACAAAATCATTTGTACAAACGCATGTTTCCTTTTGTTCTTGAACAAAAGAACTGCCAAGCGCTGTCGTGCTGACCGCAGCAGCCACTGCAGCGGCCGACTGACTTATCGCGCCGTTCAGTGGCGCCACACAGTAGGTGGGACACAACAACGACAAACCAACCGTTATTAGTGTGTCAGTAGTTTCCCTTCATTAACACCTTCATCTATCAAACATGTGTGACTTACTTCAAATGTAATAGAATGGGTAAATCGAACAATGAAAAGAAAAGGTTTTATTTCGATACTGTAATTACTAATTCGCCGTCGCCCTCGGTGGACTAGTGGTTAGCGTGCTCGCCACTGGACCCAAGGTTCGCGGGTTCGATGGATTTTTAAGGGTGATAAAAATCCGGAGCACCACTTCCTTCGGAGGGGAAGTAAAGCCGTCGGTCCCATGTCGTAGATTTACGGCATGTAAAAGAACCTTACGGGCATGAATAAAAATGTTACGTAAGCTAAATTCAAAGCCTCCATTTCTCACCCAAGTCTCCTGACTGCCTACCAGATGGCTCTGGCTGTCACATCAGGATCGATAGAATAGTAGCGCGGCCAGTTAACCAGTCACCAACTTCCACGAATGCACACGACTTAGTAACCTCGGAAAGAGGAGGCAAGAGGAGGCCCGGGCCCATATAGGGCTGTTCAGCCATAGTTAATATTATTATTATTATTATATAATTACTAATTCGCCAATCCCGGTGGCCGTGCGTAGGTCTGCGGCCGCTCGGTTCATAGGATTGCGGGTTCGAGTCCCGCTGAGGGCATGGATGTTCGTCTCTTGTGTTTGTTGTGTAGGTGGCGACTTCTGTGACGAGCTGATCACTCATTCAGAGGACTCCTACCGAGTGTGTGTGTGTTTAACTGTGTGTGATCTAGAAACGTCAAAAATGAGGCGGCCTAGGCCCGAGTTACACTGTTGCGCCACAGAAAATAATTACTAGATAATTAAGAAATAAATTATAAACATTTTAATTCTACAGATATAAATTATTTCTTAAAGGTTATTCACTTTTAATCTCCTCAGGTGTCAAATGTTATGGTTAGAACGTTCGTATTACGTAGCTAATTAATGGTACGAGAGATAGGAGTAAGTCTAATTCAAATTCCTCATAAAATTTCAATGCGTTTACGCAGTTAACTTCGACAAAGGTCCGAAAATTGCTACATGTTTGTCTATGTCATCCTCTATCCGTCTCTACTAGCACTAATATATGTAACTTGCCGCAGCTGATAAATTCGTATCAGATAACTTACTGTTTAAAATACATCACACGCCTTAAACTTTTCACAACGATAAATTTTTTTTTTTTTTTGTGAGGGGGCCCCGCAGCAGATGCTACGAACGCACCGCAGCCTTAAGGCTTATTGTGCAACCCTGTGATGAAGATGAGGATGAGGATGAGCAGTTTTTTACCAAGTTTTACAATTAATGGAGCACCAGTGGAATGAAATTGACAGGGGAAAACCGACAATTCGGAGAAAAACCTGTCCCAGTGCCACTTTGTCCACCACAAATCTCACATGGACTTGACCTGGGAATTTTTTTTTTTTTTTTTTTTTTTTTTTTTATTCCTGGGTTTTCCCCTTTGATCCATTTGTACTGTTGAAGTCCTTTTTGTCCTGCATGTCACCTTATGTTTCATGCTATTGTCCATACATCTAACACAACACAAACATCCATGCCCCCGGTGGGATTCGAACCCACGATCCTAGTAAGCGAGCGGCCGCAGACCCACGCCTTAGATCGCGCGGCCACTGGGATCGGCTTAGGGATCGAACCCGGGCCTCCGTGGTGAGAGGCCGGCGACTAACCGCCTGAGCCATGGCACGGTCTTCACGACGATAAATTCAGTAATGTCTTCTTTGGCTGACAGCTGCGTCAGTTTGATTTGAGCAACTTGAAGCGGCTGTCAGCTAGAGAAGACTTTTTGAGTACAGACTGACATGTCTGTTATCGTCTTTTACGTACAGAATATTCTGTTATTTTTAAGAGCAAATCACGAATTTTTTTCGGACCTGCAGATTATTCGAACCAACCAGCTAACTCAGACGTCAATTCATTCACTGCAGGCCCATATGAAGTGGTAAGATACATCTTGGGAGAAGCATCAAACTATTATCCTGTGTGAAAACTTTGTGATCTTTTATTGTACCTGGGACATTCAGAACCTGGCGTGCAGTGTTTAAACCGAGCTACGTGTGTTTTGGAGCTGACGGCAATATTTCCTGTGATAGAGTTAAATTTAGTCTTATTGCGTTATATCTCATTATGTTTTTAGGCGCGTTCGCAAAATTGCGAAAAGCGACAATTAGCTTCGTCATGTCTGTCTGTCTGCCTGTCTGTCTGTCCTTCCATTCGTCCGTCTGTCCGTCTGCATAGAACAACTCTTGTCCCACTGGACGGATTTTCTTGAAATTTAAGTACTTTTAGAAAACATGTCGACAAAATTCAAGTTTCATTAAAATCTGACAAGAATTTTATGATAATATCTCGCTGAATTCTTCTCAGAATAACAAATGTTTCAGACAAACGTTGCACAGAAAATCAAAACACACATTTTATGTTCAATAGCTTTTTTCCGAAAATCGTGCCGTTTATGAGATAATGTGGAAAAATGTGGTACAGCCAGACAGGCCACAGATGACAATATAATACGGCGCATGCGCTTTGCATGCTGGATAACTAGGGCTACAGACACGCACTCAGAATATATAATACTTATTGCTTTTCCACTGCAACAATGGTTACGGGAACGCGCCTCAATATAACGTTACACGTACATCGCTTGTCTTGTTTATTTCGTCTGTTATCTGACTGCTGCACACACTACCTCCTTATTATCTTGACATCGACAGCAGTTGTCATTAAAGTAGCCTAATGCCATTCTACAGACAACTTAGTTGAATATACATCGATGTTGGTTAGCTAATTAATGCGACACTGCATAATAGCGTGTAGATTTATACATGCCAACAACAGTATGACGTAATATGCAAACAAGCTCAACCAATGTAAATGTTCCATCATTCTGGTACATAAGGCCGAACACATAACAATGCAGAATTTGAAGTGGCCGCAATTAGCACGCTTTTTAAAACGGTCTAAACCCTTTGCTCGGTTTGTGCAAGTGGTCATGGGACATGCAAGGCTTGACGCAAATGGTGCACGGGTTACCGCACGCTCATTAGGCCCCTGGGAGGAGACGGTTTTTGCTACATGTGGCGTGAGCCTTCAACTGTAGTTTATTTGCCGAAACTGCTCTAAGCAACCAACACTGAAAGCTTAATAAATTTCACTTAGCTTACCTGAACCCACGACCTGATTTCGATCTGACCCAACCATAAATTTTAGTACTTTATGCAAAATTATAATTTCAACTCTGTCTAAACACCGAAGCATAAAGGCGGATAAGGCGTGGAGATACATGGATGTGTTTCCCGGAGACAAGGCCCCATACACTGGTCTCCGAACATAACTGGAGAGAGTAATAAGAGATACATTCCTAAAAATTCCCGGAATTAAACTCCAATGTCCAGTCAAGCAGGCTTTATTAACGGACCCTTAAACGGCTGTAAACATGGTACAGTTCGAGTACTTTGGACCATTCAATCTGGCACAATTGCAGGCCTATCAACTACGAGTTGGTACTGGAATTTGATTTGCAGTAAGTACTTTGGAGACCATTCAATCTGCACATATTGCAGGCCTATCAACACGGTACGAGTTTCGTAGTACTTTGGACCATTCAATCTGCACATATTGCAGGCCTATCAAACATGGTACGAGTTTCGTAGTACTTTGGACCATTCAATCTGCACATATTGCAGGCCTATCAAACACGGTACGAGTTTCGTAGTACTTTGGACCATTCAATCTGCACATATTGCAGGCCTATCAAACATGGTACGAGTTTCGTAGTACTTTGGACCATTCAATCTGCACATATTGCAGGCCTATCAAACATGGTACGAGTTTCGTAGTACTTTGGACCATTCAATCTGCACATATTGCAGGCCTATCAAACATGGTACGAGTTTCGTAGTAACTTTGGACCATTCAATCTGCACATATTGCAGGCCTATCAAACAAACATGGTACGAATCGATACGTATACTTTGGACCATTCAATCGCATAATTGCGGTGTTTCAAATACATCGTCGAGATTTTTAGGATACTTTGGTATATTCAATGACATAATTGCAGGCCTATCAACATGTACGATTTCGTAGTAACTTTGGACCTTCAATCTGCACATATTGCAGGCCTATCAAACACGGTACGAGTTTCGTAGTACTTTGGACCATTCAATCTGCACATATTGCAGGCCTATCAAACATGGTACGAGTTTCGTAGTACTTTGGACCATTCAATCTGCACATATTGCAGGCCTATCAAACACGGTACGAGTTTCGTAGTACTTTGGACCATTCAATCTGCACATATTACAGGCCTATCAAACACGGTACGAGTTTCGTAGTACTTTGGACCATTCAATCTGCACATATTGCAGGCCTATCAAACATGGTACGAGTTTCGTAGTACTTTGGACCATTCAATCTGCACATATTGCAGGCCTATCAAACATGGTACGAGTTTCGTAGTACTTTGGACCATTCAATCTGCACATATTGCAGGCCTATCAAACATGGTACGAGTTTCGTAGTACTTTGGACCATTCAATCTGCACATATTGCAGGCCTATCAAACATGGTACGAGTTTCGTAGTACTTTGGACCATTCAATCTGCACATATTGCAGGCCTATCAAACATGGTACGAGTTTCGTAGTACTTTGGACCATTCAATCTGCACATATTGCAGGCCTATCAAAACCACTACAGGTTGCAGGCCGAATCCGAAATACTGATTTACATCTTGGGCCGCTACAGATGATGTCATAATCCTTAGTCGCTGTTGGTTTGTAAAATACTCGCTCTAATTTTTTAGGCATACATTTGTGTGTATAGTTCAATAAACATAATGTGTGTCGTAGCCTGATGACTGAGCGAATATCCTACGCCTTTCAATGACACCTTTTCCAGTTTCCAGGAACGTAAATTTACAGTTACTTAAAAATGCTAAAAAAATATTTCCACAAACGCTAAATTATTTGAAATGATGAGTATGTATACAAGTAGGATACATAGGTAAAGCGATCCCTGTACGGGCCTGGACAGACCTTTAGGCGTTGAGGTTCCCAGGATTTCTAGAAAATCAGCACATGAAGGTGGTAAGGCAGTTAGGCTTACGCATCAGCCGTCTTTACCCCAAGAAGATATCCCTGGTACTTATGTCTGTTAGAGGCCTAGTCGACCGCAGCGGCCACAGTGCGGAAGGAAGGATTAAGTCTAAAATCTAAATCACACCATCGGGAATCAAATCCACGACTTTCCGGCTTGTAGCGAGGTGCCTCAGCCAACTGACGTTCATACACGTATGCGCATTTGCTGGTTTTAGTTACCACATCTAATTGCTCAAAGCACGGTTATGGATAATTTAAAACACATTTCAATATTATCCTCCCATCTACGCCTGGGTCTTCCAAGTGGTCTCCTTCCTTAGGTCTCCCCACCAAAATCCTGTATGCACCTCTCCCCTCCCCCATACGTGCTACATGCCCCGCCCACCTCATTCTTCTCGATTTGATCACCCGAAAAATATTTGGTGATGAGTACAGATCTTTAAGCTCCTCGTTATGTAGTCTTCTCCACTCCCCTGTTACCTCGTCCCTCTTAGACCCAAATATCCCCCTCAGCACCCTATTCTCGAACACCCCCAGCCTATGTTCCTCCCTCAATGTGACAGACCAAGTCTCACACCCATACAAAACAACAGGCAAAATTATAGTTCTGTATATCTTAATCTTTGTATTTTTGGATAGCAAACTGTAACACAGAAGATCCTGCACCGAATGATAACAAGCATTCCCCGACTTCAATCTGCTCTTAATTTCTTCCTGAATGGAATTTTGATTTGTTAGGGTTGTTTCCAAATATTTGAAAGTTTCCACCCTTTCAAAGTATTTATTACCTACCTTTGTCTTGTGGTTTTGTCCTACGTGCTGGTCTCGAGACATGACCATGTACTTAGTTTTCTCAGCATTTACTTCTAAACCAATCTCATTACTAGCGACTACTTAAGCTTCTCTGTTTTTCTTTTAGCATGTAGGCCTATGCTATAAACATATCAACGTCACCAGCACAAACCAGATGCTGATGTGTAACATTTAATTTCAAGCCCTCCTGGTTTGCCTCAAACCCCTAACAGCATATTCTAAAGCAAAATTGAAAACCAATGGAAATAATAATATATATTTATTATATATATTTATGATTTTAAATATGTGGGTCTTAATTTATCGTGTTAATGTAAATAGGCCTAATAGTTACTCAAAATATAAATGCCATTACTATTATTTACTAGGTAACTAACGTGATACTCTTTCAAAATCAGCATGTTATATCTATTAATGTTGGTAGGACCTGGTAACCAAACAGTAAATGAAGAATCTCTTTAAAGAAAATTTGTTTAGTGTACTTCAGGGAGATATCTTAAGTTTAGTGTACTTCAGGGAGACATCGTAAGTTTAGTGTACTTCAGGGAGATATCTTAAGTTTAGTGTACTTCAGGGAGATATCTTAAATTTAGTGTACTTCAGGGAGATATCTTAAATTTAGTGTACTTCAGGGAGATATCTTAAATTTAGTGTACTTCAGGCAGATATTTTAAATTTAGTGTACTTCAGGGAGATATCTTAAATTTAGTGTACTTCAGGCAGATATCTTAAGTTTAGTGTACTTCAGGGAGATATCTTAAATTTAGTGTACTTCAGGGAGATATCTTAAATTTAGTGTACTTCAGGCAGATATCTTAAGTTTAGTGTACTTCAGGGAGATATCTTAAATTTAGTGTACTTCAGGCAGATATTTTAAATTTAGTGTACTTCAGGGAGATATCTTAAATTTAGTGTACTTCAGGCAGATATCTTAAGTTTAGTGTACTTCAGGGAGATATCTTAAATTTAGTGTACTTCAGGGAGATATCTTAAATTTAGTGTACTTCAGGCAGATATCTTAAGTTTAGTGTACTTCAGGGAGATATCTTAAATTTAGTGTACTTCAGGCAGATATTTTAAATTTAGTGTACTTCAGGGAGATATCTTAAATTTAGTGTACTTCAGGCAGATATCTTAAGTTTAGTGTACTTCAGGGAGATATCTTAAATTTAGTGTACTTCAGGGAGATATCTTAAATTTAGTGTACTTCAGGCAGATATCTTAAGTTTAGTGTACTTCAGGGAGATATCTTAAATTTAGTGTACTTCAGGCAGATATTTTAAATTTAGTGTACTTCAGGGAGATATCTTAAGCAAATGACGAGATAATTAGGCTTGGACCTGTATGAATAAAAACTATGCAGACCTGAATCATTAATTGTCCCGCTGCAACACAGGGCCAATGTGTTACCTACACTAAATGGAGTTTGCAATATAAATACACATGTTTCCACCGTTGTTTGCAAAGGTGAGGACACCTCGCAATAGAGCAACTAAAGAGAGTGCAGACACCTTGCATGAAGCAAAGCAAGGACCCAATTAACGACCCATCAAAATTATAAATTGGACCACCTTAGAGAAGTGCTCTTGGATGAAAACCAAAAGCCCAGTTCTGAAAATTGATTTCACAGATACGCACAGATGTAAGTAGCCAAAAATGTATATAATCACTTTCTATTAACCAACCAACTTAGTTGGTTGGTTAACAGAAAGTGAATTGAAAATGCACGGTGAAAGTAATATAAAATATGTATAAAATCAATTAAGATTGTATGTAAATTAAGTTTCGTTTGACTGAAAGCAGCCATAACCTGCTTAAATGAAGCTTAAGACTTGATTAGCAGGAAATCTTTAAATTATCTGTGCATGGTCAGCAATACATTCGATAAATAATCTGTGGACGATTTAAGTCTTGAGTAAGCGCAAGCACCAAAGCACGATCACACAAAACGTACGTCCGTGGTTTAACTTCCACTTAAGAAAATAACTCCGCTCTCATGTCTCGTAGTCAGTTGTAAAATTAAGTACATAAAATTTATTCTGTAATTTCATTTTTTGGCAAAGTCACACTTGCCTTATAATGCTGGATTTGGGAATTTGCTGCCATCTGGTTCGACCCGCTGGGTCCAGGGTTTAAATCTCGCCCATCATTCGGATATGTGTTTTTGTCGCAGATGTCATGCCAGTGACTATCTCAGGTACAACGTAAGCTGCTTACTACCGCACGCTAAAACGTCTTGGTGTGTTACAGCCCGATGTGTTACAGCCCGATGTGTTACAGCCCGATGTGTTACAGCCCGATGTGTTACAGCCCGATGTGTTACAGCCCGGTGTGTTACAGCCCGATGTGTTACAGCCCGGTGTGTTACAGCCCGATGTGTTACAGCCCGATGTGTTACAGCCCGATGTGTTACAGCCCGATATGTTACAGCCCGATGTGTTACAGCCCGATGTGTTACAGCCCGATGTGTTACAGCCCGATGTGCTTCCAAAACTGAATCTAAATTACTTTTTCTTTTCATTCCGTCAACACAATTTTATTTGTACAAATTCTTCTTATGTATAATGTAATCTAAATTTTTCGAAATTTTAGAAAGCCTTCCTCAGGATAACCACTATAAACAAGTAAAGATATATGAATAAATGTAACCTTTTATCATATATCATATAGTATGTATATATATATGATGTATTATTTATCATCTGTCTGAAGTCTATACAAAATTGCAGAATGGATATTTTCTTTCATTTTATATTCTATAAAAATTTCATTTAAAAATTCCCATGTTCTTCCAAGATCTATTAATATACATCGTTTAGCTCCTAAAAGCAAATATTGCGAGCCCAAAGTTCATACTTTCACCATGCTTTATTTCTAACTCTAGGAAATAAACAAGCACGTTGTGCAGTTATCCGCAGTTGTCGTAATATTCATGCCAGTTCTCGCGTAAATCGGCAAAGTGTCTCAGAAACTGCAACAGGAGACACGTGGACTCAAAAACGCACACACATCACAACATGGTGATCCCCAAAGCTTATTTATTTCCCTTTCTCGAAAATAAATTAAGTTAACGAAAAAGAAGCAACATTTAAAACAAGGTAATTTTATGGTATATGTAGGAAAAATTCCCCACCATGGTGTTTCCACCTGGTCGTGGTGGTGGGGCTTGTGTGTACCAATGACCCAGAGAGCTATGCCGGCGGTAGCGTACCTACTGGTAGGGCCTCCCAAGCCGGACAGGTCAAAGGGTAGGTACCAGACTAAGAGAAGCACCTTCCTCGTGTGGTGACCGGGGAAAAGAAAAGTCCCACTGCAGCCCATGCAGGTCGTAAAAGGCGATCAAAATGTGTACCGAGTGCCTGGGGGTATAGCTGGGCCACTCTGCCCCGGTGGTTATAAATTCGGTGGACTGGGCCTCCAGGTTGGGGGTTGGGCGACAGGCTGACAGCCTGTCACTGTAAAAACTGACCGTTAGGAAACCTAAAACGTGGCCTCGGAACACTCGGATAGAGTAGAGTGGACTAGGAGAGGGCCATTAAGGAGGCGAAGGTCCGCATTGGACTGTAGTGCCACCGAAGGTCCGCATTGGACTGTAGTGCCACCGACAGGTCCGCATTGGACTGTAGTGCCACCGAAGGTCCGCATTGGACTGTAGTGTCACCGAAGGTCCGCATTGGACTGTAGTGCCACCGAAGGTCCGCATTGGACTGTAGTGCCACCGAAGGTCCGCATTGGACTGTAGTGCCACCGAAGGTCCGCATTGGACTGTAGTGCCACCGAAGAAGAAGTAGGAAAAATTAATTAATTTAAACTTAAAATATTTTCCAAGTCATTTAAATTTGATTCAGGGTTTATAAACTCACAATATTGCACACCAAAAGCAACTACACTCGTCCCCTAAGTTTCAGTAAGGTCTAGTGCGTCCGATCACACAAGCTAACGACATGACAACAGTGCTAAGAGTACAAACAAAAGCGTCACTGTTTTACAGTCAATGTTGCCTAAAATACGTAAGGCAGCAATCGAGTCTTGGCGGAAGTCATCCGGGTAAAACAAATAGCACCAGGAAACCAGCAGGGGCCAGGCCAAAAGACCCTGCCCCTCGTCTTACGCCGCTTCAGACGGTATGTGTTTGGAAGCCTCTGCACGCTCGAAATGCAAAGTTGATTTGTGGCTTCCAGCCACGGCTAAATGTAATCGAAATTCCCTTCCTGATGGTTGGTTCTTTTTTACCTCGAGTCGTGTAACTCACCTGCGAACACTTCATTTCCATACGCGAAACTGTCTTCCGGACAAGAGTGAAACATGTGTCTTGGAAATGTGTTTTAAGTTGCATTAAACTGAGATGTACGAACTTCGTTTGATTGTGTCTGTAGCAGCAATTGACGGCCCTTAGACCTCAGATTTTTTCAATGGCTCGACAGTCCCTTGGGGGCCTAGGCCGCCCCATTATCGAGGCTTCACGATCACACTCAGACACACCACACTCGGTAGGACTCCTCTGGACGAGGGTCCAGCCCGTCGCAGAGACCTCTACCTGACAACACACAACACTCACAACAGACAGACATCCATGCCTCCGGCGGTATTCGAACCCACAATCCTAGTAAGCGAGCGGCCGCACGGCCAAGACCTCAGATTACTGCGTTTGTATCACAAAGAAATGTTCCACGTGGAGATACTTAACCCATAATTGTAGCGTGCCAAATTCAATTAAGCCTGTTAGAGCCCAGACCTTTCATAAACGACAAACACTTTTTTTTTTCATTTGCATGCGTAAGAGAAACACAAATATTATTTTAGATACACACCAACAAAATGCACAAATTAATAAAGGTGCAAATTAGCTCCTTATCATGATTTAACCCTACACGCGTTTCAGCTCTTTATGAGCCATCATCAGGGGTTTTTCTTATAAAAAGTGCTTTTCAAATGCTGAATCTGTTGATGACACTTGTAAAGTTATGCGCTATTTTAGAGCATAAAAACACTCGTTCATAACTTAAAAACATGAGTCATAAATTATAGTTAAAATGATGATTTCTTAAAAAACAATAACTTGTTAAAAAACACTGTTCACTGCGTCTATTGTATAAAGATGTGTTCGCACTTCCAGAAGTTACAGAAGATCATATATTGCACTGTGTTGGTTGTGATGGAATTTGATGCAGAACGGCGATAGGCAATGCGTGCTGTATGAGTTCTTGTTAGGCCCGGTGCACACATCCGTTTTTCTAACATGCGGTGACGCTGCGTTGCCGCTGCGGGGCCGTAGCAACTCATTCAAACCAACGCAATAGATGGACGTACGGTGACACAACGTCGACGGAGGTATGTGTGCACTACCCAACTGACTTCAGTGTATCCCACACCGTAATTACGGCAACGCAGCGTCACCGCACGTTAGAAAAACGGATGTGTGCACCGGGCCTTATTTTGTTTCTTACGTCGTAGTGCAGTCTTCCTGACGATGTGGTATAAATTAAGAGGAAGAAGAAGTGGTTCTGGTGCTAGTATGGTGTGGGGTTGTGTCTTCAAATATACCCGGTGAAAGTGAACCGTGTTATCAAATATTACTGTTTTCATTATTAGCGTCAATGTAATTGTTGTTATTGTTTTTGTTTTGTTGCTGTTTTTAATTGCTACTTCTATACTTACTTTAAGGACAACTTTCAGTACAGTCGAATGCACTAAATATTGGTGACGTTTGACTGTAAGGAACGTAGGAGGACGTGACCGTTGCTTAACTGCACGTACCAGAACAATATTTGCCTTAGACACTGTGCAAATCCAAGAAAACCCTCAACACGTACAACCAGTGTCTGAACCGACATCACGAATCTGTACTTTAAATGTCGCACATAGGGATACAAAGCACAGGCCTATGGATAACTGGCTCCATGCAGCTGAGTCCTTCTTAAGCCACCGACGTCGCTCTGCTACTCAAGAAATTCCCCGCCGTGATTTCAGGCTTCAGACGCGATGTAAATGAGATCTGGACTCTTCTGTATTTTACGCAGCGTAGAGTGGTAATTCCGCACCGACGTTTCGGGACAACCTGTGGGCCATCTTCAAGTGTCAAGCAGTCCAAGAACACTGCTTGACCCTTGAAGATGAGACCGATGGGTGTCCCGAAACGTCGGTGCGGAATTACCACTCTACGCTGCGTAAAATATCAGAAGAGTCCAGATCTCAGATTCCCGGCCGTTTACGGTCTCAATGGTACATTACGCTGTACATAAGAGCTCTCCACAAACTCAAACTTTATTTCCATCAGATGTATTTTAACATTACCCTCCCAGGTTCTCCTAAATCTTCAAAACTGTCTCTTACCTTCAAATTCTCAGACTAAAAGTTTGTAAGTATTAACACCTCCCATCTATAATATGGAAATAAATTGTTAAGAATTTTTCATGTAATACTGGGGAGCGGATTACAAGCTGTGTTATTATTTTGATTGACTCTGTGGAGATCTACATGGAGTAACGAAGTTTTCCTGTCTTGAACTAAAAACTACGCTACTGGGACAAATGGGAAAGTAGTGGTATTACTCGACGCTTTCTTAGATTAGGCACTAGATGGAAGTGACTGGTTAAAATCATGTCCCAGTCATCTTAACGTCAGAAAAAAAGACCAAACTAGAGCTACACACTGGATAGGAGGCTACGTAGGCCTCACAGTCTAGAGTCTTTGGAGGAAGGGAAAACCTCACGCTGTCCTGAGAATCAGACACCGATACCTCGGTGATTCAACGCCTAGCCTAGTGAATAATCTAACTGAAGAAAAACACGCGGCGTTAAATAACACTCGAGAATAATACGAGTACTACAACTTAAACTGAACAAATGATAAGTGAAAAAGAGAGTTATGTAGCCTATGTGAAGTCATTAACTGTTTGTTTAAATAGGCCTAACTCAATTCGTAATCAATATAGTTTTTTATTTATTTATTGAAGGGTCCCGCAGCAGATGCTACAGACGCACCGCAGCCTTGAAGGCTTATTGTGCAACTCTGTGATGAAGATGGTAAGGTTTTTTCTGCTTTTCCATTTTAGCGGAGCACCGGTGGAATTAAGTTGAGAGGGGAAAACCGAAGTACTTGGAAAAAAACCTGTCCCAGTGCTACTTTGTCCACCACAAATCCCACATGGACCGACCCCGGGATCGAACCCCGGCCTCCGCGGTGAGAGGCCGGCGAATAACCGCCTGAGCCATGGCACGGCCAACATAAATTCAGATCATGTGATTAGTTAGAAATTATAACTAAAGCATACCTAAGAGGCCCATTTGTCGTTTAATTCTGAATACAGACTTGTTTTAAAAATAAATACAAAGTTAGTTATGGCCCCTTTTCTTGGAACAGCAGCTGTTCTTAGAATTGCTGTGCATTTTTGTTCTTTTCATCTTGACTTTAGCGTAAGACAGCCACAAAGAATACGTCAGTGCCCAAAAATTATATTTATTTAAATGAAACTTGACTGAAATTCCCGGTCAATGGAGCAGCATTCCTGCTTCGTATTTGGGAGTTCTCCGTTCTAGTCCTGACCAGAATACTGGCTATAGTGGCCACATACGTATTTGGGAGTTCTCCGTTCTAGTCCTGGCCAGAATACTGGCTATAGTGGCCACATACGTATTTGGGAGTTCTCCGTTCTAGTCCTGGCCAGAATACTGGCTATAGTAGCCACATACGTATTTCTTCATTTTCTTCAGGCAAATTTGGGGAGTTATCTTACCAACATGAATTCTATAAAGAGAAATGTCGCTAATACTGTCCCAAGTATTTTGTGTATTTTTTTATTACGTGAAGATGGCCAGCTTGGCCGAAACATGTAAAGAATATTAAACTCTGCAAACAATGAAACATCTAGTTTTGATTGACGGATTACTTCAATAGTTTTTACTTATCATAAAAATGGGATGTTTAGAGTAAAGGTTACAATTACTTTACTTTACTTTACTGCACGCTAAATCAAACATGTTTCATGCCTAATTGTTAACTTAACGTTACAAACAGAATTTTTCATTATCTCTTCATACCAAATGCAGACGCACGTAACAGGCCACAGCCCTATTTTAAAAATGAAATATTCTAATACCGCAAATCTATCAACCAAAAAGCCACACACTATATTCGACCCATTTGGAAATACAACTGCATAATTCCATTCAGGAAATAAATCCTCAATAAAAGCACAACAAGCCTCCAGCACACATGCTGCATTTACTTATGGACCTCTGTGGTTACAAATGTGTGTAGGCGTTGGGTTTCTAATTTGTGAGCTATAAATAGTGCCGGCCGGTCTGTCGGTCGGTTTCCAAACTCAGACATGTACGTACTTGTTAGACGTTTTCCAGTGGTCCATGAACACAGACGAATTTTCACGCGCTCTTTCTTGCCTTTGTCGGGACACACAGTGACACGGGCCACTGGCCTTTATATATTGCCGGTGTCACAAAACGATCATTAGCATCATTAGGAGAGGTGAAGATGAAATTACAGAAATTTTATGTGTCTGAAGAGAAAGAAATCTTCCACCTTATATAAGGCGTGCTCGTATTATCAGATCTTTAGCCTCCACAATTCCTTACACAAGAAAGCGATCTGTGTTCAGTTCGGTTTAGGTCTAGGATAAGCACGTTAAACTTCCCTACCTTTTTACCTTCTGGTAAAGGTACGCCGTGGCGCAGTTGGTTGAGGCACGCGCTAAAAACCGAAAGGTCGCGGGTTCGATTCCCGTTGGGGGTCACTGGATTTTTCATTGACTTAATCCTTCCGGTCGACTCAACTTCTGAAAGAAATGAGCACCAGGAATATCTCCTGGGGTAAAGGCGACCGGTGCGTAGGGCTGACAACCTTGTTACCGTGTGCTGATTGTCCAGAAATCCTCCTGTCCAGGCCTCTAAAGGCATAGTTTTACTTCTACCTTTGACCTTGTTACCTTCTCATGACAGAAAGTAATTATCTACGTGTAAGCCTAGACACCGCAAAATCAACACGCAATATTATAAATTTAGGAATCCTATGAAACCCATTTTATAGCTTCATAATTTTAAGGATTTTATAATTTTATAACCTCAACCACTACATCTCAACCTACAACAACCGCCAATTGTGAAACACTTCACAACGAACAACCAACGGACGTCACATCAACTCCACCACAGCATAGAACATCGACTACGACCAGACAACCAAAATCTTCAAAAGTACAACAGTGAAATAATTTGGCTCACGACGATCTCAACAGACAACCTACGTCACCCCACAGAAGTACATAAAAATCCCCAGTGCAAAAAAAAAATTAATAAAACAGTCATAAAAATCAAAAACCAAACAACAAAAAGTGGACAGCGCACAGCGAAGTGAAAAAAATATATAGATAGATAGATAGATAGATAGATAGATAGATAGATAGATAGATACGCCTGATGATGGTCAAATAATGACCGAAACATATGTAGGGTAACTTTAAGTGATATTTTAATTCAATAGTACATTTGTTGGTTGACAAGTGAATCCCGTGAAAAGTATTTCAGAAAGTAGTACTTTCCCTGCATTCAGATAAACATTACTTACATATAGTGAGTCGTGTTCCTTGAAGAATTAGACATTTCAATGAAGCACCTCCAGAAAACGTAGCAGTTGTGCTAAATATTCATCAGCGACATTCGGTCTATTGATTATTGAAAAGGCCAAGATAGTCGCCAGGATTTATGTAAATGGACAGAATAAAACAACGAAACTCGCAATGAAAATATCGGGATTGATTTTACTTCTAGATCACCCTGTATAATAAGGGCGCAATTCTTTCGGACGCTCCTGCAGCGTGTGATTAATGAGCGAAGTGTCGCACATGGCTGTCGCTGTCTGTGCACAACTAATGATAAGCCGTGCTTTACGTGAAAGCTAATTCGCTCCGCACATCACAAGGTACATAGCTGCGAGTTTCTGCCAATTGGTTATAGATACGGCTGTTACGGCTGTATCAAACATGTTGCCTCCAACTGCAGTAATCACATCGTTATAGATACGGCTGTTACGGCTGTATCAAACATGTTGCCTCCAACTGCAGTAATAACATCGTTATAGATACGGCTGTTACGTAAATATCAAACATGTTGCCTCCAACTGCAGTAATCACATCGTTATAGATACGGCTGTTACGTAAATATCAAACATGTTGCCTCCAACTGCAGTAATCACATCGTTATAGATACGGCTGTTACGTAAATATCAAACGTGTTGCCTCCAACTGCAGTAATCACATCGTTATAGATACGGCTGTTACGTAAATATCAAACATGTTGCCTCCAACTGCAGTAATCACATCGTTATAGATACGGCTGTTACGTAAATATCAAACGTGTTGCCTCCAACTGCAGTAATCACATCGTTATAGATACGGCTGTTACGTAAATATCAAACATGTTGCCTCCAACTGCAGTAATCACATCGTTATAGATACGGCTGTTACGTAAATATCAAACGTGTTGCCTCCAACTGCAGTAATCACATCGTTATAGATACGGCTGTTACGTAAATATCAAACATGTTGCCTCCAACTGCAGTAATCACATCGTTATAGATACGGCTGTTACGTAAATATCAAACATGTTGCCTCCAACTGCAGTAATCACATCGTTATAGATACGGCTGTTACGTAAATATCAAACATGTTGCCTCCAACTGCAGTAATCACATCGTTATAGATACGGCTGTTACGTAAATATCAAACGTGTTGCCTCCAACTGCAGTAATCACATCGTTATAGATACGGCTGTTACGTAAATATCAAACATGTTGCCTCCAACTGCAGTAATCACATCGTTATAGATACGGCTGTTACGTAAATATCAAACGTGTTGCCTCCAACTGCAGTAATCACATCGTTATAGATACGGCTGTTACGTAAATATCAAACATGTTGCCTCCAACTGCAGTAATCACATCGTTATAGATACGGCTGTTACGTAAATATCAAACATGTTGCCTCCAACTGCAGTAATCACATCGTTATAGATACGGCTGTTACGTAAATATCAAACGTGTTGCCTCCAACTGCAGTAATCACATCGTTATAGATACGGCTGTTACGGCTGTATCAAACATGTTGCCTCCAACTGCAGTAATCACATCGTTATAGATACGGCTGTTACGGCTATATCAAACATGTTGCCTCCAACTGCAGTAATCACATCCAATTGACCTCTGCGCCACTGGGCCTTCAAGTACTTTTCTTTATAATCTGTTTAACGTCGCTGCCGGTAAACGAGACCACAGAGCGGCGAAGGAACGCATGATACTAAATAATGAACGCAAAGTACGTAGTGTGCAAGAAAGCGGTTTTGGCCCTGTTTAACGTAATATCATGTCACTTGCCTGCAAACATTTCCCATATTCATTCATTTCCTAGTCTGTCTTACGAAATGTCCGCAACCTCTTCCAAAGCGAGTTCTCCACAGAGTGCGATCCAGTGCTTCGTCTTTCAATTTACAGTGTTTTCTCTTTTCCTTGAGGTCAACCAGTAACTGCTTACGTCTTCTTCCTCGTCTTCCCATCACTTCTATCCCTCCCTGTAACTTTCCTTCAATCACGTGTTTTAGAAGGCAGTTTCTACGCAAGATGTGACCAATCCAGTTAGCCTTTCTTCTTTTTATTGTATGTACGATATTCCTCTCCTCCTTCACTCTATGTAATACTCTTCATTTCTCACACGATCGGTCCAACTGATCTTCTCCATTCTTCTCGAACACCACATTTCAAAACTGTATTTACAAAACAATCCTGTATTATACTGAGAAAATCACAGTAAGAGTAGTCGATAACTAGGCTGAGAATCGAATCTGTTATCTCCCAAGTACAAGTCAGTAACATTACCTAGAACCTTGCTTGCAGGACTTTATTCGCCATTAATTAGTTTCGAAAAGAAAGGACCAGCTGTTGTTTTCCTTCGACTAGCATAAGCACGGACAGGTGACAGAGCACAAAGCTATCACGTGGATAACATTTAACATGCAACTGTTGTCACTAGTCAATGTCAAAGTAAATTTATGTAATATTTGGACTTCTACTTGCTGTATCAAGTAATGAAGTCAAGTAGTTTATTAGATGGGTGCAAACATTCAGAGGAACTGCAGGTCATCTTACCTCAGAAGATCGTATTATGGGTGTGTATTTAAAGCAGAAATGTTTACGGGTATTTAGCTGAGAAATCTTAAGGGAAGAGACAACTTTGGAGATGTCACAGTTAGGAAGATAATATTAAATAATAATAATATAATAACCATGGCTCAACAGCCCTATATGGGCCCGGGCCTCCTCTTGCCTCCTCTTTTCGAGGTTACTAAGTCGTGCGCATTCGTGGCAGTTGGTGACTGGTCAACTGGCCGTGCTACTGTTCTATCGATCCTGATGTGTAAGCCAGAGCCATCTGGCAGGCAGTCAGGAGACTTGGGTGAGAAATGGAGGCAATTTGGCTTACGCAACATTTTTATTCATGCCCGTAAGGTTCTTTTACATGCCGTAAATCTACGACATGGGACCGACGGCTTTACTTCCCCTCCGAAGGAAGTGGTGCTCCGGATTTTTATCACCCTTAAAAATCCATCGACCTCGGTCGGGATCGAACCCGCGAACCTTGGGTCCAGTGGCGAGCACGCTAACCACTAGTCCACCGAGGTCGACAGATAATATTAAAACTGATATTAAATGTACGTGAGGCTATAGCGAACAGCGGTGTCCAATGAACACAACAACGTGCCTTCTGGTTCAGTAAATATTTCTAACAGATGACTATCAGCTTCTGAAAAGGAACTCGTTTTCCGTCCAGTTAGTGATTAGCTATAAAAGAACGTTACTTTTGTTGTGTAAAATCTTTTGGGTTTTTACCCGGCGTCGTTTTTTGGTAAGAAACCAATGTAGTAGTCCCGAAACGTTGGTTTCTTACCCTAAAACGACGGCGGGTAAAAACCCAAAAGATTTTACACAACATTACGGTCACGGCGGAAACCTCCAATCACAACGTTACCTGTGTCACAACCTACGATCTTCTCCTACGGTCATATCAACTAAGTCCATACAACCTCGTCATTTCTTCCACTTTGACATAGGAGGATATGTGACGTTTAATAGAATTATATCCCAACTTCGATGTTACTATATCTCACATCACACTGTAAGCCCGTACACTCATTTAAACTTCTGTTGCTGAATCAAACATTGTAATACAAACGTTTAAGACACCCGTAAAGACATAAAGCCAGCTGCCCTTGCCTGTCAACGAAAGATACAAAACACGAGCCCCATCCTGTAATTGAATAAGTGTCTGAAATAGTGTTCGCAGTTGCTACGGATGCTTGTTTGATGGCGTTGGTGCTCGAGTCGGACACGAGCTAAATTAAATTCGTTTTAGTATAGGACAACTTGTGCGGTCTGTTCCGTCACACAAAGGGATTCAATTTCCGGTTCAACATGAAGTTACTTTTATTTTGTATTACATTCTAAAGGAACGTGAGGCAGTAAAATTCAGCGGCCATTTCTCACCCAAGTCTCTGGCAGTCATATAAGGATGAGTAAAAATTGTGCAGTCAGTGGACTTCCAGACCAAGAAACCTCTGAAACGAGGCCCTATGCCCCGCAAGGAGCGACAGGAAGTAACTAAACAAATGCTATACATAAAAATTTGAGCAGCTTTAAGACATTTAGCCCGACGTGAGCACTGCAATGTGACAGGCTATATAAATGAGGTCTTACACCGTCACGCACTATTTAATAAAAACGATTCAATTTAATATTATCTTCCCATCTATGTTTCGATCTACAAAATTGCGTCTTTTCTACATGTTTTGCAACTGAAACTTTTTATACACATCTCACTTCTCAATCTGTGGGATATATCCTGCGCATCTCACCCTACTTAACACGCATTCTAAAAACTGTAGCACAATAGGCCTAACTGCAAAGTATGAAGCTGCCCATTAAAGCGTCTAATCATATCCATCCCAGTGCTTCTGTACAAATATTCCCCTCAGCACCTTTTTCAAGACACTTTGATTTTTTTTAACCTCATATATTTTTCAGGAAAAACGTCTTTAATTACTCTTTCATGTGTTCTAGAAACAGGTAATTTCCATTGATAAAAAAATTCGCATTACGTCGAGTCTTCAGTTAAAGATATTATATTTCACATTTCATTGGTTCTCTAGTTTTGAGCCTGGGCAGGATCTGCCTGTACAAAATGTCGCAAGCAGGTGCGCCACAAACCCACCGAAGTCTAACAACATATCGACGCGACTTCTGCTTTACATGTGTCATTAACTCTTTTACGACATCAATTAATCCTAAAGAACGCCATGAATATATCAACACTCCAATCCGTTACGAAATATGAATCATAATAAAGTGTTAAACTAAATATAACGGAAAGATGATGATCAGCAGAAAGAGATGAGGAATTACTTTGGTTTCTATTTCTATAACATTCATTAACTCAAAGACATTGTCTGCTTATTTACCAGTACCTAAGCATGGCGATTGATCCCAGTGGCCGTGCGGTCTAAGGCGTGGGTCTTCGGCCGCTCGCTTACTAGGATCGTGGGTTCGAATCCCACCGGGGGCATGGATATCTGTCTGTTGTGAGTGTTGTGTGTTGTCAGGTAGAGGTCTCTGCGACGAGCTGGTCCCTCGTCCAGAGGAGTCCTACCGACTGTGGTGTGTCTCAAATGTGTGTGACCATGAAACCTCGACGAAACGAGGAGGCCCAGGCCCATATAGGGCTGTCGAGCCATACAAAAAAAAAAGCATGGCGATTACCTTAATAATTAATTACGGTAATAAGAATGTATAGCCACTGTACAGTGCTTATCCGAGACATGAACTAGAAATTCTGCTTCGGAACTCATAACATCTGCTTAAATACAATCAAATCTAGTCTTTGGCAAGCTACAATTCTCCACACCTGATCTCACAGCAATAATGCCATTACTCTGCCTCAAGTTGCTCCTTAGTGGTCAAGCGGGTTTGCCACTTACAGTGGAGAAAATAAACTTTTTGGGTTTACATCACAGACTAGAAATTTGTTACAAAATGAGCTAACGTCATGTGATGAAGAAGGACTTTGCCGCACGGAAACAGAGAATATATTCGTCAAATACCAAATGACTGACACAAGAAATTTCGCCTTCTAGAGGAAGTTTACTGTGTTTCTTAGGCCCTTCTTTTATCCCACAGACAGAGATGCTGTTACGAAAGGCATAACGGAAGATTGAGGGTGTAGAAGTCTGATAAGCTATTCCTTTAGAGGCCTGAAAGGTTCCTTAGGGCTCCAAGAGGTTGAGGCTCCCACATTTCTAGACAATCGGCAAATAAAGGGTGTAGAATTTCACACTGTTGACACCGTGCATCTTCGTCATATTAAATTAAGTTATAGACCAACTGATTTTAACAATTTTAATAATAAGCTACTTAAAAAGTGGTTTTAGTGTGCATCAGTTGGTCTATAACTTAATTTAAACGGTGTAGAAGTATTATGCTAGACCAACCTTAATCAATCACCTGGCTAGATAAATAACTAACTGACTGACTGACTGGTCTGCTTCTACAGTTGAAAGTTATTCGGCTGATCAAGAAATCCCCTGCTTCTGGGGAATCCCAAGACTCAAAAACATATTCACAAAAGCCTGACAGCGGAACCAATGCCTAGACAAGTGAATCCCCCTCCGTCTTCATGTTTTTCTTCTTTTCTTTCTTCCTTTCTTCTTCTCCCAAAATCAATCTTAATATTATTCTCCCAAGAAATAAAGAACATCCTATCGTACATTTAAAAAACGAAATAAGTTACACGTAAGAGGACATGTTTATCTGCAAAGAACACAAAATCTCTCGTTTAGACGTCTGTAAATGTTCATCTGGGTGACTTTGTGTTTATGTCAAAAGACTCTGGCTGTTTGAAAAATGGTCTTGACTTCTGGCCGACTAATGTGTGTGCAGCCTCGACATAAGATAGCAACAGACATGTTCAACCTTTGGACGGAAGCCAGCCTCCCTACACTTTATACGACCAACATTTCGGGATCTGCCAACAAGTATTTTCTCCTCATTAATTTCTTCTGTAGCTTGCACGCAGCCTTCCCATCCGTTTATATCCTCCCCATCCACACGCACGTACCTTCACGTGCACGCACAATAAACTCTTATGACCACACGTTTTGCCAGTTTACAGTTTTACATCAACAAAGAGCAACCTCTCGATCCCAGTGGCAGCGCGGTCTAAGGCGTAGGACTTCGGCCGCTTGATTGCTGGGATTGCGGGTTCGAATCCCGCTGGGGAATGGTTGTCTGTCTCTTGTGAGTCTTGTGTGTTGCCAGGTAGAGGTCTCTGCGTCGGACTGATCACTCGTCCAGAGGAGTCCTATCGAGTGTGGTGTGTCTGAGTGTGATCGTGAAGCCTCGGTAATGAGGAGGCCCTGGCCCACTAGGGGCTGTTGCGCTATTGGGAAAAAAGAGCAACCTCTAGGTAACGGAACACTCCTATTGCTATTTATTCATTGTTTACACACTAGCACATAGCGGCACACATCAATGGTGCTAGTCAGACACCTCACATTTCTTTAGCCAATAAACGTACAAATTTAAATTCCTTCACAAACATCGAAGTCCGTTCACCATAATTATTTCTATCTTACTTTCCCATCTCCTTACATCCAGAGCCTGTCTACTTCCCTTTATATTTTTCGCATATTAACCCATTTAAAAAAGTTATGATATGATAATTATTAACTGCAATTGGGTTCCCACCCGGTGACAGCGGTCCGTACACGTGTACACAATTAAGAAGAAACAACATTATACATAAGGAAAATCAGTACACAAAACAATACAAAAACACAGAGCACACAAAATAGAGAGCGAAACCCATACAAGAAACGTACACAAATAACAAATAACAAACAAAGAGCACAAATAATACAATAACAAACAACATATACAATAACAACAACTATACTAAAACAATAACCAACATATACAATAACACATAACAATAACAACATACTATACAATAACCAACATACTATACAATAACCAACTACTATACAATAACAACATACTATACAATAACCAACATACTATACAATAACCAACATACTATACAATAACCAACATACTATACAATAACCAACATACTATACAATAACCAACATACTATACAATAACCAACATACTATACAATAACCAAACGTACATATACAATAACCAACGTACTAAAATAACAAATAACCCAACATACATAACTGTAAATCAGTGATAATACTCACACTCCGCCAATGACTTTCACTTCACTTCACTCCCCATTTTACTTCACTTCACTCCCCTTTTCAACAGTTTATCACCACACTTCAATTCCCTTCATTTCACCTCACTCATAATTACTTTCCTAATCCTCTTTCTAAAAATATGTAATTTGCAGGGGAAAGCAGCTAGCGCCTTTGCAGGTAGTTGGTTCCATAGTCTGATGGTCCTATTTACAAAGGAATATCATATTTCTGTTTCCGATTTTATTTCCCGTTCTATACTATTGCCAAAATATCCCCTCGCTGCACATAATGTTGATTTAGGATCAAGCAAAATGGATAAAATAAAATAAAAAATATTCAATCACTAATACAGTAATTATAAGTAGGAGTGATCATAATGTGGCTAACTTTAGCACGAAACTTAATAGACCTACAGAATAATCCCTAATTAAATTTGCCTAACATCAGAAATGCCATAACATCTTATAACATCGCACAAGGCCAATGCCTTACTACAAACTTAAACACGGTACATAAATATTTTAATCACACAACAACTTTGAACAGTTTGACTGTTTTCATACGCGTTATAACATCTTGTGGTTGGTTCAGTGCTTACCAACGTTGTACAGGAACCTGCTGCTTCCATATTCTGGACCGAACATGACGGTCCAACACTCCTCTGCAGCAGACGTAACCGTCTAAGAAAGGTACCCGGTGTCATATAATATAACACTGCCGTCTTAATTTTACCGAAATGAAAACTTCAGATGTCATGAAACCTTAGGAAGTAACTTCCCATCAGAAAAAAGAAACAAACAAACAAACACAGAAAAGAGAAACAAAGACTCGATATTGAAGATTGAGGACAAAATCGAGAGTCATTTCTTTAAGCACTGCCTTATTTCTGCATCAAATGTGTACGGAAATTGTGAAAGAAATATTTCTGGAGCTTGGTATAAGGCAGACTGCTGAAAGTGCATGTGATATTGTAATTATTTCGTATACAGTTTCAGTATGAAGTAAGTTAGAAACTAACAACTGTAAATTTGCTAAGTAATTTGCCTTACAGAGTGCTGAAAACTTAAACTAAATATTAACGTTTTCGTTGATTTGTGGACATAAATCAAATATGACCATTCCTTTAGAGTCTTAGGTTTGGAAAACGTATCGTCTTGGAGAGCAAAATGAAATTCCTGGTCCAATGACAGCAAGGCACACACGACACCACGTACATAATGTGACTGTTCGCTTGACACCAGCAAGAAAAATGGTTTGAACTTAGTCCACTGTTGTTACAGTATTACTATAGGTACTATAGGTCTAACGTAGATCGCTCAGAAATATATATATTTTGTTCAAATAAGTTTTTGTTCACAAGATTTGTGGTTCTTAGAGCGGTGTTGCTGAAAAGGTATGTCATTTTGGACACTACGCCATGTCCAGTGGTAAAGAGTTACCGACGTTTCGAAAAAACTAAGTGTTTCTTTCCTAAAGTCAAAGAGTCCACAAAAAGGTCTGTTTCTAAGATTCAAATTTTCTGGGATGCTGCACCGTGTCGACTGGGGAATACTCGTAATTACAGAATTTTAGAAGACACTACCTTCGTTGGAAAGCAGGCAACACGGCGTAACATTCCAGAAGACCTCTGTCGTCACGGTATTGCTGATAGGACCAATATCTGTCGTCACGGTATTGCTGATAGGACCAATATCTGTCGTCACGGTATTGCTGATAGGACCAATATCTGTCGTCACGGTATTGCTGATAGGACCAATATCTGTCGTCACGGTATTGCTGATAGGACCAATATCTGTCGTAGGGCCTGCATTAGCAGGTGAGGAATGTGAGCCAGAAAAACTTGAATAATTTGGGGTTCGGACGGCGATAAATGTTAAGATTACGATCTCGTAAGGTGGGTCACGGAATAGTTTGGTAAACAGATAGCAACACTTCGGAGAAACTTTTGCCACCATCTTCAGGGGTAACTGAATAGAATGGCAAGTTCTTCCTCCGAAAAGATGTTACTTCTGTAACAAACAATACGGCGTCACGTACCAGATGACAACACTCTTAAATGTCATGCATTTATTTGTTTTCTTATAATAAATTTAAAACGCTCTATTAATTGCTTATTTCATACATTGCCCAATGTAGAATGCCAGTAGGATACGTAGGAGCAGATACATAGGACCAGATACATAGGACCAGATACATAGGACCAGATACTCACAATTTATGATGGATAGTATCATCCAACAGCAATAAAAGGTCAAAATGCCTGGAGAATCCGAACTAATGATGAATTGCAGGTTGTGTACAGAAAACCAAATATTGTAACAACAGTAAACGTAAGAAGACTATAATGGGCTGGTCATGTGGTAAGAATGTCTGATGGTAGGACCGTAAAGACAGTATTTGTGGGGAAACCAGACGGAAGAAGAAAAGCAGGAAGACCAAAATTAAGATGGTTAGACTGTATTGAGAATGATCTGAAATCGATGGGTGTCAAGAGATGGAGGAAGAAAGCAGAAGGTAGATCTGTATGTGCTGTCGTTGTGAAGGAGGTACTGGTTATACTGTAAGGACCGTATGTCAAGAGATGGAGGAAGAAAGCAGAAGACAGATCTGTATGTGCTATCGTTGTGAAGGAGGTACTGGTTATACTGTAAGGACCGTATGTCAAGAGATGGAGGAAGAAAGCAGAAGACAGATCTGTATGTGCTGTGATTCTGAAGGAGGTACTGGTTATACTGTAAGGACCGTATGTCAAGAGATGGAGGAAGAAAGCAGAAGACAGATCTGTATGTGCTGTCGTTGTGAAGGAGGTACTGGTTATACTGTAAGGACCTTATGTCAAGAGATGGAGGAAGAAAGCAGAAGACAGATCTGTATGTGCTATCGTTGTGAAGGAGGTACTGGTTATACTGTAAGGACCGTATGTCAAGAGATGGAGGAAGAAAGCAGAAGACAGATCTGTATGAGCTATCGTTGTGAAGGAGGTACTGGTTATACTGTAAGGACCGTATGTAAAGAGATGGAGGAAGAAAGCAGAAGACATCTGTATGTGCTGTCGTTGTGAAGGAGGTACTGGTTATACTGTAAGGACCGTATGTCAAGAGATGGAGGAAGAAAGCAGAAGACAGATCTGTATGTGCTGTGATTCTGAAGGAGGTACTGGTTATACTGTAAGGACCGTATGTCAAGAGATGGAGGAAGAAAGCAGAAGACAGATCTGTATGTGCTATCGTTGTGAAGGAGGTACTGGTTATACTGTAAGGACCGTATGTCAAGAGATGGAGGAAGAAAGCAGAAGACAGATCTGTATGTGCTATCGTTGTGAAGGAGGTACTGGTTATACTGTAAGGACCGTATGTCAAGAGATGGAGGAACAAAGCAGAAGACATCTGTATGTGCTGTCGTTGTGAAGGAGGTACTGGTTATACTGTAAGGACCGTATGTCAAGAGATGGAGGAAGAAAGCAGAAGACAGATCTGTATGTGCTGTCGTTGTGAAGGAGGTACTGGTTATACTGTAAGGACCGTATGTCAAGAGATGGAGGAAGAAAGCAGAAGACAGATCTGTATGTGCTATCGTTGTGAAGGAGGTACTGGTTATACTGTAAGGACCGTATGTCAAGAGATGGAGGAAGAAAGCAGAAGACAGATCTGTATGTGCTATCGTTGTGAAGGAGGTACTGGTTATACTGTAAGGACCGTATTTCAAGAGATGGAGGAAGAAAGCAGAAGACATCTGTATGTGCTGTCGTTGTGAAGGAGGTACTGGTTATACTGTAAGGACCGTATGTCAAGAGATGGAGGAAGAAAGCAGAAGACAGATCTGTATGTGCTGTCGTTGTGAAGGGGGTACTGGTTATACTGTAAGGACCGTATGTCAAGAGATGGAGGAAGAAAGCAGAAGACAGATCTGTATGTGCTATCGTTGTGAAGGAGGTACTGGTTATACTGTAAGGACCGTATGTCAAGAGATGGAGGAACAAAGCAGAAGACATCTGTATGTGCTGTCGTTGTGAAGGAGGTACTGGTTAAACTGTAAGGACCGTATGTCAAGAGATGGAGGAAGAAAGCAGAAGATAGATCTGTATGTGCTATCGTTGTGAAGGAGGTACTGGTTAAACTGTAAGGACCGTATGTCAAGAGATGGAGGAAGAAAGCAGAAGACAGATCTGTATGTGCTATCGTTGTGAAGGAGGTACTGGTTATACTGTAAGGACCGTATGTCAAGAGATGGAGGAAGAAAGCAGAAGACAGATCTGTATGTGCTATCGTTGTGAAGGAGGTACTGGTTATACTGTAAGGACCGTATGTCAAGAGATGGAGGAAGAAAGCAGAAGACAGATCTGTATGTGCTATCGTTGTGAAGGAGGTACTGGTTATACTGTAAGGACCGTATGTCAAGAGATGGAGGAAGAAAGCAGAAGACAGATCTGTATGTGCTATCGTTGTGAAGGAGGTACTGGTTATACTGTAAGGACCGTATGTCAAGAGATGGAGGAAGAAAGCAGAAGACAGATCTGTATGTGCTATCGTTGTGAAGGAGGTACTGGTTATACTGTAAGGACCGTATGTCAAGAGATGGAGGAAGAAAGCAGAAGACAGATCTGTATGTGCTATCGTTGTGAAGGAGGTACTGGTTATACTGTAAGGACCGTATGTCAAGAGATGGAGGAAGAAAGCAGAAGACAGATCTGTATGTGCTATCGTTGTGAAGGAGGTACTGGTTATACTGTAAGGACCGTATGTCAAGAGATGGAGGAAGAAAGCAGAAGACAGATCTGTATGTGCTATCGTTGTGAAGGAGGTACTGGTTATACTGTAAGGACCGTATGTCAAGAGATGGAGGAAGAAAGCAGAAGACAGATCTGTATGTGCTATCGTTGTGAAGGAGGTACGGTAACTGTAAGACCGTATGTCAAGAGAGGGAAGAAAGCAGAACAGATCTTATGTGCTATCGTGTGAGGAGTATGGTTATATGTAAGGACCGTAGTCAAGAGATGAGGAAGAAGCAGAAACAGATCGTATGTGCTATCGTTGTGAAGGAGTACTGGTTATACTGTAAGGACCGTATTAAGAGATGGAAGAAGAAAGCAGAAACAGATCGTAGTGCTTCGTTGTGAAGGGGTACTGGTTAACTGTAGGACCGTATGTCAAGAGAGGAGGAAGAAAGCAGAAGACAGATCTGTATGTGCTATCGTTGTGAAGGAGGTACTGGTTATACTGTAAGACCGTATTCAAGAGATGAGGAAGAAAGCAGAAACAGATCTGTATGTGCTCGTTGTGAAGGAGGTACGGTTATACTGTAAGGACCGTATGTCAAGAGATGGAGGAAGAAAGCAGAAGACAGATCTGTATGTGCTATCGTTGTGAAGGAGGTACTGGTTATACTGTAAGGACCGTATGTCAAGAGATGGAGGAAGAAAGCAGAAACAGATCTGTATGTGCTATCGTTGTGAAGGAGGTACTGGTTATACTGTAAGGACCGTATGTCAAGAGATGGAGGAAGAAAGCAGAAACAGATCTGTATGTGCTTCGTTGTGAAGGAGGTACTGGTTATACTGTAAGGACCGTATGTCAAGAGATGGAGGAAGAAAGCAGAAGACAGATCTGTATGTGCTATCGTTGTGAAGGAGGTACTGGTTATACTGTAAGGACCGTATGTCAAGAGATGGAGGAAGAAAGCAGAAGACAGATCTGTATGTGCTATCGTTGTGAAGGAGGTACTGGTTATACTGTAAGGACCGTATGTCAAGAGATGGAGGAAGAAAGCAGAAGACAGATCTGTATGTGCTATCGTTGTGAAGGAGGTACTGGTTATACTGTAAGGACCGTATGTCAAGAGAGGAGGAAGAAAGCAGAAGACAGATCTGTATGTGCTATCGTTGTGAAGGAGGTACTGGTTATACTGTAAGGACCGTATGTCAAGAGATGGAGGAAGAAAGCAGAAGACAGATCTGTATGTGCTATCGTTGTGAAGGAGGTACTGGTTATACTGTAAGGACCGTATGTCAAGAGATGGAGGAAGAAAGCAGAAGACAGATCTGTATGTGCTATCGTTGTGAAGGAGGTACTGGTTATACTGTAAGGACCGTATGTCAAGAGATGGAGGAAGAAAGCAGAAGACAGATCTGTATGTGCTATCGTTGTGAAGGAGGTACTGGTTATACTGTAAGGACCGTATGTCAAGAGATGGAGGAAGAAAGCAGAAGACAGATCTGTATGTGCTATCGTTGTGAAGGAGGTACTGGTTATACTGTAAGGACCGTATGTCAAGAGATGGAGGAAGAAAGCAGAAACAGATCTGTATGTGCTATCGTTGTGAAGGAGGTACTGGTTATACTGTAAGGACCGTATGTCAAGAGATGGAGGAAGAAAGCAGAAGACAGATCTGTATGTGCTATCGTTGTGAAGGAGGTACTGGTTATACTGTAAGGACCGTATGTCAAGAGATGGAGGAAGAAAGCAGAAGACAGATCTGTATGTGCTATCGTTGTGAAGGAGGTACTGGTTATACTGTAAGGACCGTATGTCAAGAGATGGAGGAAGAAAGCAGAAGACAGATCTGTATGTGCTATCGTTGTGAAGGAGGTACTGGTTATACTGTAAGGACCGTATGTCAAGAGATGGAGGAAGAAAGCAGAAGACAGATCTGTATGTGCTATCGTTGTGAAGGAGGTACTGGTTATACTGTAAGGACCGTATGTCAAGAGATGGAGGAAGAAAGCAGAAGACAGATCTGTATGTGCATCGTTGTGAAGGAGGTACTGGTTATACTGTAAGGACCGTATGTCAAGAGATGGAGGAAGAAAGCAGAAGACAGATCTGTATGTGCTATCGTTGTGAAGGAGGTACTGGTTATACTGTAAGGACCGTATGTCAAGAGATGGAGGAAGAAAGCAGAAGACAGATCTGTATGTGCCATCGTTGTGAAGGAGGTACTGGTTATACTGTAAGGACCGTATGTCAAGAGATGGAGAAGAAAGCAGAAGACAGATCTGTATGTGCATCGTTGTGAAGGAGGTACTGGTTATACTGTAAGGACCGTATGTCAAGAGATGAGGAAGAAAGCAGAAGACAGATCTGTATGTGCTATCGTTGTGAAGGAGTACTGGTTATACTGTAAGGACCGTATGTCAAGAGATGGAGGAAGAAAGCAGAAGACAGATCTGTATGTGCCATCGTTGTGAAGGAGGTACTGGTTATACTGTAAGGACCGTATGTCAAGAGATGGAGGAAGAAAGCAGAAGACAGATCTGTATGTGCTTCGTTGTGAAGGAGGTACTGGTTATACTGTAAGGACCGTATGTCAAGAGATGGAGGAAGAAAGCAGAAGACAGATCTGTATGTGCTGTCGTTGTGAAGGAGGTACTGGTTATACTGTAAGGACCGTATGTCAAGAGATGGAGGAAGAAAGCAGAAGACAGATCTGTATGTGCTATCGTTGTGAAGGAGTACTGGTTATACTGTAAGGACCGTATGTCAAGAGATGGAGGAAGAAAGCAGAAGACAGATCTGTATGTGCTGTCGTTGTGAAGGAGGTACTGGTTATACTGTAAGGACCGTATGTCAAGAGATGGAGGAAGAAAGCAGAAGACAGATCTGTATGTGCTATCGTTGTGAAGGAGGTACTGGTTATACTGTAAGGACCGTATGTCAAGAGACGGAGGAAGAAAGCAGAAGACAGATCTGTATGTGCTGTCATTGTGAAGGAGGCACTGGTTATACTGTAAGGACCGTATGTCAAGAGATGGAGGAAGAAAGCAGAAGACAGATCTGTATGTGCTGTCGTTGTGAAGGAGGTACTGGTTATACTGTAAGGACCGTATGTCAAGAGATGAGGAAGAAAGCAGAAGACAGATCTGTATGTGCTGTCGTTGTGAAGGAGGTACTGGTTATACTGTAAGGACCGTATGTCAAGAGATGGAGGAAGAAAGCAGAAGACAGATCTGTATGTGCTATCGTTGTGAAGGAGGTACTGGTTATACTGTAAGGACCGTATGTCAAGAGATGGAGGAAGAAAGCAGAAGACAGATCTGTATGTGCTGTCGTTGTGAAGGAGGTACTGGTTATACTGTAAGGACCGTATGTCAAGAGATGGAGGAAGAAAGCAGAAGACAGATCTGTATGTGCTATCGTTGTGAAGGAGGTACTGGTTATACTGTAAGGACCGTATGTCAAGAGACGGAGGAAGAAAGCAGAAGACAGATCTGTATGTGCTGTCATTGTGGAAGGAGGTACTGGTTATACTGTAAGGACCGTATGTCAAGAGACGGAGGAAGAAAGCAGAAGACAGATCTGTATGTGCTGTCATTGTGAAGGAGGCACTGGTTATACTGTAAGGACCGTATGTCAAGAGATGGAGGAAGAAAGCAGAAGACAGATCTGTATGTGCTGTCGTTGTGAAGGAGGGTACTGGTTATACTGTAAGGACCGTATGTCAAGAGATGGAGGAAGAAAGCAGAAGACAGATCTGTATGTGCTATCGTTGTGAAGGAGGTACTGGTTATACTGTAAGGACCGTATGTCAAGAGATGGAGGAAGAAAGCAGAAGACAGATCTGTATGTGCTATCGTTGTGAAGGAGGTACTGGTTATACTGTAAGGACCGTATGTCAAGAGATGGAGGAAGAAAGCAGAAGACAGATCTGTATGTGCTGTCATTGTGAAGGAGGTACTGGTTATACTGTAAGGACCGTATGTCAAGAGATGGAGGAAGAAAGCAGAAGACAGATCTGTATGTGCCATCGTTGTGAAGGAGGTACTGGTTAGACTGTAAGGACCGTATGTCGAAGGAGAAAAGAAGAATATAGTCCAACTATTGTGAGATGGAAGCAACAAGTTGTGCCACAACTTCCATAAACTCCTGCCAGCCAACATGACGTAAAGCTGGTAACCCAGAAGACCACCGCAGAACAAGAGGCTCTAGTGTGCGCTTGTAATCAGAAGCAATATTACTGACGTGACAAGACAGATCGCTATTACTGTTGGGCCAGGCAAATGTGGCTGCTGTGCGATCGTAGGTTCTCAGAGCAGTGTATCTGAAGGCACAAGACTTCTAGGATGTGACATTTTGTTGTCGTACGACTAATTACCGACGTTTCGGAGGAACGTAGTCGTCTTGGACTGCTTGACACTATAGATGAAAACAATGTGATCGTTCGAAACGTCGGGTACTACTCGCGCAGCGACACAGCGTCACACTCCACAAGATTTGTATCTGCTTTATATGTTCTTCTCTAACCTATTACAGAGATTATTTCACAAATCGCAGTATTACTGTGACATTGGTGTTGAGTAGTGTTGAGTAGTGTTGAGTAGTACTAGCATATTGAGCAGCGTTCTTAAATAAATCCCAACAAGACAGGCTCGTTCGCGTAACCATTGTTGCCGTGGAAAAGCAATAAGTATTACATACTCTGAGTGTGTGTCTGTAGCCTTAGTTATCCAGCACGCAAAGCGCATGCGCCGTATTATATTGTCATCTGTGGCCTGTCCGGCTGTACCATATTTTTCCACATTATCTCATAAACGGCACGATTTTCGGAAAAAAGTTATGAATATAAAATGTGTTTTGATTTTCTCTACAACTTTGTCTCAAATATTTCTCATTCTAAGAAGAATTCAGAGAAATACATATTGTCATAAATGTGTACAGGTCTTCATGTAAAGTACCCCTTAATCTTGTCACATTTTAATAAAACTTGAATTTTACCGACAGATTTTCGAAAAAATAATCAAATATCAAATTTCATGAAAATCCGTCCAGTGGGAGCCGAGTTGTTGCATGCGGACTGACAGATATGACAAAGCTGATAGCCGCTTTTCGCAGTTTTGTGAACGCGCCTAAAGACAGCCGCCAACTACAGTGACAGAGGCACTTGGACAGAAGCTACAAAGAGACAGCGCTATTACAGCTAGCTTATCTTGCAACATCAGAGAAGTTGTTGTCGGTAATGAATTTTGTTCTCTGGTTCCCAATTTGTCTTCTGCACCCAAACAACTTATGATTCAAACGGAGACATTCCAAGCTGTCGCGGTGCTGCTTAGCAACGTCAACACAGCACATCTCAGTCAACCGCGGAGAATTATTTGCTTCTAAACGCTCTGAGAGAGAGAAAGATGCTATCCGGAGGGAAAATAGAGATAAAAACAAAGAGGAACTTCAGATCTGTAGACATGTAAAGCAACGGAAATTAATAGAAGATGAAAGAAGAAAACGCTGAGCTCAGTTTCTCCTTGAACATTCCAGTAAATATAGGCCTATTCATTTCTGGCCTTAGCAAGCGTGGGGCCCGATTGCGATCCTTGTGGCGGGCCCCTAAAAGTTATTGCGCAGAGCAAAAAAAAAGGGCTAACGTTTTGGTATATTAGCGTAAGTTAGAGTGAAGAATTAAAATGGTTCATTATTTACTTTTAATAAAACAATCAGTCAAACATATTATTTATTTAATTCCCCCCATGAGTGCGGGGCCCCCGCAAGCGTGGGGAATGATTGCGTCTAATCGGTCCAATCGGCCTAAGGCCGGCCCTGGCCTATTTTATATCCCGTCACAGCGGGGTTTATTCAAAACCAATAATCTAAACTGTCGTCTTTGTAAAATTAATACATAATAATACAATAAAAATATGGAAGTATAATTTTCGCTGTTGCCTTTCATCGGAACATTAAGGCAACAACTGACGTTGGGAATGTTTAAGAACAGTTTACTGATGACAATAGGCTTATATGGACGACAGTTTACTGATGACAATAGGCTTATATGGACGACAGTTTACTGATGACAATAGGCTTATATGGACGACAGTTTACTGATGACAATAGGCTTATATGGACGACAGTTTACTGATGACAATAGGCTTATATGGACGACAGTTTACTGATGACAATAGGCTTATATGGACGACAGTTTACTGATGACAATAGGCTTATATGGACGACAGTTTACTGATGACAATAGGCTTATATGGACGACAGTTTACTGATGACAATAGGCTTATATGGACGACAGTTTACTGATGACAATAGGCTTATATGGACGACAGTTTACTGATGACAATAGGCTTATATGGACGACAGTAGGAACTTTACAATGACGATGAGATGGACAGAGCTTGGAGCATATATCAATAGATAAGAGATTTTAGTCGGTAAAACTGCAGCGAAGAGAGCTGTTTGGAAACCTAGACGTAGATGGAAGGAAGATAAATGTAAAGTTGTACCTGTACATTCCATAAAAGCATAAAAGGGAGTGGAAGTATAGCTCCACTTATTCTTAAACTTGGCGCTAAATGGTGGTCAGCGGCCGGTCTCATGCCCCCCCCCCCCCCCGCTTTATCAATGGGTAAGAGCTAACGATACATAGTGAATAGAAGGCTGGGTGGGCCCCAAAACCTGTCTGGAGGTTTTGAAAAAGAGAAAAATGTCTTTCCCCTGCTGCGATTCGAACCCCAGATCGCCCAGCCCCTGGCTGCTTTTGTGAGCACTGTTATGAAACTCCGACTTCTATAAAAGGCGAGAGATTGCTTCATCTAATTACATCCATAAGAAGGATTGCATTCCATGTAATTTGTCACTTTCTTAGAGTTACGTTTGAATATCAAAAGTAAAATTAGTGGCAAAATATCTGCTATTCCTTATCAACACTAACGTGGACAAATACAAAATGTTGATAATTAGCCCACAAACTTCACCACGGCACCTTCACCAGATATCTTGGTAGGGTAATGTGGGGCAATAGCGACACGTTTAGAAATTTCTAACTATAACAGGAACAGCTGCGTGTTGGCAGTTTTAACACTACGGGCAACTAGTGAGTCCATTTACAGGACGTAAAGTCAAATCAAAATCCTGACAGTACATAAAGAAATAAAGTACTGAATAAGGACACACTTGTGCTTATGGATGGGGTAAGTGAGCTTAAATTCCCTCAAACCTGCTAGTTAATTTCTCGTTGCCCAAAACCCTTTTAACAACACAATTTATGCGTGATTCCAGGCTTCCGCCGCGATGTAGATGAGATCTGCGCTCTTCTGGGATATTATACAGCGTCGAGTGGTAGTTCTCTACCGACGTTTCGGGACAAACTATTGGTCCCACCGTCAAGGGTCAAGAAGTCCAAGAAGACTTCTTGATCTGGATTGATCTGGCTCAGGATAGGGACAGGTGGCGGGCTCTTGTCAATGCGGTAATGAACCTTCGCGTTGCATAAAATGAGGAGAAATTTGACTAGCTGAGGACCTGTTAGCTTCTCAAGAAGGACTGTGCTCCATCTAGTTAGTTAAATTGCACGCTTTCTTTCTTGCAAAAAGAAATTACATGATTGTCTACTTAGGCCAACTTATTTTTGGTTTAACGATGCCATCAGCAGCTCTGATTAGGCTTCACTATGGCGTCTGATCACAAGATGATTAACGAATAATGAAATAATGTGGAAGAAAGCGGTCGCGGCCTACTACAGAAATTTCACTGGAGGGCCTCAGTAAAAGCATGAAAAATATGAGTGAAGATAACCGGTGTTGGGGCCTAGATTTGAACCCAGACCCCCCGAATACAATGCAGAGTGCAAACCACTAAATAGTGATGTTCGGTGATATTAATTGAAGAGTGAGGGGGCCCATAGGGTGGAATATCAGATTACGAGAGAGAGTCTGTGAGTGGCTGCACTGTTTGTGAGTGGCTGCACTGTTTGTGAGTGGCTGCACTGTTTTGAACCCCCGCCACAAGCAATGATGATAAATGATGTTAATTCGGTACGAATGACGACATGAGGAGGGACAAGACGCGGTGACATGCGGCTTGGCTCCGGGTGACACGCAATGGTCTGTCCTGACGTAGACGTAACGACTTCAAAGCGCTTCCGCGACGCTCCTGTTGTATTTATAACGTCTCTAACTTCTGGGCGCGTTCGCGATGAAATGTTGCAACAGCACGCCTGTGCGTCTGTCCTTCCGTACGAGAAACGTGAACTGAGTTACATGAAATCGTCAACTGCACAGGTGGCCAGACTTTTGGACTCGATGATCTGCTCTAAAGACAGAAAATCTTTCGCGATCGACCACAGTATATAATGTATTAATATTAGGTCAACTAGGTAAAGAAACGTGAAATAGCTTAATAACATCAACTGCGCTACCAGCGCACCCCAACACAACGAATGAAAAAAAGGAAAAGATCATATAGAATATAAGACAGTGGAATCAGAACAATAAACACAATAACACAACAATACGCGATTCCACACACCTCGTATCTGTCAATCATTCAGCTGAAAATCAACAACTAAGAAGGCATTAAAATAATTTTAACTGGCAATAAAACAAAATAAAATGCACAACAATAGCTACTATAACTATAACCTTAAAAAGAGAATTTAGAATCTAAAAACTGTAAATTATGAGATATAATATACTGTATAACATTAAAGTGCACTTTTTAACTTTCACTCATTGTTTTTATGCAAGTCTGATGATGATTCGGGTATAGGATCGAAACATGTAGCTGCTTAACAATTCGATATATAATATAATGTGTTTAGACTGATCGTGAATTGTATTTAATGATAGGAAGAGCACAAAGGCATGGCAATCACCAAAGTAGCCTATTTAGAGCTCACAGAGAGAATAAGACACGTAAATTCGAAGTCATAAATGTCGACTCAAAAAATGGGTCCCAACGGTAGAATTTATTTTATAAATAAATGGGATAAACAAGACTCGGGCGATTTAGAATTTGGGTGGTGAAAATCGACACGCGAGCCAGATCCGATCCAACAACACTCTCATACATACATATATACATACATACATATATACATACATACATATATACATTCCATGGATCCATAATTTTGTCACAAGACAAGAGGATGTGCAATAAGTCATAACATACAAAATCATACAAAATGTACATTGCAAAATGCTTTAAACATTCTATGTGCAGTCTTAGACGTCAGTATTATAGGTTAACAGTACTCATAAGAAATTCATCTACAGAGTAAAAGGAGTGTGCATTTAAGTATCTTCTTCAGTTGTGTACTTTATTTATACAGACAGCTTGTTTCATCTAACGGTGTTTCTAGTGGCTCACAGAACACAACAGTCCAGTGTTACAACAAATAATAACCTGAAAAGAACGTAAAACCAAGCTGTTGTCGTACCGTCTGAGGTACTGTCCCAGCACGTGCCTGCAGAAACTGAGAAAACCCCGTGAGGTTGACTGTACCACAGATCGCATTTTGAATACGAGAGTGCTACCCATTTGACGGCGACATTCCGTCCCAAAGCTAACGATATCGCTCGCCAGCCAACAGGTGTAACTGCCCGCTACTGATTTCAGATAGCCTGCGGCAGTGAATGGATTAGTGACACGTGCGACAGCTGACAAGCTGTATTGCTTCACATACACTGCATGAACAACAAAAGAGAAACACTATGTGCGTACTTACAGTAGTCCTGCTGACGTAGAATGCAGCGAAATTACGTTCCAGTTACGCTCGCAATAACCAAAAAGGTCTATCACCATCAACACCACTGTCAAAACAATCTTCAGCTGTAACAGTTTTCGAAAACACTGGCACCCATATTGACGAACTAACCGATAATTTCAAACAGGAACCGCGGTAAACAGGACATCAGCACTGGAACCCTGATATGCAGCCTACATGTAGTATTAGTTCTGCAGAATAATCTTCGTAAACCTCATGGCCGAATTCAGATTTTGCTGCAGTTGGAAGACACAGGTGTAGCTCGGATAATAAGTTTAAAGTTGATGTGAAAGAAACAGGAAGCGAGATTGTGGACTAGATCAGCCTGGTTGAGGGTACGGTCTAGTGGCGAGCTCTTGTGGAAACAATAAGAAACATGCAGGTTGTATGGTTGTAAAGTGGAAACTTCTGGGTTAGTTACATGACTGTCGCCTTCTCTAGAATGACTCTGTTGTATGCTGTTAGTAGATGCAGAAGGTAACACAGGCATTTTAACTTTTACAGGCTCGGCTACTAAAGAAGTTCAGAGAACAAACCACTCATTGTGACTGATGAAATACACCAAGGATCTTTTTGATGTAAACAAAGTAGATTCATTTCTAAAGAGCGGTCATGCATTTGCCGTGTCTCAAAAAGTGAAACAAATTTCACTTTTTGGGACTTTGAAAACAGAAGACTACACAAACTGTAATTTAAAGAGCCCAAAAGCACAGCCACACACAACGTAACACAAAACAAGCGTACCGAATGTTTTAATCTTATTTTAACCATAAGATTTTAAAAACAGTACAATTTGTACATTTATACACAAATGACATAACAACGAGCCCTACTGCAGACTGTGGAACCTTGTAAATAGTGGCAATTGGTTTTAAACCTGACATATTGCGCTCCCTGAAGATAGCACGCTTATACCGAAACATGTCGCAGCTACGTGTTTAACACTTATATGTAACTAATAATGTGCATTAATTGGTACAATAAATTGGGGCTGAGAATATTTACTGTCCAATCACACAAACTCAACCAACAAATGCACTCTTATTATTATTTTAGATATATATATATATTACATCTCTGTAAGCCAGTCCAACATGTTTCGATCCCCTCCTGGGATCATCGTCAGGGACTCTTGTGAGAGAATAAATTACACACAAAAAACTAACAATATAAGTAAGGTAAAGGTAAAGTTCACCCTAGAACAGGCCATGAAGGCCAGAGGGGGAGTAGAGGTATAGCTCTACTCTTTCTTTAACCTCGGCGTTAGATGGGGGTGGGTGGTCAACGCCATGCTCCGACCGCTTTTCCCCCGGGAATAACCCGGTACCCTTTGTATAGGAGGCTGGGTGGGCCCCAGGGCAGGTCTGGACGGCTGCTGAAAATCTCGCCCCCCACCGGGATTCGATCCCCAGACCGTCCAGCCCGTAGCGAGTCGCTATACCGACTGAGATATCCTTACATGTTAAAAATATAAAATGCATAAAAGATGGTCAAATTGTAGGCGGATGGACAAGACAGTACTGTCTTGTCCATCCGCATATAAACAACCAATTTCCTGTACACAGTAGACCAGGGATCCACCATGAAAGATCGCCTACAGTTTAACGGTCTTTTATACATTTTATATGTTTAGCATGTACTTATATTGTTAGTTCTGTTTGTGCAATTCATACCCTCCCAAGAGTCCCTGATGATGATCCCAGGAAGAGATCGAAACATATTGGGTTAGTCTACAGATACTGTAATATAGAACACCTAATGTAATAACAGTGCATTTGTTGATTGAGTATTGTGTGTCTGATCAGTGACAGTGCACGGTATGAATAGTATTGTGTGTCTGATCAGTGACAGTGCACGGTATGAACAGTATTGTGTGCCTGATCAGTGACAGTGCACGGTAAGAACAGTATTATGTGTCTGATCAGTGACAGTGCACGGTATGAATAGTATTTGTGTCTGATCAGTGACAGTGCACGGTATGAATAGTATTGTGTGTCTGATTAGTGACAGTGCACGGTATGAACAGTATTGTGTGTCTGATCAGTGACAGTGCACGGTATGAATAGTATTGTGTGTCTGATCAGTGACAGTGCACGGTATGAATAGTATTGTGTGTCTGATCAGTGACAGTGCACGGTATGAACAGTATTGTGTGTCTGATCAGTGACAGTGCACGGTATGAATAGTATTGTGTGTCTGATCAGTGACAGTGCACGGTATGAACAGTATTGTGTGTCTGATCAGTGACAGTGCACGGTATGAACAGTATTGTGTGCCTGATCAGTGACAGTGCACGGTATGAACAGTATTGTGTGTCTGATCAGTGACAGTGCACGGTATGAACAGTATTGTGTGTCTGATCAGTGACAGTGCTCGGTATGAATAGTATTGTGTGTCTGATTAGTGACAGTGCACGGTATGAATAGTATTGTGTGTCTGATCAGTGACAGTGCACGGTATGAAAGTATTGTGTGTCTGATCAGTGACAGTGCACGGTATGAACAGTATTGTGGTTGATCAGTGACAGTGCACGGTATGAAATATTGTGTTCTGTAGTGACAGTGCGGTATGACAGTATGTGGTGATCAGTGACAGTGACGTATGAACAGTATTGTGTGTCTGATCAGTGACAGTGCACGGTATGAAAGGTATTGTGTGTCTGATCAGTGACAGTGCACGGTATGAATAGTATTGTGTGTCTGATCAATGACAGTGCACGGTTATGAACAGTATTTGTGTGCTGATCAGTGACAGTGCACGGTATGAACAGTATTGTGTGTCTGATCAGTGACAGTGCACGGTATGAACAGTATTGTGTGTCTGATCAGTGACAGTGCACGGTATGAACAGTATTGTGTGTCTGATCAGTGACAGTGCACGGTATGAACAGTATTGTGTGTCTGATCAGTGACAGTGCACGGTATGAACAGTATTGTGTGTCTGATCAGTGACAGTGCACGGTATGAACAGTATTGTGTGTCTGATCAGTGACAGTGCACGGTATGAATAGTATTGTGTGTCTGATCAATGACAGTGCACGGTTATGAACAGTATTGTGTGTCTGATCAGTGACAGTGCACGGTATAAATAGTACAAAATTTAGTGTCCAGTGCTAGGTTCGGCCGATTTCACTTCGTGATACAGACTTGACAAACCCCAAGGCATGATAACATGAAACTAAAGCATTCGGTTTGCTAGTAAGATATCGGCAATGTCAAAAGTTGACTAATGAAATTCTCGAGACGTGTAAATGACTTCCCCTAGTGCCAAAGCGCAGAGGTTGCGACAGGCAACAGATCTTTACAGATGATACAGTAAGAGGAGGATGCAACGCAATGAGGATGGGAGGAGTTCAAATGGCGTCCTTTGAAGTTTCGCCGACTTTTCTCCGCTCCTCTAGAAACATCTTGTCATTAGTACCGTAATTAGTGAGCTAACATGTGCCATGCAGTCGTATAAAATAAGGCATTTCTACAGAAGGAGCAAGACGGCGCGTTTGAACAACGACAGCGGATGCACAGTAGGTCTGAAGGCGTCAAATAATGCTCTGGTACAGTATAGGATCTGCCGTGTACTGTACAGTATAGGATCTGCCGTGTACTGTACAGTATAGGATCTGCCGTATACTGTACAGTATAGGATCTGCCGTGTACTGTACAGTATAGGATCTGCCGTGTACTGTACAGTATAGGATCTGCCGTGTACTGTACAGTATAGGATCTGCCGTATACTGTACAGTATAGGATCTGCCGTGTACTGTACAGTATAGGATCTGCCGTTACTGTACAGTATAGGATCTGCCGTGTACTGTACAGTATAGGATCTGCCGTGTACTGTACAGTATAGGATCTGCCGTATACTGTACAGTATAGGATCTGCCGTGTACTGTACAGTATAGGATCTGCCGTTACTGTACAGTATAGGATCTGCCGTGTACTGTACAATATAGGATCTGCCGTGTACTGTACAGTATAGGATCTGCCGTGTACTGTACAGTATAGGATCTGCCGTGTACTGTACAGTATAGGATCTGCCGTGTACTGTACAGTATAGGATCTGCCGTGTACTGTACAGTATAGGATCTGCCGTGTACTGTACAGTATAGGATCTGCCGTGTACTGTACAGTATAGGATCTGCCGTGTACTGTACAGTATAGGATCTGCCGTGTACTGTACAGTATAGGATCTGCCGTGTACTGTACAGTATAGGATCTGCCGTGTACTGTACAGTATAGGATCTGCCGTGTACTGTACAGTATAGGATCTGCCGTGTACTGTACAGTATAGGATCTGCTGTGTACTGTAACAGTTATAGGATCTGCCGTGTACTGTACAGTATAGGATCTGCCGTTGTACTGTACAGTATAGGATTGCCGTGTACTGTACAGTATAGGATCTGCCGTATACTGTACAGTATAGGATCGCCGTGCATTTACTGTACATATAGGATCTGCCGTGTACTGTACAATATAGGATCTGCCGTGTATGTACATATAGGATCTGCCGTGTACTGTACAATATAGGATCTGCGTGTTTGTACAGTATAGGATCTGCCGTGTACTGTACAGTATAGGATCTGCCGTGTACTGTACAGTATAGGATCTGCCGTGTACTGTACAGTATAGGATCTGCCGTGTACTGTACAGTATAGGATCTGCCGTGTACTATACAGTATAGGATCTGCCGTGTACTGTACAGTATAGGATCTGCCGTGTACTGTACAGTATAGGATCTGCCGTGTACTGTACAGTATAGGATCTGCCGTGTACTGTACAGTATAGGATCTGCCGTGTACTGTACAGTCTATAACTACTCAGCTGTTCAACAAATTCACTCTTAGTGCAGAACCCCGTCAGTGTTCAACCTCCAACTTAAACTCAGGCTCCCAGAATTACTTATATTAAAGCACAAACAATAAAGAGAAACTTTATTCTGAAATCACGTGCATCACTTATTCTGAAATCACCGTGCATCTTTTCACAGTCACTATTTAGATACACCAACTGGATGCAACTTTATTTAAAAAACTGTATAGTTTTTTAAAACATATTTAAAAACGACAATAAACCCCTGAAGATGGCTCTATAAGAGCCGAAACATATGTCGGGTTTTAAAAAGTTTTTAAATATGTTTTAAAAAACTATACAGTTTTTTAAATAAAGTTGCATCCAGTTGGTGTATGTAAAAGTGACAATAAACAGAAAGTATTACAATTACCAACAATGCACACAAAACAACTACAAATCATACATAACCTATAAGATTGCTACATATATCAGAGCCAGGGCGCCATCTTCAGGGAACCCAAAGTACAAAGGTTTGCAGGTACCAATACAAGATCTTGGTATTACATTAATAGAACGTTAAAATGATAGAATTATAAAGTTTGTTGACATCAGAATGAACGTAAGATGGCACCCTGGCGCTGAAACGTGTAGGAATTTTATTGGTCATATATGATCTTTAGTTGCTTTGTGTGCATTAGTTGGTCATTGTAATTACTTGTAAGAATAACGCACGGAGTATGTAATGTCAAATGAGAAAAATTTTACAGCCAAAATTGTACAAATCTGTGTACGTCGTGTTTCTCGCACGCAAGTAACAAATCTCATAATCCTCTGTTGAACACCACGATAATACGAGGTAAACAGAAGAAGCATTACGTTCCTCTAACTACACGATGTTGTCCGTTGGCTGAAACTTGTTTACAGCTATTTAGTCTACTCTGTACCAACTGACTTGAAGTTGCAGTACAAAAGATAAAATTCGTAGTGTCGATCCTCCATTCAAGAATAACTCCCAGTGACCTACGTGTCTTACAAACACTAGTTATCTAAGAACTTATCTCTTGCGTGACAAGACCATTACTGCAGAACACGCTATCAGTTTCCCCTTATAACAAGACTAATGCCAAGCCCTGTACCCGCCCCCACACAGGACCACATGTATTCAGTCACAAGCTACCTGCTGATATACAGGGGCACTCCGCAATGACGAATTTATAGAGCAAGTTCTTTAAATAACATTTTACGTCGGTTCGTCACACCCACCCTCAGAAAACACAGCGCATCTCCATTACAAATATCCGTCGATAATGTTTATGTAAATTGTACACATCACTGTACGTTTCAAAATACAAAATACCCCTAAAAACGGTCAGTGCGCACGAAATACTGTACTTAAACCTAATGATGGCGACACGCCTTTAGCAGGCCTAAGTACGAGACCTTTGGTCACAGTGACCAAAGGATGACCTAAAGATAGACAGACCTGTACTTCACTTAGTTGTCAGCTTTGAATCTTATCGAGTTGAAATTCAAAACAAAATATTTCATTTATTTTGGGAGGAGACGAAATGTTTTCTTAGATTGAGTTTTGATAAGCCTACCATTCGCATGTGTACACGTGAAATTAAATTCAGAATTGCCATGGCAAAAGCAGCATTCAACAAGAAGAAAACTCTTTTCACCAGCAAACTGGACTTAAATTTAAGTAAGAAACTAGTAAAGTGCTACATTTGGAGCATAGCTTTGTATGGTGATGAAACGTGGACACTTGGGAAAGTGGATCAGAAGTATCTGGAAAGTTTTGAAATGTGGTGCTGGAGAAGAATGGAGAAGATCAGTTGGACCGATCGTGTGAGAAAGGAAGAAGTATTACACAGAGTGAAGGAGGAGAGGAATATCGTACATACAATAAAAAGAAGAGAGGCTAACTGGATTGGTCACATCTTGCGTAGGAACTGCCTTCTGAAACACGTGATTGAAGGAAAGTTAGAAGGAAGGATAGAAATGACGGGAAGGCGAGGAAGAAGGCGTAAGCAGCTACTGGATGACCTTAAGGAAAAGATAAGATACTGGAAATTAAAAGAGGAAGCACTACATCGCACCCTGTGGAGAACTCGCTTTGGAAGAGGCTAGGACCTGTCGTAAGACAGACTGCGGAATGAACAAATCACTCGCATTAATTGTGAGCTGCAAATTGCATTATTAGTCCACCAGTTCCTGAATGGGGCAACGTCAGTTGAACAATGGCGGTCTTCGCGAATTCGCAAGGGTAATGGACAGAGCTGTCTCAATTTTACATTTTTTCTCACAATGTTCTACATAAAAATCCTCCCTCAGACCTGATAAATAACACAACGTCACACTGCCCGCTAGTGCGCCCACCGTTGTTCCTAGACAGAATGGTGGCACGAAAGAAAATACATTTTTCAGTCGTGCTCAGCAGAGAGCACCGCGTTGTGCGTGTGCACCGCTGGCTGAAGGCGGGGACACACAGCTTCATTAATCCACTGGAATTTTGTATTTTATGTGCTTCGTGAAATTTAAACTCATACAGACAGTGTGCAGCAACTGGTAGGTCTGTTACACGTGTTACGTGCCTGCAGCAACTGGTAGGTCTGTCACACGTGTTACGTGCCTGCAGCAACTGGTAGGTCTGTTACACGTGTTACGTGCCTGCAGCAACTGGTAGGTCTGTTACACGTGTTACGTGCCTGCAGCAACTGGTAGGTCTGTCACACGTGTTACGTGCCTGCAGCAACTGGTAGGTCTGTTACACGTGTTACGTGCCTGCAGCAACTGGTAGGTCTGTTACACGTGTTACGTGCCTGCAGCAACTGGTAGGTCTGTTACACGTTTTACGTGCCTGCAGCAACTGGTAGGTCTGTCACACGTGTTACGTGCCTGCAGCAACTGGTAGGTCTGTCACACGTGTTACGTGCCTGCAGCAACTGGTAGGTCTGTTACACGTTTTACGTGCCTGCAGCAACTGGTAGGTCTGTTACACGTGTTACGTGCCTGCAGCAACTGGTAGGTCTGTTACACGTGTTACGTGCCTGCAGCAACTGGTAGGTCTGTTACACGTGTTACGTGCCTGCAGCAACTGGTAGGTCTGTTACACGTGTTACGTGCCTGCAGCACAGCTTGCTTAAACCACTCTTGCACTCCCTGGCACAACGTAACACAAACTACACAAATTAAAATAGGTACTGCAAAACAGACGCCGGGTCGTAAAGCTGACCAGTCACATCCACCCAGTGCCAAGGTTAAAAATGAGTGGAGCAATACCTCCATTCCGCATACGCCTACATGTCGTGCACAGAGGCTTTACCTTCACAGCAAAATAAATTTCACAGACTGTTGTGTGAAGAGTAAAAGGCACGCCATATGCATTATTATTTTGGGCAGTGTTCATCAGTTTTATCGAATTTTACTCATAAACGAGTTTAGGCCGTTTTCCAGATATTTACAATTTTCCGTTTGTGAGGGGTGTTCAAACCGCCGCTTGCCGTCACGTTTGTAACTTACAAATACATTGTAAACATCGCACAATAACTTAGGCGGTTACATATACCACTTATTGTGATACTGACAGGTGCAGCCCACAAACTAGCCCACAATAACGGTTGTGGGCCTTTGCCAAAAAAGGTTGCACGCCCTTGGTTTCAGTCTTCAAGTTAAGTGTTGATAATATTCAAGACGTAAGCATCATATGCATAGCAAAGCATGTGTAAATATGAACACGGTGTGTTGAACGTTTGTGGCCCCAGAACAGTGAACAGATGACACTGTAACATCAACTAACTAACTAACTAACTCCATGTAGCACAGTCCTTCTTCAGAAGCTAACAGGTCGTCAGCTATTCAAGAAATTCCCCGCGTTTTATGGAACCCGAAGGTTCATTACCGCACTCACAAGAGCCCACCACCTGTCCCTGTCCTGAGCCAGATCAATCCAGTCCATGCCTCCCCATCCCGCTTCTTGAAGATCCATTTTAATATCCTCCCATCTACGCCTAGGTCTTTCTAGTGGTTTTTTCCCTTTGGTCCCCCCTCCACTAAAACCCTCTTTGCACCTCTCATGTCTCCCATACGTGCCACATGCCTCGCCCATCTCATTCTTCTTGATCTGATCACCTCAATAATATCTGGTGATGTGTACAGATCACAAAGTTCCTCGTTATGTAGTCTTCTCCACTCCCCTGTTACCTCGTCCCTCTTAGGCCCAAATATCCTCCTCAGCACCATATTCTCGAACACCCTCAGCCTATGTTCCTCCTTCAGTGTGACAGACCAAGTTTCACACCTATACAAAACACGAAAAATTATAGTTTTGTGTATCTTAAATACAACATATATGTTTATCCTGATTTATGAGTCACCATGTACAATATATACGTGACGTTCAGTGTCAGACACACCCTCCATTTAAACCTACACACTCCAATGTCCTCATAACTGCTCTGTTCCTACCTGTACAAGGACCCATATACAATTACGACATCTCACAACTTTCAGTCAACGCCAACAGACAGCAGACACTCCTCAAGCTAACCTACATAAAGCCTTTCGTCCCACAATCTGGCCCATCACGTATCTTCAGGTGTGTTTCGTGTCTACCAACATGATAAAGTGAGAAGTGTTTTATTTAACAATGCCGTCTACTGCTAAGGCTATATATCGTCAGAAATATAACCTGCTTAGCATGACACAACGGTTCCACAAACATACAAGTTATCACATGTATGTTGTACACACAAGGACAAATGTGATATGGAGTGAAGATAAAAGTTCCATATTAGCTGAATTTTAATACTTTTTCTAGTCCTTCTAATTTAGACTTCTGTCCTGAATTTTAAATGTACCTTTAAATTCAGTAATAACACCAGAGTTCAATGTCAGAGGTTATATAGCATCACATAAAGAGTCAAGCCCACTTCCAATGGAACAAACCTCACATTTTCCTGGAAAGACCAAAGAAAACCTCAGCACAGTAATAACTCTGTGTTAACAGTGGCAAATCTGGCGGTCAGGCATAGCAAACGGGTACACAGTGCACCATCGTACTGTTCTGCTACACGTGACCTCCGGATCAGAACTCGCCACTGCTGTGTCAAGGTTCAAACTCGCTACCTGCTGAATACTGTTCTAGTGCTGCTGGCACACAGGCGTGCTGGTAACATCGCTCTGCACACCTTGACGGCTGCACAAAAATACCTTTCACACAATACTACAGTCTAGGGTGTGGAAACTATACACGATTGTTGTCTCATGAAATTACGCTTTAAAATTTCATTTCAGCGCCAACATCTTCAGACGATCATAAGCTTAAAGACATTATTTGAATAAAAGAAACTGATTTAGAAATAACAAAGGAAGGCAGTCCTTGAGCACATCATTGCTCTTCGTCAGTCTATGTAAAATATTTCGCATAAAAGCACTATTATGGCAAAATTTATTAATTCAAATTTGTGCGTGGGTTTCATCGTTAGCTTCAGTTTATGAGCCTTCTCATATTTACATGAGGAATGGGTCTCATAAAAAGATCTATTTTCAAAACAGAATGTACAAATTGCTACTTTTTGGTGTGACGAGTCAGAAATGTAGTCTAACACAACTGTTACTTCTTAAACAAAACCAGCTACATGTTTCGGCTAATATATAGCGACTGCAAAAATAAAAAAGGGACAGTTTACAGCTGCATGAGAGGTTTGAGATCGTGAGCCTTACAAATATATTATTATATGATATACACTGGAAATTGAAAGAGGAAGCACTAGATCGCACCCTGTGGAGAACTCGCTTTGGAAGAGGCTACGGACCTGTCGTAAGACAGACTATAGAATGAAATGAATACATAAGACAGATATGCAGCCCTAGGAATAGAAATTTTATGAAATTTATAAAAAATTGTATGTTATATAAAGCCACTGCATTAAGTTTTTCAAATAGCCGTACTAAGACACATCTACACTACGTACTGTAACAAGGTACACAAGTTTAGAAAAACGGGGAAATATGAAGAAACCTCACTGTAAATGGCCATAGTATTCAATGTGTTTATTAATTATAAAATTACACATTCCTTACAAATTACACTCTTCTAATGCTGTTTTATATTTACACATCTACAGAAACTTTGTCAAATCCTTCAAGTTGTTATATCAGCATGAAAATTCCATACTCTGAATAATGAGCCTACAACTAAGCTTCATTCGCCCATCTGCTTCTGGCAGCTTCTATCCGTGCAAATATAATTTATACGACTGAGGGGATATCTAAACTTGACTCCATTATGGAACTCAGAAAATGGTGCAGCAATTACTTTAGTCACAAATTTTCATCTATAAATTCAGTGGAATATCCAACTGGTATAGGAACCTAAAATTTCACGAGTCAAAGACACTTCTTTTAACTTAGACCCAGGCAGCTGCTTTTATGGAATCTTAAATTGAGATTGATGTTAAAACTGGTACGAAATGGGCAACAATTTTTATAGGTCTCAATTACACCATCATACGTACAGCATGTTGCAAGATTTGACATTTTTTCCGTGCTGTTGCCCTGCTCTGACAGTAAGAACATTAATGTGAGTTTTCAAATCCTTTCTGTGATGTCACTGAAGCGTGCTGTCTTTCGTACCAAACTACACAGTGTTATTCCAGAAGGCTGTAATTTTCAACACCACTTACATCACGAAGGCATTTCACCTAAAAACAACGAGAATCAGAAGATCCATATCCTCCCAAAAATTAATTTGTGCAATCTTAAAACTGAATTTTCCACTGCTGCATTCCATTTGAAATCCAGCAGCTAACACGAGCGCCATCAAATGCAACAAATTAGAAGACATTCATCGTCAATGAAACGCACAATCTGCTGCACTTGGCAGTATTAAAAGTTATCTGTGCGTGTGTCAACTTACAACTCATTGTGCAGGTACAAAGAGGTAAAGAATGTTATGGCTTCTAAGAGATAAAACACTACTTTTGACATGTCCCATGTGACCACGTGCTGCTCACAGTTATTCAAAACACAGATGAACGGAACTAAAATTCTGACGTTTAACACAAGATTCTGAACCAATTCATGTTTCATATAAAGGAATGTGTCATGAACATTAAAACAAGAGACAATAAATAACAAACAATACAATACAAAATTTCCCTTCAGAACATTCTCAACATGTGATACTTGCACATAAAATTTGCTGTATTCATAGGAGTGACTGGCCTTGCCTTCTGTGATGTGACACCGTACAGTTTGATAGACAGATATGAACGTTTCAGACGAATGTGCTGCCTCCTGAAGCGGAATCTGCCGCATCAAAACACTGGTACCCATGCACCAAAGTACATGGCACCACATCTCAGAAGTTTCTTCAGTCACTTAAGTAGACTCAGTCTGCTGTTAATACCCGTCCACACGTAAACCATATCAATACACTTGCTGCTTCCACGTTCTTGAATATGGAGGCAGCACGTCTCTGTGACATTCTGGTACCTACCTACCAAACTACAAGGTATCACAACCCAGAACACAGCAATCGTCATGTATCAATAAGAATCATAGGAATGTGTCTAGCTTTAGCAGTTTCAGAATATGGTGATTTGTTGCAACATGTCTTTACAAACACATCGTTTTCAGTGTCGCACTTCATTCGTTTATACTGCATTACAATAGCCTTATCTTCATCTATTTTTAGCAAAATAATTTCTGTATTTGCCAGAACCAAGTAGTGTGTATAAACATCACGTTTTTAAAGTACGAAATACTGTAAAGGCCTCGGCAGCTTCTTAAGTGTCTAAAGAACAAAAATCATCGATTTGTCTTGTAATTTATTGGCAACAAAGGTTTGCAAGTGGCACACAAAACAACGCTATCTGAAGAAACAAAATGTGTTTCATTTCATGCACTTTGCCTTCAAAATCTACATTACATTATTTTAACTGGTGGTAGAGAAAAATCAAAAGCTAGCGGCAAATGGCTACTCCGGAGTTTGACTGACAGAGAGAAAAGGAAAGTAAAAGGGGATTCGGCCATCGGTATGAAGGAGCAGACGGGCATCAGTGTCCCTGTCTGTATTCTTTTACACTTTCCTGAACACATCTTTACACACGATCCTGTTGACTAAGTTAAACGTTCTGAAACAATTTCTGGCGTATTTCAAAACTGCTGATTTGGGTTAACATAAATGAATGTTGTCAATTCGTCTGCTACAAATCAGAAAGAGGACTCTTCCTGTGACTGACCAGACCACAAGACCCCAGACACATAAAAGAGCAGGTTCTGAATAAGTACCGAAATACGTATATCCATTCTCAGCCACGAGACCTTGGTCACGTTCTGCTACAAATTTCCACATGAATTATGTTACACAGGCTTCATGTCACCACAAACATGAACACAGTACAAAACATAAAATTTATTAAACTGAAAATTACACCAATTTCATAATAATTACTGAAGCTTATTACGCAAAATACAACAAAATTCTGTGTCTATGTTGCACACCACCCCTTCATTCCAGTACTGAATGCCACACACAGATCCACCATCAAAATATGCGTACAATTCGTTGGGAGGCTTTCACTTCATTTACCCTTGCTACATAAGAAATATAACGTAATACAATCAAATGGGCAACAAGATAAATTTTCATATCCCCACTTACTTAGGTGTTCAGTGCCAATAATGTTCAATTTGTGATGAAACTGATGAACAATATATGTTTATCAACGACCAAATCACATACTTACCTGAATCCAAATACGACATTTTCCTTGAAAAGACTATTATAAGAGTTTAAGGTATGTACAGTGGTGGTCTTCAGGGTTATGACACTGTGTAGTGTGGTAGATGGGTACCTACAAGACAAATGCATCATAACCCAGAAGACCACAACATGGGTTACTATAACATCACATCTTTCAGTTGCGCAAATTTTCGGAACTGAAACATTGACTCACTTTTTAAACTTATGACATTTAACCCTTCGGTGCCAGAATTAAATGCCCAGTGGGAGTCGCAGAAGACCAGAATTTCAACGAGGACTGCGTAACACAGGCATAATTTGCCGTCAGCAATGGGCGAAGTTTTGCACTTTGAGCATCACACTGTGCACTACCAAACAATGGTGCTTTGCGCCAAAGGGTTAATATGTATGATCACTAAACAAACCATTTCCTTTAATCCAAACTACAGACATTTAAGGCAATCAAACTGCATAGTTGCTCTTGAAAATAAAGTGTGCTTGTCTGCTATAGTAACATACAACAAAATATGAAAGCAAAATCTCCTCCGTGTGTAAGGAACTGTCTCACTCGCACACATGCACGCACGCACGCACACACACAAACACATGCACACACATACTGGAAGATCAAAGCTTTTATCCAGTTAAGATATCAAAACTATTTAGGTGTTATGTACACGTAGGTTACTAACGATCACTCAGATTCATACAACCTCAGGCTTTTCATTTATATCCTCTTTAAATTTTGTAGTTTCCCCAAGTTCCATTGCAGACGAATTACAAGGCAATACCTTTCTCCTTTTATCACTCATTTCATTATCATTACCATCATCATCCTCCTCTTCCTCCTCCTCATCATCATCATCATCATTTTCATCACTATCATCCTCCTCCTCCTCCTCCTCTCATCATCATCATCATCCCCTCATCCTTCTCTGTCTTTACAACCACTGTAGCAATGTTACCTCCGACTAAACTCTCCTTCGTTAAATCTTGTTCATTACCCCTAAAGTCCACACCCTCCACATCTGTTCCAATCTCGCTACCTATCTGGTCCTCCTCCATCCTTCCAACCCCACCCCCAACCTTACCTGTTTCTGGGGCCTCAACACTTTCATTCTTAATTACATTAATATCGACACCACCTGAAAACATAAAGCATGACATGACATATATTCCGTTACCTTCTGCTATAGTACTTACGTAAAGTCCTGCAACAATAAACAGCCAAACTCAAAAATTCAAACACTAAAACGAAAAGAAGTATAAATGCAAATAGAATCTTAAAAAACACATTTTGATACAAAGATTCTCTTAAAATAACATCTTACAAAAAAGCTGCAATCATTTTGTAATTTCAATACCTTAAAAACTCTATGAAATCAGATTTTTACTCTTCTGGAACGTTTCATAGTGTAGATCTGTAGTTATGTGACTACCAATCTACGTTGTGTAACATTACAGAACAGCGAAGATCTCATTTATACCATGGCGGATTAATCAACAAATACTGCTTTTTGGGTTCCCCCGCCCAAAAAGAAGTGTATCTGTTGTTAATTATTACTAATTATATAATAACATGACAAGGAGATACACAGCACTATAAGATAATCTCTGAGCTAGCCCCTACTGGATATCCACACATAAAGCAGTGGAACACTATGCACTACAATTACTGATCTGTAACACCAGCGAGTTTCGCCACACAAATAAAGCACGTAAATGATAGCAGGTGTAAGTTCATCTTAAAACTTGTTTTTTCATCCTCCCATGCAAACCTTGGTGCTGGAAGGGACTTCTTTCAAACATTTGCCTATCAAAAAATTCTGCCACTGCCCCCAAACACAAACCACAATCTTTAGTGGCTTTGAAATAAAAAATCAGAATCCCCCCCAATGGCACACATTTCAATCACCTAGAACTTTGATTTCAGCACCCTAACAATACCATATTGAGTGTAAAAATCATGAGCTCTACGGCATGTATTTTAACCCATTTACATGACTCTGTCTTAGAAAAAGTAGTTGTCACCTGCAATATGGAAGAATACAATCTTCTGGCATACAACACAGTGTTAATTGGTAATTTGTTACTGACATTGTAGAGGAGCTCACTGGTTCCTTCTGCAAGGCTGTTGAAGAAGAATAAGTTGTTGGAAGAACTGGTTGCATCATACAGGGAACGGGAAAAGTGAGCAGTAACTGTAGCAAGCCAACAGGACAGGAGGTGTTTTGGAATGGACAGAGTCATGTGTAGAGCCTGCTACAGGCAAGGAAAGCTGAGTGAAAGGAGGAAGGCCAGCTAACTCCTGACGAACAGAAGAGACTGAGGATGGAGAATCGAGTGAGAGAGGGGAGGAGAAGGAGAGCCTGGATCTATTGGCCCTGAAATCCACTCATACAAACCCCTGCCTGAACTCCACCCTGGTAAATGGCCAAAACTCTATGCGACAATACGCGACTTCAGGAGGAACTAAAAATTCCTCAAGGTCAATTTCAGGGACAAGGATACAGCTAGAGATGCGTTTGTCAGGTGGCGCATCCACCAGAGAAAGCCATCAGACCACAAACTAATCGCACTTCAGCAGCCATCCTGCCTTACATTCGCACAGCCTTCAATCACATCAGCAGAATGCTGGCCACACACAACACCCAATGTATTGGCCTCCCACCTATGAAGATCTCCAGTTTCCTCTGCCTTGCCCCTCCAAAATCCAACCTCTGGCATCCCTGTCATGGAGGGGGGTAACGTCTATAGGCAACTAACAGGGGCAATGGTTCACTCAAGCCAAGGTGTGAGGCATCATGCCAAGGGCTGCATGGCACTGGGGTGGTATTAGCAGTGGCATTAACGATCCCCTCGGGACACCAGGCAGCACCCCGTTGAATTTATACCTTCTACTCGTAAGGGGCTCTGCAGGTGGTGACTATTATTTCCCCATTACTTGTGGGACTCTCAGGGACGAGATTTTGGGGCTACGTCCCCTACATCGATACCAATTTGCCTACCAACCAGGAAAGTCCACTGAAACTGAACTGCATCATGTGATCACACATATAGAGGAAGCAGTGGAAAACAGCGAAGTTACACTTGGAGCTTTCCTAGATATTGAGGAAGCTTTTGATAGTACCTCATTTGACATCATAACAAAGGCTGCCAAATGGCATGGGCTTGGAGACACGATCTGTCGTTGAGTCGGCTCCATGCTGGGTAGCAGGAAAATCACAGCCATGCTTGCAGGAGAAATCTGGAGGGGTCTGTGGCCAGAGGCTGTCCACAGGCTGGCATTCTATTGCCTCTGCTGTGGAGCCTGGTTGTGGACAAACTCATAGGAGGACTCAATGGGAATGGCTACTATACACTGGGATATGCAATGACATTGCTATCCTTATCCATGGAAAATTCCCAAACACTGTCTCAGAGCTTCTACAGGAGGCTTTGAGTACGGTACAACAGTGGTGTGATAGGACACAGCCGTCTATCAATCCACAAAAGATGGTGATAGTACCATTCACCCAGAAGAGAGATTTAAGGGGCCTAAAGGACCCAACCCTCTCTGGACACACTTTGCAGCTGAATACCGAGGTCAGATACCTTGGACTTATTCTGGACAAGAGATTGACATGGAAGGCACAGGTGACAAATGTGATGACTAAGTCCTACAGGGCTTTTTGGACCTGTAAGGGCACATTTGGTAAAGCATGGGGTCTGAAACCCAGGGTGGTGCATTGGATCTACATCATGGTGATGAGACCTGTATTGACCTACGGCTCCATAGTCTGGTGGCCGAGGGTCAGATACAATGTCAGCAGGACAGAGCTCAGTAAAATACAGAGATTAGCCTGTCTGGCTATTACAGGGGCAATGAAGATGACCCCAACAGCTGCTATGGAGGTCCTCCTGGGAATTCCTCTCCTTCATGTGATGATTTAGGCGGAGGCCCAGGCAGGGATCTACAAGCTAATGTGTAACCAGCAGTGGATACCTAAATCCACTAACAGTGGTCACACTAAAAATCTCGGAATATGGGGCACAAACCGATCCTACATACAGGATCTGACAGGATGCTTCCGAGATATACATACCACACGCCATTCACAGTCAAGTTCCCTAACAAGTGTGAATGGCAGAATGGTTTCAACCCACACAACAAACGGGGCCTGGTCTGGTACACAGACGGGTCCAACACCAATAAAGGCACTGGTGTGGTGTGTATAGATGGGGCTCAAGAAGGGGGCACAGCTTCAGTCTTGGGCTCCACACCACGATATTCCAGGCTGAAATATATGCCATTACGGCTTGTATAATTGAGAATATAGAAAAGGGTTACACAGGTAGGAACATCTATATTCTTTCTGACAGTCAGGCAGCCATCAAGGCCCTTGACAGCTTCCACATAAATTCCAAATTAGTCTGGACTGCCATCAATCCCTGGTGAAACTGGCAGAACATAAAAGGATCCAACTGGTATGGGTGCCAGGACACATGGTAATTGATGGAAATGAAACAGCTGATCAGTTAGCCAGACAAGGCTCCTCACATCCACTCATAGGACCTGAGTATATCTGCATAGGTTGCCAGGGGGGTTATCAGGAACTGGGCGACTAGGAAACACGAGGAGCATTGGCAGTACATACATGGACAAAGGCAGGCTAAGGGTTTTCTTAAAAAAAACTCTCTGCAAAAAAAGCTGGTGAATTGCTCAATCTGAGAAGAAACCAGTTAAAAATAATGACAGGGTTGCTAACAGGACACTATCATTTAAAAGGACACCTATTTAAACTGGGGCTGCTAAACAGTCCGGAGTGTAATAGATGCAAGTGGGCATCTGAAACAGCCTCACATGTACTTTGTGAGTGTGAGGCTTTGGCCACACTAAGATTCAGGCACCTGGGTCATCATTTTATGAAACCAGGTGACTATGAAGACATCTCTGTCAGTAAGATACTGCACTTTGTTCAAGGTGCAGGACAGCTGAATGAATGAGCTAAAGGGTTGCACAAAAGATCGATAAGTCAAAATACACAGGTCACTGTGATGCCCGCCCTTCCATATTCTATCTATTCTATTCTATTCTATTCTATTCCTCTGCCCCAAGAAGGATGACCTGAGACTGAAGCCTAACTGTGTATAGCATTCCTTGAGAGTGTGGCCACATTTACATTGGCCAAACCATGTACTTTAATGAGACAAGGTTAACAGAGCATTAACAGCACTACTGCATTGGACATCCAGATAAGTTGGCAATGGTGGAGGATATCCTCAATAGGCAGTACCATATCTGCCCCATGACTCTCTCCACCAAAGTCTGATACATGGACCGCATCAGCTGGGAGGAGATTAAAATCAAGCTCAGTCCAAACACGAACAGGGACAATGTCCTGGTCTTGAGCAGGTCATGTAAATGTCTAATTCACTCCCTGAAGAAACGGAGAAAACCAACCTTCAAAAATATGTAACAACAGCATTACAACCTTTTCAAGGACAACAGATTCAGGCTCTCCTTTGCCTTAACTTCCTCACTTGGTTCTCCCCCCTCAGTCTCTTAAATTTATTATCAGTTAGCTCTCCTTCCTCCTACTACTTCATTCAACTTTCATGAGAGATCTACACACGACTCTGCCCACTCCACAACACATCCCTTCCTAATGGCTTGCTATGACTACTTCCCAACTCGTTTCTCTCTACATAATGCAACCACTTCTCCCAGCAACTTATTCTTCTTCAACTACCTTGCAGAAGGAGACAGTAAACTCCTCCAAAATGCCGGTAACAAGTTACCAATTACCGCAGTATTATATTCCAGATGACTGTAATCTTCTTCAAGAACACTGTGAAAACCTCTAATAACACACCTTTAATATTATTAAACATAACAGATACCTTACAATATAGACCTACAAAGACACTTCTTAAAAATTTCAGTATTCTGTTACCACTAGGTTTGAAGCTTTCCAAAAAATCATCAATATAAACCAATTATCAGTATTTCATAATAATCTCTATCACTCAAAAAGGCACTGCACAGGCTACAGACTCTTCCACTAATAGTATCTGTGAACAAAGCCAATTCTCAATAATGAAAAAATGTATTACCCTCTAGCCGGTTCTCCTTGTCTCCTGTCTCCAAGATCTCCATATCAACCATGGAATGGAGCTCAACACTTGCTGCCTTCCCTACTCCTCCCTCAGAATCACCCAAGCCCTGTCGCCAGCGCCCCCGTTTTTCTATGGCCTCCAATTCCAACTGAACCTCTTGACGTTTTTTCTCTATCATTTCTGAAAACATTCATATGAACAGCAATAACCAAAGCATCCACTCACTTCAAAACATTCATATGAACAGCAATAACCAAAGCATCCACTCACTTCAAAACATTCATATGAACAGCAATAACCAAAGCATCCACTCACTTCAAAACATTAACAAATACGTTCAGAAATCAAAACAAAAACTTAGAACTAAATAATATCATATGAACGGGCCTTTATATGACATGTGTTTTTAAAAGCACTTGCTGAGAAATTATGAGGAACATATTCTGTGCAAGGAAAAGCATACAAATTCCAAACCAAAACAGCACACTGTATTAAGACAATAAAAATACACAAAATTATCCACTGCAAAATATCTGTAGGAAAAACCACTGACAAGTTCAATTTTAAAGGGTTCTGAAGTGGTATACTACACTTTCGATCACATGATGTCTGCTCTTTGTCTATCATCTCCTATCCAAACAAAAACACTACATTTCAGAAACTGGAGCTAGTCCTGTTCTCAGGAGCAAAAATGGGGAAGTACCTATTAGGATGGGTCTGATAAAATGAAGCTATTCTCAGCAAACAGTCTACATCAATTAAGTACCTCTATATATGTCTAGGGAATCAGGTTTTGTCAGCAGGAGATAACAGAAAATATACAGCAAAAGTCTGTCAATTCAACTCACACAGGACCAGACAGGTGCCAAATTATCAAATATTCCAGATTATTAGACGGAACATCTACTGACCTAAGCCCTTACAGGTAATTTTTTGTTACTGCTCCTATACTTGGACTGTCTAAACGAGTATTCCATTTGGATATCTCCTTGATCTGCTGGTTCCAGGTCATCAGGGTTCTCTTCTGTGTTTTCTAGTCTTCATAGCTGAAGAAGTTGGAGTAGGAGACAAGAGGTCAGGAGATACCACAATGCTTCATGTATGGACACTCTAGGACTTTTTAAATGTGTCCCCCGGGATCTGCCTGTTTCATTGATAGAGCTTTTCCTGGTAAAAAGCTAAATTTTCAGTCTTGAGACTACTCTCCTCAAGTGCCAGAATATCAGGATTTCCAAAATATCTGCCATCGGATTAAAGGAATTTTACCAGACTATAAAAAATATGATAAGAACTGTAGGAACCCATGAAGACCTAAAACTATGAGACAAGGAGCAGTCAAAATTAATACCATCATATCACTGCAATAGCCCCCCTTCCCACATATACTAAATCAGAAGAGAATTACAATTAACATAATACATATTACCCATCTATTTAAGAAACAGGGTGGACAAGTAGATCGAGTAGATTGATCATGCTTATCTTTCTTAATTTCACTTGTACTTTCTACATTCCTTCCACGAACAGTGTGAATGGTAGGTAGGTATAGGAACAGTTCCCCTGTATATGGTGGAACAGGTGTAGAGCTTCACTCACAATTCACCTTGGCACTAGGTGGAAGGGAGAGGCAAGCTTCATGCCCTGACCACTTATTCCCCAGTACCTACTGAAAAGGAGGCTGGATGGGCCTAGAGACAGTCCAAACATTATGGAGCTGAGAAAATCTCTTGTACCTACCATGAATCTAACCATGATTCCTCAGCTATCCAGCTCATACTCCAGTCCATATTCATCGAACATGACACAGACCAATAACACCTCTATTTCCTTCAAAGAAAATTTCCACTTTGTTCTTCACAGTATTTATGCTTGGTCCTAATACACATGTTATGTCTGACTTCACATCACAGAAAAATCACATTGCATTTACTTACTTGCAACAACCTTTTGACTGGCAACTAGTCTTTCTTCTGTTTTCAAGTTGTGCGTTTTTGGAAGATAAAATATATGAGGCTTGGAACGTGTCTGAATGAAGTTCAGCAGATGCCTGTGTTTAGCTTCCCATTCATCTTGCTAGAATAAATAGAGGGCATAGTCATCAGACTTAGTAAAAACTTCATTTTGTACTATGTAATTTCCTCACATAAAGTTCACAGTGTTACATATTCTTTGATGTATGTAACTGATAAAAATGCCTCACATTCCCTGTGAAAATTAAATCATTGTGTTGGACTAAAATACTGTGAAGTGGTTCATTCTGTAAATTACTACCATTTGTCTTCACTGAATATATTTTAAATTTGAAAAAGAAATATACCCTTAAAGAAAGCTTAATTTGATAATCTATTTTCTGATCAAAATATTTTGCATCAAAGCTACTGAATTTAATCCTCATGTGTCTCACAGACTGACATATATCGCACGTATTTACACCGTTTCACAAAAGGGAACAGCCTGTCACAAACACAGCTCACACAACTAATTCTGGACTGAAAATGTGGTACAGAGATATGCGCATGAATACAGTAGTTCAATAACACGCACTATATTAGGGTTACCATACTCGTATACCCATCACAGGGAAAGAGGACATTTCCCACTTATCGACCATAAAAAAGAGGACATTTCAGCGGCAAACGGGGTTTCCAAATGTTGGTCCAAAAAGATGATTCCACGTGGGTTTGAACATCAAGAGCACCCTTCTTTGCCAAAGACATGTAAGCTCCTGGTTTACATACCAAGCATTCGGCTTCCCACTCATCGCGACCGTTTCGGAAACATGAAGACAGTACCTGCTTTTTAGTTCATCCGTGAATTACATTTTCTTTTCCCCATTATAAGAATGACAGCTGTGTTTATGATTATGACCCAGAAAAAAAAAGCAGCAGTCTTCCCAGTGGAGACACCCATCATCTTCATGTCCCAAAAAGCCAAGCAGGTTGGGTCAAACTTCAAGAGCATGTTAACTGTTTTTGTTGATAGAGAGGAATTTTTTCACAAGAAGGTCCAACTGTGAATCAACAGCTCTATGTAGGGGCCCTAAGGCATCTGAGGATAGATGTCAGGATAACACTCCCAAACATGTGGCACATTCAGGGCTGGCTTCTGAATCATGACAACGCACCAACCCACACAGCTTTGTGCATTCAGCAGTTTTTAACTAAAAACATTTACAGCCACACAATGCTTTCTTGCAATGGCATATGCACCTGATACAGCTGAATGGGTACTGCATTTTTTAATACTAATATCACTATCCCCAAGTTAAAATATATATGACCAGCAGCCCAGTAATACCAGAGGATTTAATTTTCCTCTTCCTGGACAACAAAACTGTTACCCACACGTTACAACTTGGTTGCCAATTTCACATTATTGGGAGATAAGCATTTCCATATTTCTGAGATTATAAAGGCTAAATAGAAAATAACCATCAATCACTTCCTTCATAAGCATGTCTAGGTTTTTTATGTACTGCTCCTTTTTGAGCTGTTGTTACACCGCTGACTGTGGATATCAATCATGTCGTTTAAGCTTCCAAACTAGCACCAGGATGTCATGTACTGCCAAAACAAGGAGTTACCTCTACTTAACATTGCAGATTCTTTTTACCAGATCACTTGGAACACATTTGCTGGCTTGATCTGCTTATGTTCAAACGTTCAGTTTCATTTTATTAAATCACGTATTTTATGAAGATACACCCATCCCTCGCTTTTTGTGGGGATTAGATTCCAAGACCCCCTCAAAAAGCGACAATCCATGAATAATTTACCGCCTCCCCAAAAACAATATTTTAGTATTTTTTAGCACTTTTCTTTTCTTTGCAGAAACACTGTAATTGGAGCTGCTTCTTTTTTTTTTTTCTTTCAATTGCCTGAACATCAAGCGGTATGGTTAGAAGACCTGTTCGAGTTGTCAAACAATTTTGATGCTCCTGTCCATTGAAGGATCTGAGATGGGCAGCACCACAAGTTTGTAAAATCGCGAAAAATGAGGGATAAATGTACTATCTTCTACAATGAGACACCGTGTAGCCTGGTAGAAATTTACCTATGTTTGGAGATACATGCTACCTCCAACTTCATGGCAGAAGACAGAAGCAACAGCAATTTCTTGAAAATGTTGGTAAATCTATACCAAACTACATGGCATCACATACCTCAAGAGAGTATACTTCACAGTCACCATGAGAACTGCAAGCCCCAAAATATGTCCCTTGCTTTGGCACTACTGAAGACAGGATTCTGTTTTAAATTGTTGCATAATGTGGAACTGCCATTTATACTGTAACATTATGAAATAACAAATGTAACATATACCAAACACTGTTTAAAAAACCACTGACCTCTTTAATTCTTAACATTTTCAGCTCAATCTTCTTTATTTCTGCCTGCTTTCGTTTTCGTTCTTGGAATAATTCCTGGCGTTCTTTTTTTAATTCCTCCTTCTCACGTTTTGCATTCTCTTCCAACTTTTTCTCGACCTTTGCTCTCTTTTCTTCCTAAACAGAAGGAAATAACAAAATCACAAAAAGGAACATTTATGTGCCCAGTGAAGCTTCTACCTTACAAATATCCACATGACAACACTTTACTATGCAGCACACCATGAGTGCCAGCAAGGTGTAATGGCCACCATCTAATAAATGTCCTCATAAAACAAAACCACTGCCAAACATTGCAATTCAGTAATTAATACTCCTGCTTTGTTTTTGGGATGTCCTGGGTTAAAATATTAGCTCAAACCTTACCTACACTGGCTGAGTTTCATGGTTTCCACGGTGCTAATAGGAAAACACAACTGGGCACACATTACCTTTTACAACATCCATAATTTATCTTCTGCAGTAATCCTAACGCTTCATGCCAAGTAACATATATGTAAATAATGAAGCACTGTTAAATAACCCAAGACTCAATAAAAGTGCTACAATACACACATATAAAATGAAGCATGATCCACACCAAACCAACAATCATTATGAATTTTAACCAGGCTTATAGCTGTTGAAGTACTGTGCTGATAATTTAGGAACCAAATGATTATATGTGCCTGGCTCATTTACGCTCCACTTTCACCACTTTTCACGAGCACCTTGGATTTTATCAAATGGGCAGGCAATTATTCAGTTAAACTGGCTATAATTTCTTTAGTAAGAGCTCTTAAGCATGCAGGCAGATATGCAGGGCATTTTACAGTCAGACGTCAAAAACCTTAAAGCACACAACTGGAAGCCCACAATTCCTACAGCAGTAAGCATAGTCATCTGCATTCCCGGCACCTTAGCATTCTCAAATGCTCCTAGCTGTTTCAAATGCCTTTATCTAACATTTGAACAATATCAATTACAACTTTCAATATATTTCTTATATAGCTGCCTTTCAACAATCTGAAAACATTTTAATGTCAATATGTGACTTACTTAAATTTTTAGATGGGTTTTATTCACTACTCTACCTCATAATCTGTAAATCATAAACAGACCATACAAGATTTTAACAATACTCTCAGCTGCATTCAATATAACCTACATTCCCCGAAAAATATCCTCATTGGCATGTATAGATATTTCTTATTCAAAAATTACAAGGGTTACTGTGCTTCAAATGGTTACCATGGTTGTTATAGGGTACTATGATTAATAAAAATTAATAAAAATGTATCTCCTTGACACAAATTTTATCAACAAACTTATTGAAGTTTTATAAATATCTTTGATGACACGTTTCAGTCTCATTATGGACCATTTTCAAGTTCTTTTACAGGACTTCTGACCTTGTTTATTAGTTCAATGCACTCAAAAGAAAGAGATTTCAATCTTCAGGATATAGTTTGTTTTAAAGTTTTAACTAAGTTGTGCAATTACATGTCAAGCAGCTTTTGTGGAAGGTTATACAAAAGACATAACCACATTTGCAAGATACAGAAGTACAAAGTTATTAATACAATACCGCATTTACTCAAATGCAAGACAAGTTTTTTTTTTTAAATTTGGCCCTTAAATAAGTGAGGTCGTCTTAAATTCGAGTAAGAAGCGCCAAACTGGACCGCACCAAACCGGACCATGCGGAGCCAAACTAAGCCCCACATTGCCAAACTAAGCCCCACATTGCCAAATCATCATGTATAAATAAAAGAGAGAACAGAACACAACTGAAGTTTACTGACACAATATTCTTTTTTGGAACTTTATCCATCCTCTTATTTTTTAAAGAAGCAAGGCCGGCTCCGTTTTCAGGCAAAGAAGCACCTAACGTGGTGCACCCCTTCAATCAAAATATTCTCAGTCACTGGGGAGCACAGAAGCAGTAATTTGTTGAAGACATGCACATGAGAACAGATCTAATCCAAGGGTAGTAACAGGAAAATGAGTACTGAAAAATTAAAAATTAACTACAAGACTCAAAAATAAAACCTGGAAGAATCTACAAATTAAATACCATAAAAGAGCCATGAACTCAGACTGATCAGACCACAGACACAACACATGTATTTAAAATTCTTAACACCACTAACATCATCTGTGGAGAAATTGTGAATCTTTATGGGTTCCAGTAAGTTTATAGACCAAGAAATATAAATGTATTAGTCAATGTGGATCATAACGGCATGACAGCGTATCTCACCAGAACTGACTGTGAAGGGTTTTAACAAGTGCTGTATATCTAACGCAATGGATGGGACCGATGATGGTATGTTGTGGAATGACAGTGAAGAGGATGGGAATGTTAGGAGTGAGTGTGAGGAAGATGAAGGCACTGACTGTGAAGATGGAGACATGTCACTGATTGTGATGGTGGAGACAGTGACACTGATTGGTAATGGTAGATAGAATCTGACATGCTTTGTGTATTAAGTGTATGAAATTACGAGTAAAATATTTTTTTAACAGACATTTTACTTTTTGGGGTCATCTTAAATTTGGGTAAATACATTTTCCCTTGGCAGGCGTGTTTTATTTGGGGGGTCGTCTTAGATTAGTCGTCTTGGATTCGGGTAAATACCGTATAAGATCAATAAAAACCAGCTGTGTCGGGTACCATCAATAAAAATGTTATGCCAAAATCTTTCAATCAAGAGTAACAACCTGCACAGAACCAGTTTACATTGCACAAGGCAATTTTATCTTCATTCTACATCATGTAATAAAATTGTCACTTCACAACAGCACTGGTGTCTTGGTGTGTTTTTTTCCCCCTTCTCCAATAGGCTTTTTTTTTTTTCAGCTCACTCCTTGTGCTGTATAAGAGTACCAGAAGTTTCTTGGAATGAAATTACTAAAATTAATTACATTTTGAGTACAATATTACTAAAGCCACATTTGTGTGATTGACTTCCTTGCACGAGCATGTTCTTAAATGTTTTAAATCAGAAATGAAACTCATTCTTGTTTATACTTACTGTGCATGTCCACTTGGCAATGCATCATCCTGTACAGCTTGGTCTCTGGTACCATACTGACCAGCCTGAGTCTCTCCTTGGGTTATCTCATGTGTAACAGGGTGCCTCATAAGAAGGTGATTTTTCTTTTAAGATACTGCATCAAAACTTTGACTGGGAACCACAGTAACTTACCATTGATCTGAATTCCTTTCTTTGTGGCCTTATAAATATGGAACTTCTTGATCATACCCATATGTTTGTCTTTATTAACTTTGGAAATTATGGACATAATGTCTTCCACAGGACCAAAAAAATGGCTTTAACTTGGGACATGTTCAGTTAATTCTGATTGTTCCATATTAAATCTAAATTCATCAAAAGGTCCTCTAACTATCGTAACACATAAACAACCTGTTTGACCAGCAAAGGTCAATGGGCAAGTACGGCATTGTAATTGATAGACACCACAGTTTTGATACTAGTTACGACGCAGCTTTTTTTAAACAAATTTTTCTGCGTTACTTCTCTTAGCATATGTTACTTTTATATCTGTATGATTACTAAATTTCAGTCATCGTGATAATGTTGCTCCCACCTCAAAGGTTGTGCATCTGCCACAACGTTACTGCCTTTTCAGATGAACACAAAAACTTCAAATGTCAGATGTTTGGCTGACTACCCTTTTTAATCTGACAACCATCGTAACAGTGGGCTTCCACCACACATAATAGTCATATTAACTAATTTACACAATGTTTTTGTTGCTTCGACCTCAGACATCTAAACATGCACCAAGTTAATTCTACTGATTGCTTAGCAGTTTCAAGTCAACTCGGGTGACTGGTTAAGAGTAAGTGAAAAATGAACTTGACCCAACTTCTCAGACATTTGGTACAGGCAAAAGTAATGAATACATCATCACAACTTAGTTACCTGCCAAAGCCTCCTTTGCAAAAACTGGGTGCAGCACAAGAAGGCAAAGTTCGCATTAAAGCAGGAGAATGTTTCTAATTTTTTGTATTAATTTTATTTCTCAACATCTGATTATGAGAATGCATAGAAATAATTACCCTTACCTCAACAGTAAATAATAAACAAGATAAAGATGTATGCACAGTGTAAAAGTTCTGGCATATTCATGCCTTTTGTCTCAGGGTTTAAATTCTAATCAAGTAATGATTGTAAAAAATACTCAATTATATTTCAATTAAATGCAGGTAGCCCGTGTTTTACATCTGCCTGTTTTACACCTTTTTGCTCTAATGCCCCTTGCCAATTTATATCACTTCTTAATTTATGCCCTCTCATTTTTTGTTATATGCCTTTTGGCTGGCTGAATGCTAGGATGCTGCCAAATGTGTACAGAACTTACAGCATGAACAAAACTTGGAGGCTGTGTGCTCACTCACTGTGCATTCACGTTCAGTTTAAACCATGTGGTTTGTTTGTTTGTCTGTCTGTCTATCTGTTTGTTTGCTGTTATTAAACAGCCTTCTTAGGCACATTCATGAAACTGCAAAAAGTGACTATTAGCTTCATCATGTCTGTCCATCTGTCTGTCTGTGTTTATGTCCATCCACGTGGAACAACTCAGCTCCCACTGGATGGATTTTCATGAAATTTGATATTTGAGAATTTTTCAAAAATCTGTCCAGAATATTCAAATTTTATTAAAATGTGACAAGAATAACAGGTACTTTACATGAAGCACTATGTACATTTATGATAATATCTCGTTGAATTCGTCTTAGAATGAGAAATGTTTCAGACAAAAGTTGTAGAGAAAATCAAAACGCACATTTTATGTTCAATAACTTTTTTGAAAATTGTGCCGTTTATGAGATAATGGGGGGAAAAATATGGTACAGCCAGATAGGCCAGAGATGACAATATACGAGTCATGCACGTTGCATGCTGGATAACTAAGGCTACAGACACACACTCAGAGTATGTAATACTGCTTTTCCATGGCAACAATGGTTATCTGAACGTGCCTCAATGCTATGTTATACATACGCTGCTTGTCTTGTTTTGTTCTACCTACAAATGTCACAATGACACACCCAACTGAGGAACAAAAAATTGACATAATGACAAATAATCTCAGCAATGATCTTAACAGTGGCAATATGTATGATCTGTGGGTAATAAAGTTACTGAGTAGTAAAGCCTGTGAAAGTAAAAATAAATGGTGATATGGAGAATCTACCATCCATGACAAGCATAAACTACAAACTAGGCACAAACAGAAAAAATTAGATAACGACAAATGATACAACACCCAACCTAACCATCATCATACCTACTTACATGAAATTGGCACAACCAAAACACTAACGTAACTGCAGCAAGAATCTTAATGGTGGTAATATCGCAACTGAATTGTGAAGTCCGTGAGAGTGAATTAATCACTTATGACCGCAATAATATAGAATGTGTGCCATCCACGACAAATGTACACAAGTTGTTTACAATTCCTTTTCAACTTACAAAATTGTTTATTTCTATAATAATATCAGTAACACAATTATTATTATTATTATTATTATTATTATTATTACTATTATTACACATATATATAACCCTATACCACACATTTTTAATATGCAGTGTAGGACTATCATTGGTATGATTGCCCCTCACCTCCATCTATTCCATTATTTCTTATCACCTTTTTGATTTATGGCCACTTTCTCAAGAACACAACTAGGGCATAAAACATGGGCTACCTGTATATATTTATATCAATGCTGACCTACAAATTAAGGTGGGAAGACGCTTCATTTAATTATTACCAACTGAATGAAATCTGTGCATATGTTTCAAAGACTACTTTGGATTGCCAAATATACAAGTTCACAAACACAACATCACTTTTGTTTAAGTATCTTGAAAACAGTACCCCTTAGGGGAAAAAAAGTGCACTGAGCTAAGTATGCACTTTAAACTTCTCTACAGAGAAAACTTGATTCCCCCAAAATATTCAGTGGTTCTGAAGTCACATTACTAAAGATGGACAAATGGACAAAGCAATTTTAATAGGCACTCTGAAGGGATGGCAATGCACCTGACATATGATAATGGACATGGTCTCCACATATTCAATCCATTTGCATGCAAATCCAGCATCTGCCCCAAGCTGTCTTCATGAGAGAAATACAAGAGAACTATGATACAATTATCTTCACTTACAAAATAAAGAAAGTAGGCTAAAAAGGAATACATAATGTACCTTATCTTTCATTCGTGTTTCTTCCTGACGAAATTTCTGAAGAGTACCAAGCAGTGCACCAAACATTCTTCTATTCCTGAAAGATTAAGCAGATTCACTTTTACAAACACATTTCTAGAAAACAAAACAGTCCACAAACTACATGCAATTCCAGCTTCAGTACAAATTTTAATGAATGCGGCATCACAAACCAATGTTTGATAACTACTGATCTAAGCTGATGTACCAAAGACTTACTATTTGCTTCACTACGTGTAGGGAACCAGAGTAGCATAGTGGGTCTAGCGACTATGCTACAGACTGGACAGTGTGGGGTTCAAATCCTGATAGAGGCAAGAGATTTTACTCTTCTCCAAAATGTCCAGACAGGGGGATCTTTCCCAGGGGTAAAGCGGCCAGCATGTGAAATTAACCACTCATCTCCATCTAGTGTCAAGGTTAAACATGAGTGGAGCTATACCTCTGCTCCCCCATATGCCTTCATTGTGTGGACAGGGACAACTTGACCTTGACCTTCACTATGTTTATACGGCCAAGGTCTCTCAGGTTCACATCTTGGACATGTCACCCCAAGATGTGGTAAGCTACAGGTAAGGCAACCTATCTAGTTCTGCATAAAAGACAGAAGAAGTGTAATTACATACCGTATATTCTCGAATCTAATCTGCACTTTTTTTACAGTTTTAGAGGGCTAAAAAATCAGATGCGGATTAGATTCGCGGTCTAGAGCTGGATTATGGAAAAATGATTGAGCTGCTGTACAATATAACAATAATGTAATTAACGTAATTAATAAACAACGTAAGAACAATACAATACAATAATCTATTATTTTATTATTTATTATTATAATTTATTATTCATCAGACTCGCCGTCATCACTCATAATTCGAGGAATGTTCAAAGATCTGGCCTTCTTTATCGCCTCCTCGCGAGTAGATCATAACTCACAAACAGTCCAGTCTTGCGTCTCTCTTGAAAAAACGTGAAGACTGCATCATCAATTTCAGGAAATCGTCCTTTCTTGGGTCCAGTGAATTTCCTTTGTGACGCCTCACACCCGCTGATCGCTGCCTTGTGTTTCCGCCATAGTCGAACGTTGCTTTCATCAACTCCAAAAATTGCAGCGGCTTTGCGGTTTCCATTCTCCTCTGCGCACCGAATAACTTCACGTTTGAACTTTGCCGTATATGAGAGTCGTTTAGATTTCAGGTGTCCCTCTTCCATAACTACGGTACACGACAAATTGGAACAAGCACCTCCCACGTTTCAACAACTAAAGATCAGCTGGCTTCAGACGAGATTGCGCACGTCTGTTGAGAAAGGCCCCGCCTCTATCGGTATGACTCATCGGCCACAGGCGTAGCGTCGGATTTTAACGCATTGGTAACATCCAATATTATTCAATCAGTCGCCCCGTGGGCAAGGGGTGGTTGAAGGAAAGGTGCGGATTAGAATCGCGAACTAACTTTTTTTCGTTTAAGAAGTCGCCAAAAACTGGGTGCGGATTAGATTCGGGTGCGGATTAGATTCGGGTGCGGTTTAGATTCGAGAATATACGGTACTTTGGTTTCAATCCACCACCTTTATATCAGCAGTGCCATGATTGAAATTTATGTACTTTTGAATAAAAATTGTGTAAGCAAGCTACCTGGCATGCTCAAAGCATGCCAGGCACCTGCCTGTCTCAGGAACACTGGAAAAAGGCATAAACAACTTTGTGTCATGTCAAATTTTTAATATATTCAGCTGGATTTCAATTGAGAAATGGGGCCCCTTGGCACAATAACAGGCCTATCAAATTTTAACAAGGGTTTCTCACCAAACCAAGTGTACCACTGTCCAAGCTGCTATACCGAATCGCATGAACTTTCTAAACAATACCTCCTGCAACCTGGGAAATCTATCTAAATCCACATCCCATAAACTATGATGGCCTGAAGGACAATGGCCATCCACCAGTTGGTGCTGCCATCTTCTCATTCACTAGCAGTTATGATGGGGGTATCAGAGGTGAGTGGCTGAACTTCTTATTTCTTATCCACTGAACAATTAAGGTGTGTAAATTTTAGGCAACTGCAAATGTACTGGCAATACAGTGAGAATACCCACACTACATTATTAGCATACCTAGCTTTGCTTCTTTCATCTGTGCTTTGTGCAGCCATGACTTCCTGCCTGGAAGGTAGCTCTTTAGGGGTAGCAATAACACGGGATGAAATTGCGGGCTGTCAAAAACATGAAATATCAAGCTATAGTTTTATTTCTGACAGTGTTAAAATAAATTACACAGTACTTAGTCCTCTATCGGTAACAATTCACATGATGTCAACCAATAAATTACAGTTAATATTTTCTGCATTTATCTGTCTGATAGAAGTAGCCTCCAAAACAATTTAATTATTATGATGATGATGACGATGACCATCATCATCATCATCAACATCGTCATCATATACAATTAGATGGTGAAATTTCAACGCAAAGAATTCTGTCACATCTCAAAAGATTGCTAAAACAAACTTCTTTAAAAATCAGAGTTAGAAAAGCATGTTACACAGGCAAACAGCATGAGTTTTTAGGCGTGTTCACAAAATTGCAAACAGCGACTATTAGCTTTGTCAGATTTTTCGAAAATCTGTCCACAAAATTCTGAAAATCTGACAAGAATAACGGGTACTTCACATGACAACATACAGTAGAACCCTGTTAAGAAGTCTTTCAAGGGACCTGAGGATTATGTTCTCCTTAAGCGGGAAGACTTATTAAGAGGGAAGCTTATTAAAAGCAACAGGATTTCGGGACTTTAAAAATCAGACTTCTTACAGGGGAAAACTTCTTATGCGGGTTCTACTGTATGTACATTTATAAAAGTATCTCACTGGATTCTTGTTAGGATGAGAAATGTTTCAGACAAAAGTTGTAGAGAAAATCAGAACACACATTTTATGTTCAACAACTTTTTTTCCGAAAAGTGTGCCATTTATGAGATAATGTGGAAAAATATGGTACAGCCAAACAGGCCACAGATGACAACAAAATAAAGCATATGGAATTTGCATGCCGGGTAACTAAGACAAGAATACACGCACACACACTCAGCATATTTAATACTTATTGCTTTCTCACAGCAACAACGGTTACACGAACGTGCCTCAGTGTTATGTTATATGTAAACTGCCTGTCTTGTTAAGGTAGCAGTCACACACAGAGTGTATTTTGCCAATTAACCTTTCAACATCAACCTCTGTGATCATATGCGCTAGACACTAGTTGGAATTTAAAATCTATTGTCATTGAAGGGTTAATGATGTCACATCAGTTTGAATCATGCTCTCTCCTCTTTATCACTGGATTTTTTTTGTTCTTACAAACTGAGGCCATGTGTTCAGCAACTTCCAGACAAAACTCTAGCAGTGCAACACATGCCACAGTGCAGACAAAATCAAAACAAACAACATACAACATGTACAAAGTGCTCAGACCAGCTCGGGGACCCAGACAGCCTCTTATTCAATTGGTACCTGGGTGTAAAGGGGCTGGAGCATGAAGCTGACCACTCAACTCCATCTAGTGCAGCTTTATAAGTGAGTAGAACTACACCTCTACTCTGCTATATGCCTTCATGGCATGGACAACAAAAGTTTTTACAGCATTTAAATTACTGCTGTCCCACATCTCAGACCCCACATAAACCTGATATTTAAAACCTCTGACTTTGAAGGAGATACAGCAAGTCTCTAAAAGCTGTGAGGTTCAGTGAAATCGTGACACCTCATTGCCTGAGAACATTATTCACTGTCAAAGCTTTAAATCGTATTACATGCTTCACCTTGTTTGCAACCTCCTCTTCTTCACCACTATCTCCATCCCGCTTCAACTTCGGTGGGCCCGACAACCTGTTGACAATATATATATATATATATATATATATATTTAGCTACAGCAAGACCCTTAATACATTATCACATAATTCAAAACATAATTTAATTTTAAGACAGTATCAGCATCCACTGGAGAATATATTATTAAGTGTCTTGTATTTTGATGTGATAATTAAAAATTCAGCAAACTGTCATTTGATGTGGCAATTAAGCCATCTGGAAAGATCTCAGACTGTGCAGAAAGATGGACTAAATCGATATGTTGCCTGATACTACCTGCTATGAAACATATAAAAAATCCTACAATCTTGTTACACTACAGTGCAAAAGATGCAGTCAACTATACCTGTATCCAGTACAAAAACAAAATGCAATGGAAACAGGAAAATCTGTACGAATACGGAACATTCTCAAGATGGAGGAGAGTGAAACTACTCAAGTATAGTCAACACTGTCAGTTTACCTTAAAGAAATCAGGATACAACATTTTGCCAATACTATCATAGATGTCTCTAGGGCACAGAAGAAAGCAAACAAAAGAGCTTTAAGAAAGGGCATCTGATTTCAGCATTACAATGTTCATCTTCAGACTCGAGCAGTGTCATAATAGGTGAGAAAGGCAAATGGTCTTCTTCAAATGTTTTGGCTTTGAAAAACTGGCCCTAATTCCTGGGCAGTAAGTGCCATATGACATGCTCAATGTGAATGAAATTAATTAAATTACTTTGTTTCAAAATGTGCAACCAACAGAACATTTGTAATAATAGACAACATCAGAAGATACACATTTTGTGTCCACTTTAAATTACTTATGTGTGTACAGTTTCCATCCTGCACAGTCAGTAATTACTGAACACGTGATCAGCATGGTTACTATACAAAAAATTTAAATACAATGTAAGCTGTTCTCAACTCACGAAAATTTTGATATTATAAACACAGTGGCTGCTACTTAAAATTTTCCTCACACAAAAAAGCTGCTTAAGAATTTTGCAGTTCTGAGTCAACTTAAAATATGAGACAAGATAATCCATCTGTAATTGAATAGTTGAGCTGGAAAAAGGTGAAAATAGCAAAATGTGGTGAGGCAGAATCAGTATTTAGGGAAGAGTTCCAGCAGTAACTGGCTTTTCGTCTATCAGTTGTGCTTGTAAAACAATCATATCTTGTGTTCAAGAATGTCTCAAAACAAAGAAGGCAAGACTTTAATGTGGTTTGATGGTGAAAATGAATCATTTCATGCATAATTTATATGTACTGGATGTCAATTTCAATACAGAATTACAAAATAATGTGTTCAGACTCACCCTTTCAAGACATTTGCCTATTTAATAAGCCAAATTTGTTGAATTCTTCTGAAAAAGGTCTTCAGAGGGGTTCATTGTATCAATCAAGGTTAACATTCAAAACATGTTTAAAGTGAACTAACCACTTGGGACATGACTGCAGAATATATACCTGCTAAATACTGTTCTAGGGTCACCAGGCCTTCTCTTGATGACAGGTGATTCCTCTTCTTCAGGTCTTCCTCCAGGGTCTCGCCGCCCCCTACAATATTTGCACAGCTCAAATGATAGTGCCACAACATGAAATCTATCAGTACATTCAAACTAAAACAGTAAAATGTAAGGAAACCTAAACTTCAAAAACCAAATAACAAGATAACACACAGAATTAAAGTTATTTAATTCAATGCTGTACCAGCCACAAGTTAATATGCAATATTTCATATATTATGGGGCCACTGTCCAATATTTGGTCCTCTCTGACAACAATGTAACCACAATCATTCCAAAACTTATGGCAAAATGCTTGCTTGACCATCTTTGAGGAATAAATTCCTAATGCACATTTCCTTCACTTAATAAATGTATAACAGTACACTTTTTAACTTCGAATTTGTGACTCAATTATCAATTTTCTGTCTTGCAACTTTGGCTGTTCCATTGTAAAATGTGGTGTTTTGTGTCTGCATTATATCAGAATACCTATCAGGCATTACATGCAACTGTTTTTACAGGCCAAATTCTTCCAATGACCTTCTTGTAATGCCTAAAGAAATTTCTTTTTACCTCAACTTTTGTTTAAATTTAAGATTCTTTGGTACCATTTCAGACACAGAGTTCCTTCAGAGCTCTGGTCAGAACGAATCTCAAAGTTTTGCATGTCTCATTCTTTTGTTATCTTTCAAACAATCAACAATAATCTCTAAACTTTCCAATTACTTCTCCACATTGTCATCTGTTCTTATAATTGCTATAACACTTCATAAACATGGTATTTTTCTCCAGTTTTCCAGCCTTAATATTGATGCTTTGTTGTAACAAATTACTGCCAATGCTTCTAACAACAGATGAACACTGTGGCAGTAAAATACCTGCTTCAGGTTCTGTATAAGTTGGGGAAATTTCTTAACTTGTTCCACGCAGTTGTTAGTCAAACAGCAACGTGGGTGTTAAACATGAGCAAAGCCTGGTGTTTGTGGACCCAGTGCTCAGTACAACTGGACTCAACTAATGTTCTAATATGAAGGTAAACATTAGAAACCTTCAAATGTTAATGTGAAAGATATGAGGTTCTTAAGGAGGTGACTATCAAAATTAAGCTTTTGAGAATCTGACTTAGCATAGTTGGGAGACATGTACCAATGGAATGGAGACACCAACTGCCTCCATCTTAAAAACAGAAGACTGAGGCAGGAGGTACCTCCAAAACATTGAAGGCCACACACTAGATCATGCGGCGTTACATCACAGAAGGCCACAGTCTTATATATCAGTGTCTCTACTAACTAACTAAATGACTGACTGACTGACTAACTAACTAATTCCATGAAGCAGAGCCCTTCTTGAAAAACTAACAGGTCCTCAGCTACTCAAAAATTTCCTGCATTTTATGGTACCCGAAGGTTCATTACCACATTTACAACAGCCTGCCACCTGCCCCTACCCTGAGGCAGATCAATCCAGTCAATGACCTACCAACCCACTTATTGAAGACCTATTTTAATATTTTCCTCCCATCTACACCTAGGTCTTCCAAGTGGTTTCTTACCCTCAGGTTTCCCCACCAAAACCCTATATGCAACTCTCCTCTCCCCCCCCCCCCCCCATATGTGCTACATGCCCCGCCCATCTCATTCTTCTTGATTTTATCATCTGCATAATATTTGCTAAGGAATATACATCATAAAACTCATCTTTATGTAGTCTCCTCCACTCCCCCATTACATCATCCCTCGCAGGCCCAAACATCCTGCACAGCACCCTATTCTTGAACACCCTCAGTCTCTGTTCCTCCCTCAATGTAAGAGACCAAGTTTCACACCCATACAAGACAACAGACAAAATTAGAGTTCTGTATGTTTTAATCTTTATATTTTTGGATAGCAAACTGGAAGACAAAAGATCCTGAACCGAATTATAGCAAGCATTCTCTGACTTCAATCTGCTCTTAATTTCTTCATGAATGCAGTTTTGAATTGTTAAGATAGTTCCCAAATATTTGAACTGTTCCACACTTTTAAAGAATTTATTACCTCTATATATAGATTGTGATTTTGACCTGCATTCTGTTCATGAGACATCACCATATACTTAGTTTTCTCAGCATTTACCTCCAGACTAATCTCTTTACTAGTGACTAATAAAGTTTCTGTTTTTTTTTTATAGTATACATGCTTTCACCCCATATATTAATATCATCAGCATAAACTGGAAGCCCTCTTGGTTTGCCTGAACCCTCCGAACGGCATATTCTAAAGCAAAGTTGAAAAGCAACGGCAATAAAGCATCTCCTTTTTTCAAATCATTCTTAACAGGAAATGTGTCACAAATTTTTGCCCAACTGGACTCTACCATAGGTTTGTAAAACACCCATTGCATCCACAAAACAAACTAAATAGCAAAGACTGTTTAACACAAAACTGGTAAATCATGCAGTAACATGATCAGAATTGTGCCAATTCATGACCATTGCTAATGGCTGAAAAGAAACATCAAGTTGGTTATTTCATCCTGCACAGGTGATTCTGACTGGTTAAATTAAATAAAGTTACAGTAACTTAGCTTAGCTTATGGTATTCAAAAGTAGAACATGCACTGTTGTATACTTTTATTATAAACAACTATCACAAATGTACCTCAGTGGGGTGAATCCACGACCTCGTCCCCTAAATTCCTCAGGCTGAGCTGCAGGACGTTTCACACCGAGCCTGAAAAAAAAATCACATGCCTGCACTGAAAATGTACCAGAATATCATAAAGAACAGCACACATCAGACTTCTGCAGCATGAAGTTTATCTAAATAGTAGCCAAAATTCATCTCCTAACTCACTTTCCATTGTCTCCATTACAATAACTAGTCACAGCTCTTCATGGAAATGATTGTTACTTATTGAGAGAATCATATGACGTATATAAAACGCACAATTTGATATTATACATTCCACACATTATTCTTATAATCAGTTATATTCACCAACAAATGCACACAATAACACATAAATCACACATAAGTCTTCTACTTATGTACAATTTATATCTTAGTGTGTGAATTTGTTGGTGCATATAACGGATTATAAAATGCACAGTTCTGAATGTTAAAGCAGGTAACACATACAGTAACCACTGCTTTAAAGGTCAAAGAAAAGCCCATGTAAGAACTACCCGAGTTTGCAACGCTAAAATATAACAATCCCCAGAAGTAGTAGTTTCATAGGCTGATGACATACTGTTACTGTATGCCTGCCTCACTACCCTAAATCCTAAGATTTAAAACTGTCAAATGAGTTTAATAATCAAATGACCGGAGAAGTATAGTACGGTCACATCGGCGGGACCAGAAACTAAACAATATACACTGTTGTGTTCATGCATACATGCCAAGTGACGTCTCATTAATGCATGTTTCGGTAAGTAAATTCATGCATTCATGTGACTGTGTGTGACCCTTCTAAGAGACAACTTCCAGCACGTACCGCTGTTGTCCTTCGTTGGGATCTCTTCCTATGAGTTTCTTTATGTGTTCATCCACTCCTTTAAGGTTATCCTTCGCTTTCTCAAGTTCTGCTTGAAGAGCCCCAAAAGACTTCATGATTTCAGTGGCCATGATGATAACTCTGGAGCACTTATGGACGTAGCAAACTATGAATAATGAATTAATGATAAAGTAAAACTAACACTCCTGCTAAAAAGCAGTCCACTTGAAATGCAAAATATCGATAAGAACCAACAATCACACAAAAATAAAACATTTATGAACTCGGAAACAAAAGCCACATTATGAACTCTTTACTGAAGGAATGTTCAGAGAGAAACTATAAAAAATTATTCTCGGTAATGGAATATCATCACATATAAAACTAAACTATAATATACGCCAAATATTACACTGCACACGCAATTTCTTGTACAAATCCTATAATCTTTTATGTTGTCAGCTCTGCTGACTTTGATACGTTTTTGTCTTGCATTAAGCCATTGGCTGCTTCATGCCACAGATTATACATGTCCGTTCTCCGCGGGATCATCTGTGTGACCACAGTACCCGATGTACGCTATAAGTTTTCATGTTTTCGCGGCTGTTGTTAAACGAGGTCGTCTAGTGGGTTTCATACCGTGTTGCGTACTTCGTTTGTAACGACGTTTCGGGAGAATGTACTGCCTTCATCTTCAGGATGACTAATGTTCACTAATTTATTTGCTCCCAAGCATTTCTGTTCTTACCCAGCAGTTATATTGCGAGTTATCAATTAGACCCATGTTTTAAAGTTCTCCCGCACTGTCTACGACATGCACAATAGTAAGGTAATTTCGGGTCTCATAGCAGTACATTTTAAAAATATATGCCAGCTACTACTGACTATTCCCATGTGCATGGGGTCCGTATGGTCCGCTAAGACAAAACGATTACAGCTTTATATTTAGTCGGGTACCATTATCAAAGTGTTCTTGTAAAGAAATATAACCTGCCCGTCTAAAGATGGACTCCATTGTGTAGCTCGAATTCCGTTTTAGAAAGATTTGATCCATTACCTAATTGCTCCTAGAGTAAAGCAAGTTCATTCATATTTGGCCTAAGTTCTCGTAATTATGCGGACGGTATCTTGTTTGAGGTTCCGTGGGTGCAGGCAAACATTTTAATATTTCAGTTTCAAGTGATTGTATCCTACTTCATGATATAAGCTAGTTTACACTGGAAAATTTACAAGAAGCAAGTGCTTGATGCCGCCAAAATCTCACAGCATACATGACATATCTACTGAATTTTAAGCTGACCTTCATTTGGAAAGTGTAGTTGAGAAGCCGGTTACTTAACAAAAAAGTTGTTTACACTTTTAACTTGCAGTCGGCTGCACAGGGAAACTGCCCTCTTGGTTTCCTCGTGTTAACGTTTTGCTGGCTTCAAATTTAATGAATTCCAGCACTCGCTTCCTGTAAACGTTCCTAAGGTGAATTAGCCTCATTTCCCAATCACTGCGAACTAACGCGGAAGGATATGACTTTCTTTACATCGTGGCTGAATGAACATGGATCACAAAAAGGGATGTAGCATGGATTAGTAGTCTAATCTTGCGCTACCTTCGCTTCATCGCAGTCAACCAACAACTGCACATTTGCCATCTAGAATGAAACAAACGAATTACAAACTGCGTCGCATTAAAAGATGTCGCTAAGAAAAATGCCTAGTTTCTCACTTCCCCATCCATTATCCATGGAGTGCTTGTGTGCGGGTTGTGTGCAGGGTGGTGTGTGAAGTAATTTTGAAAAGTGAGTGTGTGGGTATTATGTGTGCTGATTGCATGGATGCTGATTCGACTGGTATGAGATACGTAAAGTGAACTTGTGAAATTGATGATTCATGTACCATTCGCAATGGTGTGCGGACTTTCATTACACTTAACTATAATGTAACAACACTTGAAATACTTGCTGTATCGCATTGAAGAAAAGCCTGTTTGAAAGTACATTGGGGAGATGGCTGATGAAGTACTTTTCGAATTCTTGCATTCAGAATTGGTTTCGTACGTTCTGACTAATTCAGAAAAGGACAAAACGGTAATCGATTAAGTCCGTTTTTTTATCTGTGTAACCATTGAATTATGGTAAGAAAATTTAAACTCTAATTATCGGTCTTCTCTTCTAGCATGGTGATCTGTCCACTTTAGAATATATAGGATTTTCAACTGGCTACAGGATAATTGAAAGGTAAATAGCACATACAGGTCTTTCATAGTGATGGAGGTGAATAAACTCCCAACCATGGCCCAAGTGATATCCAATCAAAAATCCTAACTAGTCATGCAAGAAATTGAAATTGTCAGCACATTTTAATTCTTTTATTGCAGCAGTCTCTTGTATATTAAAAGTGCATTGTCATTTACGTTGTATAGAAGCACAAAGCATGCAGGACAGACCATGGGCAGTGGTTGATACAAAACAGATAGTGACCACCTGAAGTTATTCCCATAAAATGTTGATTCAGAAGCCATCCTGGTAATTTATATGTAGACTTCGCATTGTGCATGGTGCCATGAATCTATAAGGTATTGCAGGCAGATATGATGGGACAACTCTGGGTGGAGTTACATGAAGTACATGGAATGTTGGAACACCTATGGGCAGATCATGGCATGATCAGTGACCTAACCAATTTTATTGTACTAGTTGGGTAATTTTTCTGGTAGTTGCATCGTTACTTAAAGAATCATTAGGTAGCCATAATAAGACACTACAGTGATTGACATCACATAGCTGTTAACTGTTGTAGAAGTCATTCATTGACTTGTGAACTGTGGGGAAGTGTGGCTAAATTGTGCACCTCACCTGCCAGTCCACATCATATATGCGTCCCTCACCCATCAGTCGACATTGTACTCTATGATGTGGACTTGCAGCTGAGGGAGCATACTGTTAGCCATGCCGGCTTAGAGCTCACAAGTCAGTGAAAGATGTATACACCATTCTTAAAAGACAGTTTCTGAGCATTTGAAGTACTGTATTAAATTTTTGATTGAGGTGTTCTGGTTTATGACCCTTCCCAGTGTTTCAGAGCAAATGCTTCCTCCACCTTCAGGGTTTTCTGGGACATGGCTGAGAAGGCTATACAAAATTGTAGATTGTGGTCTTCTAGTTTATGACATTGTATTGTCCAATGGGTGGTCACTTGTCCCTGCAATCTAAAGGCAGCAGTTTTTTCTGAGATATTGGTAATCACGTACCAAACTATATGGTTCATAACCCAGGGGACTACAATCTAAATCTTCATTGCTATGAAAACCTGAATCATGTATTCTTATGGTAGTTATACTTATCTGTTTCTTGTATTATGTGATATTAAATTGTTTCATTTTAATATGTCAACATTATTGTGGCATTCAGATACCAATAATGTTTCACAAACTACTATGTTTTTCAGAGCAAGTAGTTACAGTAGGTAAAGTACAGTGGCACCGCATTGTGATGGCTTGGCTTTTTGCCAGTGTTGCATAAGACCTAGTTATCCCAAAATTCAAGGCAGAGTGATTACAAAATAGCCTAATGCTGATGTTTACTATCCTGAGCCATGAGGCAGTGGGAAATTTTCCTATTCAGATAGGATGATATGTGGTACATATGAAAGCAGTTTATTGTAGTGATTGCAGTTAATACTATACAGAATGAGCATAAATACCTTTACAACTGCCAAAGGCAATACAAGTGTACTAACATGATATACAGCTAGTAACAAAGCATTATAATATAGTCAGATATGTCATATATTAGTACCAGAAGCTACATAGTTTCAATTTAGCCCTCTCCTGTTACATGATGGGTGTCCTGTCAATGGTCTCTTCCCAGATGTGATGTAGGGTGTTAGGTTTGACATTTGCAAATGTCTCTGATCCTGTTCTTAAGGACGTCAGTGTTTATTGGCAAAGGTGGGAAGAGCCTGTCCTGCATCATTTCCCGCATGAGGGAGTACAGTATAGTTAAGTGTGGAGAGTGAGGTGGCCATGCAATTACACCACCTCGACCAACCTGCCAACCTGTAAAATCACCACTGAAAATCTGTGAAAGTAAGGAGGTGTGCCTCTTGTTGAAAAGCTTTCTGGGTTTTCAGTGTCATCTGTGAAATCTGGAAATTTTCTAGCCAGTGACAGTTGTCTTGCCGATTTCCAGTAAATGTTGCCACTTTAATTTCTACTGCTGTAGCACCACTGGTTTGATCATGTGGTACTGTGAGCAGGATGCAATCAAATGTCACACACTAACTTTTAAACGACCTACTTTCGCATATGCAAATGTACATAAGAAAATATCCCTAGTAATTCATTTTATATATTTAGGCAACAAGGAAATTTGCCACATTTTTAAGATATGCTGCATAATCTGTTTTATTTTCCACCAAATGCCATTTATTTCCTAATTTTATCTTTTTCTGTTCAAATAATAGTCAGTTTTTCATAAACCAAGTACTAAAATTTAAATACCAAACTGGTCATTTAAAGGTTAAGATGCAACAAAATGAACATATATTTCATACAGTAACAGTTTTCAGCTACTTTAGGCTCACCTTCTGCATTCATTTCACATGGTTCTGGGATTTCCTTTACCATGTGGGTGTCATTGTTACAGAAATATGTGAAGTGTTGTTTTACTGTATTTGAATTCTGCTTTCAGGTTGACTAAAGAATGGCCAAGATTTAAGGATGAATTAGACACCATGAAATTTATATGTACAGACTTTTGGTCATCAATTAATAAAAAACAAATTGACAACTTGAGAACAAACCATCAAGGAGTATATGTTCTGCAAGATAATGCCTTTCGTTTCCTGACAAGGCTCTCTGCAGGTCGACAGTACCTTGAATTGGCACCAAAGGTAGTAATTGACAACTGTTTAGTTCAAACCTTGCGCTTCAGACAGAACGACCAATTCCAAGTTCAAAATATTCTGCTTGTGACACTTGCCAGTGCTGTAGTAAAGCAGCAGTAGCAATAGCAAAATGGTAATCACTTAACTGATGACAGCTAAGCGTTAAGAAGGAACTGTGTTGCCGCTCTTCTACATTAGTTCCCGTACATTTGTGTATTTTACAGTGTTTATTAATTAGTATGTTAAGCTGCAAAGTTCTTACAGTGTAAGACATCATTTTTATCTGCATTGCAAGCATTATTACTTCATTTTTTTTACGTTTATACATACATGTTGGTAGGTAATATGTCGTAATTACCTCATTTCAGTGTTTTGCTGATACTGTTGCAATATGAGTACTTCATATTGTCATTTCATTTTGAAATAAATACCTTTGTTAAGTGTTTCATTTCTGTGTGTGCAGTATGTGGCATTTACATGTGGCTTGATCCGTGGCGCCTTGTCCAATTTGGGGATCAACAGTATGGTCACTGCTGAAGTACAGTCTATGCCAGCATGCAAATTTCATATCCAAGTGCAGAGAGTTTAAGATTAGCGTAAGTTGTAAAAGTTTTAATTTCCGGTATTTTTATTTAGCTTCTTTGTTATTTTTTAAAGAATGGGAAGTGGGATTTTTAATTTAGAGGACACCTATTTTTAATTTAGAGGACACCTATTTTTAATTTAGAGGACACCTATTTCCCAAATGTATTCTGTGCAGTTTTACATATTATGTGAAATATTTATGTTATCATTCTTGATGTTAATTTATTTAAGATACAAATCTGATATTGTCATAGATCAGTAATAAAAATATCAAAATGCATAACAGCAAATTAGTTGTCCATGTAAAGTATTTTGCTAAATGTATACCGTTGTTCCATATAGAAATTTCCTAAGACATGTGGGTCTCAGTGACATCTTCATTTCATTTTATACACTGTTTAGTATGCAAAGTACAATGACATCACATAAATTTTAGTTGCAAGGCAGTTTGCAATAACACATACAGTTAACCCCCAACACAGCATCAGTGTTTGTTCTCTGCAGTTTGTTGTGTTATATTGAGGGTGACAGTAAATCAAAATACTGCAATGTTTTTAGACTTGTAAAAGTTATGTAAAATGATTGCTGTTAACTACAAAATAAGAACATACAGTAAACCTTGTTAATTCGAAGTGCTTGGGACCAAAAAATTGCACTTTGATTTACATGATTTTGAATAATCCAATTTTTTCAGTACGCACGTGGTCTGAGGTTAGTGAAAATCACGAAGTAACGTGATCTGATAGTAGCATAATTAGAAACACATTTTTTCATTTGTTTTTTACACATCTGTGACATAGTGTAACACATTTTCATATGGGAAACAAGCCCTCAAAAATTTTTGTGTTTGTCAAACTTATATATGTGTTCATTATTTCTTAAAATAGGAGTCAATTGACCTTTGTTTCAGAATGTTTTTATATACTTCAGACACAAAATTGTAATATCTGTGGAAACTGGATTTGATGGCTGATATGAGATTAATAATGAATTTGTACCTTTGTTTTAGGTTTTCTAGATTGTGATGCCCAGTTTCCTGGTTGCATATCCAAACATGGGCATCTTTATTATATATTCTGACTACTGCAGTGGATGAGAAACAAATAAGGGAAATGACTAGCATATTGGCTAAGCATCATTGCCTAATCAGCTTCATGATAAAGCCACCAATTTGAAGAGCGACTGTTTATATCTTACTCTTTTGTACTGTATTATAAATTGTGTATACTTTGGTTCTCATGTTTATATTTTCATTTAGGGCTGAAAGAATTAATCCTTCATGAGCGAGATTTCAAAAATGACAAGCAAAGAAAATACTCCAGGCCATGATAAAATCGGAATTTCCTGGTATGACTGTGTAATATAACTGATGTTTGATGGAACCTCGATTTTTGCACCTGCAAAAATCTGATACGTGACTTTTTAAAGAAATAAATTTAATATTTATATTGAAGAAGTATTCTTAGTGTACAATTTCAGTCCTGGGAGATTTATTATTCTTAGTAATTATTATGTAAATTATATATTATATATATATACATGAAGTGTGAGCCAAAAGTTTCCAGGGTGGGCAGTGTAACAGCTTTAGGGTTACCTTAATTACAGGTTGGTACTCTCCCCTTCGAAGTTTATACACTGGATCCAGTGCCTCTCTCGCTGCTGGAAAGGTATCTGGAACTCCTGTTTCATGCTGCTGCCCAGCACTGTCCTGCAGTGCAGCTTAAATCTCCATGATGCCCTCAAATCTTCATCCCTGTAACTGGAGATTTTCATCTTTGGGTACAGGAAGAAGTCAGAAGGAGCTAGGTTGTGGGAGTAACGGTTGGGGGACCATGGTCATGTTGTTTTCAATTATAAACTGCTGAACAGAAAAATACACAAGTTCTGGAATGTTGTTATGATGCAGAAGCCAGTCCTGAGTATGTCACTTGTCTGAGCATTTTCCCCTGACATCCTCCGTCAAACACCTGGGGACCTCTGTGTAGAACTGTATTAACAGTGTGGTCTTGAGTGAACTCCTTGTGAAGAATTCCCTCACTACCTAAGAAAACAACCTGCTGGGTAAGTTTAACCTGACTTGCCTTGACCATATTGGACATGGATATGATGGGTTCATCTGCTGGGATGACTGTTGCTTCCCATTGAAGGGAGTCCACCAATCTGTTGTCAGCATGGTCGCCAACATGTATGAGGTTGACGCCACACACTTGCAGATGAATCTGTCATCGAAATTAATAGGGAGTTTAAACACGGCAATCCCTTATCTCCTCTGCTTTTTAATCTTGAGGTCAGCCTGATCTGGAGGCTTTCGAAGGAGGTTTAGAATTTGGGAAGAAGAAAGTGAAAGCCTTAGCTTTCACCAAGAACACAGTGTTCAATTCGTCTACTGTTTCAGAATCAGACTGCATGCTTCAGGGTCTGGAGGAAGGTACAGAAAATTGTGGTCTCAAGGTCTCGGTGTATAGCTTTTCAAATTGATTTTAGGCTTCCTCCGCAATGTTGATGAGATCTGCGCTCTTCTGGGATATTACACGACCGATACATTGTCCTGAAACGGTAAACAATTACCACACAACTCCATGTAATATCCGAGAAGAGCGCAGATCTCAGCTTTTCAAATTATTTGTAGAAATAAAACTGGGGCTGTGAGAGACCCTTCTTTGTTGTATATAGGGGTGTAAGCATTCCATTGTTGGCCATGATGATAAATTGCCTTATTTAGGCATGAATTTGAATCCTTTAAACACAAAATCCAAATCTGACAGTGGTTCAAAACTCATTTCAAGAGCTCATAAATGTCTGTGCCTACACTTAAAGCTACTGTAGAAAATCAGTCGTATTTCCCAAAGTGTGTACCATGTCATGCCTGTGAAGCCCTTCACAAGCATGGCATGGGTACATGCTCAGAACCAGACTACAAGTGATTCTGGCAGTTCGTCATAAAGGACACGCTTTATATATGTACAATATTTAAAACATAATAAGTTTTTATCTTAAGACCAGATAATTGGTTTAAATCTGGAACTGTACAATTGCAAACCCAAAAAAACATAATTAAATGATCTAACTGAGAACTAGACACAGAAGCTTCTTTATGTTGTTCATTCCGTGCCTAATCGATAACCAATTCACAACACTCAGACCAGGATCCATTATACAACTATACTACAAAGAATTGCCTACATTTTAACTGTTTGACATTTTTACACCTTTCTACTTTATGCAAAGGTTGTTGCTTTTGTGTGATGTTGCTTTGATTTGATTCCCTGATAATGATCCCTTGAGTACTGAAACATGTAGCAGTGTTCAAAGTAATACTGTAATATAAAACATCTGGGAACAGTATTGTGCATTTTGTTGGTCTGAGTGTTGTGAACAGAAGCTTCTATTAAGTATCACATTTGTTATCTATCTCTGCATCTTTACAACAGTATTTTATATTTGTTAATGTATAATTGCTTCTATGATATGCAACATTGTATCTTGGTAACTTATCCTTGTAAGTGATACTCCTTGACAGTAGCCCATGAGGGGCCCGAAACATGTAGAAGGCACATTCTATGCAATTAGGGGTTATTCCCAGTCAAGTGTATTTGTTGGTTTAATTACTAAGTTTGTTCAATAAAATACATAGTGAAATGCAGCAGTGTAAGATAGTCTTTAAAACCTTTGCGCTCATGACAGAGACATGTTTTCCCTCACATAATCAGTTTTACACCATCTAAGACATCCAGTTTTAAGGCATGCAAAACATTTTTTTTACTTCAAATGCCATGTTTCTCATCAGTGACCATATTCTGTGTGTGAAAGCATGCATCACTTGAATGTGAACCTCCACAAACTATGCATGCAATTTTGCTGGGTGTAAAATTAGGAAGACCAGCTGTCATGGCAACAACACCTTTTTGTATAACTGTTTGAGTTTGTGATTTTGCACTTTTAAAATTACTTCCTAAGCTGAAACGTTGGTCAAGGTAATTCACTCTTCATTTTCTACTTCACTCTTCAAGAAGTTCATCAAATCATCTAAACATCAAGTCAGCTCTTGCCATCCTGTTGATTTAAACTATGAGTGTCCAACCTTTTTATGGCAAAAGGCCACATCTATTATTGTGGGCTGGTTCACGGGCCGCACATGAAAAAATAACAATAATTGGTATACCTAACAGCCTAATTATTGTATACTTTTATAGCATATAAATAATTTACAAATGTGACTGCAGGCTGCATAATACCAGGGTTTGGAGACCCATGATTTAAACTGGTAGTACTATTCCTCTGTCATACTCTCAAAACCTCCTCCGAGAGACAGGATTCTGTTTTTAAAACCTTTTTACATACAAATTTCTTTTATTCATTGGACGAATACTTTAATGTTATAAGTAAAACAGTAGACATTCCTATAATGAATTCTGTATCACATTCTCTTGGTTTGGTATATTATTTGTTAAATGTTTCTAACTCTGTACAGTCAGCTACTTTTATATATCTAGTCATGCATTCAATGTTTTATCTTATCTTACATAAATTGTAGTAATGTATTCATTGTTATCCTTGTGTAATTGTATTTGTATGTACATTTAATTCATTTGACTTGTTCTACGTCCAGCAGGTTTTCCAACCTTTTTGGATTGAGTTGAATGTAAATAAATTAATAATAACCACTAAATGTTTAAAATGAAGAGAGATGGAATAGAAGGATTTATAGGTATCAGTGACATGTGTATGAACATACAATGATTGACAGAGAAATAGAATCCAGAAACTCCTGTGTCATATGTTTATGTTACTTTTTTCTTCAACATAGTGGGTCTAGTTCACTGTTTTGATGTATGTGTCATATATAAAATTTATAATTTTAATGGTTTACCATATACATTGCACATCACACACATAATTACAAATATTATTTATAAATACTGATCTGAACAAAATGAATGACATATTATGAGTTCTTAATGTCAAAAATAATTCTTGCAAAAATGGCACATCACCCACCAGTTTCACTCTTTACTATCATGTGTCCTGTCTCAGATTTTTGTAACCTGAAAATGCACAGTCAAGTTGAAAGCCCTGTGTGTTCTCAATGGCAGTACATCTTCTTAAAATCCCAGCACTCATAGATGGTGCACATGAACAACAAGACATATGCTGCACTGTGAATGTACTACTGATTTGGCATGCATGCTAGTCAGAAAGCATTCAAAAGCACTTGTTTCACAAGTTATCAGTATAATATATTACTGTTATGTGAACGCAACTGTCCGATACTTCACACTGTAAAGTTTGCTCATCAGACTGCTGCTGAATTGGTACTATTTGTTTACACTCCTGGAGAGGTCACTGATGAAATTTCTGTACTAAATGGGTGCCGTCCCATTCAGAGGCAGCAAGGAGCATTACAGAATGCCCACATGTGCACATCACTGCAGCAGCAGTTCTTAACCTTTTCCATCTCATGCCCCATGCCTCTTCTAGTCTACCAATTTGTCTCTTTCCCACACATCAGCACCGACTCCCTTTTATGGTTTTTGAATCAAGAAACTAAAGTAACTTTTTAAAATTAGTTCATTACCCTTTTTACATCAACTGCCTTACATCAGCATTGCAAAGTACAAGAAAAAAGATAAGGAAATTTGCTTAACAGCCATGTAACATACACAAAATTATGAAATATGTACATTAACATGGCACAGACAATTAAATAAATAATATTATAAATCATGATAAGATGGCAAAAAGTAGTAAGTCAGGGGCATAACTAGAGGGGGGAGGGTGATGAGTGGTGCGGCTGCCCCAGGCAGTAGTGTCCAAGAGACAGCAAAATGGGCGGCAAAACAAATAGTTTAAATTAAAAAAAAAATAATTTTCTGTGCTTAACAAATTTTAAATTACTTAGCCAAATAGAAGGACAATCAATAAATGATTATTATTTTTTAAAAGTTCATAATATCTGTGATTACTCATGCCCGGTGAAAAAACCTAGCTATGCCACTGGTTCCTACATGTTCCCTTCGTTCAGCGCATGAACATATTGTCGCTGTGTGAATGACATCACTGAATACTAACCTGTTTCATGTCACTGTGTTTGAGAGATGCAAGGTAGTATGATGCTACTGAGTATTATGATGGTCAGCGTTCCTCTTGACTTTAAAAAGGCAGGCTCCCGAAATGCCAAGGGACTTAGTGACTTGAGGCTGGTTTTGCAAGTGATCATCTGCACCATCACAACTCAAGAGAGGCATCACTTTGCCTGAAAAACTTCGCAAATCCTTATCAGGATCATGTCAGAATATGATACCATTTTTGCTTGGTATTTGGATGGGTGCATAAATAAAAAACGCTCTGCATGTAAAGCTGTACTGCGAAGCCATGACATGCAATAATGCAACAACATGGTGGCTGTAAGGACAATCCAAGATCACAGAATTCTACCAATTCAAAGATTCCTGATGCGACAAGAATTAGCTGTTCAATAAAATATTGAACCTTAAAACAGCAGTACTTTGACATGGAATGATTCACCCACTAGAGAAAGGGTAATTTATTGAAGAATTCACTAAACAGTATCCTGTCTTCTTCTGATTAAAAATGTTTTTATTGCCAACTCTTGTTTTGAATGTATGAGGGATATACAACAGGGCTAAAATAACCTACATTGTTCTTAACGTGGGGCCAAATGTTCAAGCAAATGGACATACAAATTATTTATAGTGCCATTGGCGGCCAATATTCCCACTGTGATGGCTAATCAACATGACCGGTATGTTTCCTTAAAACGTTGAAATTATCAGTCTACAATTCAGATGCTTCCGTATCAACTACTGGGCTTCTGATAAATAACATTTCACAAATAAAGTATATAATCATGAACCACAACTGTTTCCAGATATTTCTTTTTTATTTTCTAAGATATGCTACGTATTTCAGCTTGACATTTTAATAAGCCACCATCAGATGCTACTAACAAATATTTATGACAGGAAAACAACAATTATAAAAGTTAAAAGAACTGGTTGAGACAGGCATTGAGATCTCAGCTTTACAATTTGATATTAAGGGGTTTTTATGGCCATAAGTAGAATTTTTCATTAAAACTAATATCCTCAATCAATATATTAGAAATCTGCAGTAGTTCAGTTAAGTAGCGCTTGTTATGTGAAGCTGTTTAGAACTGTAACCCCTTGTCTTGTGGAGTATATTTAACTACGTACTCTTTTTAAACAAGATGTGGAGCAGTCGATCTTGCTTTCTTTAAGATCGGGTACAAACTGCAAGCCAAAAACCATTATGAAGAATTATGGATATAGAAGGAGCACCTGGATTTAAAGAGTTTAACTTAATTTTGGAGAGAGTATGACTCGGCCTGAAATATTATCCACCTTATTAATGAAGACACCTTGCTCCAATTGACTGGGAGTGAAAAATTGTTTGCAATATGTAATTAATCATCACGAAGGTAACAATGCCATCGCTGGAGTACTTGTGATTTCAAGACTTCCGCTATAAAAGGACAGTCTTTTAAAAGCTCCAGTGGGGTTTGTCCATTCCTGTCTTTGGCCAGCAACAAATCATTTTCAAAGTTCAATTTTTCCTCCTTGGCCCAGTCAAATATTGCCTCTAATGTCTCTGTTTTGCCCCCCTCTGCTGCCAGGTGCCATGCGGTTCGCCCTGAAACATCTCTCACTAGCAACAGGTCTTCTCTGAGGTTCAGATTCGCTTTTTTAGCCCAATCCCACAGTTTCTTTAACACCGTTACGTGACCTCTGTGTGCTGCCAAGTGCCAGGCAGTTCCCCTAGAGTCCTGGGATAGCAACCAGTTATTCTTTAACTCATTTTGTTTTGAGCGCACTTCTTCAGCCCATTCCCACAGGGCACTTAACGATTCTGCTCTGCCGTTCTCTGCTGACAAGTGCCAGGCAGTTTGTCCCATTGTGTCTTTGGTTAGCAAAAGCTGCCTTATTTCTTCTTGGCTTAATACTCCCTCAGCCACATCCAGTAGCTTTTTGAATACATCAGGATGAGTACTCCGTGCTGCTAGGTGCCAGATGGTTTGTTCATCATCGACTTTGTCTAAGAAAAGCTCCTTTAACAACTCCTCCTGTTCTCGAGAGCTTTTTATTGCCTCAGTAGCCCATTTGTATACCTCAGGGTGGTTATTCAGTGTTGCCAAGTGCCAGGGTGTTCGTCCCTCGTTGTCTTTGTCTAACAATGCCGCCTTGAACTCTTGTTGCCTTAGGTTTGCCTTTCCAGCCCATTCCATTAGGTTTTGGAATACCTCAGGATAGTTATTCCACGCTGTCAAGTGCCAGACAGTTTGTCCTTCCTTATCTTTAGCTAGCAACAGATCTTTTAATTCTTGTTGACTTAGTTCGATCTCATCAGCCCATTTCAGTAGTTTTTTTAACACTTCAGGATGGTTATTCCATGCTGCCAGGTGCCAGGCAGTTTGTCCACTTTTGTCTTTGGCTAACAACAGGTCATCTTTAAGATTTACTTTTGCTTCCTTAGCCCAATTCCATAGTTGCTCTAAAGAATTTACATGGCCTCTCTCTGAAGACAGGTGCCAGGCAGTGCGTTCATTCTTATCTTTGTCTAGCAACAAGTCATTCCTTAATTTCTCTTGGGTTAGTTGTGCTTCTTGAGCCCAATCCCATAGTTGTTCTAAAGCCTTTATGTGGCACCTCTGGGCTGCAAAATGCCAGGCTGTTTGTCCCATATTCCCTTTGGCTAGCAACAGTTTATTTTGTAACTGATCTTGGTTTACTTGTGCTTCTTTAGACCAACCCCACAGTTTTTCTAGTATATATACACTGACTTGCTTTGCTGCTAATATCCAGGCGGTTTGTCCATCATTATCTTCGGCCAGCAGAAGTTTATCCCTTATCTCTTCTTGGCTTAGTTTCACTTTTTTAGCCCATTCGAACAGTTTCTCTAGTGTTTTTACATGACCATTCTCTGCTGCCAAATGCCAGGCAGTATTTCCTCTCTTGGCTTTAGCTAGCAACAGGTCATTTTTGAGGTTTATATTTGCATCTTCAGCCCATTCCCACAGTGTTTTTAGTGCTTCTAATTTGCCATTTGCTGCTGCCAGGTGCCAGACAGTTAGTCCCAAATCGTTTTTGGTTAGCAGCAGGTCATACAAGAGGTCTAGTTTTGCTTCTTTAGCCCAGTACCATAGTTTCTCTAGCACTTCTATGTGGCCTCTCACTGCTGTCACGTGCCAGGCGGTTTGACCCCTATTGTCTTGGGCTAGCAACAGTTTATCCTTTAACTCATCTTGGTTTAGTTGCAGTTCTTTAGCCCAAACCCACAGCTTCTCTAGCACTTCTATGTGGCCTCTCTGTGCTGTCACGTGCCAGGTGGTTCGACCCCTACTGTCTTGGGCCAGCAACAGTTTATTCTTCAACTCATCCTGGTTCAGTTGCAGCTTTTTAGCCCAATTCCATAGTTTCTCTAGCATTTCCACATGTCCTTTCTGTGCTGTCACGTGCCAAGCAGTTTGACCCTTATTGTCCTGGGCTAGCAACACTTCATTCTTCAACTCATCATTGTTTAGTTGCACTCTTTCAGTCCAAATCCATAGTTTCTCCAGCACTTCTATGTGGCCTCTCTGGGCTGTCACGTGCCAGGCGGTTCGACCCCTATTGTCTTTGGCTAGCAACAGTTTATTCTTCAACTCATCTTGGTTTAGTTGCACTTCCTTAGCCCAATCTAACAGTTTTGCTAATAATTCTACACTGAATCCTTCTGCAGCTAGTGTCCAAGTACCTTGTCCATCACTATCTTGGGCTAGCAAAAATCTGTTCTTTAGCTCATCTGGATTTATTTTTTCTTTTTTAGCCCACATCCATAGTTCCTCTAGCGTTTTTATGTGGCCACTCTCTGCAGCTAAGAGCCAGGCCGTCTTTCCCGTCTTGTCTTCGGCTAGCAACAGGTCATGCTTGAGGTTCACTTTCACTTCTTTAGCCCATTCCCACAGCCTCTTTAATGCCTCCACTTTGTCAGCGGCAGCTGCCAGATGCCAGGCGGTTTGGTCTAACATGTTTCTGGCTAGCAACATGTCATCTTTCATGTTTAGTTTCGCTTCCTTACCCCAATCCCATAGTTTTTCTAGCACTTTTATTTGGCCCTTCTGTGCTGCCAGGTGCCAGGCAGTGCTTTCTTTCTCATGTTTGGCTAGCAAACAATTATTCTTCAACTCATCTGGTGTTAGTTGCGCCTCCTTAGCCCAGCCCCACAGTTTCTCTAATACCTCTACATTGACATTTTGTGCTGCCAGGATCCAGGCTGTGTTTCCATCCACATTTTTGGCTAGATAAAAATTATGCTTTAACTCATCTGGATTTAGTTTCTCTATTTTATCCCACTCCCACAGTTTCTCTAAAGACTTTATGTGGCCACTCTCGGCTGCCAAGTGCCAAGCGGTATATCCCCTATTGTCTTTGGCTAGCAACAGGTCATTTTTGGGGTTTAGTTGTGCTTCTTCAGCCCATTCCCATAGCTTTTCTAATGCCTGTACATTGTCACTCCCTGCTGCCAGGTGCCAAGAAGTTTGTCCCAAGACATTTTTGTTTAAGAGCAGGTCATATTTGAGGTTTAACTTTGCTTCTTTAGCCCAATCCCATAGTTTCTCTAGCACCTTTACTTCGCCCTTCTGTGCTGCCAGATGCCAGGGGGTGCATTCATCACTGTTTTTACCTAGCAACCAATTATTCTTTAATTTGTCTGGGTTTAGCTGTGCTTCTTTAGCCCAGCCCCACAGTTTCTCTAATACCTCTACAGTAACCCTTTCTGCCGCTAAGGTCCAAGCAGTTTTTCCATTCTTGTCTTGGGCTAGCAACAAATCAGCTTTGAAGTTCAGTTTTGCCTCCTGGGCCCAGTCAAATATTTCCTCTAATGTCTTTGTACTGCCACTCTCTGCTGCCAGGTGACATGCTGTTCGCCCTAAAACATCTCTGACTAACAAGAGGTCTTCTCTGAGGTTCAGATTTGCTTCTTTAGCCCAATCCCACAGTTTCTTTAACACTGTTACGTGGCCTCTGTGTGCTGCCAAGTGCCAGGCAGTTCCCTAGAGTCCTGGGATAGCAACCAGTTATTCTTTAACTCATTTTGGTTTAAGTGCACTTTTTTAGCCCATTCCCACAGCGCACTTAATGATTCTGCTCTTCCGTTCTCTGCTGACAAGTGCCAGGCAGTTTGTCCCATTGTGTCTTTGGTTAGCAAAAGCTGCCTTATTTCTTCTTGGCTTAACACTTTCTCAGCCATATCCAGTAGCTTTTTGAATACATCAGGATGTGTACTCCGTGCTGCTAGGTGCCAGATGGTTTGTTCATCATTGCTTTTGTCTAAGAAAAGCTCCTTTAACAACTCCTCCTGTTCTCGAGAGCTTTTTACTGCCTCAGTAGCCCATTTGTATACCTCAGGATGGTTATTCAGCGTTGCTGAGTGCCAGGGTGTTCGTTCCCCTTCGCCTTTGTCTAACAATGCCGCCTTGAATTCTTCTTGGCTTAGGTTTGCCTTTCCAGCCCATTCCATTAGGTTTTTGAATACCTCAGGATAGTTATTCCACGCTGTCAAGTGCCAGACAGTTTGTCCTTCCTTATCTTTAGCTAGCAACAGATCTTTTAATTCTTGTTGACTTAGTTCGATCTCATCAGCCCATTTCAGTAGTTTTTTTAATACTTCAGGATGGCTATTCCATGCTGCCAGGTGCCAGGCGGTTTGACCATTCTTGTCTTTGGCTAACAACAGGTCATCTTTGAGATTCATTTTTGCTTCCTTAGCCCAATACCATAGTTCCTCTGAAGTCTTGACATGACCAGTCTCTGCAGACAGGTGCCAGGCAGTTTGTCCCATATTGTCTTTGGTTAGCAACAGATCATGCACAGTCTCTAAATGCTGGCCTGCTTTCAAACTACCTAATAAATATCGAATTATATAAGTATGTCCTACTTGCGCTGCTTGATGTAGGATTGTTCCCCTTAAACTTCTCATGGGGTTTTGTTCCATACAACCACCAGCATAATCTTTCCATAGTTCACATATTCTTTTTCCAAACTGTTCTAAGGTCTGTTTTGAGGGCTTGGACTTTTCTAAGAACCCATCCAGAAAGGAGCCTATCACCTGATAATTTTCTTTCAGCAAAATATCTTTCAATAAAAAATTTTGTAACTCTTGAGGAGGGGTAGTTTCCTTGGTCAATTTGTTTACCAAAAAATCTGCAACATAATATTCAGCAAAAGTATGATGAATAAAATGTGGTTTACTGTCAATGTATTGTACAATCCCATAGCTGGCGAATTGTTTGGCTCGAAATGCAGGCTCACTATTTTCTTTAAAAAGTCCAGCTACTTCCTTAGGAAACAACACCTGTAAAGCAAAAACGTTGGTGCTCCTCTGTAAAGGGTTTGAAATCATTCTCTCGTTGTTCTTGTACAGCCATAGTACTCACAGAATTTTTAAACTTTTTGTCCTGATAGATATCATATTTTCTCTCTGTGAATCTTTTGTATAAGTCCAGCAAGTCAAGCTTGTCTGGCAAGTTATGCTCAGATATATCTGACTGCTTAAAAGCCTCTGCCAGCAAGCGGGTTTGTAATGGGACACCGGTGAACTCTTTATATCTGTTGCTAATTGATTGTTCTAGCTTCTCAATTAATGCTGTGGAATACATTTCCAACTGCTGCTGGTTTATGCCTTGAAGATCTAACTTTTGATGCCAGAATTTAGTTAAAAACTCAATTTGGTTACCTTTAGAAAAGGGTTCTAAAGTATAAGAGAGCTGTTGCAGATTGTTTTCCAATGTCTTTCTAAGATGGGAGCGGGTGGTGACCCACAACTGCTCTACTGAAGTCTCCTTTAGAGCTTGCAGTAAACTGATGACAGTTCTTTCATATCTGGGACAGATTTCATCAAAACCATCCAACATCAATACTACTTTGCCTTCTTTAAGGCGCTGTTCAAACAGTTCCTTCTCTAAAGGAGAGTCAAGTTTTAATAACCTCTGGGATAAAAATTCCACTGCTCCTGTTTTTTGCTTATCTTGAGCTTTAAGTGCATCTGCATGGTCATTTAAATCAATCCTCACCACCCAGTGAGATGAAAAATTTTGTTTGATTTGCTTAGCCAGATGGGTCAGCACAGTGGTTTTGCCCATCCCTGCTGTGTCAGAAATCAGCAACACTTTCTGGCGCTGTGCCTGCAGCATGAGTTTATCTAAATTCTCAGGTGGATATGATGTGGGATTTTTGTCACTCTGATAATTGAAGGTTCTTCCGATGTAGTAACCTTCATCGTAACCATCAGAAACTGGCACTGGTTGACCAATCTCAAGTTTCTTTTCTTCTAGTAAATCGACAAGTGGTAACATTTCTGTTATTGCTGAGTGAGCAGACATGAGTGTATTCAAGGCAACTTCACTGCCTTGAAATTTCACTGTTTTTTCCAGCAATTTCTTCTGCGAATCAGAAGTTAGGTCCCCAAATTTGAATTTGTCAACCATCTCTTGATATCGAGTCTTGTGTTCCCCAGTTTTGAATTGAGAAGCTAAAGGGTCATTGTCTGGTGCAATCAAAATCACTTTTTTACCAGGTCTCTTCTTTATTATTCCAGATAACTCTCCATAGAGTGTTTGTATCTTGCTTGCTGATTGTCCTTTACACTCTATAATCAGTAAGTTGCTTTGTTCTCTCCTGAAAGCCATCAAAGCCTTTTCTTCTAATAGAAGTAAACTCTTTAGACCAATAAAAATAAAACTTCCACGTGCTTTATATTCAGCGATACCTTTCATCACCTGGTTAACTTTTATGCTTCCCAAGAGGGTTTCTTTTGGATCAGTAATGAAATTAAAAATTGACTTTTCATCATCAGGATGTGATGAGTCCAGAAATTCTTTTAATGCAGTAGGAAGAACATTATCATTAAATTGTAGTCCATATTTCTGTAATGTTTTTATATGCTCAGATGTTGGACCTATGAGGATTAATTGGCATACTTTTTCTCGCAGGTCACTAAAAAATTTACCCATTGTCTTCTCTGTCTGGTAGCTTCCTAGTTTCTCTTTCAGCCAGTCTAGTATTCTGCTTTGGAAATTGCTGGTGATTAAATCAGCATCAGTAAGGTTAAACTCATGTCCTAATGCTGCACTGATTAACTCACTTAATCTCTCTTCATTTGGCTGGTTGACTGCAAAAATTAAACGGTCTAGGAATTCCTCAACCTCCTCATCAGTAACCTGGAGATCAAGAAGCCCTCTTAATTCACATTCCTTGCAGGTTTCAAAATTAGCTATCTTAAAAGTGCAATTACTTAGCTTATATTTCAATTCCTGAGAGTTGTTTACTTCAAGCACTTTGCATAAAGCATTCCATAAATCTTGTATGTTACCTGCTAAACTACTACCTGTCAGAAACTTGTGACTGAAAACTACCTTTTCATCCTGCTTAACAAAGACATGCCCTGCTAGAGCAGGAAGTTCTGGATAAATAATTGTGTCTTCTCCCTGCTGTAAGTTGATTGTTTCATCCTGTGTCTCCTTAGTATTTATCAGACGAGCTATCTCTTCTGCTAGTGAAAGTGGGTCAGTTAACTGAGGCTTCAGGTGTGGTATGAATGCTTGTTTGAAATCATCAGAAAACTTCATTTCACACTCTCCCATGTTCTTCCAAAAAGTGTCTGAGTCTGTGCATTGATGTGTCAATTTTTCTTTCATAGCATGGGGTTTGTGTTGTTTTGTGGATTGTCTCTTTAATCTCTCTTCTTCTATTGCCTCACACAGTGCCTCACGAAAAGCATGGGCCCCTGGGCATAACTGGTCATCCAAATTACCCTCTACAAATTCTGTAGCCAATTTATTGTCTCTGATATTAAAAACACATGAGGCTAGAGGCATGTGGTAGTCTTTAAAGAGCCCATGTAATTGAATAGGTTTACCATTCACTACATGCTGAGCTAACTCTTTAACTAACTTTCTCCACTCTGACATCTCTTCAAAGAGTGATTTTAGTGCAAACACAACTGCTTGCCTCTCAGGATGTGAACGGCTCACTAATCGATAACGTTCACCGCCAACACCTAACATCTCATCTGCTTCAGTAACAGGCTCTAAATAAAGAAGCTGCGTGTGACATAGTTTCTTTAAACTCTGATGTTTAAAACCATCATCAAAGTCAAAATCCTTGTTGGTACATATAATAAAATCTTGCAGTTCTCCTGATTGAAACAGTAAGTTTCTTTTTATCTTTTGATATGAAAGAAAATACTTTTGTAAACTGAAGGGCCCCTTCTCCTTCACGAGTAAATCATTAGCAGTAATTCTCTTTCTTTCGTTCTCTGCCTGGATATGTTTTGCCTGTAAAAAACGACAGCGCATAACATCACTTCCCTCTTTCACATACTGCAGTACCACATCATCAAACTTTTCTGCTTCATTCATTTCGGTGGCTAAACGAAAATCATAACCTAGCTGTTGGCTTTTCTGGGCAAACAGCATCAACAATTTCCATTGATATGCCACCCCATGCAGTGATGATTTAGCACCCGATGCTTGAAAGGTCTCTGTTTCTTCCGGCAAACCAACAGACCTTCTCTTAGCATCAAAAGCATTTTCTTCCACATCAACGAGATCTGATTTCCTTTTTGGTGACAAAGGGTGAGAAAGGGAGAGTATCTGGGTTGGATGAATAATCCCTGAAACTGGAGCAGCTGACTGAACTGGATGCACTGCTATTCTGTCTAATTGGTTTTGTTGTGAACTAGCGCCCTCCAGTGGGGGCCAATGTCCTTGTTTTTCAATAGGTTTGTTAGGTACTATGGTTTTAGGTAGTACTGGAAGAAAGTGAGCCTGCCCTTCACTTAAAATATGGACAATCCCAGGTTGATTGTAGAAGCTGACATTTTCATCCACTGATACGGGCTTTGACCCCGAAATCTCTACAAGCTGATGGACGACAACTTCTTGACTGTCTGTAGTGTGCTTTTCAATTAAATGAAGTTTTATCCCATATTTTTGACAAAGCATACACCCTTCAATATTTGGTCTTCCCCATATAGCGGGACCTGCAGTTTTTAAGACAGACATTTCCTCTGCAGTTAATTGAATGCGCACCAGATAACTGTCAAAATCAGCCTGTTGCCCATCGCCTGTTGCATATCCCCCCATGTTAGCATCCTTTGCAATAACGTGGCGCCAATCTTCATGATCTTTTGCATAATCAGAACAGGCTTGCCTTAACAATTTAACACTAAATGGCCCACAAGAGTGGGATAACAGATTCATTCCTTGTGCCAATGCATCAAAAAAACAATCACCTCCTCCTAAAGCTTCTCCCACCATAAAATCATTAGAAAGCCATTGTGGCTGTGAAATATGGCTTTCCAATGCATCATTAATCTCTTGATCAGACATTATGCCCCCTTCAGCAAGAAGGTATTCAATTAATTACAATTCATCCCCTTCACTGCCAAGTGTAACAAAGTGCTTGTTTTTACAATGTCCTCCTTGTGAGTTTATATCAGCTCCATGAAGGAAAACTCCTCTAGATTCTCTCATAACATCCAAGGTGCTGCTTCCTCAGTCGAACATAATGGCACGTCTTGTTTGCAGGTACAGCAGTCTCTTCACTGATGCCTCTCCAGACCTGTCAGCGTACAGCAATAATTATGCCACACAATTTCACATTCTAATTAATCTGAACCAGTCCAGTTGACCTGCTCAGACTACTGCCCTAAATGTACAATTGTCAACAATTTATGCCATTCCTATGAAAACTGCTGAATTGCACTGGAATTTTCCAGCTGACTGTATGAAAAGACAAGAGCACCCATAATGACTAATGATCTACAGTTTATTTAGTTACACTGTTTCCACTACAGAGACTATTGCAGAAATGAACATAGCATATATCTGAGTAATTATCTGAAAGTGCTATCCTACCATTTCCTGAGAAAAGACATGAAAGTTCTCAATTCACTAGCAGAGTAGCCTGGAAGAGATCCAAATCACACATTTCCCATAGAACTGCTACATCATCCTTCTTAGAAGCAACAGGTGTGATAGGTACATACCTTTAGTATAGGACATCCTCACAGATATTGGACACGGGGTGGGGAAATTCCTGCACACCCCAGGCTCGCTCAGACTTCATGCATGCCTTTTCAGGACTGTCAACAAACAGTAATAATCACATAATGTCACACACAGTCATGAATGTTATAATGTTATAATGTATTATGTATTAATGTTATAATGTATGATAATTAATATATTTATGAATATGATGTTGGACAAATGCTGTGTTGCACAATTGATTAAACATAATATTGACGGTAACCACATCCACTGGAATGTAATTCTCATAGGATCTATGGTGGACTAATAAATGAATGAATGAATTATACAAATGAACATAGGTGGGTTGGTTTCAAGTCAACCTTTTGCTCCCCAACTTCCTTTCATATATCCCCTCTGTAAACATCAGCAGCAAACTGAGTAAACAGAGATGGAATTACAGACAAAACAGTACTGATAACTGATAGAGGTGGAGGAAGGTATTACCCAAGCAGACAGGTGGAGAAGAAACTATGTTGGGTCCATTCTTTCCCTGACCCGCCATTAGTGTCTGTAAGAAGTTCCAACTCATACACAGCAAGGCACTAAAATAAGAATCATTTTGTTCACAATGTACTAACAAATCAGTGTGAAAACTCAAATTGGCTTGATTTTAAATTTCCAAATAACACAGGTCTACCCCATGCCTATGATCTGACATGACATAGGCCTTTATTAATATGGCTTTTTATAGTTGGTAAGCAGTAACGTGTGAAGGGATTCTCAACCCAAAGTTTGAACCAAGCTCTCTGCACATGGTATGAAAGGGGGAGAGTGAGCATTTCTGTCCTTTCTAGTCCAAATTGAATCACACTCTTCACCATTTGCACTGATGCCTGTCCTGCCATCCCAATAAATAGTAGCAATTACTCTACTATTCACTTTTAATCAAGCTTAATGCTGCATGTTATGCCTTAAGAACCCTAAAACCGATTGTGTCACAACAAGTATTAGTTTATTCAAATTAACCACACACACATTCGAGAAACAAAACGCAAAACAATACAGCTCGATATGATTATCGATATGAATGGCATGGTGAGAAACATTACGCAGAAACCTTTCTCTCCACGCCGAAGAAAGAAATATTTCCCTAACAATAAAATTCTAGCACTTTCAGTTCTTTTTCTGCTGGAGTGCAAAAAGCGGGCATGGCATTTAAAAGAACGTAGCCTTAAATAATGATCGATTAAAATGTAACCAGATGTCCGATTTCAATAAAATTAATGCCATATGGCGCACAAAAAGTGGGATATTCAGATATGCTTAACCATATCACATATCATGTACTTCTGTTGATTTTAAAATTACTGTTACTGTCCACTATCAGAATGTCAATATATATGTTCATTGAACATTGTACACTGTTTTGACGATGTTTTTATTGAGTGTTTTTTTAGCTGCACTGCTGTGATAAGAGACGCATAATCGGAATAAACACCACGCCTCTTATCACAACAGAGCAGCACAAAAAAAACCACTCAATAAAAACATCGTCAAAACAGTGTACAATGTTCAATGAACATATATATAGACATTCTGATAGTGGACACATGAGTAACACACATAATTAAGTGACAGGCATCAGTGTAAACAATCGTACAAGTGAATACTAATAACATATCGGCCTACGATCGTAATAAACAATCTTCGACACCTACTATTGTGGAATAGTGTACAAACAAAAATCCCTACGCAAATATAGTAGACAGTGGACAGCGTGAAGCGAAGTGAAGTGCACACACGTGCGTACGACGCCCCTGATGATGGTCACTTTGTGACCGAAACATATGTAGGGAAATCTTAAAGTGTTATAATAATTACAATTAGTGCAGTTGTTGGTTGATGAATGTTACCTTGCTATTGTGTTTTCTCAGCAGACGAGACACTTCCTTCACAGAGTCCTCAGATCTATTACCACATATGATAAGAACGAAGTTTCGCGTTGCTTTCATTGGAAGACACTCCACAGCAGTCGAAAATGACATTACACATTCAATAAAACGCTTTAAGATTAACAAAGTCTGTAAGCGCCTGGACTCGAATTGAAACCACTTGCGAAGAAATGTGATATATTTGAACTTGAACTGAATCATACAATATATTCAGAAATGAAAGGCCACCAAGTCGTTCCCTCAAGGTAACTGCACAGTAGATAAGATTAAGATAAGACTAATAAACGAACGCGTGCATCAGGATGCAGGACACCTTCCTGCAACCAGACTAATAATATCATATTTCGGAGGTACAACTTACGGGATGAACAAGAATCCGACTGCAGTTGAAGGTGATAGAAATATGTTAAATCGCGTTTTATTTTCGTTTGAAATGAACTTCGTGCCCAAACTGAATCCACATTGTTATTACTGGGCCTATTGTGTTTAGGTCTCAACGGGAACACCGTCCTGTTTAACAATCGATTGGTTTTTAATCTAGATTAATTTTTGGCCCACAAAGACTGGACAAATATGAATAAACGGACCTTTTTATTTTTTAAGTTCTGGAATGGAACTAGTCGTATTAATGAATTTCCAGAGTGACACGTTCGATTGGACCAAATGTCCTGTAACAACACATATGTTCACCTCTCAATCACTTTTTAAAAATTCCAAATCTGTTCCCTCACACACGAAATAATAGGAGTTACTTATTCGATCGGCAAGAGAAACATCATGAAAAGGCTTTGAATTCAGAAGATGTTACAAAATGCACAAATAACACAAATCAAGTAGGAATCCGAACACAACTAAATTCCACTTATTATGCAGAACTACATGTTTCGACCTATTTCAGGTTATCCTCAGGTTCACAATTTCTGTTCAAAACATACTGAGGTAGGAATATAAGTCCGTAAAATGCGATTTTAATCTCATTTTACGGAATTATATTCCCTCTTCAATATGTTTTGAACACAAATTGTGAACCTGAAATACGTCGAAACATGTACTTCTGTATAATAAGTGGAACTTACTTGTGTTTGGACGGATTTCGACTTGATTTCTGTTACAAACAACACAACGGGATGACATCCTTTAAAAATGTACGACTAGTGTAACGGCTGTGCAACGCTCCTTCATTTTAATCAACTGCCTCGAAAGCCTTGCTTATGGAAGGCTGACAGATGCGTATTGGCCATAAAATACGCATTTCATTTTGCTGCACAACTACTGGTCCGTACGTTTTTGCTTCGATAAACATTTCTCGCAAGGTAAGCCGGAGACGCGAGCACAGTGCATGTAGTTCTTCATGTAAAGCAGTGGTTCCCAAACTTTTTCGGACCACCGCCCCCTTGGTTCCAAAAACACACCCACAGTGCCCCCCCCCCTACCTTTTTTATAAAATATAAATGCGCTTTTGTTTCCACTTTTATTTTATATTTAAAAATGGTTTAAATAAAATTATAAGAGCTAAACTTAATGTTTTATGTGTTAATTAATATATTAAAATTTATCATATTTTTATGATTAACAATAATTCATCTAGCAATAGTTTATTAAAAAATAATGTGCTTGAATAAGATTCATAAATTAAAATACTAAGAAATTTAATTCATTTTTGTTTTTAACACAAAAATTACTTTATTTGAATTTCATTACAAAAATAAATGCACTACTTGTCTACTAGCGCCCCCCTGTGATAATAACAGCGCTCCCTTCCACCTCTCGTACCTATTAGGGCCCACCTCGGTAATCCCACCGCCCACTTTGGGAACCGCTGGTTTAAAGCGTCTGCCATGATTGTTGGATCCCAATCAAAACTGGGTTCAGTCGAGTAATCTTAGCAGAAGTCTCTGATACCGAGTTTCATGAAAATACCAGAACTCACCGACTTTATGGACTTTTTTCATCGTATGTATTAAAGCCCATAAAGTTAATGAGTTCGGATGTCACACACCACAGTCAGAAACCTACAGAGTATTATTTCATGAAAATACGTTCAGTAGTTGTTGAGTTTTCACATGAAGATCGGCGGACGGAAAGAAATGTCGAACCTAAAGACGAATTTTCGCAACTGTCGATTAAGAACGTGCTCAAAATACGCGTGATTTCACGCTTCCGCCGCGATGTACTCGTAGATGAGATCCGAAATATTACGCAGCGCTGAGTGGTAGTTCTGTGTCGACGTTTCGGGACAACCTATCGGTCCCATCTTCAAGGGTTAAGAAGTCCAAGAAGAAAGCCATTTCTTCTTGCACTTCTTAACCCTTGAAGATGGGACAGATAAGTTGCCCGAAACGTCGGTCACTCGACTACTAATCGACGCTGCGTAATATCCCAGAAGAGCGCAGATCTCGTGCTGAAAATAGTTACACAACAAATTTGTATTCCTGTCGCCATGTGCTGGCAAACAGAAGGGTGTAGCGTCCGATGCCCAGCGTCTTAACACGCAGAACACTTACTACGCAAATACAAGCTGCACAAATATGAAACTTCATGGTACTTACAATAATTTCACAGCAGCTGTTACCACGTGTTGAGCCGCACAAATTACTGCGCGCTAGAAGACAACTGCCAGTTCTTCACGCAGTCTCTACCGCTCTCAGCCGAGTGCAGTGTGGCCAGTCGCTGCATATATAGGCCTATATATATATATACACACACACATATTTGTATTATTTCTGAAGATTAGATCCTGTACGTGTGGTGTAGCACGTAGACAGTGCTACTAATGCCTTGCAGATTAACAGCCACATTACACCAATCGTCAGCGGCAACACAAACACAAAATCATACTCACTGATCCTGTAGACCAGAAGTCGGCAAACTACGGCCCGCGGTTTCATTTCATTCGGCCCGCCAACGATGAATCAACCTTTTAAATCAACAGTCCATTTCTTATAACTTCACAGCAAATTGGTGAATAGAGTTAAGTTTACATTCTTTTTGACATTCTTTTTAAAACTCTGTAGGCTTTTGCAAGATTATGAAGTGCTTCCCTTACAGTGTCTGACAGTCTAACAGTGTTGCAGCCTTGGCAGTTTCGTTTCTTGCGCTATTTTCACTCAAAATCAATCAGCTGTATGCATGTGGTATTTAAAGGGATTTTTTCCGGTAAGGTGAAAAGAAATGACGGAATCGGGCATTATTCGTGATGTCGTTACGTTTTTTTTCTGATCTTGTACACACCTTGTACACACCTTGTACAAACCTTGACTTTACCAGTCCCCTTGGCCCGCGAAAACTAAAATACAGTCAAATCCGGTTATAACGACATCGGTTTATGCGACATCTCGTATATAAAGTCAGATAAACTGTCGTACTGTACAAATTAATTCCTCAGTTAACCATAACATTATACTCCTCGGTTATAACAACACTCGTTTATAACGACACAAAATATTCAGTCCATTTCGTGACGTTATAACCGAGGTCCACTGTATTTACTTTCCTGTCTAGCTCTAAAACTTTTGCCGACTCATGCTGTCGACGATCCATCTTTTAGGGTAAATCTGAGTAGCTATAATGATTGCATGTTAGCCGGTGGGTGACATTCCATAAAAGAGAAAGTCATAAGGAGGATACGATAGGCCTATACTGCATTCACTCAAACGTGAAACGTAAAAAGTTCAACCTTGAACAAACCATGAAGACCCAGAGGGGGAGAAGAGTTATAGCTCTACTCTTTCTTTAACCTCGGCGCTAGATGGGGGTGGGTGGTCAATGCCACGACCCGGCCGCTTTACCCCGGGAATGACCCGGTACCCATTGTACAGGAGACTGGGTAGGCCCCAGAGCCGGTCTGGACGGGTGCTGAAAATCTCGCCCCCGCCGGGATTCGATCCCCGGACCGTCCAGCTCGTAGCGAGTCGCTATACTGACTACCCTATCCCGGCCCATACTCAAACGTGAAACCCCGATGTAAACGCAGTCACTTGATTTACAGCTAATCTCATCTGTTCTTGCCAGTAAGTGATGTTAGCACTATGGTGACAACAGCAGACAGCTGCACCTTCCGGTTGGCATTATCTAGAGGCCACTGAAGAAGGAACCTAGCGAGGACGACTGGGTGGTACAACGATACTGAAAGGGAGTGTACACTGAAGGCCAAGTGAAGTATTCCCAGCACGATATGCAAATCTGTGTGAAACGTTTCCCAACCACATAAACTCACCAAAGTGTACTCACTCTTTCAACCTAAATAACACCCATGCTATTCTATACGCTCATAAGTCAGTATACGTCAGTTGCAGAACATTTGCTAGGAACAGAAGTACGGCATTTCACAACAACTTACCATAAGAATCACAGCTTCAATTATACAGACAGACATGACCGCGGCAGATCCCTGAGATGGCGCCACAACAGGGGCCAGGGCTCTGAAATTAATGGAGAGGTGGCTTTGTGTTACAGCTACTTTAAACACCCATCAAAATAATAAATTATTTTCAGATTTTACACCATGTCGTATTATCTCTGTGTAGGCCTATTAAAATGACTCTGACAATAAAACACTCAAAACACGCTGTATGCAGGAGTGAAATAAATATTTCATCGGGAAGTATAGACCAAAATTATAGTGCACGTACCCTGCGCATGCGCAATAGACATTCGCAGTATTTATGTGTGCTGCAGTGTTCATATTCCATTGTGCTCCCTTTGCACATCATGTTACACCTTTTCCACCATAACTGCTCCAAACGTTAAATCACTGCATCCAAAAATATGATAAATAATTGGCCAACATAAAGAACAGACATATATTTGAGTCAGAATTCTGAGCCTCATAAATGGTTATGTTGCACTTCGTGCATTACGACAACGATACAAGGTAATGGGCCACTCACAGACCACTCAGATGCCACTCACAGACCACTTAGATGCCACTCACAGACCACTCACACACCACTCACAGACAACTCACACACCACTCAGAAACGACTCACAAACCACTTAGAGGCCACTCACAGAAAACTCACAGACCACTTATAGGCCACTCACAGACAACTCACACACCACTCAGAGGCCACTCACAGAAAACTCACACACCACTCAGAAGCGACTCACAGACCACTTAGAGGCCACTCACAGAAAACTCACACGCCACTCAGAAACGACTCACAAACCACACAGAGGCCACTCACAGACAACTCACACACCACTCAGAGTCCACTCACAGACCAAGTATTTCAAATTCAGTGACAGTTGCACCACCACGCTTATTATTGTGTTGTTTTGGGGGGAAATTTGAACATAAGAGGAAGGAAGTAAGAGGAGGCTGCAGAAAACTGCATTATGAGCGTCCTCACCAAATATCATTTGACTGATCAAATAAAGCAGAACGAGTGAGCGGGGCATGTGGCAATTACAGAGGAGAGATCGAATGCATACAAGGTTTGGGGGGGGGGGGGGTTGGCCTGGAGGAAACAGACCACTTGGAAGACCTTGGCGCAGATGGGAGAAAAACATTACAATTGATCCTAAAAAAAATAGAATGGGAAGCATTGACTGGATTAAACTGGCTCAGAATAGGGACAAGTGGCGGGCGCTTGTGAATGCAGTGATCAACAATCGAGTTCCGTAAACTTCGGGGAATTTCTTGACTAGCTGAGGAACTGTTAGCTTCTCAAGAAGGACTATGTTGCATAGAGTTAGTTCCGTCAGTCTCTCACATTACAGGTCAGTGGAGTGAGCCAGGCGGTCTGTGTCCATTCGCACACAGCAGTCGGTCTACAGTTCGTGTCATTTCCAAACTCCAAGTCGTGAGGACATCAGTTGGAAGTCGACAGCTTGCACCGTGTCAGACACGTCTTCTGCTGTCATTTAATTGCTAGGTCCGTTTTTTCAGTTTTTTCGTGGTCTTCCTCAGACCACTCAGGCGAAAGCCAAAATAGCAATGCAGGGTGACAACAAATATATTCCTCATCCTAAGCCTGTCTTTGCCTATTTTTATAATTCATTCACGTCCGTGTACAAATGTGCCGATGACATTACGTATTAACTAAAAGCGACATTCCCAATCTCTGTGTCACGCAGCAATTAACCCGCGGAATTTAACGACATGACGCAAACATCACAAGTATCGTGTTTTGTTTCAGAATATATCTCCACAACGTAATCTTTCAAAACGCATGGGAAAGGAAGATATTAAGATGCATCCATGGACCGATGGTGGAGAATGAATACTGGAGAATTAGAACCAGTCACGAACTGCAAGTACTATATAAAGATCCAGCTATAATAGCGGACATTAGAAGGAGAAGGTTACAGTGGTTACGACAAATGATAAGAATGGACGACAGCAGATTAATAAAGAGAGTGTTAGATGGCAAACCAGGAGGAAGGAGAACGATTGGAAGACCAAGATTGAGATGGTTGGAGGACGTTGAGAAGGATTTGAAACAGTTGAAAGTGAGGGGATGGCGAAGGAAAGCAGTGGATAGACAGGAATGGGCAAATATCTTGAAGGAGGCGAAGGCTCTCAGAGGGCCGTAGAGCCAAGGATTATTAGAGTAGTAATCTTTCAAATCTTTGGTTCTGAGTAATGAAACTTAAACTACTCCAGAGTTGGATCTTGCTTTTATTTCCATTAAGGTATGTCGGAATATTTGTAACTTGATGAAGCGCAGAATAATATTCATAAAATTATGCAATTTTTCCTACACTAACACTCCCTTTACGACGCCTACCACAGTCAAGATATCGGCAGGGTTTGTCACACGTGTTGTATCATCACGTCAGCCCAGGTCTACAGCATCAGGTGGGAAAGTCAAATATAAATATAGTAACAACACAGGTTACACTTTTCACGAGTTTACCACACGTATCAATATTTAACTGCTGCTTTAGTAAGATAAACGGTACAACATCATTTTATTGCAATTTTCCTGTGTACTAACAGATCAATGGGAGGGATGGGGTTCAAAGCACTTATGATAACTTTTACAACACTCCTCTTGCCAAACAGCTTTCACCGCCACCGCCGCGTGTCCTGAAAGCTTTCGATGTCCTGAAGTTTTCGTCCATCCGAGGCGGACTCTGATTTTAGTAAGAGCAAAACTGACTGGGAGCCAATCGTGGTAAATACGGGGATGTTTCAGTCCAGCAACAGATTGTCTTAGCCACACACCTTGCGGCAGAAGCGCTCTGTGCATTGTAAAAATGGAAGAACCAATTGCTGGGCCAAAGTTCAGGTCTTTTTTTAAGTACAGCTTAACCTAACCTCGTCAATACTGCTGCTACATATGCCAACGTACAGTCCATCATCGAGATATTGTAACTGAAGACATTTACAGTCAGTATTTCTTCAAGGCTTTAAATCAAGCACGCTCGATACTCAGCTGACATTAGAGTCCCAGCTTGTACCTCACAAAGAACACAGTCTCTCTCAATTATAAACCAGTCATGGTGAGAGACCATAAACCTAAGCCACCAATTTGAGGAGTGACTGTTTATATCTTACTCTTTTGTACTGTATTATAAATTGTGTATACTTTGGTTCTCATGTTTATATTTTAATTTAGGGCTCAAAGAATTAATCCTTCATGAGCGAGATTTAAAAATGACAAGCAAAGAAAATACTCCAGGCCATGATAACATCAGAATTTCCTGGTATGACTGTGTAATATAACTGATGTTTGATGGAACCTCCAGCAAGATTTTTGCACCTGCAAACATCTGATATGTGACTTTTTCAAGAAATAAATTTAATATTTATATTGAAGAAGTATTCTTAGTGTACAATTTCAGTCCTGGGAGATTTATTATTCATAGTAATTATTATGTAAATTATATATTATATATATACATGAAGTGTGAGCCAAAAGTTTCCAGGGTTGGCAGTGTAACAGCTTTAGGGTTACCTTAATTACAGGTTGGTACTCTCCCCTTTGAAGTTTATACACTGGATCCAGTGCCTCTCTTGCTGCTGGAAAGGTATCTGGAACTCCTGTTTCATGCTGCTGCCCAGCACTGTTCTGCAGTGCAGCTTAAATCTCCATGATGCCCTCAAATCTTCATCCCTGTAACTGGAGATTTTCATCTTTGGGTACAGGAAGTCAGAAGGAGCTAGGTTGTGGGAGTAACGGTTGGGGGACCATGGTCATATTGTTTTCAATTATAAACTGCTGAACAGAAAAATACACAAGTTCTGGAATGTTATTATGATGCAGAAGCCAGTCCTGAGTATGTCACTTGTCTGAGCATTTTGCAATATGAGTACTTCATATTGTCATTTCACTTTGAAATAAATACCTTTGTTAAGTGTATCATTTCTGTGTGTGCAGTATGTGGCATTTACATGTGGCTTGATCCGTGGCGCCTTGTCCAATTTGGGGATCAACAGTATGGTCACTGCTGAAGTACAGTCTATGCCAGCATGCAAATTTCATATCCAAGTGCAGAGAGTTTAAGATTAGCGTAAGTTGTAAAAGTTTTAATTTCCGGTATTTTTATTTAGCTTGTCTGTTATTTTTTAAAGAATGGGAAGTGGGATTTTTAATTTAGAGGACACTATTTTTAATTTAGAGGACACCTATTTTTAATTTACATGGACACTATTTTTAATTAGAGGACATATTTTTAATTTACAGGACACCTATTTTTAATTTAGAGGACACCTATTTTTAATTTACAGGACACCTATTTTTAATTTAGAGGACACCTATTTTTAATTTAGAGGACACCTATTTTTAATTTACAGGACACCTATTTTTAATTTACAGGACACCTATTTTTAATTTAGAGGACACCTATTTTTAATTTAGAGGACACCTATTTCCCAAATGTATTCTGTGCAGTTTTACATATTATGTGAAATATTTATGTTATCATTCTTGATGTTAATTTATTTAAGATACAAATCTGATATTGTCATAGATCAGTAATAAAAATATCAAAATGCATAACAGCAAATTAGTTGTCCATGTAAAGTATTTTGCTAAATGTATACCGTTGTTCCATATAGAAATTTCCTAAGACATGTGGGTCTCAGTGACATCTTCATTTCATTTTATACACTGTTTAGTATGCAAAGTACAATGACATCACATAAATTTTAGTTGCAAGGCAGTTTGCAATAACACATACAGTTAACCCCCAACACAGCATCAGTGTTTGTTCTCTGCAGTTTGTTGTGTTATATTGAGGGTGACAGTAAATCAAAATACTGCAATGTTTTTAGACTTGTAAAAGTTATGTAAAATGATTGCTGTTAACTACAAAATAAGAACATACAGTAAACCTTGTTAATTCGAAGTGCTTGGGACCAAAAAATTGCACTTTGATTTACATGATTTTGAATAATCCAATTTTTTCAGTACGCACGTGGTCTGAGGTTAGTGGAAATCACGAAGTAACGTGATCTGATAGTAGCATAATTAGAAACACATTTTTTCATTTGTTTTTTACACACTGTGACATAGTGTAACACATTTTCACATGGGAAACAAGACCTCAAAATTTTTTGTGTTTGTCAAACTTATATATGTGCTCATTATTTCTTAAAATATGAGTCAATTGACCTTTGTTTCAGAATGTTTTTATATACTTCAGACACAAAATTGTAATATCTGTGGAAACTGGATTTGATGGCTGATATGAGATTAATAATGGATTTGTACCTTTGTTTTAGGTTTTCTGGATTGTGATGCCCAGTTTCCTGGTTGCATATCCAAACATGGGCATCTTTATCATATATTCTGACTACTGCAGTGGATGAGAAACAAATAAGGGAAATACTAGCATATTGGCTAAGCATCATTGCCTAATCAGCTTCATGATAAAGCAAACCAATTTGAAGAGGACTGTTGATATCTTACTCTTTTGTACTGTATTATAAATTGTGTATACTTTGGTTCTCATGTTTATATTTTCATTTAGGGCTCAAAGAATTAATCCTTCATGAGCGAGATTTCAAAAATGACAAGCAAAGAAAATACTCCAGGCCATCATAACATCGGAATTTCCTGGTATGACTGTGTAATATAACTGATGTTTGATGGAACCCCCGATTTTTGCACCTGCAAAAATCTGATACGTGACTTTTTAAGAAATAAATTTAATATTTATATTGAAGAAGTATTCTTAGTGTACAATTTCAGTCCTGGGAGATTTATTATTCTAGTAATTATTATGTAAATTATATATTATATATATACATGAAGTGTGAGCCAAAAGTTTCCAGGGTGGGCAGTGTAACAGCTTTAGGGTTACCTTAATTACAGGTTGGTACTCTCCCCTTCGAAGTTTATACACTGGATCCAGTGCCTCTCTTGCTGCTGGAAAGGTATCTGGAACTCCTGTTTCATGCTGCTGCCCAGCACTGTCCTGCAGTGCAGCTTAAATCTCCATGATGCCCTCAAATCTCATCCCTGTAACTGGAGATTTTCATCTTTGGGTACAGGAAGAAGTCAGAAGGAGCTAGGTTGTGGGAGTAACGGTTGGGGGACCATGGTCATATTGTTTTCAATTATAAACTGCTGAACAGAAAAATACACAAGTTCTGGAATGTTGTTATGATGCAGAAGCCAGTCCTGAGTCTGAGCGCATTTTCCCCTGACATCCTCCGTCAAACACCTGGGGACCTCTGTGTAGAACTGTATTAACAGTGTGGTCTTGAGTGAACTCCTTGTGAAGAATTCCCTCACTACTAAGAAAACAACCTGCTGTGTAAGTTTAACCTGACCTGCCTTGACCGTATTGGACATGGATATGATGGGTTCATCTGCTGGGATGACTGTTGTTCCCATTTGAAGGGAGTCCACCAATCTGTTGTCAGCATGGTCGCCAACATGTATGAGGTTGACGCCACACACTTGCAGATGAATCTGTCATCAAATTAATAGGGGGTTTAAACACGGCAATCCCTTATCTCCTCTGCTTTTTAATCTTGAGGTCAGCCTGATCTGGAGGCTTTCGAAGGAGGTTTAGAATTTGGGAAGAAGAAAGTGAAAGCCTTAGCTTTCACCAACAACACAGTGTTCAATTCGTCTACTGTTTCAGAATCAGACTGCATGCTTCAGGGTCTGGAGGAAGGTACAGAAAATTGTGGGCTCAAGGTCTCGGTGTATAGCTTTTCAAATTGATTTTAGGCTTCCTCCGCAATGTTGATAAGATCTGCGCTCTTCTGGAATATTACAGACCGATACATTGTCCTGAAACGGAAAACAATTACCACACGATGTCATGTAATATCCTAGAAGAGCGCAGATCTCAGCTTTTCAGATTATTTGTAGAAATAAAACTGGGGCTGTGAGAGACCCTTCTTTGTTGTACATAGGGGTGTAAGCATTCCATTGTTGGCCATGATGATAAATTGCCTTATTTAGGCATGAATTTGAATCCTTTAAACACAAAATCCAATCTGACAGTGGTTCAAAACTCATTTCAAGAGCTCATAAATGTCTGTGCCTACACTTAAAGCTACTGTAGAAAATCAGTCGTATTTCCCAAAGTGTGTACCATGTCATGCCTGTAAGCCCTTCACAAGCATGGCATGGGTACATGCTCAGAACCAGACTACAAGTGATTCTGGCAGTTCGTCATAAAGGACACGCTTTATATATGTACAGTATTTAAAACATAATAAGTTTTTATCTTAAGACCAGATAATTGGTTTTAAATCTGGAACTGTACAATTGCAAACCCAAAAAAACATAATTAAATGATCTAACTGAGAACTAGACACAGAAGCTTCTTTATGTTGTTCATTCCGTGCCTAATCGATAACCAATTCACAACACTCAGACCAGGATCCATTATACAACTATACTACAAAGAATTGCCTACATTTTAACTGTTTGACATTTTTACACCTTTCTACTTTATGCAAAGGTTGTTGCTTTTGTGTGATGTTGCTTTGATTTGATTCCCTGATAATGATCCCTTGAGTACTGAAACATGTAGCAGTGTTCAAAGTAATACTGTAATATAAAACATCTGTGAACAGTATTGTGTATTTTGTTGGTCTGAGTGTTGTGAACAGAAGCTTCTATTAAGTATCACATTTGTTATCTATCTCTGCCCTCTTTACAACAGTATTTTATATTTGTTAATGTATAATTGCTTCTATGATATGCAACATTGTATCTTGGTAACTTATCCTTGTAAGTGATACTCCTTGATAGTAGCCATGAGGGGCCTGAAACATGTAGAAGGCACATTCTATGCAATTAGGGGTTATTCCCCAGTCAAGTGTATTTGTTGGTTTAATTACTAAGTTTGTTCAATAAATACATAGTGAAATGCAGCAGTGTAAGATAGTCTTTAAAACCTTTGCGCTCATGACAGAGACATGTTTTCCCTCACATAATCAGTTTTACACCATCTAAGACATCCAGTTTTAAGGCATGCAAAAAATTTTTTTCTACTTCAAATGCCATGTTTCTCATCAGTGACCATATTCTGTGTGTGAAAGCATGCATCACTTGAATGTGAACCTCCACAAACTATGCATGCAATTTTGCTGGGTGTAAAATTAGGAAGCACCAGGCTGTCATGACAACAAACACCTTTTTGTACAACTGTTTGAGTTTGTGATTTGGCACTTTTAAAACTACTTCCTAAGCTGAAACGTTGGTCAAGGTAATTCACTTTCATTTTCTACTTCACTCTTCAAGAAGTTCATCAAATCATCTAAACATCAAGTCAGCTCTTGCCATCCTGTTGATTTAAACCATCGGTGTCCAACCTTTTTATGGCAAAAGGCCACATCTGTTATTGTGGGCTGGTTCACGGGCCGCACGTGGAAAAATAATAATTGGTGTACCTAACAGCCTAATTATTGTGTAATTTTATAGCATACAAATAATTTACAAATGTGACTGCAGGCTGCATAATACTAGGGTTTGGAGACCCATGATTTAGACTGGTAGTACTATTCCTCTGTCATACTCTCAAAACCTCCTCCGAGAGACAGGATTCTGTCAATGGCTGCATACTTTTCGGTTGCCACTCCCAAGTGTTTCCAAAGCCCACTCACGTCCAGCAGCCTCTGGCATCCCGTGCACAGCCCTGGGTGGGTCATCTAACGTTGCCTGGTATGGCTGCCATGATCATCATTCTTACCATTGCTTCCTGAAGTTGTTCTACCTTCTGGTTACCATGTTTATCTTCCTCATTTAGGTTTGACTTGGCCGCCAAGTTTACCAGCGTCACTGTGATTACTATGTTGGCGTTTGTTACAAAGGTTGCTGATGCTCCTGTAGTTACCAAGTTCTTATGGTTATTGTGGTTACTTTCCCTGCCACAGTCACCAAGTTTATCAAGGTTCCTGAGGTTGGAATGGTAAATTGTGCTTCCCAGTGTCCCTATGTATGCTATGGCTACCCCTGCTATCATGGTTACCCACTTCACCCATATTCTTGGGGTTACTCTGGTTACAGAACTGGTAATCTTGGTAGGAAATGTAATCATGGGGTTCATTTTTATAGCAAGGGTGATCATAGTGGCCACAGGATGTTTGGTAACAGGGGTAAGCATGGTAGCAAAGGTAAACATTAAAATATGCTTTATTACAAACAGGTGGGCCCAGCCAGAACAAAAAATCTGGCGCTCCCCATAGGACCAGGAATTCTGAAGTTCCTCGTGATGATCATCAGTCTTTGCTTGTATATTTATGGTAGAGACATCAAGTGGTTCTTAAATCCCTCCTCTTAACATTTTTACTAACTTGCTATTTGTAAGTGCAGCTCTGAATAATGATAAACGTTACTTTCCTCCTATGCATGACAAAATGGGTTTATAAGGTAATAAAGATGAAAATCACTGTCTTGATCAGCAAGAGGACATTGAACAGCTGTGTATGCGTCGTAGTGATTGGTTTAGATTTGAATCAGTACAACGCATTGTGCATGTCAATACAATGCAATTATACATTTATTAAGGGGGCCGGCTTAGTTCAATTGGTATAACAACTTGCTATGGGCTGGACCATTCGAGGTTCGAACCCCAATGGGACCCCAAGGGATTTTCTCTTCTCCACACCCATCCAGACTGGCTCTGGGGCCCACCTAGCTTCCTGTACAATGGGTTTCTTCCAGGGGTTATGCAGCCAGGGCATGGCATTGACCACCCACCCCCTCTATGCCTGCATGGCATGTTATGAGGAGATCTTTACCTTCACCTTCTATACATTTTTTAATGTTTCAAAATTAAAATTCTTTGAGTTTAACTGTTGATTGTACATATGTGCTGTATGTCTTGTTAAACAGATCAGGTGATAAAAGAAACAATATTGAAATTTTATGACCACCTATTAGTTACAAAACCACCTTTTTAACTTTGTATATTATGCATTGTTCATGAATAGTGACACATATCTTGTTAATGAACACTCTCCACATCCATTGCAGAGTTTCGAAGTGTGCATGGCCAGACGTAGTATCTCAAGATGATGGAAATATAGAGTGTTTTGATTTACAAAAAACCTTAAAATTAATCAAATTATATTCAGGTGGTCAAGTACAAAGTAATGTACAATATAAAGATCATGTTCCCATAAAATTATAATTATCACCTATAACTAAACTACTAATATGAAGACTGGTTATGATTATAAATTAATTAATAAATTATAAATTAATACCCAATGTCTCACATACTAACTTTCTTGGAATAAATATTGACAGCGCCTTGTCCTGGAGAACTCATATAGAACAGCTGATACCCAAACTCAGTACTGCTTGTTATGTAATTAGATCCATTAAGCCATACATGTCTCATACAACATTGAGTATGGTGTATTATTCCCTTTTTCATTCTATTATGAATTATTGTTTAATATTTTGGGGGAAATCTTCCTACTGTCATAAAATCTTTAGGATGCAAAGAAGGTAAACAGAATTATTATGGGATGTAGGAGTAGAGATTCTGGTCATAATCTATTTAAGAAATTGAGAATTTTACCACTGAAGTCACAGTATATATCTTCTTTACTCTTATTTGTAGTTAATAATAAAGATCAGTTTATAGTAAATTCAGAAAATTATAGTATAAATACAAGACAAAGTACTAACCTTCATTTAGCTTAGGCAAATCTGGCTATATATCAAAAAGGAGTTTATTATCTGGGTATTAAGATCTTTAATAGTCTCCCCTCTCACATTAAAAACTTTTCTAATAACCCAAAGAAATTTAAGACAGTTTTAAAAACCTTTTTACATACAAATTTCTTTTATTCATTGGACGAATACTTTAATGTTATAAGTAAAACAGTAGACATTCCTATAATGAATTCTGTATCACATTCTCTTGGTTTGGTATATTATTTGTTAAATGTTTCTAACTCTGTACAGTCAGCTACTTTTATATATCTAGTCATGCATTCAATGTTTTATCTTATCTTACATAAATTGTAGTAATGTATTCATTGTTATCTTTGTGTAATTGTATTTGTACTCATACGTACATTTAATTCATTTGACTTGTTCTACATCCAGTAGGTTTTCCAAACTTTATGTATCGAGTTGAATGTAAATACGTAAATGAATATATAATCACTAAATGTTTAAAATGAAGAGAGATGGAATAGAAGACGTATAGGTATCAGTGACATGTGTATGAACATACAATGACTGACAGAGAAATAGAATCCAGAAACTCCTGTGTCATATGTTTATGTTACTTTTTTCTTCAACATAGTGGGTCCAGTTCACTGTTTTGATGTATATGTCATATATAAAATTTATCATTTTAATGGATTACCATATACATTGCACATCACACACATGATTACAAATATTATTTATAAATACTGATCTGAACAAAATGAATGACATATTATGAGTTCTTAATGTCAAAAATAATTCTTGCAAAAATGGCATATCACCCACCAGTTTCACTCTTTACTATCATGTGTCTCGTCTGAGATTTTTGTAATCTGAAAATGCACAGTCAAGTTGAAAGCCCTGTGTGTTCTCAATGGCAGTACAGCTTCTTAAAATCCCAGCACTCATAGATGGTGCACATGAACAACAAGACATATGCTGCACTGTGAATGTACTACTGATTTGGCATGCATGCTAGTCAGAAAGCATTCAAAAGCACTTGTTTCACAAGTTATCAGTATAATATATTACTGTTATGTGAACGCAACTGTCCGATACTTCACACTGTAAAGTTTGCTCATCAGACTGCTGCTGAATTGGTACTATTTGTTTACACTCTTGGAGAGGTCACTGATGAAATTTCTGTACTAAATGGGTGCCGTCCCATTCAGAGGCAGCAAGGAGCATTACAGAATGCCCACATGTGCACATCACTGCAGCAGCAGTTCTTAACCTTTTCCATCTCATGCCCCATGCCTCTTCTAGTCTACCAATTTGTCTCTTTCCCACACATCAGCACCGACTCCCTTTTATGGTTTTTGAATCAAGAAACTAAAGTAACTTTTTAAAATTAGTTCATTACCCTTTTTACATCAACTGCCTTACATCAACATTGCAAAGTACAAGAAAAAAGATAAGGAAATTTGCTTAACAGCCATGTAACATACACAAAATTGTGAAATATTTACATTAACATTGCACAGACAATTAAATAAATAATAATAATATAAATCATGATAAGAAGGCAAAAAGTAGTAAGTCGGGGGCATAACTAGAGGGAGGAGGGTGATGAGTGGCGCGGCTGCCCCAGGCAGTAGTGTCCAAGGGACAGCAAAATGGGCGGCAAAACAAATAGTTTAAATTTAAAAAAAAATAATTTTCTGTGCTTAACAAATTTTAAATTACTTAGCCAAATAGAAGGACAATCAATAAATGATTATTATTTTTTAAAAGTTCATAATATCTGTTAGAGGCAGCCACTGTGATTACTCACGCCCGGTGAAAAAACCTAGCTATGCCACTGGTTCCTACATGTTCCCTTCGTTCAGCGCATGAACATATTGTCGCTGTGTGAATGACATCACTGAATACTAACCTGTTTCATGTCACTGTGTTTGAGAGATGCAAGGTAGTATGATGCTACTGAGTATTATGATGGTCAGCGTTCCTCTTGACTTTAAAAAGGCAGGCTCCCGAAATGCCAAGGGACTTAGTGACTTGAGCCTGGTTTTGCAAGTGATCGTCTGCACCATCACAACTCAAGAGAGGCATCACTTTGCCTGAAAAACTTCGCAAATCCTTATCAGGATCATGTCAGAATATGATACCATTTTTGCTTGGTATTTGGATGGGTGCATAAATAAAAAAACGCTCTGCATGTAAAGCTGTACTGCGAAGCCATGACATGCAATAACGCAACATCATGGTGGCTGTAAGGACAATCCAAGATCACAGAATTCTACCAATTCAAAGATTCCTGATGTGACAAGAATTAGCTGTTCAATAAAATATTGAGCCTTAAAACAGCAGTACTTTGACATGGAATGATTCACCCACTAGAGAAAGGGTAATTTATTGAAGAATTCACTAAACAGTATCCTGTCTTCTTCTGATTAAAAATATTTTTATTGCCAACTCTTGTTTTGAATGTATGAGGGATATACAACAGGGCTAAAATAACCTACATTGTTCTTAACGTGGGGCCAAATGTTCAAGCAAATGGACATACAAATTATTTATAGTGCCATTGGCAGCTAATATTCCCACTGTGATGGCTAATCAACATGACCGGTATGTTTCCTTAAAACGTTGAAATTATCAGTTTACAATTCAGATGCTTCCGTATCAACTACTGGGCTTCTGATAAATAACATTTCACAAATAAAGTATATAACCGTGAACCACAACTGTTTCCAGATATTTCTTTTTTACTTTCTAAGATATGCTACGTATTTCGGCTTGACGTATTAATAAGCCACCATCAGACGCTACTAACAAATATTTATGGCAGGAAAACAACAATTATAGAAGTTAAAAGAACTGGTTGAGACAGGCATTGAGATCTCAGCTCTGCAATTTGATATTAAGGGGTTTTTATGGCCATAAGCAGAATTTTTCATTAAAACTAATATCCTCAATCAATACATAAGAAATCTGCAGTAGTTCAGTTAAGCAGCTTGTCTTGTGGAGTATATTTAACTACGTACTCTTTTTAAACAAGATGTGGAGTAGTCAATCTTGCTTTCTGTAAGATCGGATACAAACTGCAAGCCAAAAACCATTATGAAGAATTATGGATATAGAAGGAGCACCTGAATTTAAAGAGTTTAACTTAATTTTGGACAGAGTATGACTTGGCCTGAAATATTGTCCACCTTATTAAAGAGGACACCTTGCTCAAATTCACTGGGAGTGAAAAATGGCTTGCAATCTGTAATTAATCATCAGGAAGGTAACAATTCCATCGCTGGAGTACTTGTGATTTCAAGACTTCCGCTATAAAAGGACAGTCCTTTAAAAGCTCCAGTGGGGTTTGTCCATTCCTGTCTTTGGCCAGCAACAAATCATTTTCGAAGTTCAATTTTGCCTCCTTGGCCCAGTCAAATATTGCATCTAATGTCTCTGTTTTACCCATCTCTGCTGCCAGGTGCCATGCGGTTCGCCCTGAAACATCTCTGACTAACAACAGGTCTTCTCTGAGGTTAAGATTCGCTTCTTTAGCCCAATCCCACAGTTTCTTTAACACCGTTACGTGGCCTCTGTGTGCTGCCAAGTGCCAGGCAGTTCCCCTAGAGTCCTGGGATAGCAACCAGTTATTCTTTAACTCATTTTGGTTTAAGGCCACTTCTTCAGCCCATTCCCACAGCGCACTTAATGATTCTGCTCTGCCGTTCTCTGCTGACAAGTGCCAGGCTGTTTGTCCTATTGTGTCTTTGGTTAGCAAAAGCTGCCTTATTTCTTCTTGGCTTAATACTCCCTCAGCCACATTCAGTAGCTTTTTGAATACATCAGGATGAGTACTCCGTGCTGCTAGGTGCCAGATGGTTTGTTCATCATTGCTTTTGTCTAAGAAAAGCTCCTTTAACAACTCCTTCTGTTCTCGAGAGCTTTTTATTGCCTCAGTAGCCCATTTGTATACCTCAGGGTGGTTATTCAGTGTTGCCAAGTGCCAGGGTGTTCGTCCCTCTTGTCTTTGTCTAACAATGCCGCCTTAAATTTTCTTGCTTAGGTTTGCCTTTCCAGCCCATTCCATTAGGTTTTTGAATACCTCAGGATAGTTATTCCACGCTGCAAGTGCCAGACAGTTTGTCCTTCCTTATCTTTAGCTAGCAACAGATCTTTTAATTCTTGTTGACTTAGTTCGATCTCATCAGCCCATTTCAGTAGTTTTTTTAATACTTCAGGATGGTTATTCCATTCTGCCAGGTGCCAGGCAGTTTGTCCATTCTTGTCTTTGGCTAACAACAGGTCATCTTTAAGATTTACTTTTGCTTCCTTAGCCCAATTCCATAGTTCCTCTAAAGAATTTACATGGCCTCTCTCTGAAGACAGGTGCCAGGCAGTGCGTTCATTCTTATCTTTGTCTAGCAACAAGTCATTCCTTAATTTCTCTTGGGTTAGTTGTGCTTCTTGAGCCCAATCCCATAGTTGTTCTAAAGCCTTTATGTGGCACCTCTGGGCTGCCAAATGCCAGGCTGTTTGTCCCATATTCTCTTTGGCTAGCAACAGTTTATTTTGTAACTGATCTTGGTTTACTTGTGCTTCTTTAGACCAACCCCACAGTTTTTCTAGTATATCTACACTGACTTGCTTTGCTGCTAATATCCAGGCGGTTTGTCCATCATTATCTTCAGCCAGCAGAAGTTTATCCCTTATCTCTTCTTGGCTTAGTTTCACTTTTTTAGCCCATTCAAACAGTTTCTCTAGTGTTTTTACATGACCATTCTCTGCTGCCAAATGCCAGGCAGTATTTCCTCTCTTGGCTTTAGCCAGCAACAGGTCATTTTTGAGGTTTACATTTGCATCTTCAGCCCATTCCCACAGTTTTTTTAGTGCTTCTAATTTGCCATTTGCTGCTGCCAGGTGCCAGACAGTTAGTCCCAAATCGTTTTTGGTTAGCAACAGGTCATACAAGACGTCTAGTTTTGCTTCTTTAGCCCAGTACCATAGTTTCTCTAGCACTTCTATGTGGTCTCTCACTGCTGTCACGTGCCAGGCGGTTTGACCCCTATTGTCTTGGGCTAGCAACAGTTTATCCTTTAACTCATCTTGGTTTAGTTGCAGTTCTTTAGCCCAAACCCACAGCTTCTCTAGCACTCCTATGTGGCCTCTCTGTGCTGTCACGTGCCAGGTGGTTCGACCCCTACTGTCTTGGGCCAGCAACAGTTTATTCTTCAACTCATCCTGGTTCAGTTGCACTTTTTAGCCCAATTCCATAGTTTCTCTAGCATTTCCACATGTCCTTTCTGTGCTGTCACGTGCCAAGCAGTTTGACCCTTATTGTCCTGGGCTAGCAACACTTCATTCTTCAACTCATCATTGTTTAGTTGCACTCTTTCAGTCCAAATCCATAGCTTCTCCAGCACTTCTATGTGGCCTCTCTGGGCTGTCACGTGCCAGGCGGTTCGACCCCTATTGTCTTTGGCTAGCAACAGTTTATTCTTCAACTCATCTTGGTTTAGTTGCACTTCCTTAGCCCAATCTAACAGTTTTGCTAATAATTCTACACTGAATCCTTCTGCAGCTAGTGTCCAAGTACCTTGTCCATCACTATCTTGGGCTAGCAAAAATCTGTTCTTTAGCTCATCTGGATTTATTTTTTCTTTTTTAGCCCACATCCATAGTTCCTCTAGCGTTTTTATGTGGCCACTCTCTGCAGCTAAGAGCCAGGCCGTCTTTCCCGTCTTGTCTTCGGCTAGCAACAGGTCATGCTTGAGGTTCACTTTCACTTCTTTAGCCCATTCCCACAGCCTCTTTAATGCCTCCACTTTGTCAGCGGCAGCTGCCAGATGCCAGGCGGTTTGGTCTAACATGTTTCTGGCTAGCAACATGTCATCTTTCATGTTTAGTTTCGCTTCCTTACCCCAATCCCATAGTTTTTCTAGCACGTTTATTTGGCCCTTCTGTGCTGCCAGTGCCAGGCAGTGCTTTCTTTCTCATGTTTGGCTAGCAAACAATTATTCTTCAACTCATCTGGTGTTAGTTGCGCCTCCTTTAGCCCAGCCCCACAGTTTCTCTAATACCTCTACATTGACGTTTTGTGCTGCCAGGATCCAGGCTGTGTTTCCATCCACATTTTTGGCTCAGCATAAATTATGCTTTAACTCATCTGGTTTAGTTTCCTATTTTAGCCCACTCCCACAGTTTTCTCTAAGACTTTCATGTGGCCATCTCGGCTGCCAAGTGCCAGCAGTACATTTCCCCTATTGTCTTTGGCTAGCAACAGGTCATTTTTGGGGTTTAGCTTTGCTTCTTCAGCCCATTCCCATAGCTTTTTCTAATGCCTGTACATTGTCATCCTGCTGCCAGGTGCCAAGACAGTTGTCCCAAGACATTTTTGTTTAAGAGCAGGTCATATCTTGAGGTTTAACTTTGCTTCTTTAGCCCAATCCCATAGTTTCTCTAGCACCTTTACTTCGCCCTTCTGTGCTGCCAGATGCCAGGGGTGCATTCATCACTGTTTTTACCTAGCAACCAATTATTCTTTAATTTGTCTGGGTTTAGCTGTGCTTCTTTAGCCCAGCCCCACAGTTTCTCTAATACCTCTACAGTAACCCTTTCTGCCGCTAAGGTCAAGCAGTTTTTCCATTCATTGTCTTGGGCTGCAACAAATCAGCTTGAAGTTCAGTTTGCCTCCTGGCCAGTCAAATATTTCCTCCAATGTCTTTGTACTGCCACCTCTGCTGCCAGGTGACATGGTTCGCCCTAAAACATCTCTGACTAACAAGAGGTCTTCTCTGAGGTTCAGATTTGCTTCTTTAGCCCAATCCCACAGTTTCTTTAACACTGTTACGATGGCCTCTGTGTGCTGCCAGTGCCAGCAGTTCCCCTAGAGTCCTGGGATAGCAACCAGTTATTATTTAACTCATTTTGGTTTAAGTGCACTTTTTTAGTCCCATTCCACAGCGCACTTAATGATTCTGCTCTGCCGTTCTCTGCTGACAAGTGCCAGGCAGTTTGTCCCATTGTGTCTTTGGTTAGCAAAAGCTGCCTTATTTCTTCTTGGTCTTAACACTTCCTCAGCCACATCCAGTACTTTTTGAATAATCAGAGTGTACTCCGTTGCTGGCTAGGTGCCAGATGGTTTGTCCATCATCGACTTTGTCTAAGAAAAAGCTCCTGTTAACAACTCTTCTGTTCTCGAGAGCTTTTTATTGCCTCAGTAGCCCATTCATATACCTCAGGATGTTTATGTCAGCTTGCTGCAGTGCCAGGGGTTCGTTCCCCTTGCCTTTGTCTAACAATGCCGCTTGAATTCTTCTGGCTTAGGTGTGCTTTCCAGCCCATTCCATTAGTTTTTGAATACCTCAGGATAGTTTCCACGCTGCCAGTGCCAGACAGTTTGTCCTTCTTATCTTTAGCTAGCAACAGATCTTTTAATTCTTGTTGACTTAGTTCGATCTCACAGCCCATTTTAGTAATTTTTTAATACTTCAGATGGCTATTCCATGCTGCCAGGTGCCAGGCAGTTTGACCATTCTTTCTTTGGCTAACAACAGGTATTCTTGAGATTCATTTTTGCTTCCTTAGCCCAATACCATAGTTCCTCTGAAGTCTTGACATGACAGTTCTGCAGACAGGTGCCAGGCAGTTTGTCCCATATTTCTTTGGCTAGCAACAATCATGCACATCTCAAATGCTGGCCTGCTTTCAAACTATCTAATAAATATCGATTATATAAGTTGTCCTACTTGCGCTGCTTGAGTAGGAATGTTCCCTAAACTTCTCATGGGTTTTGTTCTATCAACCACCAGCATATTTTCCTAGTTACATATCTTTTCCAAACTTTCTAAGTCTGTTTTGAGGGCTTGGAATTTTCAAGAACCCTCCAGAAAGGAGCCTATCACCTGATAATTTCTTTCAGCAAAATATCTTTCAATAAAAAATTGTAATCTTGAGAGGGTAGTTTCCTTGGTCAATTTGTTTACCAAAAAATCTGCACATAATATTCGCAAAAGTACGATGAATAAAGTGGTTTACTGTCAAGTATTCTGCAATCCCAAACCTGCAAATCTTGGGGTCCAAATGCAGATGACTATTATCTTTAAAAGTCCAATTTCCTTAGGAACAACCATGTAAGCTAAACGTTGTGTCCTTGTAAAAGTTTGAAATACGGTCTCGTTGTTCTTGTGCAGCCACATTACTCGCAGTAATTTTACTCTTTTCCTCCTCATAGATAACATATTTTCCGAATATGAATCTTTTATATAAGTCCAGCAAGTTAAGCTTGTCTGGCAAGTTATGCTCAGATATATCTGACTGATCAAAAGCCTCTGCCAGCAAGCGGGTTTGTAATGGGACACCGGTAAACTCTTTATCTCTGTTGCTAATTGATTGTTCTAGCTTCTCAATTAATGCTGTGGCATACCTTTCCAACTGCTGTTGGTTCATGCCTTGAAGATTAAACTTTTGACGCCAGAATTTAGTTAAAAACTCAATTTGGTTACCTTTAGAAAAGGGTTCTAAAGTATAAGAGAACTGTTGCAGACTTTTTTCCAATGTATTTCCCAGATGGGGGCGGGTGGTGACCCACAACTGCTCTACTGAAGTCTCCTTTAGAGCTTGCAGTAAATCGTTGACAGTTCTTTCATAGATGGGACAGATTTCATCAAAACCATCCAACATCAATACTACTTTGCCTTCTTTAAGGTGCTGTTCAAACAGTTCCTTCTCTAAAGGAGAGTAAAATTTTAATAACCTCTGGGATAAAAATTCCACTGCTCCTATTTTTTGCTCATCTTGAACTTTAAACGCATCTGTATGGTCATTTAAATCAATCCTCACCACCCAGTGAGATGGAATATTTTGTTTGATTTGCTTAGCCAGATGGGTCAGCACGGTGGTTTTCCCCATCCCTGCTGTGTCAGAAATCAGCAACACTTTCTGGCGCTGTGCCTGCAGCATGAGTTTATCTAAATTCTCAGGTGGATATGATGTGGGATTTTTGTCACTCTGATAATTGAAGGTTCTTCCGATATAGTAACCTTCATCATAACCATCAGAAACTGGCACTGGTTGACCAATCTCAAGTTTCTTTTCTTCTAGTAAATCGACAAGTGGTAACATTTCTGTTATTGCTGAGTCAGCAGACATGAGTGTATTCAAGGCAACTTCACTGCCTTGAAATTTCACTCCTTTTTCCAATAATTTCTTCTGTGAATCAGAAGTTAGGTCCCCAAATTTGAATTTGTCAACCATCTCTTGGTATCGAGTCTTGTGTTCTCCAGTTTTGAATTCAGAAGCTAAAGGGTGATTGTCTGGTGCAATCAAAATCACTTTTTTACCAGGCCTCTTCTTTATTATTTCAGATAACTCTCCATAGAGTGTTTGTATCTTACCTGCTGGTTCTCCTTTGCACTCTATAATCAGTAAGTTGCTTTGTTCTTTTCTGAAAGCCATCAAAGCCTTTTCTTCTAATAGAAGTAAACTCTTTAGACTAATAGAAATAAAACTTCCCCGTGTTTTAAATTGATCAATATCTTTCATCACCTGGTTAACTTTTATGCTGCCCAAGAGGGTTTCTTTTGGATCAGTAATGAAATTAAAAATTGACTTTTCATCGTCAGGATGTGATGAGTCCAGAAATTCTTTTAATGCAGTAGGAAGAACATTATCATTAAACTGTAGTCCATATTTCTGTAATGTTTTTATATGCTCAGATGTTGGACCTATGAGGATTAATTGGCATACTTTTTCTCGCAGGTCACTAAAAAATTTACCCATTGTCTTCTCTGTCTGGTAGCTTCCTTGTTTTTCTTTCAGCCAGTCTAGTATTCTGCTTTGGAAATTGCTGGTGATTAAATCAGCATCAATAAGGTTCAACTCATGTCCTAATGCTGCACTGATTAACTCACTTAATCTCTCTTCATTTGGCTGGTTGACTGCAAAAATTAAACGGTCTAGGAATTCCTCAACCTCCTCATCAGTAACCTGACATTCAGGAAGCCCTTTTAATTCACCTTCCTTGCATGTTTCAAAATTAGCTATCTTAAAAGTGCAATTACTTAGCTTATATTTCAATTCCTGACAGTTGTTTACTTCAAGCACTTTGCATAAAGCATTCCATAAATCTTGTATGTTACCTGCTAAACTACTACCTGTCAGAAACTTGTGACTGAAAACTACCTTTTCATCCTGCTTAACAAAGACATGCCCTGCTAGAGCAGGAAGTTCAGGATAAATAATTGTGTCTTCTCCCTGCTGTAAGTTGATTGTTTCATCCTGTGTCTCCTTAGCATTTATCAGACGAGCTATCTCTTCTGCTAGTGAAGGTGGGTCAGTTAACTGAGGCATGAATGCTCGTTTGAAATCATCAGAAAACTTCAATTTATACTCTCCCATTTTTTTCCAAAAATCATCTGAGTCTGTGCATTGATGTGTCACTTTTCCTTTCTTAGGATGGGGTTTGTGTTGTTTTGTGGATTGTGTCTTTAATCTCTCTTCTTCTATTGCCTCACACAGTGCCTCACGAAAAGCATGGGCCCCTGGGCATAACTGGTCATCCAAATTACCCTCTACAAACTCTGTAGCCAGTTTATTGTCTCTGATATTAAAAACACATGAGGCTAGAGGCATGTGGTAGTCTTTAAAGAGCCCGTGTAATTTAATAGTTTTATGTTTCACTACATGCTGAGCTAACTCTTTAGCTAACTTTCTCCACTCTGACATCTCTTCAAAGAGTGATTTTAGTGCAAACACAACTGCTTGCCTCTCAGGATGTGAACGGCTCACTAATCGATAACGTTCACCCCCAACACTTAACATCTCATCCGCTTCAGTAACAGGCTCTAAATAAAGAGGCTGCGTGTGACATAGTTTCTTTAAACTCTGATGTTTAAAACCATCATCAAAGTCAAAATCAATGTTGGTACATATAATAAAATCTTGCAGTTCTCCTGATTGAAACAGTAAGTTTCTTTTTATCTTTTGATAGGAAAGAAAATACTTTTGTAAACTGAAGGGCCCCTTCTCCTTCACGAGTAAATCCTTAGCAGTAATTCTCTTTCTTTCGTGCTCTGCCTGGATATGTTTTGCCTGTAAAAAACGACAGCGCTTAACATCACTTCCCTCTTTCACATACTGAAGTACCACATCATCAAACTTTTCTGCTTCATTCATTTCGGTGGCTAAACGAAAATCATAACCTAGCTGTTGGCTTTTCTGGGCAAACAGCATCAACAATTTCCATTGATATGCCACCCCATGCAGTGATGATTTAGCACCCGATGCTTGAAAGGTCTCTGTTTCTTCCGGCAAACCAACAGACCTTCTCTTAGCATCAAAAGCATTTTCTTCCTCGTCAACAAGATGCACTTCTATTCTGTCTAATTGGTTTTGTTGTGAACTAGCGCCCTCCAGCGGGGACCAATGTCCTTGTTTCTCAATAGGTTTGTTAGGTACTATGGTTTTAGGTAGTACTGGAACAAAGTGAGCCTGCCCTTCACTTAAAATATGGACAATCCCAGGTTGATTGTAGAAGCTGACATTTTCATCCACTGATATGGGATTTGACCCCAAAATCTCTACAAGCTGATGGACGACAACTTCTTGACTGTCTGTAGCGTGCTTTTCAATTAAATGAAGTTTTATCCCATATTTCTGACAAAGCATACACCCTTCAATATTTGGTCTTCCCCTTATAGCGTGACCTGCAGTTTTTAAGACAGACATTTCCTCTGCAGTTAATTGAATGCGCACCAGATAACTGTCAAAATCAGCCTGTTGCCCATCACCTGTTGCATATCCCCCCTTGTTAGCGTCCTTTGCAATAACATGGCGCCAATCTTCATGATCTTTTGCATAATCAGAACAGGCTTGCCTTAAAGATTTAACACTAAATAGCCCACAAGGGTGGGATAACAGATTCATTCCTTGTGCCAATGCATCAAAAAAACAATCACCTTCTCCTAAAGCTTCTCCCACCATAAAATCATTAGGAAGCCATTGTGGCTGTAAAATATGGCTTTCCAATGGATCATTAATCTCTTGATCAGACATTATGCCCCCTAGAGCAAGAAGGTATTCAATTAATTATAATTCATCCCCTTCACTGCTAAGTGTAACAAAGTGCTTGTTTTTACAATGTCCTCCTTGTGAGTTTATATCAGCTCCGTGAAGGAAAACTCCTCTAGATTCTCTCGTAACACCAAGGTGCTGCTTCCTCAGTCGAACATAATGGCACCTCTTGTTTGCAGGTACAGCAGTCTCTTCACTGATGCCTCTCCAGACCTGTCAGCGTACAGCAATAATTATACCACACAATTTCACATTCTAATTAATCTGAACCAGTCCAGTTGACCTGCTCAGACTACTGCCCTAAATGTACAATTGTCAACATACTTATGCCATTCCTATCGAAACTGCTGAATTGTACTGGAATTTTCCAGCTGACTGTATGAAAAGACAAGAGCACCCATAATGACTAATGATCTACAGTTTATTTAGTTACACTGTTTCCACTACAGAGACTATTGCAGAAATGAACATAGCATATATTTGAGTAATTATTTGAAAGTGCTATCCTACCATTTCCTGAGAAAAGACATGAAAGTTATCAATTCACTAGCAGAGTAGCCTGGAAGAGATCCAAATCACACATTTCGCATAGAACTGCTACATCATTCTACTTAGAAGCAACAGGTGTGATAGGTACATACCTTTAGTATAGGACATCCTCACAGATATTGGACACAGGGTGGGGAAATTCCTGCACACCCAGGCTCGCTCAGACTTCATGCATGCCTTTTCAGGACTGTCAACAAACAGTAATAATCACATAATGTCACACACAGTCATGAATGTTATAATGTTATAATGTATTATGTATTAATGTTATAATGTATGATAATTAATATATTTATGAATATGATGTTGGACAAATGCTGTGTTGCACAATTGATTAAACATAATATTGATGGTAACCACATCCACTGGAATGTAATTCTCATAGGATCTATGGTGGACTAATAAATGAATGAATGAATTATACAAATTAACATAGGTGGGCTGGTTTCAAGTCAACATTTTGCTCCCCAACTTCACTTCATACATCCCCTCTGTAAACATCAGCAGCAAACTGAGTAAACAGAGATGGAATTACAGACAAAACAGTACTGATAACTGATAGAGGTGGAGGAAGGTATTACCCAAGCAGACAGGTGGAGAAGAAACTATGTTGGGTCCATTCTTTCCCTGAACCACCATTAGTGTCTGTAAGAAGTTCCAACTCCTACACAGCAAGGCACTAAAATAAGAATCATTTTGTTCACAATGTACTAACAAATCAGTGTGAAAACTCAATTTGGCTTGATTTTAAATTTCCAAATAACACAGGTCTACCCCATGCCTATGATCTGACATGACATAGGCCTTTATTAATATGGCTTTTTATAGTTGGTAAGCAGTGATGTGTGAAGGGATTCTCAACCCAAAGTTTGATCCAAGCTCTCTGCACATGGTATGAAAGGGGGAGAGTGAGCATTTCTGTCCTCCTTTCTAGTCCAAATTGAATCACACTCTTCACCATTTGCACTGATGCCTGTCCTGCCATCCCAGTAAATAGTAACAATTACTCTACTATTCACTTTTAATCAGGCTTAATGCTGCATGTTGTGCCTTAAGAACCCTAAAACCGATTGTGTCACAACAAGTATTAGTTATGGTTTACTTTGCTTATTTCCATTCAATTATGTCCTATGGCATAATTTTTTGGGGTTCTTCGCCTCACTGCATGAACATTTTTAGATTACAAAAAAAGGTATTAAGAATAATCATTAATATCAGTAAAAATGAGTCTTGCAGAAAATTATTCAGCAACCTCAAAATTTTGACTCTTCAATCTCAATACATTTTCTCACTATTATGCTTTGTTTGTAACAATAAGGATCAATTTACAGGTAACTTAGATATTCATGAAATAAATACTAGGTGTGGTTCAGATTTTCATTATCCCACATCATAATAGTTTATCAGAAGGGCACTTATTATAAGGGTCTAAAAGTTTTTAATAGTTTACCATCTTATATAAAGGTTAAAATTAATGATATTAATGAATTTAAACAATTAATTAAGGACCTTCTTCATTTATACTTTTATACTTTGGAGGAATATTTTAATTATTTTAACCATAACAAAAATGATAACACAATATGAATGTTTTTAATGAGCTTATGTTCTGCCTGTATTGCTTGCTTAGGTTTCTGCCTTTTAATCTTAATTCAAGAGTTTTTGATACTCTGCACATATACTTATTAGTACAATTGTATTTATTTTGTACAGATATCGTCACATATTGACAAAAGCCTATGGCTGTGCTTGTTAAGTATATCGTTAAGTATATTCTTAAGTGTATTGTATGTTATTTGAAGGTTATTTGACGAATTCCATATCCCATGGTGAGGATTATTGTACCCTCTGAGGATTACTGGATATATAAATAAATATGAATATGAATACTGTATATGAGATCTATAACTGTTTTTTGTCTAAGTCCACTACGAACAGCACAAGACGTTATCACTTCCAGATTATCTTTGTTTTATTGGTTATTTTGTTTCCATGCCTTAAAATGTGGTTTTACTTTTTCTTTTTTTACATTTTTTATTTTGTTGTACTTTTTATTCTTGGTCCCTTTTTGTGTGGTCCCAAAAGATTATTCAAAAACCAAATCAAAAAATTTAAGTAACAGGCCTGTCTATCTGCTTTCAGTGAACAAGCATTGACTTTCAGTTGTTAAGATTACATAGCATCCAAGATGTTAGTAAAGAATGAACACAAGAGGCCACTGGAATGAAGTGGTAAGTGGCCTAATTTGAGATACTATTCCAGCATTTTCCTACGGTGATGAGGAAAACCATGAAAACTGCCAGGACTGCCACTCTACAGGCCAGGACTTGAATTCAGAAATTCATGAATACAGAGCATCATGATGTCAAGACATCAATTTTGTATACTTTATGAGATAATAGTACCAGAAGATTAGAAATTGTAGTTTTGAGAAAAATTTATTTAGAGTTTTATGTCACTAAAAACGATGGTAAACAATGATACAGACTCACACTTAATGCTTTCCAGCACCATATTCTAGATCATCTAGACCCTCTCAATCTTCTTTTCTGTGCCCTTTTGTTTTCCTTGTTTCTCCTGACATGCCCAATGTTGCTATTTCTTCCTTCAACATCCTTTCTGTACCTATCTGCCTCAGAGCATTCACTGTGTTTGAGCCAGATCTCATATCTATTATGTGTAGGACATCATTCTTATTTTGCTACACCATCATAAAAACACAATATTGCATTGTAATCCCCAAACTTGAGGGTGTCAAGCCTTACAAATACAGTTTTGGTTATCCTTCTCCAAATAACAGAGTTCACACGTTCATTAGGAATCTGAGTTGTCACATAAAGACATCTCTTCAGAAGATCTACACTAGCAAGATCCCTGAACACTGGTTTAATTGCATCCATAACAGCAGCTGTTATAGAATACTTAAGTTCATATGCAAGTCCTGCACTAGCACTGTGCTTGAATTTACACCAACTGTCATCACCACTTGGAAAAAGACCATGCTGGGATTTCCCATTTGTTGACAGCTTGTGAAAAAAGACAGCCCACACAGATCTCCTCATGACTTCCAAATTGTTTACATTCCTCCTGATGGCTAAACCGTAATAATTTTGTAATTTGTCTATTTCAGACTTAGTGAGGCAACCTTTGCCACCAAGAGGTTTGCTGTCATGCAACTTTGTGCCTATCTTTTCTTTCATAAGTCTCCTCAGTCTTGCTCCCATTCTTTTCTGTACATAATCTGTGCATTCTAGGTTTGTTACAGATATGTTTGAACCATAGAGCTTTTCTGCAAGCATCTTTTGGTATACTTTGCTGTCCCCATCACCAAGATACTTTGTGCAACAAATACCTCGGGTACAAGCAGAACAATTGAAAAAGTTAAGTACACCAGTACCTTCCATTCCACCACTTGTTCCTTCATAGTTCTTTGTACACTTATGTTGGGAGGTTGGATTGGCGTGACAAACAATACAAACTTGCTCATTACTTTTATATCTAAAACTTTCCGTGTGTCAAAGGACGTAGCTGTTATAATGCTGATCAGGGAAGTGTGTCCACGTTTTTGCCAGCTGCCACCAAAACAAACAGCTAAGTGATGGAACATCTTCCGCATTGTCTGCTACAGTTTCTCTGACTGCTTGCATCATGGAAGATTCACTCACATCAGCCACAGCTGAACCAAAAGTCTTATTATAAATACTAAGACCTGTTGGAGGCTGGGGAATATTCAGCATTGCATGTAACATTTTACCTACGTCTCTGCCTTTGTCAATTGACGTTAGGCCACACACTAAACGGATGTTATCATACAACTTGCTCCTGGTAATATATGAAGTCATTACGTCTGCAGCATGATCACATTTATAACTAAATTGCTTACAATACCTCTCCTCTTTGATGGATTTTCAAACAAAAGAATATTACCACCACGATGTTTAAAATTAGTGGTCTTGTTTATGACGCCACAAAGCACATTTAAACTAACTACACTGTTCCCATCTTCAGTAAAATCACTTTCACCATTACAAAAATTCTTCTCCACCACATTAATTTCAGTATTCACATGTGCCATACTGTATATATTTTTGTTGGCTGCGCTAAGGTTATGTTTATTTCAAACTGCTTTAGCCACTTTGGTCAGATTGAGGCTGTCTCTTTTCTGAAACAGCTGCTGACTTTTTCACAAGTACATATTTATTTCCTCTAAATTCTGGTTTCGATCCAAACTTGTTTGTTCTAGACATTTTCAAATTAACCATGCACACATTCGAGAAACCAAACGCAAAACAATACAGCTCGATATGACTATCGATATGAATGGCATGGTGAGAAACATTACGCACAAACCTTTCTCTCAAGCCGAAGAAAGAAATTATTTCCCTAACAATAAAATTCTAGCAATTTCAGTTCTTTTTCTGCTGGAGTGCAAAAAGCGGGCATGGCATTTAAAAGATCATAGCCTTCAATAACGATTGATTAAAATTTAACCAGATGTCCGATTTCAATAAAATTAATGTCATATGCGCACAAAAAGTGGGATATTCATATATGCTAAACCATATCACATTACCATGTACTCTGTTGATTTTAATTACTGTTACTGTCAGTAGTGAGGATCTGCAAAATTTGGCTATAACTTTCAGACAGCAGTTTTCCACTACTACTGAACCTTAACACCACTCAGTGAAACACATAGCATGAAATTCTTAACCTAGCACTTAATAATTGGGTGACTCAACGCTCTGGCCATCTAATTCTAACATCACGTGCTACGCTGTTAAAAGTGCCTTACATTAACGCATTCTATGTCGCCACCTGCAGTGATTAAATCATGACTCGAGTACTCCCTCATGCGATGAATGTATCAAATGGAGCGGTGTACGACATAAAGTGTCCGTTTGCATACAGCTTGAGAGGGTGGAGGGACAGTTTTGTACTAGCATGGGGATTGTTCACAACATATATTCTCTATGCGGCACTCGTTCAGCCTACACCCAAACCGCTAAGATATTCCTTCTCTGGTACTCGCTCCGTGAAATAATCAGCGCAGCTACGTTCGTAAACACTACATTAGAGACCCAAAGACACGCCCTTCGACAACAACGCCTTGAAAACGTGCAAAGTATAAAGATTTTAAAATACATAGTGCAATATGCTATCCAAAGCAGCATTCAATGGTGCGAAAAATACTAGAATTGCTTCCAATACAGGTGATTACGTCAATCAATGCATTACTTACACATATTTTTGCGCTATTTTATTTTATACAGCTGCAAATACCCCCCAGGATCATGAAGCAGTGGTATATATGTACATGTCCTGTGCATGTCATGAATTTTCTGTGTGGAGGATACTACTCATTCTCCGCATTAGATGAGTGAGGTCCTCCGTTTGGCCTTTACCCCGTGAAAAGGCCCACATTAAATAAGCTGACCCACTGCCTTCGCTAAAGGACAGACTATGTCCCGGAACACTCCACGCGTCCCATGTTCCCGAACCACCTGTCATTCCTCATTACTGTATACGTTCGCTGCACATTAAAACTTAATTAGTCTCGTCGTAAAGTGTCCAAATTTTGTCCGTTCCACCAGTACTTCCTTACGGATTTTAATAAGAACTGGTCGCGACTTTTAGCAAAATGCCCATGCGAAGGACAAAATTGGTACAGACAGACTGAGAAGTATACGCACTCGCGAGTTGCGAACTGTCTAAATATCAAGGTATCATTACATAAAAATTGCAAATTCCTTTAGGTGTGAGATCTGCTTTAATGTACTATAGGCACTGTGCATAAAGGCTCCCTTCCACTAGCAGATAGGCATACCCGGAAAAATATTCGAATTACGACACAATAAATAACAAATATCCTCATTTGCACAAGGGTGATGATCGGAACACAGCCCTCTCAGCCAATGTCAAACCAACCTTCGTGTCCCTTTCCAACAGCTGGACCGAATACGTATCAGCTATTGACAAGGAATGCTCTTCCTTCTTAAACAGAACACGTGTGGCCATTCCTCAACAGCACCAAGACTGGGCGTGGGTAATACTTCCTCTTAAACAACTTTCATTAAAGAAACGGAAATGAATTTGGATCCCGGACCAAATGCGTCTCATTTGGATGACACATAGGAAGAACCTAACACGAAAGAAAAAGATATGATAATAAGTTTTGATTCCAGACGATACAGAGAAGAAAGTGAAGAAGGGATCGAAAACAGGATTTCTATATAGTGCATAAAACTGAAATAAATTTAATTCCAATTCAAATAATACGCTTTTTAGCACTTCTCAATAGTTTTCTTTGTCCATTTTAATGATCAAAACATACACAACGTAAAACTGATATATGAGGCTTACAATAACACAATAATTTTATACAATAATATTTGAACCACGACCTACTGTATAGGCATGTGATGAATTGAATTTCACACAATAAAAGAATCATAATAATAAACTTATAGAGTTCGAAACATGTTGCTTTATGTGAAAACTACGGATACCCGGGCTTGTAGAATATCTGTAGCCGCTAGCGAAGTCCAGATGGCCCGTTACGACATGAAACAACGGTGGAGTAGTCTTACAATAGCAGTTACGCACTGACGTCAACTATCGCTGACTTAACCCGTCCATGAAAGCGATTGCTTCAGACAATCGGAAAGTAACAAAATGGAATGTGGATGAGCCTTTTCTGAATATTTGGGTATCCATTTAGCATAATGGGAAAACAAACCAAGTGTCTTTTGAGCGATGCAAAATTTATAGGTGGTTTAAGTTCTAAGAGAGGCTTGAGGCGTTCAGGATCAGGTCTGATAGTCTTATCCTGAACCGTATATCCCAATATATTTATCACCTTTTGCGAAAAAACGCATTTTGATTTGTTGAGTGTCAAATTGTACTTATCCGCAATCTCAAGAAAGCGATTCAGGTTCTTGTCATGTTCTTCCTGATCATTGCCACAAATAGTGATATCATCCAGATAGACAAACGTTCCCTCAAGTTTTTCATTCTTGATAAGAGAGTCAATTACTCGTTGAAAACTAGCTACCCCATTTGTTACACCAAAGGGAATACGTCTGAATTGATAAAGGTTTCCTCCTGCCTCGAATGCTGTGTAGGGTTTTTCCTTATCCAAAATAGGAATCTGGTGATATGCGCTCTGAAGATCTATAGAACTGAAGACCGAATACTGCGAAACACGAGAGATGATTCCTTCAATGCTTGGGAGCGGATAAGCATCAAGTTCTGTGAATCTATTTATTGTTTGTGTATAGTCAACGACCATACGCCTTTTGTGGTGCGCGTTGGTGGTAACAAGGACTTGAGCTCGCCAAGGCGATCGACTCTCTTCGATAACGCCTTCTGCAAGAAGTTTTTGAATTTCGAAGTTGATAAATTCCTCATCTTCTGGAATATTTTCGGGATTTTATAGCAATTGGTTTGCAGTCATGTCGAAGGTCCGAGAAAGAGAAACAGGAGGGATGAATGATTGACTTATACTGCAGATTTTTAGGGGCATTCTAGGGCCACCAAAAGCAACTTCAAGAGATGAATGATCCTTGAGTAAATCATGACCAATTATTATATCGGCACACAAGTCTTTCATAATCAATAGCGTGACATCCGTATAGGTATGACCTTTCATATCAATGGTCACTACGCAGCTTCCTTCGACCCCTTGATACATGAATTGTAGAAGCCATAGTTATTTTATCACTGCACGCCATCCTTTTAGCATTACATTTTTCGACAAGGGCACTACTTATAAAACTAGTGGTACTCCAGTATCCACAAGGCCTCTGCTGCCACTTTATTAATAGTTATGGGTATTAAAGCCTTCTGGAGGCATGAAGAGGCAGCTGCCAGACAAGAAAGGCACTCAGTGGCAGCTGTAACAGTTTATTTTGTTTACTCTTACATACCTTAGCATAATGCCCCTTCCTGCCACAATTTCTACAGGTGGCGTTTGACGCCGGGCATAAATACCTAGGATGAGGTTCATTTCCACAGAAAAAGCATTTACGTTGTCAGGTCCACTTTTAACTGAAAGTGCAACATGATCTGGTACAGTTGTAGGCCCATCAACACAGGTTATGTCCGAAAGACCACTGAAAGCGGCGTTAATTATGTTATTAGATGCGAAACTGCCCGAATGGAGCTGAGCCATTTCTAATGAGCGTGCTTGATTGAAAGCTTCTTCTAGCTGCAGGGAAGTATTCTCTAAAAGGCGTTGCCTGGTTGGGGCAGACAGTAGGCCGGCAATAAAGGCATCACGAATGTAATCATTCTTATTCTGCTCAGCTGACACCGCTTTAAACCCCCAGTTTTTTGCCATTTGTTTCAGCACTTGCAAATATTGATCTACAGATTCCCCCACCTGTTGCCGGCGATTTGCGAGAGAGTGCCTAGCATAGATCTCATTTTCTGGTTTACATAAATTCTATCCAAGATGTGTAGAGCGTCATTAAAACCACTACAGTCTCTGATGTAAGCAAAAATAGTAGGTCCAATATGATTATGTAGAAGTTGGAGTTTGATTTCATCAGATACCTCCCGATTTGAGAGAAGGAAGTTTTCGAAAGTCCTCTTCCAATGAATCCATTCGTGCTTAGCCGAACTTGAAGCTGGATCCGTGCAAAAGCGTTCAGGACGAAGAAACTTATCAATCAGGTAGTTTTGAGAACTTGCGGCACTTTCCAGTATAATTCTGTTGAATAAATTGTAATAGTAATAGTAGTATATATATGAGCCTGTTCTAGACCAAAAGTTGGCTTTATTCAACAGAATTCCACTACAACTGAGAACCTTAACCACTACGTGAAAACAAATGCAAATCTAGTATTAATAAGGGTTGACAACTATGCAACAAAGTTACTAGATCAGTGATAGAATGTTACCAACATTGAACTTAATTACACTACACACATATCATGTACTTCTGTTGATTTTAAAATTACTGTCAGTAGTGAGGATGCTGCAAAATTTGGTATTAAGCTTTCCTAGACAGCATGGTTTTACTCACTACTCTACGTGAACAGGTGCTTAACCACCACCCAGTGAACACATACGGGGGCGCATGTAAAACTTTCATTAACCTCAGCACTAGATGGAGAAGTGTGGGTAACTTTACGCTCTGGCCATCTAATTATAAAATATCACGCTTTGTCTACCGCCTCTAAAAAGTGCCTTACATTAACCGCATGTCTATTTTGTCGGGTTCTGCACCGTGCAGTGATTAAATTTTCTGACTTTCGGAAGAATACTGCCTCCATCTTCAGTGCGATGAATGTATCAAATGGATGCTGAAGTGATACTGACGATGAAATGTGTCCGTTGTTTGGTCAATTACAGCTATGGAAGACGGGTGGAGGGGACAGGATTTGTACTGAGCCAATGGGGTTTAAGATTCCCACAGACAGCCGCGGTAGTATTAGCTCGTACTAGCCGGGGAAATCCTATCTCGTCTTCACGCCTAACACCCTCAAGCCGCCCTCTACAACGGACATATTTCCTTCTCTGTGTCACTTCAGCATCCATGTGAGTGAATTCAGCAGCAGGCCTACGTTTGTAAACACTACATGATAGAGCAACCAAAAGAACGCCACCATTCGATCAACAACGGCCTGAAAACGTGAAAAGTTATAACATTATTTTCAAAATTACATAATGCAATAAATGCACATCCGAAAGCAGCCATTTCCAATGGTGTCTGAAAAACTACTAAATTCTGCCAGATACAGGGGGGTGTTACGTCAATCTGCACGTACTTTGAACACATTATTTAATTTGGGCTATTTTAATTTTATACAGCTGCAAATATCTCACCCACAAGGATATCACTGAAGCAGGCGTATATAAATGTAAAGCAGTCCCTGTGCATGTCATGAAGGTATGTGTCTGTGTGGAGGTATAGCTCCACTCATTCTTAAACACGGCATTAGATGGAAGTGAGTGGTCACCTCCATGTTGTGGCCGTTTTACCTCCAGGAAAAGGGTCCCGGTACATTTTGAATAGGAGGCTGGACCGACAGCCTGTCAGAACGTTTTGGAGAAGAGAACAAGACAGGTAATGTCCGCAGGGCGAAACACTTCCGACGCGTTCGTATAACCATTGTTGCCACGGAAACGCACCTGTCAGTTCTCGTTGCATTACTGAGCTATACAGTTCGCTGTCAACATTATAAAACTTAATTAGGTCTTCGTGTAAAGTGTCCGATATTTTTGTCCACTTTGCACCAGACTTGACTTCTCTTAACAGATTTTATAAAAGTGCGCGACATAAAATTTCAGGAAAATCCGCCCAGCGAGAGCCGAGCTGATACTTGTGTACAGACAGACTTGACGAAGCTAATACGCACTTTTCGCGAGTTTGCGAACTAGTCTAAAATATGCAAAGGTAATATACAATTACTGTTCTTGCAATCATATTGGTAATGTTCATGCAGTTATATTAGTAGGTTGGTACCAATACTCTGTATGAGCTGTGTGTGTGTGTGTGTGTGTGTACACGCCCAGACAAGATGGAGAATATAAGTTTACTCGTTGTGGTGATGGTTTCTTTACTTGGTTTTTTTTCACTATTGCTACCAGTATGGACAATTATTATTGTTTAAAAATTGTAAATATTCCTTTTACGTAGTATTTTCCTAGTATTTGTGTGAGATGTGAAACTTTACATCGCTATCTAACGGCACTGTGCGTAAATGTGCTGCCTTCCACTAGTCACGATTAGGCACAGTACCGTCCGAAAGCCAAATATTTGACATTACGACACAAATAAATACAAAGCTACGTCCTCATTTGGATACACATTAAGAAAGAACGCTAACACGAAGACAAAGAAAGCATACTACATACATAATATAGGTCTTAAAAATAATATCTCCACTGGACGAATAAACAAGAGAATGAAACGTGAAGAATAGAAAAAGTAACAGAAAAGCAGGATTTTATATAATATTGCATAAAGACTAAAAATAAATTTAATTCCAATTTCAAATAATACACTTTTTAAGCACTTCTCAAATAGTTTTCTTATGTCACATTTTAAAGAAATACATGAAAACATACCACAACGGTAAAACTGATATACTGAGGCTTACAATAACAACAATAATATTTAATACAATAATATATTGAACACAACTGACCTACTGTATAGGCAAAAATGTGAGAATTGAATTCTCACACAAATAAAAAGTAAATTCATAATAATAAACTTATAGAGTTCGAAACATGTTGCTTTATTGTGGAAAACTACGATACCTCGACATTGTAGCACATTATCTTATTGCTCTTGCTGGCAGGGAAATCCAAAGTGGCGCCGATATAGCGACATGAAGAAAACAGAGCTTGGGTGGAAAAGTAGCATCGTTACTAATACGAGTATACGAGCACAATACGTACAAATTCCTATCGCTGTCGGGGTAACCCCAATGATCCAGTGAAGCGCCATTGATTGGACACGTGGAAAGTAACAAGATAGGCAATGTACATATAAATATAACATTGAGACGCGTTCGCGTAAAAATTGTTGCCGTGGAAAAGCAATAATTATTACATATTCTGTGTGTGTCTGTAGCCTTAGTTATCCAGCATGCAAAGCGCATGCGCCGTATTATATTGTCATCTGTGGCCTGTCTGGCTGTACCATATTTTTCTACATTATCTCATAAACGGCACGATTTTCGGAAAAAAGTTATTGAACATAAAATGTGTGTTTTGATTTTCTCTATAACGTTTGTCTGAAACATTTCTCATTCTGAGGAGAATTCAGCGAGATATTATCATAAATGTACATAGGTCTTCATGTAAAGTACCGTTATTGTTGTTAGATTTTAATGAAACTTGACTGTTCTCGACAGGTTTTCGAAAAATACTCAAATTTCATGAAAATCTGTCCAGTGGGAGCGGAGCTGCTCCATGCGGACGGACGGACAGACAGACAGACATGAAGCTAATATTCGCTTTTCGCAATTTTACGAAAGCCCCTAAAAACTATTAAGTGCCGCCAGTAAATTTAAAATACCTAAATAAGACGCGGGAAGCATAAGATACAAGGAAATGTCAGTCTGTAATAGGAACATAGGTCTTATCGGTTCTATTGGGAACACCTTGTTACTGTGTTTTCTCCGCAGACGAGACACTTCCTTTACAGAGTCCCCAGATCTATTACCACGTATGATAAGAACGAAGTTTCGTGTTGCTTTCGTTGGAAGACACTCCACAGCAGTCGAAAATGACATTACACATTCAATAAAACGCATTAAGATTAACAAAGTCTGTAAGCGCCTGGACTCGAATTGAAACCACTTGCGAAGAAATGTGATATATTTGAACTTGAACTGAACCATACAATATATTCAGAAATGAAACGCCACCAAGTCGTTCCCTCAAGGTAAATGCACAGTAGATAAGACTAATAAACGGACGCGTGCATCAGGATGCAGGACACCTTCCTGCAACCAGACTAATAATATCATATTTCGGAGGTACAACTTACGGGATGAACAAGAATCCGACTGCAGTTGAAGGAGATAGAAATATGTTAAATCGCGTTTTATTTTCATTTGAAATGAACTTCGTGCCCAAACTGAATCCACATTGTTATTACTGGGCCTATTGTGTTTAGGTCTCAACGGGAACACCGTCCTGTTTAACAATCGATTGGTTTTTAACCTAGATTAATTTTTGGCCCACAAAGACTGGACAAATATGAATAAACGGACCTTTTTATTTTTTAAGTTCTGGAATGGAACTAGTCGTAGTAATGAATTTCCAGAGTGACACGTTCGATTGGACCAAATGTCCTGTAACGACACATATGTTCACCTCTCAATCACTTTTTAAAAATTCCAAATCTGTTCCCTCACACACGAAATAATAGAGTTACTTATTCGATCGGCAAGAGAAACATCATGAAAAGGCTTTGAATTCAGAAGATGTTACAAAATGCACAAATAACACAAATCAAGTAGGAATCCGAACACAACTAAATTCCACTTATTATGCAGAACTACATGTTTCGACCTATTTCAGGTTATCCTCAGGTTCACGATTTGTGTTCAAAACATACTGAGGTAGGAATATAAGTCCGTAAAAATGCGATTTTAATCTCATTTTACGGAATTATATTCCCTCTTCAATATGTTTTGAACACAAATTGTGAACCTGAAATAGGTCGAAACATGTACTTCTGTATAATAAGTGGAACTTACTTGTGTTTGGACGGATTTCGACTTGATTTCTGTTACAAACAACACAACGGGATGACATACTTTAAAAATGTACGACTAGTGTAACGGCTGTGCAACGCTCGTTCATTTTAATCAACTGCCTCGAAAGCCTTGCTTATGGAAGGCTGACGGATGCGTATTGGCCATAAAATACGCATTTCATTTTGCTGCACAACTACTGGTCCGTACGTTTTTGCTTCGATAAACATTTCTCGAAAGGTACGCCGGAGACGCGAGCACAGTGCATGTAGTTCTTCATGTAAAGCAGTGATTCCCAAACTTTTTCGGACCACCGCCCCCTTGGTTCCAAATACACACCCACAGCGCCCCCCTACCTTTTTTATAAAATATAAATGCGCTTTTGTTTCCACTTTTATTTTATATTTAAAAATGGTTTAAATAAAATTATAAGAGTTAAACTTAATGTTTTATGTGTTAATTAATATATTAAAATTTATCATATTTTTATGATTAACAATAATTCATCTAGCAATAGTTTATTAAAAAATAATGTGCTTAAATAAGATTCATAAATTAAAATACTAAGAAATTTAATTCATTTTTGTTTTTAACACAAAAATTACTTTATTTGAATTTCATTACAAAAATAAATGCACTACTTGTCTACTAGCGCCCCCCTGTGATAATAACAGCGCTCCCTTCCACCTCTCGTACCTATTAGGGCCCACCTCGGTAATCCCACCGCCCACTTTGGGAACCACTGGTTTAAAGCGTCTGCCATGATTGTTGGATCCCAATCAAAACTGGGTTCAGTCGAGTAATCTTAGCAGAAGTCTCTGATACCGAATTTCATGAAAATACCAGAACTCACCGACTTTATGGACTTTTTTCATCGTATGTATTAAAGCCCATAAAGTTAATGAGTTCGGATGACACACACCACAGTCAGAAACCTACAGAGTATTACTTCATGAAAATACATTCAGTAGTTGTTGAGTTTTCACATGAAGATCGGCGGACGGAAAGAAATGTCGAACCTAAAGACGAATTTTCGCAACTGTCGATTACGAACGTCCTCAAAATACGCGTGATTTCACGCTTACGCCGCGATGTACTCGTAGATGAGATCCGGAATATTACGCAGCGTTGAGTGGTAGTTCTGTGTCGACGTTTCGGGACAACCTATCGGTCCCACCTTCAATGGTTAAGAAGTCCAAGAAGAAAGCCATTTCTACTTGCACTTCTTAACCCTTGAAGATGGGACAGATAAGTTGCCCCGAAACGTCGGTCACTCGACTACTAATCGACGCTGCGTAATATCCCTGAAGAGCGCAGATCTCGTGCTGAAAATAGTTACACAACAAATTTGTATTCCTGTCGCCATGTGCTGGCAAACAGAAGGGTGTAGCGTCCGACGCCCAGCGTCTTAACACGCAGAACACTTACTACGCAAATACAAGCTGCACAAATACGAAACTTCACGGTACTTACAATAATTTCACAGCAGCTGTTACCACGTGTTGAGCCGCACAAATTACTGCGCGCTAGAAGACAACTGCCAGTTCTTCACGCAGTCTCTACCGCTCTCAGCCGAGTGCAGTGTGGCCAGTCGCTGCATATATAGGCCTATATATATACACACATATTTGTATTATTTCTGAAGATTAGATCCTGTACGTGTGGTGTAGCACGTAGACAGTGCTACTATTGCCTTGCAGATTAACAGCCACGTTACACCAATCGTCAGCGGCAACACAAACACAAAATCATACTCACTGATCCTGTAGACCAGAAGTCGGCAAACTACGGCCCGCGGTTTCATTTCATTCGGCCCGCCAACGATGAATCAACCTTTTAAATCAACAGTCCATTTCTTATAACTTCACAGCAAATTGGTGAATAGAGTTAAGTTTACATTCTTTTGGACATTTTTATTAAACTCTGTAGGCTTTTGCAAGAGTTATGAAGTGCTTCCCTTACAGTGTCTGACAGTCTAACAGTGTTGCAGCCTTGGCAGTTTCGTTTCTTGCGCTATTTTCACTCAAAATCAATCAGCTGTATGCATGTGGTATTTAAAGGGATTTTTTCCGGTAAGGTGAAAAGAAATGACGGAATCGGGCATTATTCGTGATGTCGTTACAACGTTCTTTTTTCTGATCTTGTACACACCTTGTACAAACCTTGACTTTACCAGTCCCCTTGGCCCGCGAAAACTAAAATACAGTCAATCCGGTTGTAACGACATCGGTTTATGCGACATCTCGTATATAAAGTCAGATAAACTGTCGTACTGTACAAATTAATTCCTCAGTTAACCATAACATTATACTCCTCGGTTATAACAACACTCGTTTATAACGACACAAAATATTCAGTCCATTTCGTGACGTTATAACCGTGGTCCACTGTATTTACTTTCCTGTCTAGCTCTAAAACTTTTGCCGACTCATGCTGTCGACGATCCTTCTTTTAGGGTAAATCTGAGTAGCTGTAATGATTGCAGGAGAGCCGGTGGGTGACATCCCATAAAAGAGAAAGTCATAAGGAGGATATGATAGGCTTATACTGCATTCACTCAAACGTGAAATGTAAAAAGTTCACCCTACAACAGGCCATGAAGGCCCAGAGGGGGAGAATAGGTATAGCTCTACTCTTTCTTTAACCTCGGCGCTAGATGGGGGAGGGTGGTCAACGCCACGCCCCGGCCGCTTTACCCCCGGGAATGAGACGGTACCCATTGTACAGGAGGCTGGGTAGGCCCCAGGGCCGGTCTGGACGGGTGCTGAAAATCTCGCCCCCACAGGGATTCGATCCCCAGACCGTCCAGCTCGTAGCGAGTCGCTATACTGACTACCCTATCCCGGCCCATACTCAAACGTGAAACCCCGATGTAAACGCAGTCACTTGATTTACAGCTAATCTCATCTGTTCTTGCCAGTAAGTGATGTTAGCACTATGGTGATAACAGCAGGCAGCTGCACCTTCCGGTTGGCATTATCTAGGGGCCACTGAAGAAGGAACCTAGCGAGGACGACTGGGTGGTACAACGATAACTGAAAGGGCGTGTACACTGAAGGCCAAGTGAAGTATTCCCAGCACGATATGCAAATCTGTGTGAAACGTTTCCCAACCACATAAACTCACCAAAGTGTACTCACTCTTTCAACCTAAATAACACCCATGCTATTCTATACGCTCATAAGTCAGTGTACATCAGTTGCAGAACATTTGCTAGGAACAGAAGTACGGCATTTCACAACAACTTACCATAAGAATCACAGCTTCAATTATACAGACAGACATGACCGCAGCAGGTATCACTGAGATGGCGCCACAACAGGAAGAGGTGGCTTTGTGTTACAGCTACTTTAAACACCCTTCAAAATAATAATTTATTTTCAGATTTTACACCATGTCGTATTATCTTTGTGTAGGCCTATTAAAATGACTCTGACAATAAAACACTCAAAACACGCTGTGTGCAGGAGTGAAATAAATATTTCATCGGAAGTATAGACCAGAATTATAGTGCACGTACCCTGCGCATGCGCAATAGACATTCGCAGTATTTAGTGTGCTGCAGTGTTCATATTCCATTGTGCTCCCTTTGCACATCATGTTACACCTTTTCCACCATAACTGCTCCAAAACGTTAAATCACTGCATCCAAAAATATGATAAATAATTGGCCAACATAAACAACAGACATATATTTGAGTCAGAATTCTGAGCCTCATAAATGGTTATGTTGCACTTCGTGCATTACGACAACGATACAAGGTAATGGGCCACTCACAGACCACTTAGATGCCACTCACAGACCACTTAGATGCCACTCACAGACCACTCACACACCACTCACAGACAACTCACACACCACTCAGAGGTCACTCACAAACAACTCACACACCACTCAGAAACGACTCACAAACCACTCAGAGGCCACTCACAGACAACTCACACACCACTCAAAAGCGACTCACAGACCACTTAGAGGCCACTCACAGACAACTCATACACCACTCAGAGGCCACTCACAGAAAACTCACACACACTCAATCACTCACACACCACTCAGAGGTCACTCACATACAATTCACACACCACTCAGAGGCCATCACAGAAACTCACAACACCACTAAATCCACTCACAGAAACAACACACCACTAGATGCCACTCCAGAGATCAGAGGCCACTCCAGACAACTCATACACCACTCAGAGGCCACTCACAACAACTCACATCCAAAAGGCCACTCACAGAAAACACACACACTTAGATCCACTAACGAATCAGAGGCCACTCACAGACAACTCATGCACCACTCAAGCCACTCACAGACAACTCAGCACCACTCAGAGGCCACTCACAGACAACTACACACACCACTCAGAGGCCACTCACAGACAACTCACACACCACTCAGAGGCCACTCACAGACAACTCACACACCACTCAGAGGCCACTCACAGACAACTCACACACCACTCAGAGGCCACTCACAGACAACTCACACACCACTCAGAGCCACTCAACAACCACACACCACACAGAGATCTATTAAATGACAATCAATATGGCTTTACCCCACAGAGAAGCACAGTGGATGCTTCAATGGTGGTCAAGAAATTTGTAGAGAAAAGTCTACAAAATGGACAGAATGTGGTGTTAGTGAGCCTCGATGTACAAGGAGCCTTTGGTGTGGCTTGGTGGCCCAGCATCTTAAATGCATTGCGAGAATCTAATTGTCCAAAAAACCTATACAATCTAGCAAAAAGCTACTTTAGTGAGAGAGTAGCATTTTTATCCACCAGTAACATTAAAATAGAGAGGCAAGTAACCAAAGGATGCCCACAGGAGTCATGCTGCGGGCCTGGTTTTTGGAACATTCAATATAACACATTACTCAACTTAGACTACACAAGACACACAAACGATTGGTTTGCAGATGACTTAATTGTATTGACGAAGGGGAAAAGTGCCGTTGAAGCAAAAATTTTTCCAATGTGGAAATGAGAAAAAATTGGAATATGGGCAAAAAACTATAAAATCAGATTTAATGAACAAAAGTCGAAAGTCCTGCTAATATCAAGAAAGAAACGAAAGACAAATAAAAAAAATAGGCATCTTCCTTAACAATAAAGAACTGCAGCAAGTTGATCGAGTAAAACACCTAGGAGTCATTATTGACAGCAAATTCAAGTTCATGAGCACATTCAGTACACGACAGACAGGTGCACAAAACTAATCAATGCCTATCAAAATCAGCCAGACTCAATTGGGGACTTGGCCCCGAGGCACTAAGAATAATATACAAAGTAGCAATATTACCTTTATTGTCACATGCGTCTCCAGTATGGATAGAAGCACTAAAAAGGCAAAACAACTGCAGGAAATACAAAAAAGTGCAACACTTATTAACATAAAAATTGCTAAGGCTTACAGAACTACGTCCAGTGAAGCTCTGTGTGCTGTAACAGGTCTAACACCTATAATTATTAAGATAAATGAAATAGCAACAAGATACAAAACCATAAAAGCTGAAGATGCCAAAAAGACAGTGGACATTGCTCTAAATTACAAGAATTGGTCCCATCCAGCAGATTTGTAATGCCAAGAGAAAGCAACAAAGCAAGGAATACAAGTAGAAGTGTTTACTGACGGGAGCAAATCTGATGAAGGTGTAGGATCAGGTATAGTAATGTTCATTAACAATATACCTGTATACCAAATGCAATACAAGCTAGGAAATGGATGTTCTAACAATTAAGTGGAGCAGCACGCCATTATGAAGGCGCTTGAGAAAATGGAAGAATTACAAGATATACAAAGAACAACAGTAATACATCACTGACAGCAGGATTACGCTGGATTCCCTAAAGAATTCAAAGAACCACAACTATCTAATTGAAGGAATAAGTCAGAAAATCAGATTATTACAAACCAGAAATTGGTCTATAGACTTTGGATGGGTGAAAGCTCATGCAGGAATACATGGTAATGAATTTGCTGATCGCCTTGCCAAACAGGCAGCTCGAATTCAGAAAGCAGTAAGCTATAGCAAGGTTCCTAAACTATGATAAAGCATAAGTTAAGAAAAGAAAGCATAAAAAAATGGGAAAGTGAATGGCAACAAACTACAAAAGGAATAAACACAAGACATACTTTCCAAATGTTAGCCAAAGGCTAGCAATAAAATTACCTATATCACCAAATTTCACAGCAATGTTAACAGGACATGGAAACTTTAAGGCCTACTGCCACCGATTCAAAATAACAGAGGATGCAGCGTGTACTTGTAACGGAGGAGATCAAACGATAGATCATCTGTTATTGGAGTGTAAGAACTTGGAGAAAGAGAGGAACAAATTAAGGACAAGGATAATTGAAAAAGGAGGAAGATGGCCATTAAATAAATCAGACTTGGCTCAAAAATTCACAAAAGACTTCTACAATTTCTGTAATGCAATAGATTTTCAGAAGGTATAAAATAAATTTTTGAATTCCACTCAAGAAAATGCTAAAAAAGTAAATAATGTAAATTATTATATAACTATACCAAAAAAGTAAATAATGTAAATATTGTATATAGTTTATTATAAACAATACTTATAATATAGCATAATAGAATCTGGGATATATTAAATTGTATAACGATAAATAAGAACAGCTAAACATGTGGTGTTACTCTTTGTAATGGAGCATGTTGATTAAAAAAAACACTCAGAGGCCACTCACAGAAAACTCACACAACACTCAGAGGCCACTCACAGAAAACTAACACACCACTCAGAGGCCACTCACAGAAAACTCACAAACCACTCAGAGGCCACTGACAGAAAACTCACACACCACTCAAAAGTGACTCACAGACCACTTAGAGGCACTCACAAAAACTCACACACCACTCAGAGGCCACTCACAGAAAACTCACACACCACTCAGAAACGACTCACAGACCACTTATAGGCCACTCACAGACAACTCACACACCACTCAGAGGCCACTCACAGAAAACTCACACACCACTCAGAAGCGACTCACAGACCACTTAGAGGCCACTGACAGAAAACTGACACACCACTCAAAGCGACTCACAGACACTTAGAGGCCACTCACAACAACTCACACACCACTCACAGAAAACTCACACACCACTCAGAAACGACTCACAGACCACTTATAGGCCACTCACAGACAACTCACACACCACTCAGAGGCCACTCACAGAAAACTCACACACCACTCAGAAGCGACTCACAGACCACTTAGAGGCCACTGACAGAAAACTGACACACCACTCAAAAGCGACTCACAGACCACTTAGAGGCCACTCACAAACAACTCACACACCACTCACAGAAAACTCACACACCACTCAGAAACGACTCACAGACCACTTATAGCCACTCACAGACAACTCACACACCACTCAGAGGCCACTCACAGAAAACTCACACGCCACTCAGAAACGACTCACAGACCACTTATAGCCACTCACAACAACTCACACACCACTCAGAGGCCACTCACAGAAAACTCACACAACACTCAGAGGCCACTCACAGACAACTCACACACCACTCAGAGGCCACTCACAGAAAACTCACACACCACTCAGAAGCGACTCACAGACCACTTAGAGGCCACTCACAGAAAACTCACATGCCACTCAGAAGCGACTCACAGACCACTTAGAGGCCACTCACAGAAAACTCACACACCACTCAGAGGCCACTCACAGAAAACTCACACACCACTCAGAAGCGACTCACACACCACTTAGAGGCCACTCACAGAAAACTCACACGCCACTCAGAAGCGACTCACAGACCACTTATAGCCAATCACAGACAACTCACACACCACTCAGAGGCCACTCACAGAAAACTCACACACCACTCAGAAGCGACTCACAGACCACTTAGAGGCCACTGACAGAAAACTCACACACCACTCAAAAGCGACTCACAACCACTTAGAGGCCACTCACAAACAACTCACACACCACTCAGAGGCCACTCACAGAAAACTCACACACCACTCAGAAACGACTCACAGACCTTATAGGCCACTCACAGACAACTCACACACCACTCAGAGGCCACTCACAGAAAACTCACACGCCACTCAGAAACGACTCACAGACCACTTATAGGCCACTCACAGACAACTCACACACCACTCAGAGGCCATCACAGAAAACTCACACACCACTCAGAAGCGACTCACAGACCACTTAGAGGCCACTCACAGAAAACTCACACACCACTCAGAGGCCACTCACAGAAAACTCACACGCCACCAGAAGCGACTCACAGACCACTTAGAGGCCAATCACAGAAAACTCACACACCACTCAGAGGCCACTCACAGAAAACTCACACGCCACTCAGAAGCGACTCACAGACCACTTAGAGGCCAATCACAGAAAACTCACACACCACTCAGAGGCCACTCACAGAAAACTCACACACCACTCAGAAGCGACTCACAGACCACTTAGAGGCCACTCACAGAAAACTCACACGCCACTCAGAAACGACTCACAAACCACACAGAGGCCACTCACAGACAACTCACACACCACTCAGAGTCCACTCACAGACCAAGTATTTCAAATTCAGTGACAGTTGCACCACCACGCTTATTATTGTGTTGTTTTGGGGGGAAATTTGAACATAAGAGGAAGGAAGTAAGAGGAGGCTGCAGAAAACTGCATTATGAGCGTCCTCACCAAATATCATTTGACTGATCAAATAAAGCAGAACGAGTGAGCGGGGCATGTGGCAATTACAGAGGAGAGAACGAATGCATACAAGGTTTGGGGGGGGGGGGGGTGGCCTGGAGGAAACAGACCACTTGGAAGACCTTGGCGCAGATAGGAGAAAAACATTACAATTGATCCTAAAAAAATAGAATGGGAAGCATTGACTGGATTAAACTGGCTCAGAATAGGGACAAGTGGCGGGCGCTTGTGAATGCAGTGATCAACAATCGAGTTCCGTAAACTTCGGGGAATTTCTTGACTAGCTGAGGAACTGTTAGCTTCTCAAGAAGGACTATGTTGCATAGAGTTAGTTCCGTCAGTCTCTCACATTACAGGTCAGTGGAGTGAGCCAGGCGGTCTGTGTCCATTCGCACACAGCAGTCGGTCTACAGTTCGTGTCATTTCCAAACTCCAAGTCGTGAGGACATCAGTTGGAAGTCGACAGCTTGCACCGTGTCAGACACGTCTCCTGCTGTCATTTAATTGCTAGGTCCGTTTTCTCAGTTTTTTCGTGGTCTTCCTCAGACCACTCAGGCGAAAGCCAAAATAGCAATGCAGGGTGACAACAAATATATTCCTCATCCTAAGCCTGTCTTTGCCTATTTTTATAATTCATTCACGTCCGTGTACAAATGTGACGATGACATTACGTATTAACTAAAAGCGACATTCCCGGACTCTGTCACGCAGCAATTAACCCGCGGAATTTAACGACATGACGCAAACATCACAAGTATCGTGTTTTGTTTCAGATATTTCTCCACAACGTAATCTTTCAAAACGCATGGGAAAGGAAGATATTAAGATGCGTCCATGGACCGATGGTGGAGAATGAATACTGGAGAATTAGAACCACTCACGAACTGCAAGTACTATATAAAGATCCAGCCATAATAGCGGACATTAGAAGGAGAAGGTTACAGTGGTTACGACATATGATAAGAATGGACGACAGCAGATTAATAAAGAGAGTGTTAGATGGCAAACCAGGAGGAAGGAGAACGATTGGAAGACCAAGATTGAGATGGTTGGAGGACGTTGAGAAGGATTTGAAACAGTTGAAAGTGAGGGGATGGCGAAGGAAAGCAGTGGATAGACAGGAATGGGCAAATATCTTGAAGGAGGCGAAGGCTCTCAGAGGGCCGTAGAGCCAAGGATTATTAGAGTAGTAATCTTTCAAATCTTTGGTTCTGAGTAATGAAACTTAAACTACTCCAGAGTTGGATCTTGCTTTTATTTCCATTAAGGTATGTCGGAATATTTGTAACTTGATGAAGCGCAGAATAATATTCATAAAATTATGCAATTTTTCCTACACTAACTCTCCCTTTACGACGCTTACAACAGTCGAGATATCGGCAGGGTTTGTCACACGTGTTGTATCATCACGTCAGCCCAGTCTACAGCATCAGGTGGGAAAGTCAAATATAAATATAGTAATAACACAGGTTACACTTTTCACGAGTTTACCACACGTATCAATATTTAACTGCTGCTTCTAGTAAGATAAACGGTACAACATCATTTTATTGCAATTTTCCTGTGTACCAACAGATCAATGGGAGGGATGGGGTTCAAAGCACTCCCGTACACTTACATATACACTTAGCTCAGAGACGCTGCCACTTACGATAACTTTTACGAAACTCCTCTTGCCAAACAGCATTCAACCGCCACCGCCGCGTGTCCTGAAAGCTTTCGATGTCCTGAAGTTTTCGTCCATCCGAGGCGGGCTCTGATTTTAGTAAGAGCAAAACTGACTGGGAGCTTATCGTGGTAAATACGGGGATGTTTCAGTCCAGCAACAGATTGTCTTAGCCACACACCTTGCGGCAGAAGCGCTCTGTGCATTGTCAAAATGGAAGAACCAATTGCTGGGCCAAAGTTCAGGTCTTTTTTTTAAGTACAGCTTAACCTAACCTCGTCAATACTGCTGCTACATATGCCAACTTACAGTCCATCATCGAGATATTGTAACTGAAGACATTTACAGTCAGTATTTCTTCAAGGCTTTAAATCAAGCCCCGCTCGATACTCAGCTGACATTAGAGTCCCAGCTTGTACCTCACAAAGAACACAGTCTGTCTCAATTATAAACAAGTCATGGTGAGAGATCATAAACCTAAGTACGACTTCATGTAAGGTGTTACTTTTGTCCTTTTAAAACGAAATGGGAATGTGTAGACAGTGGAATAGCTAGGTTTTTTCTTGGGCCCGGGGCAAATCATCACAATGGTTATCTCTAACAGAAATTAAGTATTTTAAAAACATCATAATTATGTTTTGATCTTGCTTTTATTTGGTTCAGTAATTTAAAATTTGTTCAGTCCAGATAATACAATTTTTTCATTTAAAATACTTATTTTGCCGCGCTTTGGACTCTGCTGCCCGGACTGAACCACCCCCCCCCCCCCCAAGCTATGCACATGTGTGTGGAAACCCCCAAGTAAAGAATTTAACGATAACCTGCCATTTGGGAGTCCCTCTGACACGTGCAGATGGACAGACACAACGATACTTTTCACAGTTGCTTTGCTAATAAGCCTAACAGAAACTATCCTCACGAAGCGGAAACAAGGATATGGAGCAGACCTCAAAGCTTTCATTGCAACTGCATATCTATTAATACTATTATTGCTCTATTTTACTTCAGTGAAGAAACGTCTGTTCTTGTATACGACAATTTTTAATGCTTGTTTATCTGTTATCTTCCTCTGACATATCCTGGCCTCAGGTACTCACATATCTGTGGTATAACCAGCTTAGGTTGTCCAGTGATTGAGGTTAGCTCGGTCTAAGGGACCCAACTGAGCAGGTGTCTCCCTTCCCTGCCCCTGAGGACGGAAGCAGATCCAGCTTCCGAAACGTCGTGATTTTAGATTTCCGGACAATGGACAAAGTCCAGAAACCAGTTAGTTCTCAATGAAATGCTTTGGATCGGATTTTTTAGGAAAGGACACAAATTAAATTTAGTTAGTTCAGACAGTAATACATTTTAATACCTCTTAGGATTCTAATGACAGGTCTTAATTTTAGACATAAGTAATGAACACTCTGTAGCAGTATTTTCTTTAGTGTCAAAGTTTACGTTATCCCAGAACGCTGGCAGGACTTTTTTCAAGGTGGCGCACATTTCCTATATATACAGTGACCAGATCTTGTAATGATCAATGCTGGACAACACAGTAACACAGTTGTCATTTTATCAAAATACCTAATTAATCCTTAAACTAAAACTGTATGAAATTAAGTTTTATTTTTGTATATTTTTTATTGTTTGATTTAATAAATCCTTAAATGTCAAAATCCTAAGGTGATGCAGCATTTCCTATTATCATTTATGCTGAACACTGTGTAAATTCTGCGATAAGATACTGCATGATAAACTTATCACTTGATTATGTGTAAACACTACATAATATTTTCATTGATATCTGTTGTGTAATGACAGTATATCTGAGAGTATAATTTGGAATTAAGAACTAAACACTTTGTCTGCATTGTTTGTCTTTACTGATTACTTTGTATCAGGTTTCGTAAGTAGTATAGGTGTTAAAATTATTCATTCCGTACATTTTCTTTTCTATGTTTATTGTCCGACAATGCACACTTTCACAAATTACATTTGTCGGACAATAACATAGTACAGGTGTGTGCCAATCCATGATGCAGAATGCAATGTCATTTTAAGACCAAACGTGATACACAGAAACTGCTTACTATTTTTAATATATTAATGTATGTGAAAGTAAGGTTATCCCTGCACACACCGTGAAGAATAGGGGGAAGGGAAGATACAGCCCACTTATTCTTCATCTTGGCACTAGATGGAGGTGGGTGTTCAGCTTTAAACCCCAGGAACTTTACTGCCAGCACCCATTAAATAGGAGGTTGTGTGGGTTCCAGATCTGATTTGGACAATTTGGAGAAGCAAAAAGCCTCTTGCCCCTGCTTGGATTTCAACTATGTCTCCTTGGTTGACCAGTCTGCAGACTGGTCAGTATACTGACTATGACATTCCAGCTCCCACTAATCACTGAAAAGAGTTTCAGGATGCTTGGAACTTTTCCCTTGGACATAGAAAGTCTGTGTTGTGTTCCTAATCATGGATTTATCAAAATCATCTGCATCCAAATACATTGTAGGTGATTATTTTTTCTTTTCTGTAGTTGCCAGGTGGATATCTGGAAGTTTTTCCTTATCCTCTTTTTATTGTACAGCACTATGTTCCATCATAAGAAGCTGCTTGGGTTTTTAGGTACATTCACAAAATTGCAAAAAGCAACTGTAAGCTTCGTCATGTCTGTCTGTCTGTCCGTCCATCTGTCCACATGGAACAACTCGGCTCCACCGGACAGACTTTCATGAAATTGTTTGAGTATTTTTCAAAAATTCTGTCGAGAAAATTTAAGTTTCATTAATATCTGACAAGAATAACAGGTACTTTACATGAAGACCTATGCAAATTTACAATCTCACACTGTTCTTCTTAGAATGAGAAATGTTTCAGACAAAATTTGTAGACAAAATCAAAACACACATTTTATGTTCAGTGATTTTTCTCCAAAAATCGTGCCATTTATGACATAATGTGGAATAATATGGTACAACCAGACAGCCACAGATGACAATATAATACAGCGCATGCGCATTTGCATGCTGGATAACTAAGGCTACAGACACACACTCACAATATGTAACAGTTACTACTTTTTCACAGCAACAACGGTTACGACAGCACGCCTCAATTGGACGTTATAAATACATTGCCTGTCTTGTTACTTTTTGTAATAACAGCTTATTGTGTTATTCAGTGTTATATTTCACTATAACATTTAATAGTCGTGCTTGACTTTCAGATTGCGTAACATACTAAACATACTTCACGATTCTACCTGTGGTAATTCTGCATGGCACATATGCACCATACAGCATGTTGCAGAATGAGTGAATGATGTGTGTGTGTATATATATATATGTATGTATGAATTGTGTCCTAACAGGACACAGGACACACAACTGACACTGTCTGTATGGTACATGGACTGAGACAACATTACACAGTACAGACAGCATACCTTCCCTGTCTACTTCTAGTAAGAAACAGCTCTTTCGCCTGTGCCTTTCAATTACAGCCAAATTTATCAGTCAGTTACAATAGCGGATATTGACTAGTACAAATGTATCGCAAAACTTTGTGCCAAAATGTCTTGGATAGCCAGTTGGTTAGAGCTTTGAGAAGATAATGGAACGAGAAAAAGAAGGGCAATAGGTTACTTCACAAGTAGGAAAATGATATCAAACTGGAACTTTAAAAAATGAGATTATGGATTGGATTCATTTGGCACAGGATATGGTCCAGTGATAGATAATAAACTGTTGGGTTCTATGTAAGGCTGGGAGTTTCATGCTTGAGCAGCTATTAGCCTCTCAAGGGCTGTTCTTTGTGGAGGTAGATAGATGCATGCATTGTCTGAGGTATTCTGCTCTGGATTTTGTCTTAATTATCTTCTGATGTACCTAAGTACTTGCAGTTGTCAAGTTTCATACAATATGGAAAAAAAAAAAAAATTATAAAGAACAAGAGGGATGATATTTTAAGAATCTGGCTATAAGAGTGAAATCATCAAAAACTGATTAACATTTTTCAGGAGATGCGTTCATATCAATTCTCTTCTGATTGATGAGGCTGGTCACTGCAGAAGATTTGATATTGATAGCATATATCTCTGTGAATTTTAGGTAAATGTGAGATGTGCAGTAAAGTCTTTGTTCTTTGCCGAACAGTATGGTCAGCAGCCAGATGCTGCATTGAATCACAAAAGAGGAATATTGTCCTTCTTTCCCTCCTATGCATTTAAGCCAAAATTCCTTGAATCTGACGTCCAATACTCTGGAAATCCTAATAATACGGCACTTGAGGAGAGTTGTCAAAAAAGCTTTATCAATGAAATAGGTACATCTCAGAGACATGTTCAAAAAGGCCTCCAAGAGTGTGGTGCCTCCTGACCTCTTGTCTCCTACTCCATCAACTTCTTCAGCTATGAGGGCTTCCAAAATCACAGAAGAGGACCCTGATGACCCTGAACCAGCAGATGAAGAAGATATCGAAATACAATACTCCACTGATTAGTTGCTCAGTCCAACTATAGGAGCAATAACAAGTAATTATCTGCAATTGCTTAGGCTAGTATATATACCATCTGATAATCTAAAATATTCGATAATTTGGCCCCTGTCTGGTCCCGTGCAAGTCAAATTAACGAAATTTTCCTGTATTTCTTTGGTCCTTTAGGTCCTTGTGTCCATTCTGGAATATCAGATGATTAATACAGTCTCATTTTATGCATAAAATTTGAAATAATGTGAATGTAGAATGTTAAAAAGCAATTTAAGTGGTGAGACAACACAACCTACATAGATGCCCGTTGCATCTTCTGTTCCTTTAGTATCATGAGCATACTATGATTTTTCCAATTTCTTTTTTTTATACAGTGTACTACATTCATTAGTGAAATTGTCATCAAATTCACTTCGAATGTTTACTTTTATAAAAAGACAAATCACCACATTTGTTTTAGGCTCAACACCAGTTCTTTTTACCATGACTCTAAAATAGCTCGGCTAGCCCACTTCCAAGGCTCCACAAAAAATAATTTGTACCTGACCCAGTTATGAGCGATACTGCTATTGCTCCAGTGGGTGTAAAATGGATTGAGGTTGTGATGTCTAGTCACAACCTCTGGATAGGTAAATGAATGTGGCATACAGCTACACTCCTTGAAATCTAAATAAACATTGGCTGGTGACAGTGCTTTACATATCAGACATTCCTTGCATTCCATAGTTGCCATTACAAAGCAACTAAATCACAATAAAACACAATATAAAGTACAGCCTGATTCAGGGGTCAAGCCTCAAGTTATATGAATATTTTTTTAAGTCAGTCATCCCACTGTGTGATTTATAAGATAAACGAGTAAAATACCATCAACACAACTAAAATAGGAACATCTTTTCCTCACTTACCCTGAATGTTTACAGCTGCTGCTATACTGCTGCTCATAACTTGATGCACAGAAATATGGAACTGCTGCTGTGAAATCAGTCACCGAAAAATGCTGGCTGCATACATACTTCTTCTGCAGTGTTCCTGTATTCTGCACACTGCAGGCCATCACCACTCCATCTGCACACAGCCAAGCCAGATGTAAAAACAAACTTGAGAATATAAAAATGTAACTGTAGTTCATACGGTAACTGTCTTATCATACATTTTCCATGCAGGGTGAGCCCTAAATGTGATAGAAATTATCAATACTGTGCAGTGCTCATTGTAACATATATTGTCAGCTATTAATAACATCTTCCAAATTTAACAAGAAAGTTGACTACACACTGGAGATTAATGAATTAGAAAGTATGCACACAATTTAAAAATACTGTACATTATGCAAAAATTAATGATACTTCATGCACAGCATATATAATTCCTATGTTGCTAATACCTGATACATTTCTTTACTTCACAAGAGAATATGTCATGAAAAATGAGATATTATCCTGTCACAGCATGAATTTCATTGACCTCTAAGACATACTTACCGTACTGGATTACGAAGAAAGCTGATGGATGTCAATTTATCATTCCTGATACATCGTAAACATCCTCGGTCATAGAACATCTTCCTTCTCACATCCACCTTAACAAACATGAAACATTAATCCTGGTCAACAAAGTTCTCTTTATTCAGCGAGAACATTGAATATTATCTTCATATGCCTGGTGTTATGACTATGTAACATACTTCACATAATCATCATACAGCACACTTCATTATTAATGTATAATAATCACTGAATGTAATCTCTATACATTTGCCATAAGGACACACTCTTACCTTGAGTCTACAAAGATTGAAATTGCCTTACAAAACACACGAATTCTTTCAGCTAATGGTCAGTTGTTATTCCTGACAAATGGAATGAAAAATATACTAATAGGACTTCTTCACTTGAAACACAACATTCCTTGCACAGATCTTCAGTTATTACAAACGGAATGCAAATGTACTGAAACACACACATTCCTCGAACGAATGTCGTTATCGGCTATTACTAATTCATTACCACAATCTGAAAACTGCGTGGAAATGTCAAACTAGACCGCCAAATGCGGCGCCTTCGTTTGTTGTTGTAGCCGGCATGGCTCATTGCCTGTGGGTAAAGCATTCTCCTGATGGTAACTTATGGAACTATGTAGCTTACGTCGGCAAAGTAGCCTCCTGCTTTGCCATACTCTCTCCTTCACCTTCCCGCCAAGGTCAAACAACACCGCGCGTAACAACACACTTATAATCACCAGCATATACAATACCATGATTCTGTGCATCAAGTGACAACGCTGATATTTTAAATTTTGACTATAACTTATACGATAAAATTGTAAGTTACTATACAGTTTTACATATTTTACAAATTGAAATGTTTTATAACTTACTTCTGAGACAAGTGTGTTCTTCGGCACATTAAACATGCGATGTGTAGTGTAGTAGCTTGTCATCCCCCTGAATATGGTTTACGGACCGAAACACGTGTAGCGGAATACATCGATATTAATAAAAACTATAAAGTAGTTTATGTTTGTGCATTTGTTGGTTACTGAATAATCTAATGGCGATATTATGAAACAAAACAGTAATCATACATTTCAGTGAACAAAATGATCACTAGTGATCAACAATTATCGTTACATAGTTTCTGTTTCTATCTGATTAATCACACATAACAGTTCATCAATACCGAAACATGATTATTAGAACCGAAATACAACTGTCACAGTACGCACGTTGGCCACCTGTAGTCAAAAATGCAAAGTGCAATCTACGTCGCATCAAAAGATGTCGCTAAAGGACGCCAAGAATCCCCCAATTCTTGGCGTCTTTTAGCGACATCTTTTGATGCGACGTATTTTGCACTTTGCATTTTTGACTACAGGTGGACAACGTGCAGGCAACCAATCACATGGAGTACACACCGGTGCGTTTCCACGAATCAGCATTGGCTTACTTACCTTAACTATGATCCATGCTACTTACTCTCATCTCGTGCAAGGAACAAGAAATATACTCTCATTTATGGTTCACCTCTCATTTTTACACCATGCCCCCGGTAGACATCTCCTTCATGTGTTCCCACTTTCCCAGCGTAGGTGAGGAACCGTGCTTTGATGGACACAGATAACAATTGCGATAGATTATCTCTCGAGGTCACGGATTAGAGATATTCACTCTGACGAAAAATGGGTGCTCTAATCCATGGTGTCAGAAAAGAACCGACGAGTCATGTGTTATGTAGTCACGGTCGTGTGGAATATTTATTTTGTGTTACGTACGATGCTGAGACGTCTGTGAAAGTCTTATGTCGCAGAAAGAAAATACGTGAACATCATTAGAAGCGATTATAGAATATGGCGTTCCCAGTATTAAAGAATGATCGGATTTTACGAGCTGCACGAGGGGACGATGTGGACAGAGTTCCAGTTTGGATAATGCGTCAGGCAGGACGGTACCTGCCAGAATTTCGTGAACTGCGTTCGAAACATGATTTTTTTACCATATGTCAGACTCCGGATCTTGCAGCTGAGGCATCGGTACAACCAATTCGAAGATTCGACCTGGATGCTTGTATAATATTTTCAGACATTCTCGTCATTCCTCAGGCCCTTGGAATGACTGTCGAGATGCGACCAGGAGTAGGACCAGTATTGCCAGAACCATTAATTTCTCCAGAAGACATTCATAATCTTGATAGTACTGCGAACATTATACAAAAATTGTATTATGTTGGGGAAGCAATCACACTAACACGTCATAAACTTGATGGTAAAGTACCTCTTCTTGGCTTCTCAGGAGCTCCGTGGACCCTAATGGGTTATATGATTGAAGGTGGCGGTTCGAAGACTTTGTCCAAAGCCAAAGCATGGTTATATCAATTTCCAGATGCTTCTAAGCAGTTATTAAACATACTGACAAGTGCAGTTGTTGATTATTTAGTGATGCAAGCATGTGCAGGTGCTCAGATGCTGCAAGTGTTTGAATCTAGTGCAGAACATTTGGGTCCAGAGTTGTTTAAAGTTTATGCTTTGCCTTATATTCAACAAATTTCGTTGCGTGTGAAAGCTGTGATTAAAGAAAAGGGGTTAGATGACATTCCAATGACAATTTTTGCGAAAGGTGCCCATTATGCTTTACAAGACTTGGCAGAGAGTGGTTATGATGTTGTGGGGCTTGATTGGACAATTGATCCTGAAGAAGCCAGGCAGAGGGTTGGTGCCAGTGTCACTTTACAAGGAAATCTTGATCCATGTGCTTTGTATGCTCCAGAAGCAGAAATAAGGAGACACACAAAGGAAATGCTGAAGAAGTTCGGCAAAAATAGATACATTGCCAATTTAGGTCATGGAATATATCCTGATATGAAGCCAGATCATGTGGCTACCTTAATAGCAGCTGTGCATGAAGAGTGAGGTGGTGACACAAGTGTAAAGAAATGGATTGGAAGGAGTGTATGTGCACATCAGTTTAAATGAATGGTGTTTAAGAGGATATTCAAAATGTCTTGTCAAGAGAATTACCATGACAACCAGAAAAGTGAGAAGTTGATCCTAGAAAAAAAAACTGTATTTGAATTAAATTTATTTTGTAAATGTCTATGAAATATGTCAAATTCTTCTTGAACGTGATTATATTTGCATTTTCGTAATATAGGTAGTTGGGAAAACATTATTGAATAAACCAATAGAACATTTACATCAAAACAGGTGTATAAGGGTACAGTGTATTTCATATTTAAAAGACCCAAACTTGGATAAAGTTGCAAGAAATTTCTTCTCGTAGGCATGTATAAGAAGTGTGATGTTTTCAGATTTTAGGTTCTCGTAGCTGTGTTACTGAAGATTAAGGTCTCCTGGGCTGTGACACTGCAACCTTGGATGAGTAGTTGCAAATATTCTGAAGGATCACGGTGCCTCCATCTTCAGGGTCAAGCGGTGCAAGAAGAATAGCCATGTAGGAAGGAAATGGGCAGATATGTAGTGTCTCAGATGGCCAGAGAGGGTGGTAATCTAGTGTGAAATAGTGGGAGGGTCCTTAGTATACTAATGTGGGTCCTGAGTGGGGGCATTGTCCCTCAGAGGCCTAACATGAGCAATAACAGAACTCTTATCTAGCTTCTTTCGGAGCGTCTGGCAGGTATGTTCAAACCCTGTCTCAGCCTCCTTTGTCCTGTAAAGGACAAGCTGGAACCAAAGGCATTCAGTGTGTGTACAGCACCCACGTGCATATGGTCAGGTCCACAGGTTGTCAGACTGTTGAGACCAGGCTGAAAGAATAGCACAAGCACATCCAGCTTGGTCAGCCCAACAAGCTGGCAGTGGCATAGCATGGATTCAGCCGTAACCATCACATCAAACTTCATGACACCAAAATCTTCTCCAACATATCCCACTACATGGATTGGATCAGGGAAGGGACAGATTAAGCTCCAGCCCAACAACACAAAAGGGAGGATGGCCTGATCTCAAGCAGGTCATGGAAACCGTTCGTTTACTGCCTCGGAGCGTAGGAGGCCTCACTTAAATGATGAAGTAGCTCACAGTTATTGTCAGCACTGAAATCCATGTTTCTCCTACCTCAGACACCTGTTTTGCTTCTTATTCTGTCTGTATTATATTCTGAATCCCCACACTGCATTGGAGGATACATCACAATATCAAGGCCAGGGGTGCGCCCAAGGGGGGGGCTGCATCTCAGCAGCCCCCTAAAACCGTAATTTAAAAAAAACAGACTTTCTAGATATTATATGAAACTTTTATGTGATTTACCCTTCAGCCGAAATCGGCTGATGACTAGTACATTAGACTTTGAAAAGTAAATTAATAAAATTAAAAAAACAAAAGAAGATAGGACACTGATTGAGTCATGGAACATGTAGGTACAGTAAAACCCCAATTTAATGAAATCCGGAGTTGTGATGATTTTTTCATGTCCCGACAATAGCTCCATATAAACAATGTAACCTCCATTTAATGAAAACCTCAATTTAGTGAAATATATTTTAATCCCCCAGCAATTCATTAAATAGGGGTTTCACGGAATATTTGTATGTATATAAATGCAGTTGCAGATAGTGTTATGTTATACTTATGACATGATCTGTATAACATAATTTTTAAAATCGACATAAAATTTTATATAGCCTCAGGGTCAGCCCCCCTCCCTGCCAGTGAAAAATTCTGGTTGCGCACCTGGTCAACAAAGCCAAGGCCTCTCCATCTACCTCATCTCATTCACTTTGCCTGTGTCCAGTTATGACCCTTTTCTTAGCCACTCATCTCTTTGTAATCAATATTTATCTATTTTTAATTGCTTTCACACCACCACATCCCTAACTCCACCTGAACTACACATCTGACCCTCTAGCTCCTCTATTGGTTTCAACAACACCCCGTAGAACATTAAGGCTCTTACAGCTACCTGCCCGTTGGTTCACCACCCTCTTCCACCATCCGGTTCCCGCAACACTATACCTGTGTAATACCTACTTTTTTTTTGCATAGCCCTTCAACTGCTTTACCCTGAAGATGGAGGCACTAGTCCAATGTCCAACCCATAGCCTAGTCACTAGCAATTTGAAGGTGGTTATACAAGAATGAAATAAACAATGAAATTTTAAAATATTTACTGGTATTCTATTTTAGACACCATCTTATCTTTGAAACAAGGATTAAATCACCTAGTCATCTGTTTAAGGATGGAATGGTTTGTGTTTACACAGATTTAAACAATCTAGAGACAACCTTTTTGCAGGATGCAGAGTTAACTTTATTTCCAAGATCTTTACATCTTGACAGATGTAACCTTCTGGTTAATAGAACCTTTCCTCTTTTTATTAGTGCTTTTCCACTTCTTGAATTTCTTGCCTTGTTTACCAGTGTTTATCTGCTTCACATTTTTACTCTGTTTGTTTGAGTCTTTCAGCTTCCTTGAACCCTTCTTCTTTAATTTGGCTGGACTCTTCTTGGAGACTGGGGTTTCAGTTTCTTTCATTTTCCTTTCTAAGAGCTGAGTTTTAATCTCAGTTGCCTTCTCCAAGGTGTCACCAGAGAAGATTTCATCAGTAGGATTTAGATGGTAGGACTGTTGTGGTCTTGATTCTTCATAAGCCATTTTCTTCTCCAACCGATTTTCATACTTTTGAGCAGCAACTTTCCTAATCTGACGACGGTACTGCAAAGAAATCAAGTGCTGTCTTAACATTTTCACATTTCAGGAGCTTAGTGGTTTCCCATTTGCATTACTCAGAACTTTGCAGAAATACTGCAATTTGTATTCTTGAAACCAAAATAATATGCATCCTATCAGGGCAATTGTCCTTCAAAATTTTGGTATTTATCTTGTAACATGTCCAGTAGAGCTTATGAGCATATTTTGTGGTTCTTGTATAAGTAAACAAGTTAGGAAATGTACATACAGCATAACCATTATGGAACATTCACTGCTCTACAAGTCTGGTGGTCTAGAAGTTTGAGGTTCCCGATTTCCTAGCAGTAGTGTTACAGTTAATATGCAGTTCCTTTCATCTATCCTAGCACCACTGCTAGGACAGTAAAATAAATATCTTGAGCAGCAGAATTCCATTTCTGGCACGAGTTGGAATATATCTACTGTTGCCTGTTTTTCTCATTGCCAGCTCTATGTTGCATTTTCCCAAGCCTCTTCATTTGACAGTGTTACTGTTGCAATTACTGAAGGGCATCAACAAAATATAGAAAATGGCAGATCGATAACTTCAAACATTGGATATCGAGAAGTGCTTTAAAGTTCCAAAAATTTAAATAAATGTTTTGATTAAATATTTTACTCTTCCTATTTGCAAATTATTCACACTGGTACAACTAATTCCCCTGACGTGAATATAGACCTGAAGCGGGACACAAACTGCTTATGCACACCTGTAAATATTGGGGTTCAAATTTTAGGACAAAAGCTGTTTGTGCGATGATCTAATGGTGCTAGTACTTGACCACTGGCCTCCTACATCAAACTTTTTGGCGAGTGAACATTGTAAACAAACTTCTATGCATATCAAATAACAGGGTGTACATCTTACCAGTGCTGGTGACACATATCTTGGATTCTCCCATATGGTCTGCCCTTGGAAACTTCCATCAAAGATCTTGATTGGATTCAGTACAAATCGTGGGCCAATCTCTGCTAAAGCTCCATCATCAGACAGGATTTGAAAGTTCCGAAACCAAATACGATTGTCTACTACTGAGAATGTTATCACATGATCTATGAATGGCTGACCCTTTGGATGATGGTACGGTGTACCAAATATCTGTAATGAAATACAAACTGCACCTGCTGTAGACTTCTTTTAAACTACAAGATTTCAAGTTCTCACAGCAATTTTGTGTAGAACGCAACAGTTCTGGGATGTCACGATGAGTTGACTGGTAAGCAGATACAAACTTTTAGAGGAGAAATGTGCCCTTATCTTTAGGACTGCTTGACCCTGAGGATACAGGCTCTATGCTCTTACAAACCATTATTTATTTACCACTCAAAATGGTGTGACATCCCAGAAGACTTCAATGTTGTAATAAACTGTATAATTCATAGCACTCATATCAATATAGCAGACATAATAAATTAGTGACAGACCACCTACAAACAGACACACAAATTATAAGAATTGAAGCTGAAGGCATAATTCCAGACCTACTTAAAAATGCACAAGATGTGTATAATTTCCAAGTGTCTTTATCAGCTACAATTGTTGTGCATGTTTATTGAAGCAAGATGGTGCAGGACGATTCTAATCTGCTTATACTATTATGGTAAGCAATCAAAGATTAAGAAATAGTTATATTTCATACCTGTACAAAGATTTCTTTGAGAAGAATGTAATGAGGATTAGTGGTGAAATTCTTGTCAATGAAAGCAAGGTCTTGAGCCTTTCAGGCAGTTCCCAGTAAACTTGAGTTCAGCCATTGTATAAACTGAAATGATAAGAATATTCATTACACAATATTTCTCACTGTTGAGGGTACCTGCTCACTACCTTGGAAATACTTCAGTCGACATTTCTCTTCGCCTGATTAAAACACTAAACCATTTCTATTTTGAAATTCTGGTTGGTTAGGGTTGTACGGTCCACCAAATGTTTCTTATTACAACTGATGTAATGTAAGGCATTTTACATTAGAACACAAATCGAATTTCAATCAGATTGATATACCTATATTCTCGAATCTAAACCGCACCGAATCTAATCCGCACCCAGTTTTTTGGCGACTTCTTAAACGAAAAAAGTTAGTTCGCGATTCTAATCCGCACCTTTCCTTCAACCACCCCTTGCCCACGGGCGACTGATTGAATAATATTGGATGTTACCATGCGTTAAAATCCGACGCTACGCCTGTGGCCGATGAGTCATACCGATAGAGGCGGCCTTTCTCAACAGACGTGCGCATCTCGTCTGAAGCCAGCTGATCTTTAGTTGTTGAACGTGGAGGTGCTTGTTCCAATTTGTCGTGTACCGTAGTTATGGAAGAGGACACCTGAAATCTAAACGACTCTCATATACGGCAAAGTTCAAACGGTGAAGTTATTCGGTGCGCAGAGGAGAATGGAAACCGCAAGAGCCGCTGCAATTTTTGGAGTTGATGAAAGCAACGTTCGACTATGGCGGAAACCACAAGGCAGCGATCAGCGGTGTAGGCGTCACGAAGGAAATTCACTGACCAAGAAAGGACATTTCCTGAAATTGATGATGCAGTCTTCACGCTTTTTCAAGAAGACGCAAGACTGGTCTGTTTGTGATTATGATCTACTCGCGAGGGCATAAAGAAGCAGATCTTTGACATTCCCGAATTATGAGTGATGACGGCGAGTCTGATGAATAATAAATTATAATAATAAATAATAAAATAATAGATTATTGTATTGTATTGTTCTTACGTTGTTTATTAATTACGTTAATTACGTTATTGTTATATTGTACAGCAGCTCAATCATTTTTCCAAAATCCAGCTCTAGACCGCGAATCTAATCCGCATCTGATTTTTTAGCCCTCTAAAACTGTAAAAAAAGTGCGGATTAGATTCGAGAATATACGGTATTTGTTTTTACACAAATTTTGGTAAACTGATGTGCCTTTACCTACTTAACAAATAATTATTACCATTTTCGACTAGAAATTTAGCTGATGGTCCATTGGGAATGTTTGCCATCCACATGTATAAGTCACGCTTCATCCGCCCTTCAAACAAGATGCATTTATTGCAGTTTTTTATCTCACATATCTGAAACATAAGAGCACATTACATATTTCTATAACACATTGTTACTGACAAAACATACTTCATGCACCACTGAGTAACAGAATTTGGAGAGGATAACTTGGCACAAGCACTGGTTTTCACATACTTCTATACTACTTACTAGTATTTTAAATAGGCATACATGCAGACATTACATGAAACACTCATGACATATCAGTTTAATCAACCCACACTTACTATAATATATTCACAAGTTTTAAACTTACTTCATTGACTACAAACAGATCATCTTTACGTTCCATTTTGCTCTCTGGCTTTGAATGTGGCATTAAAGTCTTCAAATCTTGCATTAAATGACGGTACCTGTGAGAAATTCCTCTTGATGCAAATATGAGAACTCTCTGTTTGTTGATCCATTTTGCCTAAAATTTAACAATTCACACAGTTTTATGAACCTGTAGAACAATGAGTATGGTTCTGTACAAGCAATGTACAGTATGACATTTATCTAGGCTATGAGAATTTGAGTCTATACAGTCATAGTTCACAACGTTTCAAGTTTCATATCTCAAACTGTAAATGGTTTAAATGTGAAATAATGAGATTTCTGAGAGCCACTAACTGTATTTAGTCTGTTACAGTAAATTAATCATGCTAATATTTCTGGCACTTCCTAATACAAATGCATAATTCAACAATTACAGTGGTAACGACGTGAGAAATCTAAGAGATCAATAATCCTCACAATTGGGTCCACATCATTTAAAACCTGTTCACAGGTTTTGTAAATTGTAACACAATTATGGTTGCTTTGTTGGATTCTTAATTTTGTACAGCGTAATGATGGGTAATTTTTAAATTGGCTGAAGACTTTAGCCAGGAGGGTCCAAACGGCTGTTCGGCCTACATGACGCAAACTAAACCAGATTTACTGGAAGTTAAGGATATTCATTGGTTAGGATTCCAAATTTCTTCCTGTTATAAACCGTTTTTCAGGTTTGTTAATAATTACTCGAACTTTGAAGTCTCCTCAGGCTACGCCTGTTCCGTACCCATACATTATCCCACTCCACATAAACTGAGGGACAACCAAATACCCTCAACACCCTCTTCTTTCAGTACAGGTTCAGTTGGTTTACCTTTTTCAGAATGGTTCATCAGACGAACGTACTTTTGATGGTACTTCATTATCTGAAAATTCTTCTTCTGCCTCCGTTACATCCTTAAACTTACGTTTTACACCTTTCATCTTCCCCATTTTGATTCGCCTACTCACTCAATTGACCCAAATTAAACCCAACGTGTCTCCCTACCACGGATAAGGAATAGATATTCACCATCCACGTTCACCATCACAGGTTTCGCCACTGCGATCTGCGGCTCGACATTCTGACCACAGATTAATGCCATAGATTACTATATAACTGTGATTGTGAAAATTATCTGATTCTGACCTTATTACGAGAGTAGAGGATTTGCGGTGAATGTTGAGGAGCTGTGTTTTGAACGGAGAGGTAATCATTTAATGTTAAAGCATAGCGTAAGCACACCGATGCAGCTTCATTGGAAACAACGGCTTGTGGCGCCTCAAGCACTGGGGACGTGTGTTACTGTAGCCGGCGCTCAGTGGCTGTCGTTAGTGTTGTATAGATGGCAGAGAAAGGCACTATTATGAACAAAGTTGAGTCAAGATTTTGAAATAAGAATTATAAATGCTAACAAGACGTAACTATTGCAGACATGGTATTAACTGGATGTTCGTGCTCATCCATCTTGCTACAGATTGCAGAACATGAGTAAGTGAGTAAATAAATAAATAAGTAAATAAATAAACGAATGATTGGATAGATAACCTATCGGAACCTGAGCTAACCCAACCCAACCTAAACCTAAACACCACAATTACCGCGATTACCAAAATTACAAATGACCAAAATGAGCAAAGTGATCAAAACGACGAAATCGACTAAAAGTACCAGGTAATAAAAAGATTGAAAACAAGTGTTCTAGTGAGTGTCTTCTGTACTTTGTGTCTGACAAGCATGACTGTATTCTAGACTTACCACAGAATTTTTTGTGTATCTTTTTAAGTATGGTATATTCTATTTTGCTCTGTATTATATTTTTCTTTAGGAAAATTCGCCAGAGGAGAAGGATAGAACACTGGCATTAACAAGGATGATTAACTCTTTGCTCTCATGGTGAAACTTTTCGCACAGGTACTAAGGGATACTAACTTCAGCACTCTCTTGGAATAAATTAGTGTGCAAGTATAATTTTTATAATTTAAAATAATAGACAATTGTGTGAAGTATGTGCTTGTGTTTTTGTGGTTGATAATGCCCCACAGTGCATAACAAAATGTAGTGTTCACTAAATAGTGTCAAGGTTACAAAATTAAGATTGAAGGGACTGGCAGGGCATGTAGCATGTGTAAGAGGTTACAGAAATTATATGCTTTGTCAGAGAGACTGAATGGAACAGAAAGTAGTTCATTGACCCTTGTGTACAACTCAATGGAAGAGGTTAGTTGAGGGGCCTAGACATAGATAGAAGATATTGACATCATTTTACATAAGGTGTGATGTTTCTGATGGGATTGTTCTGGCCCAGGGTGCTTGTAAACCCAGAATGAATGTCCATGCTGTATGTAATGTTGTAAGGGTCTGTACTTGTTGGGCAAGTGTTTGTTTTACAAGAAGGTGTGCTGTGGGCTGGATGACCAAGGTATCATCCATCAATTTCAGGCAGGGGAAAATTTTTCTCTCATCTTCGAAGCATCCAGATAACCTCTGAGGCCAGCCGATCCTCCTGTTCAGTCCGTGCTCAGGGTAAAGTGGCTGGGCCAGGAAGCAAACCACTTGTCTTTTTGTCGTGCCAGGGTTAAGAATGTGTGGAGCTGTGTGTGCTGTACCTCCACACACCTCCATACCCTCATTGTGTGGTGCTTAATGAAGCATGAAGACAATTGTACATTACATTAAGTGTTTTCATGTTAGTGAGTTTAGTTGCTCACAGCACAAACTGTTGTGTGTGAACATAGGAAGTGGATTACCATTTAAAATAATGAACTTGTTCACAGGCAACAGTGACAAAATGCTGTTCCAAGTGATGAAGAATGACCATATGGTCGTTGTCTGTGCACACTGTTGTCTGGGACCTCATTGACTTGAGCTTGAACTTGTATTTTGTATTATACTTTGTGTTGTTGTTTTCTGTTGACTGTTGTGTAACACTGGGAAATGCTGCAGCTTTAGTGTATGAGTGTTGTGTGTACTGTGAAGAAAATATCACCATCAGAAATGAAGGTTTTTATTCATGTAATCATAATTATGGCATATGTATTTAATTTATTTCATGTGGTGACAGTTATGTGTAATGGAGGCAGCTATTTTTACTTCGAGAATGTTCAACATTGTGAGTAGTTTTCTGTGTGTGATTGTCCTTGTGATATCATTTAGTAGAATATCGAAATTTGTCGTATGTGGTCCTAACCCTAACATGTGTATTTATACTGATAATGTTTGTAACCAGGAAGTGTTCCAAGATCTCGTTTTCTCAGTTTGTTCGAGAGGCAAAGTATGAGAAAAGTGTACACAGTTGGTGGAAAAAGAATGTGGTGTTAAATACTGTGTCTTTGAAAAACATACTGCATGTTCTGTAATTCAATTTTCCCAACATGACACTTCCATCCATGCTTCCCTTCTTCTTTATACTGTTTGGTACAGGATCTGAGGTGCTCACAGTGGTGAAGATTCATAATGAAGTCTGGGTTAGGACACCGTGTAGTCTGGTACATGGTTATGCATGTTTTGTAGGAGCATTCTGGATCTGTCTACACAGGCAGTCCAAAGATGGAGGCAGGATGCCCAAACCGAAATTTCGGTACCTACCAATCAGATTACATGGCCCCGTAACCCGGAAGACTATAATTTTGAATCTTAATATTCTGCATTTTCCATGCATTGTATCGCTGTTACAAATGAACTGAATACATGAATTAGGCAATAAACATAGCTTATTATTTGACATTATATTTTGATGTAAGCAGAAATATGTCGTAGAAAATATAATGTAAAATATTATTTCAAAATAAGTGTAATTAGTTGGTTTGTAATAATTTCTAAGTTCGCTATTTTTGTAGTGATGTTACTAATACCTGGTGCCAAGTGGGTGGAGGGTGAAGGAGATGGTATGGCAAAGCAGGAGGCTACTTTGCCGATATCATGCTACATAGTTCCGTTAGTTACCACCACTAGCATGCTTTATTCACAGGCAGTGAGCCGTGCCGGCTACAGTAACAAACGAAGGCCCGCATTTGGCGGTGTAGTTGTGCGTTTCCACGGAGTGTCCCATCTGTTATGGGTGTTAATCTGTGAGCATACTAGATGACCTGTTCCACAGATTATCTGGTCTGTAAGCGATCACAGATTAGCTAGCGATGTCATGTCATGGTTGTGCTTGTAAGTTTACTCTGTTCAATAAGGAAGTAAGTGTAAATTTCCATTTTCCATAAAGAGTTCGTTGTGTGTTAATGTAGGTTTTCGAACTATAATTGCTAGTTATTTTGTGCATGTAAGTGACGACTGGTGTAGGTCTCTGATGTCGGATTTGGCTGCGGTAGGAGTTTGTCGGGACAATTTGGGGACTTTTTCCAGGTGTATAGAAAATGATTTCCGGTGGTTTAGTTATTACGGTATTATTAGAAGTGGAATATTGCGTAGGACTGAGGAAGTCAAATTTTATGAAAATTCACATTTCAGGTCTTTTGTAACATTTTATAAATTTTATATGGTTTTTTAGGGGGGGGGGGGGGGGGGGGTAGAGGAGGATTTGACTTAGCGCGGCCTTTATTGGTAAAGCACAATTTATTCGGTTGAAATATGTTTTTCAAAATTGTTTGCCGAATTATACCACCGTTCAAATTTTACCATCCTAGTGTAACACTGACTGAAGGTACATAATGTAATGGTTGCATGATGAAGTAAGATTTATTTCTGAGGCAGTAGGTTTTCATGGCATTGAAGATTTATATTTTGGTCTTCTGTAGTTTAGTAGGTTTGTACCATGGAAGACCACAATGTGACGTTTGTTGCTTTATAAATACAATTTTGACAGTGTTTGAAATTGGGCTGTGGTTTAAAGTAGAAGGCTTGTTGCCAAATTGTATCTTTAGATGATATTGGGGTTGGAAAAATGAAGACTCTTAAAGACTAGTCTGCCCTTGTTTCTCCTCTTACTTATAATAAAAAATATTTGTGTGTTTAATGATGGGTTGGTAATTTGCTCTGCATGCTTGCAAGGAAAGATATGAAATTTGCATATTCAGCAGCATTTGTGTGGAGACTGGCATGTTACACTTTTTTGTCATTTGTTTCAGAATGGCTGTCCAAACTGTGGATTTTCGTATTGCAGTAAATGCCTGAAAGTGAAAACAGCTGTTCCCAAGTTGGGGAATTTAGTATGTAAAGTGTGCAAATCTTGCTATGCAGCACTTTCTGATAGTTGTGGAAATGCAAACTCACCGAAAGAGGAAGACTGTTTTCCAGAATCTTTACTCAAGTAAGTTAGTTTTTTTTTTTTTTATAATTAGAAGAAAATGTACTTTCTTCTCCCATGTTTATTGCTAATTATTCCTACACGCTGCAGTCAGTTTCCAGACTGAATTTAGTTTACCGTGTCAGTAACACTTAACCTGCTAATCACTGTTGCCCCCTTCAAAGTTCAGAAACTGTTTGATCACACTTCTTATCTGTACTTCATACATGTTGCTCATATGAATGAGAAAGATTAATGCTAAAAAGAATTATTTCTTCTTAAATGCTCATGAAATATTCAGTTGTTTTACTTTGATGATCGGTGTGTGCTAAGAACACGTGAGGGACATGAAAACGGAAGAATGTACATATAAAGTCTGAAAGTTTGTAGAAAACAAAAATTGGAACCTTGACAACATTCGCTATGTCACTAGGACCACACCCTACTAGAGTTGGATTTTGATGATTTAATTATTGCAGTAAAGAAGGGAAGAACAATAATAGCTGCTGTAATGGTTTTGAATAAGAATAAGAACCCTGGTACAAACAGAGTTTAAATTATGAGACCCATTATAAAGTGTATATTATAGTATAGCATAGTGTTGTATTGTATCGTATAGTACAGTATAGTATAGTATAACTTTTTACCTTTAATATACAGTTTTTCTGCACAAGCCTGTTGTTGATCCCATTTTGGATTGAAACATGTAGCTGAATAATTTGGAATATAAATTAGAGTTGTGTTTAGACTGATCTTTGAGTTTTATAAACAATTCAGTTGTTTTATTTTGTGTAGCAGACAATATATTTATCTTATTGCTGTGTTGTTTGCCAGTACCTTTATTCTAAAGGAAAAAGTAAGTCACTTTGATTTATAGATTCTTAAGATTGTGTGTTCATCCAGTATTTTGTAACCAGATGGTTGTCGTGATTGGCCAGAATGGTATAAGCGTACTGGTCAAAGGTAGCACTATAAACCATTGAAGGTTTTCTTAGTGTTACTGGCCATGATTTGACATTGAAGCAGCTTGATGCTAATTTCTAATGAGTCATCACCATGCTGTATTTAAATAATTTCAGTCCTCTCATGTGAAGTTGTGGCAATATGTATTTATGCCTGTAGTGTTCATCCACACAGTTGAAATAGAAAAAGTCCAAAAATTAATACAAAACTCTGAGCAACCTTACTTTACCGTACTTTAAAGTCAGCATGGTAAGCCTGAGAAATCAAAAAAGACGCTTGCAGTTAATCATCAGTACAGAAGTATGAAATGGTCGTTATCTACCTGCAATCCAGTCTGTTCGTATTGCCGTCAATGATTATCCTGCTGTTATCATGTTAGTCTGATTATGGTGAATGACAGTAACACAGACTGTGTAAGAAAGTGAGTACAGAATGTCCAACTTAAAGCTGAACCTGTTCACAGAATTCACATCAACAGTGTTATATAAAGTAACTTACAGTATGTGAAAGCAGATGTTAGGAATGATCTTCAACTTTCAAACGTTTGACACCTGGTGAAAAAATTGTTGAAATGCGTTTCATGTTCTTGTCTATAAATTGCTGATACTGCCTGCCCTGATGATTTCTTGAAGCATGTCCTCTGTGTGTGTGGATTGTTTTTACATGTATTGTCTCTTGCACTTTCACGCAGATAATAGTCACATCATGTCAGATCAGGTGAGTGAGCAAGCCAGAAACATTGACTGATTACTCAGTCCCCAAAAGTGTTGTGTAAGGCAGTAACTGATTTGTTGGTTGTTTGGGTGGTTCCACCATCTTGCTGGAAGAACCTGTTTTTTTTTTCTTTTTTGCACACCACTCAGATTTTCAGCAAGCGGTGTGAGAGTTTGTCCAATCTTCCCTTCTGAATTAGTGGCATCCAAAAAGAAGATGAATCCAATTATTCTTGTCACACTGATGGCACACCATAGCCCAACTTTAATGTCGTGTAACATCACCTTATGTTTTAGTTTCCATATGAACTGATTTCATGCTTCACACTTTAAATGATCCATTTTCAAACTCTTCGAGAATTCCGTATTTTCATGAAGTGCCATCATCAACTTGTATTTTAATTTCTAATGTGGATTCTAAAGGAAGTGGTGTTAAATATGGAGGCATAAACCTAGCTGAAGAACCATTGGTAACAGGAAATGGATATCCTTCATTCTAAGTAGTGTTTAAATAAGTACTGGTAGCACACTCATGTTGATATGGTAGATTGTGGAGCTTTCACTTTACTAGCAGAGTTGCTGAAAGGATTTGTACCCACACATAATTGAGGATGAGGTTTGTGATAACCAGATGTATCTTTTGAAGTATCTGAGGGACAAGTGTAAAGGTTGCAATTTGGTGTTCTGTTGTGATGTATGTTAGTGGAGTTGGTAGTACTTATGAATGGGAGAAGAAGTTGACAGCGATAAGTAGCAGTGGAAGTTATGCTTGAGTTGGTATTCAACTTTGCTGAAAATCATATTGTGCCTCTAGATAGCAGCACTACTTGGTGTATATTGTTCTTGTAAACTTATTGTCTTAATACAGATGTAGCAGTCTGTGCAGAAGTTTACAAAGTTACAGAGATTGGGTATTTCTTGTAAAGTTTGTTTTCTAGGCAAAAAAGGTGCATGTGCACAGAAATTGGTTTTACCATGTCTTTTATACTCTGGATGCAGTGATGATGTTGAAAACTGAACGGTTGCACATTGATGTGTCAGTGGACTTTATGCTGGTAATTGGGATGTTTTGTTTTAATTGTGTGACCCTATAAGCATGTGTTAACAGCCTAGTTTTAGTGTAGCATGTGGTATACTTGTTTTGCTTAAAACTCGTTGTGCAGTTGTGTAAAATTTGCTTCAGTGAACTTGAGAATTGGTTTACAGGGTTATTTAATAACTTTTTCACATTTGCTTTCACTTTTCTGACATACCATATGTCCTTGGTTTTGAAGAAGACTGGAGTCTCTGGAAAATCCTTCACGACCACCCATAACCTTATACCGAAAAGATCAGCGTATGCAGCAGTTGAAGGTGGGTCTAAATGAGGTGGACCGTGAGATTGTTGAGCGTTTGGAGAAGCTGAGAGTGGAAAGGAAGCAACATCCTATTCCTACAGAAGAGGAGGTGGCAAAGAGATTGGCAGTACTCAAAGGGGAAGACCCGGCTAATAAGGCATCACCGCTGGTAAGTAGATAGGTAATGGAGTTACAGGTGATCCAAGTTTGAATTTATTTTTTGTAGTTTGTAGTTTTATTGAATGGTGCTGGTAGGAGCTCCAACTGTGTGGGATCATATGGTGTTGAATAATCTACTGGAAAGTATGTGTGGATGTGGTTGTGGTGTCAGTAAGATACTATCTTGGCAAGATATGAGGTTCTCATGGTGGTGTCCTTAAATTCAAGTCTTCCACAATATGACATACCATGTGGAAATGGTAACTGATGTTTCAGAGAAGCTCAGACTCTGAAGATGGAGGTGGGAATTCCTCCAGAATGTTAGTACAGTAAAATGGGGTTGAGACTGAAGCAATGACAGATGCAAGCATAGATGGAAAATAGAATAGGTGCTTAAAAAGTGTACACTGCATAGTACAAATAAAATTCTTTATTATATTACATAGTACAGTATATGTATTTATACACAAGTGCAACAGGATGTCTTCCATTAAGTTTACTACTACTACTAGTAGTAGTAGTAGTAGTAATGTTTTTATTAGCTAAATAAATAAGTTTAGACTCACGGTACAGTATCCAAAAATCGTCCTTTGGGTGAATTTTAATGCAGGGTGTGAATAGACATGACATTTCAGTGTGCTGTTTTGTGCATTTGAATATACGAAGCAGAAAACTGGAAGTGAAGTATTTCACAATAATGTCAGTAATTGTGAAAGAGAATGCAGAATGCTTGCACTGTAATCTTTGTCACCTCTAAAATATGACATACATAGGGGAAGTCTGTATTATGCAAGTATCTAGGAGACATTTTGACTCTTTGTTATAAAGCACTGAAATGTCTAGTTTACTGATGTCTCACAATATTACGTATATGTTGATATTTTCCTGAAATTGATGCATGAATGAAAGCAGTTTTCACCCATGTTGATGTGGATTCTTTGCTTGCTCTTGACTAAGGAGTTACACTCCCCCATCTCATTATTACCATATGGTGGTGTGGAGGGGAGGAAGTTGCAAGTTTGAGAGAGCTAATGCAGAGCAAATTGTTATGTTCTGCCTAAGAACATGCTGTCAGGCGCTGCACATCGACCTTGTCGTGTGTATCTCTGCATCTTTATATAAAGACTGTGACAGAGCCCAGTGACATTTCAATGGGAAATTTGGTAGTTCCCACACAATTTCAGCAGATAACCCTTCCGGTGATCAAGGCTTTTATGTTATAGCCTGTGAGGGATACTATAAAATCACAGTTTCACTGAACATACATACCATGAACTTTAAAAGTTCTTGAAAGACAGCATGATGGACTAAGCAGTGCTGTTATGTACAGATTACTTTCATTGGCAATGGCCGAGTCTGCACTACTGACTGAAGCATAAACGCCTCTCATCTGCTTCATAGCAGCACACTGTTTTTGTCAGTCACTGGCACCTGATACATGTTTCTTCTAACTATAAGAATGACACAACATGGAGTTAGAATTTCAGTTCTTAGGCCTTTAAGAATAAAGATTTCCCACATAACATGGTATAAGAATTTTGGTCTCTTCACTTCATTGTTTGGAGGTTGTACCACGTGTATGCTAATAATATTAGTAATGAAGACCAATAAGGAATATTAGGATTGTGTTATAATTGAAGTGACACTTGACATATGAAGCAGTTTGTTTGCTCTCCATTGCCTGTATCCTAACAATCCACCAATTCACTTGTATGTTCCTTTATATGCCTGCACTGGCAAAGAGAATTTACCTGCACTAAATATATTGCAGTACAAATTTTTATTTGATGCACAGTAAATATTTTTATTGCTTACTGAGATTAGAAGTGGAGTATCCCACCAAGGCATTTATCATGTTCATTAATGAGTGTCCATGTACATGCACAATGCTATTGTGAGTGTCCGTGTACCCATCCAGTGATGATTGAATGATTTGGATGAAATTTAAAATTCTTACAACAGTGTGTTAACAAAATGTAATTTTTGTTCAAATCGGACAGTATGGACTGTCTCTTAATATAAAGGTCAAAGTACATTTTTAATGATATTCTCATAGCTGCAGAACAGAACAAAATTATGTTTCATTCATATTTGTAGCCATTAGTGAACTGCCGAGTGTTCTTTCCTTTCATTCCATAACACAGTTTGGACCATAAAGTCCCATTCCAAAGTGAGTAAATTGATCTTCCACTTTGATCTAGGATAACACATTTCGTGTATGAATATTTTGTTGATTGTATTTTATTTTTACAAAGTGGAGTTCATGAATACACGTACTTGATGTGCTGTTTATTTAAATTTATTAGTGACAAATGCAAGTGGCTGACATTTGTGAGGTAATTCAGTAATGCAGTTCAAACATTCATGCATAGAAGAGTTGAATTTTGCAGTGGTATTTGTGTTTATTGCCGTATTGTTCAGAAATATGTGTCTCCTGATGCACGGTCAAGCCAAGAAAAAGCAGATAGCCTTGTTCAGCAGCTTCATGAAGAACACAAACTTGACTCAAAACAACCAGATGTAGCAGTTGAAATTGCTCAACGCCTTGCCAGATTGAGAGGGCAAGATACATCATCATGTCATACCTCTACAGGAGAAAAAAAGGTATCATGCAATAATCTTCTTATAATAACTAGAATGAGAAAACAATTTAATTCTGTGTAAATGTTATGTTATTTGGATTTTGCCTTATAGTAATGCTGTCTTGTTTTGTAAAAGATATAAACATTGTTCACATAATAGACAAACATGTTTATCACACACAAGTTTTTTTCCCTGATGGTGTAAAAATGTGAATAGTTTTTGGGGGCTGCTTGCACTCAAAACTGGATAAAACTGAACACTTCTTTAATGACCTACTGTGGAAGAAACGGGAAGTCATCGTTTATGAACAGAAGGCCAGAAAGTCACCAGTGGCCACAGGGCCTCAGATTGAGGGAAATCAGGAAGTTCACTAAATGTTGCATTTGTAATTGCCAAGAACAAATCATAGTTTTTTTTTATGTTTTTGGAGAGATAGTTTAGTATCTGTCTGATAGCAGAGGTACAGAATTATAAGTTGTGGCCTGAAGTTCTCCTCACTGTGTCATACAGTGACTAAGAACATTCTTTGACGACAAAGTACACACACACACACACACGCACAAAAGGGGACATTAGTTGGGACTGTCCCAAAATTATAGGATTCTCAATAGCATGTTGCCCCTCCTCTCCCAAATGCCGCAAATTTTTGTGTTATCGTTGCATTTATGAAGAGCACCATCCCAACTCTTGCAAGCCTATCAGCATAGTCTGTGTTAGATATTTCAGTAATTACCTCCAGCAATAAAATTGTTCACACAAAGGTGCAGTTGTATCTGACATCTTGCTAAGCACTGGTTAATGTGTTGTTGTGTTAGTGTGTTGATAATAAGAATTGTGATTAAAATTATTCACACAACAGTGGAGTTGTGTCCAGCATCGAAGTACTGATTGGTGCCGTGCGCGGGTATGATACGATGTACAGTAAAACCCCGATTTAATGTTCCCGCATTTAGTGAAATCCCGGATTTAGTGATGATGTCTCGACAATAGCTCCATATAAACAGTAAACCTCCATCTAATGAAAACCTTGATTTAGTGAAATACGTATATTCTAATCCCCCAGCAATTCATTAAATAGGGGTTTTACTGTATGTACTGTTGAATAGTTTTTTTTTTTTTTAAGGAATCATGTGGAATGTGGTTCTGCTAGATTGTGATAGCATGTCGGGAAAGTTATGTCAAAAATTTCCCAGGATCACAGTTACAAGCTGAACAGGCATCTGTAAGCTAATTAATCAAGTCAGGTGTCCTGGATCACTTACGGACAAATAAGTTGCTAAAAACGATAATTGACAAAGCCATTTTCAGACATGGTGATTAAGAAAAGAATAAGAAATAAATCACTGTTCTCTGCAGGCGACTTCTACACAGCTGTGTTGCTGTGTGTAACATAGCGGCTTGTCTGATAATGCGGTGGTTAGAGGCCAAGTGAATAACATGGAAAGTATAATTGCATTTCTTAAAGAAACAGTGGAGTGTCGACGCCCAATATTTTGGCCATGAAGTCAGAGTAGGGTCCACTACCACACTGCAAAACCAGAACTGAATCGGAGGCTTTCAATTGACCGCAATTGATTGCAGTTACATCATTGCATGAAATGCAGTCACGTGTGACTGTGTCAGAGGTTCAGATTAAGTTGCAATAAAACCAAAGCAGGCAAGAATGGGCAGCTCATTCGTTTTATATTATGTTGCTTACATGTCAAAGTATGGATAACATAAGAGTCAAAACAGAGGTTTGTGGAAGTAATTTTGTAACCCATGTGAAATGTTGCTAACTTGCAAATTTCTGCATGTATCACACTGTTGTAGGAATCTTCAGATAAGGGGGTCGATAGTTAACAGTTGTAAAGTGTGCACTACTAAGAAGGAAAGTACTTACTCCAATCTATTATTTCAGATATGACACAACTTTGTAATCCACACGATTTTATCAGAATTGATGGCACATCTAACACCACAAAATGACATTGCATTGCTCCATAAGTGAGTGCTGAACTGAACCCAAACTTTTAGCAGTCGCTGGCAAGCACAGGCCTGCCTGAACATGTAACAACTTGCACCTTGTGAAAGACTGGACATTTGTCTTTCAAAAGGAATACACATAAGACTTATACAGTACAACGTAAATTTTGAATACTGGCCAGGTTTTGATGCATTCTGGACCACTGTGCACTGTAGAGAATGTTTTGACATGACGAGTAGGTGGCATTTAGTCTGGGCCAATATTATTTTGTTTTACATTTGTGCTGTTATGGCCTTTGTGTGTAGTAAAAACAGTGAAACTCTCTGTTCATAATATTAAATTTTGGGTTAATATCAAAGGCCTTGTTCATGTGACTTTCATTTTCATAGATATTGACTGGGAGCACCTTTGTTGAGAGTGAAGGAAATCTGGATTCTCTCTCAGTAGATGATGTGAATGCGTTAATTGTTCAAATGCAGAAGGAAGTGAAAGACAGTGTTCACGAAATGAAAGAGCTGAACAGAGACACAAAGCACTAGTAAGTGTTTTGACAGTAAATGTTATATCACTCAACAATGAATTGGGAACTGAAAGACACTGACATCCATAATAAGAATATAAATTTCTGGGTACTGTTCCCTTTTCCCAGACAGTTCACAGTTTTGATCATTTTTAGTCAGTAAATATGATTCATTGATGTTAAATTATGTACGTACTAATTAAATAGTTAGAAACTTAAGATTCCTGGTGTTGGCACATAATTAGACTGACACATATACTTGATGCTGTCCGTCATCTGAATTTAGCTGTAGAAACACCACATTTCAAAAACTGATTCTGTCTCAGTCATCAGGTGAACGCAGAGACCTACTCTAATATATTCATTTTAATGAAATGTAATTATATGAAGACTTATGTTAATGAATTGAATGGATGTGTAATGTATGTCTGGTATTCATACTTTTTCTTTTGAAAATGTTTTAATGGTGTGTAATCATTTTTAGATTCAACCTGTAAATTGAGTAGATGCAGAGACTTATTTATATACTGTATATCATCAGGAAAATTTGCTTTTCACAGAGTGCATTTGCATTAGCTTTTACGGGAGCAAAAAGCTTAGTTAGTTCCTTTGTTTTGTGGTTATCTTCCTTTTTTGTAACTAGTACAGCTAGTACAGATGGCAGAACGTGAAAGTTCAACATCATGAATAACACAGTCTGCCATTGGGCATTGGCGGCTGGGATAGCTGAGTCGGTATAGTGACTTTCTTTGGGCTGGACGGCCCGGGGTTCGAACCGTGGTCGGGGGTGAGATTTTCGCTGCCTGTCCATACTGGCCCCAAGGCCTGCCCAGACTCCTATGCAATGGGTACTGGGCCTCTTTCCCGGTGGTAAAGTAGCCAGGGCATGGCATTAACTACCCACCCCCATCTAGCACTGCGGTTAAAGAATTAGTGGGGCTATACCTCCACTACCCACCTCGGCCTCCATGGCCTGTTAGAGAGCGAACTCTACCTCTTTTGCCATTGGGCATTATCCTGAGGGAGCTTGTAATTAATTTTATGAAATACAGTATGTAGTATTTTTGGCGTGTTCTCAGTGAAAAGATACGAAAATGCATATATGAGTGCAGGGTGTACACCTTATAGTGGAACCTGCTCATAGAATCTACAGAGCCACTCGTATCTTCATTGCTGCACACTGACTGATGACAGTGCCCACTCTGCAGTCCTCACAGGGAACGAGGCCTGCATTACATGGGGCTGTGTGCCATACAGCAGATGACATAAGTTTCTGCACTAGCTGATAACACCTTCCGCTCTGCAGTAATGTTCCGTGTTTAAAAAATCTCTGCATTGGCTTTACCACATCTGTCTGTCCACATGTAACAACTCAAGAACCATTTGTTGGTTTTCCATTAAGTTTTATATTGGGAAGTTTTGGTTAAAGGTTCTTGAAATGTTTGAGTTTTGGGTAAAAAGAGATAACAGTAATAGAAAATATATCAGCATATGTGTGTGTGCACATCGAGTATAACTACGTAAAATATTTTTTGAAGAAAAAAATTGTCCAGGCATGAGTTGTAAAGAAAAGTGAAACACATATTTTTTACTGTATTACACAGGGTGTTTTTTGTCCTCCCCCCCCCTTCTGCCAATTGTCAGAATTGTTATGTTGTGTGTACATGCCATAACTTTTTTAATTATGTGTAAAGGTGATTGTGAAAGCTGAGCTGGTGTAATTCTTTGCAGCTTGAAAGCTACAAAAATTAAATTATCAACTCAGACACCAGCTGAGGAGGATGAAAGTTCAGATGAAGAAGTAGAGGCAACAATACAGAAGGTAAGGTAGAGAAGTCTGCCGTAGGATTATAATTGTTTAATGTGCCTCACTTTTAACAGACTTCCTGTCACATGTAAATGCTATATGTGGTAAACATTTAAGTTTTATTCAGTTTCTCCAATGAAAAAACATTTTACTTTACAAATGAGGACAACTTGTGTAAGCCATTTTTACCGTATTGCGTTTGATACAAGTCGCTGCTTGCAGCGTCATTAACTTCGCCATCCTTTAAAAGCATCATCACCTCTTCACACTTGTTTGATATACAGCATGTCAGCTTTTGACTTCAGATCGTAAGAGGCTTTGGAGTGTGTTGACAGCCAGGTCCTAACAATGTGTCTTGTTTTTGTGAACGCTTGCTCTTGTAATTACTCAGACCTTTCTTATCCAACAGTTTACTCTCTCATACCTACTTTGACATGTTTTGTATTTTTCAGTGATTCTGTAAGGAAATGTCTACTGTTTTTATGCTGTTTCTTACCATAAAATCCTGCTTCAGGATTATTTTCGGAGCAGTGGATTTAAACACTAATTGAGGAATAGCTGAAGTGGAAGTAATTCCAAACTCTAATTGAATGTTACTTAAGGGAAAACCTTAAAGGGGTTCTCTCATATCATTTTTCCTAATTAACATGAATAACAAATATGTTTTAAAATTCTTAAAGGAAAACTAAAGGTTTGCATTTCTATTACAGATCATTTTAATACAAACATTCACTTCCATAAGGGTTCCATTCCTGAAACTTTTGTGTAAAGCAAAAGTATGTAAGTCGGAATTGACCCCACCCCCCATGTATTGCACCTCGTCAATTATGTATGCGTTTTTACAATGTCACTGTACATGTTTGAAATTTTCTTCCTGTCATTTTTTATGTGAAACACAAAGTAAAATAATTTAATAATTACAGTACTAATAATTAATACTATATTATATATAGTATTAATATTAAGAAATAAGAATTTTTTTACATAAGTCAGAGTTTATGTAAGTCACATATTACATAACCCGGAAACTGCCTGTACTTTTGTGTTGAGAATATGAATGTCGTGCTGCCACCTTTGGAAGCCATTAAAACTCCTTATACTGTTCAAATTGGTACTGACTTCACAAAAAATACAAAAAAGATATCTCTGGTGCAGTTAGTTTATTTCAAAATTCACTGCGACGCTGGTCATATGCATATAGATATTTGCTTATTGTGTGTGAATAGTATTATTTTATGTGCTTCATACGTGTAACTTCTAATGCATGAACCCTTACACATTTCATGAACATTTTGATGGGACTTGAGAAAACAAAACTGGAACTTATTAGCTATGTTTAGTGATTCTTTGCAGCAGTGTTAAGGAAATAAAGTAATATACCATTGTTTTTGACAGGCAGTTGATGAAGTGGCTTTAGAGGAAAAACTGGATGATGATTCTGAAGACAATGAGAAAGGGGTGAGAACTATAATGAAATACAATAAACAAGGAAACATTTTTATCTGACGTAGATGTATGAAATGTTAGATTCATGAAAAGAGCATGTATTGCATATTCAGTTCCTGTAGTATTCATTAGTTACATTTTATAGTCCTGCTTCAAGAGATGTGTTGAGATCTTCAAATAAGTGCCATTTTTAGTGTAATTTACATGATGTAGTAACCCACTGAAATACAGTAGAATTCCTTTAATCCAGAAGGTGATATTCTGGACTTCCCGAGTCTATGGCAGTTGAGGAAAATAGTCCAAAGTCTGGAAGTTTTGGCATCGATAACATACAGTATGCATAGTGATTCCACGACTTCATCTTGTGTTATGTGGAATTTGAGCCCATTAAGCTATTATAATGGCCTTCAGAAGATCCCAAGATGAGTAAACAAGGTACTGCTGGCAAGAGGAAGCATGTAACAGTAACAATTCCCCAGACACAGTAAATAATTAGGAGGCTTGAAAGTGGCATGAAGCCCCAGAACCCGTAGCTGGAGGAGATATCCAAATGGAGTTGTCAAACCAAGTATAGGTACAGTAACAAAAAAAAAATACCTGTAGGAACGTAGATCAGTATAGGTAGTCTGATAATCCAGCACCTGTCCAATCCCATGGATGCCGGATTAAAGGAATTCTAGTGTAGTAGCAAAATTTTGAGGACTAATATGTTCTTAAAATCTAATATGGGTCAGGTTATTGCAGTCTTGATTGACATTGTTCAGATAGCTTGAATTTCATGAATTATGGTGTCAAAGCCCCAAAATATAACCATGTTTGCTGCTTCCCTCCTCCAAAACTGAACTCAGAAAAATTTGTAAACAGTTCACAACTCAAACATCCCACTTATTTTCCACAAAAGTTTGTCAGTTTTTAAAACAGTTAATAATTTCTTGATATATGCTTTGCAGGTGGAACTACCATGGTGTATCATTTGTAATGAAGATGCAACTGTCATGTGCCTTGACTGTGATAATGATCTTTACTGCAAAAGCTGCTTCTCCCAAGGTCATGATGAATGGCAACTCCAGCATCACAGGAATGTGCCTTTCGATACCAAAAAAGTGAAATTGTAAATCAAAAGCTATATTGTCTGTATTTTCATTATGCATACTTCATGTATATTATTACATATGTGTATTAGAGTGATATTTGTATAGAAGTTCTAACAAGTAATTGGACTCATTATAGTGGAGAGATGGTCATGAATCTTTTATAAATGTAGCCATCGATTGTTACAATTTTCACTGTGTGTGATATACCTGAAAATATTGTTGCTAGATCCTTTAAGTGCTTTTGGTTATGTTGGCATAAAACAAAAGATCTTGCATGCAAAATTCACTTGTCCAGTGAAAGGACTGATTCTTTGTGCAGGACAGAATGCTTATTTTCATAGTTTTGGAGGAACAGAATCACAATCCTTTGATATAAAAGCTAATCAACATAATTTTGACCTTTGATTTTGATATTCACACTTTTTGGGTCTTGGACTTTACCACTGGAGACTGGTGTTTTGTGTCTACATCACAGTACACCTGAAAGACCCAAGTCTCGTCACCCAATCACTATTCTAACAGTTTTACTGAAAGGTGTGAGAAAATTTCTAATTTTTTGGCAAACAAAACAATCTCAATTATGTGGTCACATGCCAACATTATGTAATAGTGTAGAAGGAATGTATGCCATGCTTGTTAAGTACTACAGGAGAGTTTTTAGTAAAATACTGGTCTATTTTCAAAGTATGATTTTATTTTTGTCCTGGCTTTGCTGTACTCCTTGTTTATTAATGTTCTTATACCTGTGCTGTCTTTATAATTGGCCACTAGGCTGTTAAATCAGCACATAAATAAATAAGGAATTATAGACCTTAAGTGTTGTGAGACAGTTTGTACATCACCATACTTAGGTAGTCCAGTTTCTATGTCACTTAAGTAGAATGCTGGCATTGCATCTGTGATACCAGGCTACCTAGTTTGTGGGGCAGTTGTGGTGTAATCAGTCTCTGAAATCCAGAACACCTGTGCTACAATGAGTACATCCAGCAGTATTATTATTTTAAAACCCCCACAATTTTTTATGAAAGGTGAGTTGACACCAGATGCCAGGAAATCTTTTGTCATTCATCTCTGGACCACCGCTGTTTTATCACAAAGGTAAGGGCTGTGACATATAAAACTATTACTGAGGTTATACAAGTTTCATAGATTCTGAGTCCTCACCTCATGTATGTGTGTTGTACCACCAGAAATTGTCAGAGCCATAGAGCTGTGGTACCAGGTCAGAGGTAACCAGTTACTTCTGTAATGATGGATAACTTGTGAGTAGAGAAGTCATATCCTCCGCAATACCTTAATTTGTGTAAATAATGTAATATAGTGATTGTGGATAGATTAAATTGTGTCTTTGGGTTAGGGGTACAAACCTCATCTGTCACCTTCACCCACCCACTCAGGCATAGGTTCATTGTAGGATGATAGGTGGACAGTATGCAGTGTCCACAAATGTCCTTGGAAAATGATATTATTGTGGCAGCAAATTTGGCCTTGTGCTAGGTTTTGAAACAATTGGGGTTTCTTACCTAGTCTAGCCCAATACCCTATGTCAGGTTTAGGCGTAAACCCCCAACCAGACACAATAATGTGTGCATAGTCCATAACATTATGAATGCAGTGGCAGGAATTCCTGCTGAGTAGCTGTGGTGAACACTATTAGCACCATAGCAGTATTCAAAATAAAATAATTTGCCACACAAACTGTGTAGCCAAGTATGTTCTTAATACTGTTACAAAGTAAGCAGGAGTGTTTAAAAATGAACACAGAGCATTTAAAAGTAAAGGGAAGCAGTTTTCTTTCATTTCATGTGAGAACATACCACCAGGTGATAATGGTACAGTTTAAGTACGTGCAAATGATAAAGAGAATAACAAATAATGGAATTAGGAAGAAAATCAATTTTGTGAATGAAATTTTTCAGTTTTGTCTTCTCTCCCCTCCCCCCCCCCCCCCCCCCCTCCCAAAAAAAACTGACCCTGTTGCTGCAGAATTTGACTGTAGTTGAATGTCTGTGCATTATGTTCAGTGCATAATTTGACTTTACTTCGTGAGCTATAAAAACATTCTTGGTGGCCTGCATGGGGTTGCAATCTAATTTGAAGAACTCAAGTTGTACATGTCACAAATTGCCATGCTGTTAGAAGTTGACATTTCGAGCATGATGTTTGTACATGTGCTTACACTCAGATTTTTACCTCAGGCCCCTTCAGGGGCCCTGTAATTCCACTTGTATTCCCTAAAATGATATACAGTGAAACCTGGATTGTACATTTGTGAGGGAACCATTTAAAAGAAATGTAAAGTCAAGAAAATGAAAATTTACATAGCTAATATAAATTAAACAAAAATGATAATGTACTGCATAAAAATGTAATCTAGTTTGATACAGTGTGTTAAAAGTGTAGTCTAGTTGACTTATTCCACACATCCATTAAATTGCTGCCCCTTCACTGTGCTGAACACTGCTGATGACAGCCATGATGTTGCTGGTGACAGCAAACCTCATGAGGTATTTCCTTGCAGTAATGCCCTCCAGCACCTAACAATAAATGTTGCTGGGGTTTTGCTTCTTCCATCATCATCACATCATCCTGCTTCTCCTCAGACATAAACTTTCCAGCCATAATTTATTCTGAGCAACTCTCAGGATACATATTCTTCACAAACATGCCTGCTTTCAATTGACTCCCATCATCTTTGGCTATGCTAAGTTCTATTGCATCTTCACCATCATTGATTTTATTTAAATTAAATCCTCACCTGCAAACAGTTCACTATTGTCATATGTGGCACAGTGCCATGATTCTGCAGTGAAATACAGTGCATTCAAAATGTTTACCTTCATGAGTGTTGCATCACGAAACCATTTGTGATAAATAAAAAATAATATTTTTCTTACAAGTAGCTTGTAGTAATAATGTTTGAATGACCTGATTAGTCCCCTGGTCCCAAACAAAATCAGTATTGAAGATGAATAAAAACTATTGGTCTACTGTCCTAATTGCTGCTAATTTTGTCTGCAAATCTGTAGTGGTTTTATTTAAAAACAGGTTAGTGTCCTGTAATCTCAAAACTGTGACACTTCCTCTTTACTGAATCTTAAAATAAACTTCATGCTTGCTTTATCTTTGCATATATGTTTATTACCTTAACTGTATGCTTCATATAGGCATGAAGTTGTTTGTTTATTATTTTCTGTGGTGTAGAGATTTGTGCCTCAAGAATAATCCACAATAAAATAATTCAATTGTACTTTCCAGATTGTAACATGAGCATGAAAATTACTTTACAAATAATTATTTTTTAGCAAGCACCTCAACATAGTCTTTAATAAGCCTAACATAATCTTTAAGACAACTTGGGCCTCTGGTTGCAGCAGTCACTAGACGTGTGAGTTCATCTTCTCTGAAAAATAAAACAAATTCAGTAAAGATGCATTGTTACACGTTATGTTATAAAACTAACTGCAACAACATAACAGTATAAATAAAAGATGGGGGTGTCATAAATGTTGGCAGTCATGAGGCATATATTAAGGAACTATAATTCAGTCTAATTTAGCAATCAAGATTAGCAAACAATTGCATATTATATAATGAAATAAAAGACCTATTCCATTAACATAAACTTACTTTACATTACCAATGACATTTTCAACAGACACATCTGCAGGTGAAATATCTTCCCACTTGTCTAGATTCACTTTTATACGAAACCATGCGTGAATGTGCAAGTCTGCTATGTCAAATGATGCACTGAAAACACATAAAATAAATGGAACAATATATAGCTGTATACATGAAACATGAACCTAGTTAGTATGTTTCTCATTAAAATATTTTTATATTTATGATGGCAGTGTCATGTTAGTGTGCCTCAGCATGACCATGTGTTCAAGGATTTAAAACGTAATGAATACGGAAGAGCAATATGTTTCAGTGTATTTTGTCATACACATAATAACGCAGTTAATTTTGCATTATATTCAATTTCTGTTTCCAATCTTCTATCTACTGTTTAACCCAAATGTAAGATGTCTTGAGGTAACCCCCCCCCCCCCCCACCCCTTCGCAGTTTTCAGTTGTCAGGATAATACCAATATAGAACATCTTTCACTTTGTGCATGATTGTAAGGTGATGCACCATATTTCAGATGATGAATTAGGTAAAAATTATTGTATTTGGGTCAATGCAGAATACACTTCTTATATTGACACCAATTAAATTATATAAAGCTAAAATCCAAATTTTAGCTATCTCTGTTATGAGAGAAACACTGTATGTTACAAAAGTTGAACTGGGCCAAGTGTAACTATTGTCTATTATGTCATTAAGACACTGCCTGTGAAGCAGTGCTACCTAACCCATTTTGCCATACTAAATGCTCGAATGGATGTGTAGAAAAGCAGAAATGCATTGCCAACATTTGAGTAGTGGGTACATGGTAGTTTTTCAGTGTGAGCATTAATACCTTTGCAATAAGTATTTACTGATTATTAGTTGAAGATATATATATATATATATGTGTCATAGCAATAATAGTGTTCTTATAATTACTACACACTTCAGACAGTCACGAATCTTGTCTTTGTCACTGAGTTTGTTGTTATTGGGAATGTTTATCTCTCAGTGCCTCCTAATATTTGTTGCAGACGTGGTGCATACATACGAGTACAAACATAAAATTTTATCCCCTTCCTATTTGAAGAGTAGCTATGTAGAGTGTGAAAAATAGGACAGATGGCATTATACAGAGCTGCAAAGCTGTACAAGATACCAAAACTTACATTACTTAGATAAGTCAAGGGAATGAGAGGGGTAAAAAGTAATACAGTGGTTCAACCAACTGCTGTCCACTGCAAAGAAGAGGAAAAATTGCTGACAAATGTAAGTTCATGGAGAAGTGGGGTTTCAGGCCCTCCAAAAACTAGGTTTTGCAGACCACAGGTCACTATGTTAATGGAAGTAGCACAATGACACCCATCATAGAAGGTCCTGGTGATCATTTTTTTCATCTGATTTAAAAAACGCAATTTAAGTTTGAAAGGGCCACAAAGCATGTCAAAAAAACACTGACATACACATAGAGACGTTAGAAGAAGTAACTGAGTGTGATTGTGAAGCCTCAATAATGGGCCATTGGGGGGGGAAGGTGACAACATTCGTCCAAGGTGATTATGGAACTAGACGAGACTAGCTTTTGTTTGGATTCTAGCAGAATAAGGGTTCTTGGACAAACAAGTACTACTTCCCATTACGTTTGGGACACATTCCATTGTATTTTCTCTGGTAAGAGATGTGATTTTGCAGATTTGCACTATTGTGCTGTATGCAGGGAAGTAACATGGTAAATTGGTATTATTAGTGACACAGTCCTTCATGACCAAACGTTCATAGACATATGACTAGAGCATACATTAAAACATGCTCAAAATAACCTAGTGGTGTCTCAACTGCACAATGCAATCAGTCTTAAATCAAGACAAACTGTGAAATAATCAATTTTACCAGTTGTTCTCTATCTGTAACAAGTCCAAGGCTTCCAGTTCAGTGATGTCTTTCACAAATACTTTCATTTTCTTAACTTCACATGAAATTGTTTCCAGGACTTCAGGCACATCCAGAGCTGTCTTGCACATTGACTCCAATGCTTGAATATGAAATTTCTTCAGAAGAATATTATGAACAAATTTAACACGGGGATCTGCCTTCTCTGAAAGCAGAAGTATGACACAAATATAAATGATCAATTATCACACATTAAGACAAGGCACTTATGTAGATAGATTACTCACCAGTGGCATGTGAAATCAGCTGGATATCCATTACAACTTTGCTGCTGCCATTTGTCTCACAGGGATTAAGTTTCAGAATAAGCATCAATGATTTGTATAAGAAATGAAAAGACCAAAGTGCATCACTCATTTCCTTAATATTCCATACACAACCAGACCTGGTAAAATAACACTCCATTAATTATAAACAAGCAATGGTAACCAGCACCAAAATGAAGAAATGCTACCCAAAAACAATCTTCATACATGAGTATGACGTGTCTCCAGTCTAAAAAGTGGTTTAGTTGTTGAGAAAGAGCCATTTGTCAACTAACAAATGTGTCAAAAATTGTTAGAAATAAAAAAGCTCTAACACAAAACACAGATGTAATGTATAGGAATGTAAATATGATTATTTAAACCATTCTTCACTGGAGATCTAGAAGGAGATCAAGCAAGCCATGACATCAGACATGCTGCATGGCAGATAACAGTCTATAACTAACCTCAGTTCTTCTTCCTTAATCTGTTTCTCCACCGAAGCAATGGTAACATCTTCATCTGTATCTTTACTTAGGTTCTTTGGTGTACTCTGTTCACACATTTGTTTGGAAGAGGATTTAACAGGTGTCCCGCCTGGGCTACCTTTTTGTCCTCTTGTAACTGGTTCATTCAGAGTGTTGTCATCATTCTTCATTTCTTCTAGTAGTGATGTTCTGTCTTTACAATTTTGCTCTGTAGATTGACTATTCCCAAGCATAGCATTTTCATTTGATGTCATAGACACTTTCTCTCTTACACATTTATCTGCCATTGTCACACACTCCACAAGTTTCATGTAAGATTCATCAGTTTCATGAGACAAATCTCTGATAATGTTGAATTCCATTTCGTCGGGAATGGATGTATTCTCAAGTTGTAAGTAAGACAGGTTTTGATTACTCTCAACAGATTCTATGTAGTTGGCCAGTGTTATGCTCCTTGGTTGTTTTACAGTTTGAAAGGCTTGCAGCTCAGGTGGTGGTCGCACACGTAGGCCACTAGATTCAAGGTATTCACATAAAGCAGGCTTGTTAGTGGCATGTCCTTGTTTACCATCCAGTTCTTCCAATAGAAATGAATTACTGTTGTGGCTCTTAAACATTTGTGTGTTCTCTAGTGAACTCTCTTGTGATTGTGTTTTTTCATGAACTCGTTTTCTTGCATACTGAACTTCCCGGATGTCATGGGATGCAGTATTACCTACACTGTCAATGTTATTGGATGCAGCATTACCTATGCTGTCATATCCTACAGCTAATTCCTTTATTGCTCCAGTAGTGTAAAATGTGCAAGTGCTTGCCTCACTTAACTGTCGATGCATGCTCAAGTTTTCTTTTGTGATGCTGTTGTCTATTTGACATGTTTGAGAAACTTGTGTTACTCTGTTTGATGAAGAATCCACATTCTCCAAGTCATACTTGCCTTGTGAATGCCCTGATTTATCAGCAGGATTTTTAATACTTCTGTTTACTGACCATTGATTAAGTTTCGGTATGTCACACTCATCTGATATTTCCCCTAATTTCTTTGTATTCAGAGGATTACTCAAATTTAAACCAACAGCTGGGACTGAAGTTTTAGCAGAAATATGATTTTCAACTTGAAATCCCATACTTTTGCAATTTCCTGATTCATTTATTCCTTCCACTTCAAGCACAGATATTCCCTGTTCACAGTACCTACCATCTGTGCTGGCAAGAGTTACTTTAGAAAATGGAAGGTCATTCTTACCTTCCATTTGAGTAACTAATGTAACTGAATTGCCCTGTGCTAGAAACTTCTCATTATGTTCAGGTGTTTCTACTGTAGATTCTTCTGACAAAATAATGTTTCTTAGAGAAGTTTTAGCTTGTACATGATCAGGCTGACATGCCTCGTCAGTGTTCTTATCACCACATGGACTAATACATACCTCATTTTCAGAATGCTGTTTGATGTCCTCAGAATCATTAATATTATTAGTTTCACTATGTGTCTCTGTATGAATGTCATTTTGCTTATGGTGTACACTCTGTATGTATTCAGTTTTGCTAGAGTTGGCATATTTACTGACTACTTGGTACTGGTTATAGATTCCTTTTAGATTTACCCCCCATAATTCCATGTCCTTCTGTGTTACTTCATTTCTTAAATCCAAGTTATCCACACCTGCACATACAGCAGACCTTCCACTTTCTCTGCTGTCACTTTGTTCCATGTCACTTGCATCTCCCTCATCATAGATTTCTTTCCATTTTACTCCACTTCTCAATCCCATATCGCTGATGTTACTGTGACTAGACGTCTCTATGGGACTGGAGGTTTGTTTCCATTTCTTTTGACTTCCTAGTTCAATGTCAGTCACAGACTGGCTCACTTCTCGTAATGTACGTGTTTCTTTCCATGTTATTCCACTTGTTAATTCCATATCACTGACATTATCATGGTTGGACACATCCAATGGATTCAAGACTTCTTTGTGTGGCCCTTCACTTGTTAGTGCCATATTACTGACATACCTGTTCATTTCTACTGCATTGTGTGTTTCTTTCGAATTCATTGCTCTTGTTAATTCCATACCAGTGTCACTACTGATAAGGCTGGACACCCCTGTAGCATTGGAGATTTCCTTTTGTGGCCTTTCACTTGTTAGTTCCATATCACTGACATTACCGTGGTTGGACACATCCAGTGGATTCAAGACTTCTTTGTGTGGCCCTTCACTTGTTAGTGCCATATTACTGACATACCTGTTCATTTCTACTGCATTGTGTGTTTCTTTCGAATTCATTGCTCTTGTTAATTCCATACCAGTGTCACTACTGATAAGGCTGGACACCCCTGTAGCATTGGAGATTTCCTTCTGTGGCCTTTCACTTGTTAGTTCCATGTCACTGATATACCTGTCCACTTCAACTGCATTATATGCTTTTTTCCACTTAATTCCACTTGTTAATTCCATATCACTGGCATTACCATGGTTGGATATGTCAGCCGGACAGGACAATTCCTTCTGTGTGATTTCACTCCTTAACTCCATGTCATTGACATACTTTCTCACTTCTACTTCATTACCAATTCCTTTCTGCGTTATTCCACTTGTCAATTCCATATCACTGACATTACCATTGCTGGACAACTCAATTGGATTGGAGATTTGCTTCTGTGGCCTTTCACTTGTTAGTTCCAAGTGACTGACACACCTGTTCACTTCTACTGCATTATATGTTTCTTTCTGCTTTCTTCCACATGTTAATTCCATGTTACTGACATTACCAACATGGCTGCACACCGCTATTGCATTGAAGATTTGCTTATGTGGCATTTCACATGTTAGTTCCACATCACTGATATACCTGTTCACTTCTTCTGCTTTACGCTTTTTATGCCACTTCATTCCACTTGTTAAGTCCATATCACTGACATCACCGTGGTTGGATATGTTGACCTGACAGGACATTTCCTTCTGTGTCATATCACTCATTAATTCCATGTAACTGACATGCTTTCTCACTTCTGCTTCATTACCCATTCCTTTCTGCTTTATTCCACTTGTAAATTCCATATCACTGACATTATCATCACTGGACAAATCAGTTTGATGGGACATTTGCTTCTGTGGCTTTTCACTTGTTAGTTCCAAGTCACTAACATACCTGTTCACTTCTACTGCATTACACATTTTTATCCACTTCATTCCACTTGTTAATTCCATATCACTGACATCACCAAGGCCGGATATGTCAACTGGACAGGACATTTCCTTCAGCATTGTTTCACTTACTAAATCCTTGTCATTGATATACTTGGTCACTTCTACTTCATTACACATTTCTTTCTGCTTCATTATGCTTGTCAATTCCACATCACTGTCACTACTACCACTGGACAACTCAGTCAGATTGGAGATTTGCTTCTGTGATCTCTCTCTTGTTAGTTCCAAGTGACTGACATACCTGTTCACTTCTGCTGCATTATATGTTTGTTTCTGCTTTCTTCCACATGTTAATTCCATGTTACTGACATTACCAACAAGGCTGGACACCCCTATTGGTTTGAAGATTTGCTTCTGTGACCTTTCACTTGTTTGTTCCAAGTCACTGACATACTTGTTCACTTCAACTGCATTACACATTTTTTTCCACTTCATTCCACTTGTTAATTCCATATCACTGACATCACCGTGGTTGGATATGTTTACTGGACAGGACATTTCCTTCTGTGTCATATCACTTGTTAATTCCATGTAACTGACATGCTTTCTCACTTCTGCTTCATTACCCATTCCTTTCTGCTTTATTTCATTTGACAATTCCATATCACTGACATTACCATCACTGGACAAATCAGTTTCATGGGACATTTGCTTCTGTGGCCTTTCACTTGTTAGTTCAAAGTGACTGACATACGTATATGCTTCTACTGCATTACACATTTCTTTCTGCTTTCTTCCACATGTTAATTCCTTGTTACTGACATTACCAACATGGCTGGACACCCCTATTGGATTGAAGATTTGCTTAAGTGGCATTTCACTTGTTAGTTCCATGTCACTGACATACTTGTTCACTTCAACTGCATTACACGTTTTTTTCCACTTCATTCCACTTGTTAATTCCATATCACTGACATCACCGTGGTTGGATATGTTTACTGGACAGGACATTTCCTTCAGTGTCATTTCACTTCTTAACTCCATGTCATTGACATACTTTCTCATTACTTCATTATGCATTCCTTTCTGCTTTATTTCGCTTGACAATTCCATATCACTGACATTACCATCACTGGACAAATCAGTTTCATGGGACATTTGCTTCTGTGGCCTTTCACTTGTTAGTTCCAAGTCACTGACATACTTGTTCACTTCTACTGCCTTACACATTTCTTTCTGCTTTATTCCACATGTTACTTCCGTGTTACTGACATTACCAACATGGCTGGACACCCCTATTGGATTGAAGATTTGCTTAAGTGGCATTTCACTTGTTAGTTCCATGTCACTGACATACTTGTTCACTTCAACTGCATTACACGTTTTTTTCCACTTCATTCCACTTGTTAATTCCATATCACTGACATCACCGTGGTTGGATATGTTTACTGGACAGGACATTTCCTTCAGTGTCATTTCACTTCTTAACTCCATGTCATTGACATACTTTCTCATTACTTCATTATGCATTCCTTTCTGCTTTATTTCGCTTGACAATTCCATATCACTGACATTACCATCACTGGACAAATCAGTTTCATGGGACATTTGCTTCTGTGGCCTTTCACTTGTTAGTTCCAAGTCACTGACATACTTGTTCACTTCTACTGCCTTACACATTTCTTTCTGCTTTATTCCACATGTTACTTCCGTGTTACTGACATTACCAACATGGCTGGACACCCCTATTGGATTGAAGATTTGCTTAAGTGGCATTTCACTTGTTAGTTCCATGTCACTGACATACTTGTTCACTTCAACTGCATTACACGTTTTTTTCCACTTCATTCCACTTGTTAATTCCATATCACTGACATCACCGTGGTTGGATATGTTTACTGGACAGGACATTTCCTTCAGTGTCATTTCACTTCTTAACTCCATGTCATTGACATACTTTCTCATTACTTCATTATGCATTCCTTTCTGCTTTATTTCACTTGACAATTCCATATCACTGACATTACCATCACTGGACAAATCAGTTTGATGGGACATTTGCTTCTGTGGCCTTTCACTTGTTAGTTCCAAGTCACTGACATACCTATATGCTTCTACTGCATTACACATTTCTTTCTGCTTTCTTCCACATGTTAATTCCATGTTACTGAGATTACCAACATGGCTGGACACCCCTGTTGGATTGAAGACTTGCTTGTGTGACATTTCACTTGGTAACTCCATGTCACTGACATACTTTCTGACTTCTACTTCATGACACATTCCTTTCTGCTTTATTTCACTTGTCAATTCCATTTCACTGACATTACCATCACTGGACAAGTCAGTTTGATGAGACGTTTGCTGCTGAGGCCTTTCACTTCTTAGTGCCTTGTCACTAACATACCTATTTATTCCCACTGCCTTACATGTTTCTTTCTGCTTTATTCCACTTGTTAATTCCATACCTCTTTCATTACCAGTATGACAGGGCACCTCTATTGGATTGGAGATTTGCTTCTGTGGCCATTGGCTTGTTAGTTCATCGTCACTGATGTACCCGTTCATTTGTACTGCTTTACACAGTTCTTTCCGCTTTATTCCACTTCTTAATTCCATGTCACTAACAATACCAGTATGGCTGGATATCTCAGTTGGATTGGAGGATTGTTTCTGAGGCCTTTCCCTTGATAATGCCATATTACCAACATACCTGTTCACTACTTCTTGATAATACATTTCATTCCACTTATTGTCACTTGTCAATTCCATATCAATAACATTACAAACAGGACTAGTTTCCTCTTCAGGTTTGTAGGCCTGAGTCTGTTGTCTTTTGTGTATGAATTCTATGTGATCAACATCAACAGCTTTACTGAATATCTGTACTGTATCTGAGGGTTTATCAGACTTTCTAAGGGGAATACTGATGTCATTATTTAGCCTGCATTTTAATTCCATGTCATCAACATGTCTACTTTGGCTGGAAATTTTGTAATTATAAGTCTGGTTCTGATTTACTTCATCCACTTCCTTTCTGCTTGACATTGGCACTAAAAAGTGTGGTTTAGTAACACAGCTTCTGAAATTTTCCTCTGATTTCTCCTGTGACTTTATATGTACATGGGGTAAAGTTCCTGTCAATGTCATATCTATTTGTTCTGTTGTTTCCAGTTTCTGATAAAAAGCTGAAGATAATTCAGTTTCTGAGTTTTGTTGAAGGCTTTTCAACAGTTCTGTGTTACCAATTTCATTAGCTAACAAACCTGTTTGTTTTAAGGTCAGAAGAATACCATCAAGTGGTTCTGTGAAGTCCATATCATTTGACTGATTACAGACATGAATCTCGTTCTGAGAGAAGCACAGCTTATCTTCACCGTCACCTTCTTCCCTGTTTACTGTATGAAGACCAAGACAATCCCCATGGTGTTTCATTTCTTTCCTGTCTCTTAGGTCATCTCTTGTTGTACATGACTTTAACAGGAATGATGCATTTATGTTGCTGTATAGTATGTGATGACCTGGCAAACTGAAAGATAAATTTAGCATACCACATAATCAGACTATTACAGGACGGCATTAGAAAATGCTGCAACTGCAGTTTGTAATTCTTTAAATAACTACAGTAGAATTCCTTTAAACCGGAAGCTGATACTCCAGAAACCCTGACACTTTGGCAGTTGAGGAAGATATTCCTAATTCCAGAAGTCATCCAAAAAATGTCTCTACATTGACTGTTGTGGTATCTCCTGACCCATTTTCCCTTACTCCAAATTCTTCAGCTATGAAGACTCCTGATCCACAGCATCCTGGTCTTTCAGCATGCCAGGTAGAAAGAGAAGAGACATCAGAAATCACAGGAGGTGACCCTGATGCCCCTGAACTATCAGCTGAAGGAGACATCCAAATGAAATACTCCTCCGATTAGTTGCACAGCCCAAATATAGGAGCAGTAACAAAACATTACCTGTAAGAACTTAGGTCAGAATAGTTACTGTTTGATAATCCAGCACCTGTCCAGTCCCATTGGTGCCAGATTGAAGGAATTCTACTGTATATATTTCCACATGAATGCTATATGTCAACTTTCCCAACAGATTAATGTCCTTATGGTTCAAATGCATGTTATACATGAAGACCCAAAAATTTGTTCCTGATAAATTTATATTCTTCACACAATGCATACCACATTTTGCCTCCTAACAAGCGCCATTGTGAAATGTACATGGCCACGCATTTACAAAATTTGTTTGTTTCCAGTCTCACAATAAGACCAGAAGTCCACAGTTACTCAGCTTCATGAAACAGTGATACACAGTGCAACACAATAAATTTTTCAGGGTTACTGAATATATTTGTCATCCTTTAACTTTTTAGTGTATAGCAATTCAATTTAGTACAGTAACGTATCGGGTCATTCCCGGGGGTAAAGCGGCCGGGGCGTGGCGTTGACCACCCATCCCCATCTAGCGCCAAGGTTAAGGAAAGAGTAGAGCTATACCTCTGCTCCCCCTCTGGGCCTTCATGGCCTGTTCTAGGGTGAACTTAACCCTTTGCCCAACGCAGTTTTATCCAGTGCGGTTGAAAATAATTAAACATAAGGGAAAACGATTTGCTAAACCCTGACAAATTTAAATACCACAGGCAGTTACTCAACCACTGCAGAAGTTGATAGAATCACCTACACAAGCACTGTGCACATGTTTAATGTCCAAAACCATGTACTTTCAGCAATGAGGAGGTCCCAAAGTGCCCGTGCTCACGTAACCCTATCTTTCCCCATAAGTTTACACAGTATGATTTTGCCCAACATGCTGCAGTCACTCCCCACAAGCCCTACATTGGACAAGAGGATTACTGTATTATGATTTTTTAAACTGAATAAATATAACCAGAGTTCCCTTATAATATTTGAATTCTCATGACATTGAGTATCAATATTAAGACCTGGGATGTGACAATATGTAGTTTGGTAGATGGGTACCAACACTTTCAGAGGAGCTTACTGCCTCCATGTTCACAGTAGAAGTAATCAGTACGCTATTGTGTATATTTATTGCATTCACACTCGTCCTACAGCTTCTTTTATCATATCTACTCCCACTTCATTTGCTGGGGCTTTGTTATTCTTAAATTTTTCAATAGCTATTTTGCTGTTGAGCTTACACGTATTTTCCATGTTTAACTGTACTTACTTCTTCACTTGCAGTTACTTTGGTTACAAAGGCAGGATTGGCATTTAGTATTTATTTCAAAATAAGTGTTTGGTATTTCTGAATCATTATGTTCTGCCATATTAAAGTCTCATTCTTATCAATTGTTGTATCTACTGTTGTCTGTCACTGGTTTACATTTATTGTTCATCACTGCAAATATTTCTTATTTCTCTTGTGATTTTAATCTTAGTCTCTAGAAAATTTATTCCAAGACTGTATTTGGTTGCTGTTCCTAATAACTTACACTTTTATCTGTTTTCATCACTTCTATTATTGAACTACACTTGCCCTGCCTCATCCTCTTTCTTATTACTGTTTTAACACATAAATACACACTATTCCATCTAACATAACACTTTATTATTTCTTTCAACGTCACATGTTTCGACTGAAAACCATAATCAGGCATTCTCCACAGAACCTTAAAAATCAAGGTAAAATGTTACTATTTGCGGTATCTCTCAAATATTGCAAAATATTTATTACAATAAAATTGTAGTTTTTGATAGTGTCTCATAAGTAGTAGGTTGTGTAATCACTGTGGTATTTTTTAGATTTCTCAGGATGCTAGTTCCTAAAATAGAGGTTAAACATTAATAAATTAAAATTTATGGGTAAAAGTCCATGTGTTTATTCAAGTAATTGGATTACACGACCAACTACTTACATGAGATACCATCAAAAACTGTAATTTTATTGTAATAAATATTTTGTAATATTTGAGAGATGTCGCAAATAGTAACATTTTGCCTTGATTTTTAAGGTTTTGTAGAGAATGATCGTTATCGATCAAAACCTATAGCGTTGAAAGAAATAATAGTGTTGTGTTAGATGGCATAGTGTGTATTTATGTGATTAACTGGAGACAGTTGGATGGATACCATTAAATTGCTGTTTTAATTCTATTGTTCCACCATGGTGTCTTTTTGCCTTCTGTACAGACTATTTCTGAAACAAGTTTACTTAAAACTTAACCATTTTTCTTGACCAGATTTTACTTCATCTAGGGGCATATTATTGTTACAGTATTACTGAACTTTTCTTTAATATCATTATCCCTTAACATCCATAATTTAATTCTGCACTCTCCATTCTGCTGTATCTTTTATTTTGTATTATTCTAAAACTTGCCAGTAGTAGTAGATGGCTGCTTACACTTGGTATAACTTCTACATTGTTAAAACCTTTCCACTGTCATTTTGTGGCTGCTCCTGTTCTAAAACCATGAGTTTGCTATTATCAATTCATTTATAATACATGTATGGAGACTTTCTCATACAATGTTTCTTTCCCTTTGCCATTAGTTCCCATTACATTTCTATATTTTACCATCTTGTCCCACTTAAACATTACACTACCCCATTTTGCATACCACGTCTCCTGTAGTGACTGTCCAGATCTGCTAAAAACTTATCTTCCTATATCACTGCAGCCAATCTGTGGTTCATAACCTTGAATTAACTCTTACATCTTACACTTTTCATCATTCATGCAGTGATGTTTTGTATTTGGTTCTCATCCTCAGATAGGCTGGACTGTTACAACTGCATTCCTTTTGTGTATTTCTTTTCCTAACCACATTATTTTTTAGGCCCTCTAAAACTGTTTTATTCCCATCCTTATGTAATTTGAGTCACTGTATCCAAAAATGTTCAACAACTACACAGCAACAGTGTACGATTTTCTTACCAGCTGCTGTCATTTTCACTTGATGCATCAGAACTTTTGACAGTTTCTTCGTAAGTTGAAGCCCAACTCGTCGCGGCTTCCTCCACGTGGAACTCCCTATATAATAACAGAATTTATGATATGCATGCAAACTTGGGGAAGGATAGCACATTACAGTGGTTTCCAGGCATATTTAAACAGGATTTCTGGTCGGAATTCATTGACTTTATGTACTTTCCCCATTGTATTGAAATTTAACATGCTAAATTTTGTGGACAGGATCGATCCCGGTCTACAGGTTGCTTCTACCAAAACAAATGTTACTACATAGTAATTATTTACACTGTGATTAAAAACATGGATTAGAGTCAAATTAGTGAATACAACATATTTAAGTAACAGTTTAGAAAATATGGCTATGCAAATCTCACTGAACATCAGATACATGAAATACAACAAGACACTGTACAGTAGCACTGTGTAGGTGCTCCTGGTCTGACTGCTAATGACCTGCAGAGCATGGGTAGCTGTTTTGTCCTGCTATAGGCTTTGGATGAAAACCTATAAGGTCCCGTGGAAAACATCAGTTTCTATCACTGCATAATATCACTTTTTTAAAGACACAGGATTTAATTGTTCAGTTTATAATATACCCAAAGTCAAAATGATCACTTGAACAATATTTGGTAAGGAATATGAATCATGACGCTCCTCATTATGCAATTTTCTACAGTCTGCTGTTACTTTACCCCACTTAGGCACAACTATCTTTCTTAGCACCCTATTCTCAAATGTTCTCAGCCTATCTTCTTCCCTTAATGAGAGAGACCAAGTGCCAAGTTAAGTGGGTCCCTGTCACTAGAGCATGGCATGCCCTCAGTTTGCAGACGGAGGAGGTAGCCTCCACATAAGGAGGATAGCTCTGAAGATACTGAACCAGCAGTCACAGGCAGTGTTAAAATAAAACAGCTACGTAAAGAACATACACTCACTTAGTCTGTATAGCTTTATGAAAGCTAACTCTCTTTGTGCGCAATTGACCAGTAGATGATGTATCTTCAGCATTGCATAATCTTATATTCAAATCTTGTAGTGGTTCACGATGTCTGTAGTGTTTTGGCACCTTCAAGATCTAAAAAGTGCAAAACATATAACCGAATGTAAAATACAAAAACTGTCATATCTCAGTATCTAGGCACTGCAGTTCACTTATACAAATAAACTTGAGGAAGGCACAGAAAAAATTCTAGAGAGAGCAAATAGGGGTAAATTGTACAAGGTAGAATATAGTTAAATATTTGCCAGAACAAAACAATTTCGTTTTCAAACTGAATACCCTAATTTTCATTATTCATCAAAGGCACTGTAACAATGTTGGTAGTATATTCCTCTGAAACATGATTATCCCCCACATATTGTCACTTCATATGATGAAAATGTAAGCATCCATCCACATATAACACTTTTTTTGTGTGTAATAGAGTACTACACTAAACATTTCATAGTGCACATGAACAACAGGCCATAAAATAATACAAGCAAATAGGTCTTTGTTCTTTGTGACAAATAAATTTGAATATTTGAGGTTATGTTTTTTTAGACAAAGATGAGCCCAACTTACCAAGTCAGATCATGCCTGATTTACTAATGTCAGATGCATTGTGCAATGGCCTACAGATAAGGGTCCTTTCTTACTTCCTTACAACAATCTTGGGCTTTCAGTTATTTACATGTTACAGTGAGTGGACATATGCAAGCATGTGTGCAGATTTATTATTGAATATGTATATTTATCGGCGAGTGTGCATGTGTGAACTTGAAAGTGAGGATTTTGTACATTTACTGGTACAGTTAGGGGGACACGCGGTCGCGCAGTTGGTTGAGGCACTGCGCTACAAGCCGGAAGGTCGCAGGTTCGATTCCCGATGGTGTTATTGGAATTTTTCATTGACATAATCCTTCCGGTCGCACTATAGCCCTGGGGTGGACTCAGCCTCTAACAAAAATGAGTACCAGGAATATTTCCTGGGGGGTAAAGGCGGCCGGTGCGAAGGGCTGACAACCTTACCACCTTCATGTGCCGATTGTCTAGAAATCTGGGAGCCTCAACCTCCTGGAACCCTAAGGGTCTGTAATGGGATTGCTTTACCTTTTTACTGGTACAGTTAGGACTGCTGATTCCTGAACTTTATCCATTGCCTAACACATTACAAAAAGAAAACATTGCTCCAGAAACTGGATCTGTTCCCATCCTCAGGTGAAAGGGTGCGGGGTACCGTCTGAATTGGTTTCAAAAGAAAGAGCAATGTTCAATCACAGGCCTACTTGTCAGCTAACTACATCTATATAAGAATCTATGATCAGGTTAAGCGAATATCAGATAATAAGGCATAAAAATAATGAAAACACCCATAAAGATAAAATAAGGAATACTAAGCATAATATAGCATCATCAGAACCTTCTAAAACTAATTTATTGGTATAGCTTCACATTCCCCTATGCTCAAAGGATGTAAACTGGATGTTTATGAAAGTTTTTCAGGTTGGGCATAGTCTCATGTTAGTGGTAGTATATATTGTACTGTTTGACAGTTGATTCATTTTTGCATATAAGGACCATTTAAGTCTCTCATTCTCAGAGCAGTAAAAAAGCAAAACATAAATCATGCAATCTATTAGAAATCTTCCATACTTTTGGTACATCCAGTATTCTTCAGAACAAGACAAGCAATGTATGTATAACATGACACTGGGGCACTTTCACATAACCATTATTGCTGTGGAAAAGCAATAAGTATTACATATTATGAGTGTGTGTCTGTAGCCTTGGTTATCCGGCATGGAAAGTGCATTTGCCAATTATATTTTCATCTCTGGCCTATCTGGGTCTACCATATTTTTCACATTATCTAAAAAATGGCACGATTTTCAGAAAAAAAAATTATTGGACATAAAATGTGTTTTGATTTTCTCTACAACTTTTTTCTAAAACATTTCTCATTCTAAGAAGAATTCAGCGAGATATTGTATCTTCATGTAAATACTCATTATTCTTGACAGATTGTAATGAAACTTGATTTTTCTTGACAGATTTTCACAAAATCTTCAAATATCAAATTTCATGAAAATCCGTCCAGTGGGAGCCGAGTTGTTCCATGCGGACAGACATGACAAAGCTAATACTCACTTCTTGCAATTTTGCAAATGTGCCCAAACAGTGCTGAAAATTTTCAAGTGGCTTACCCAAAGCCAAGGGTAAGTTCATATAAAAAACACGCTATGTACATGAATACAAACACAATATTTTGTCAGCTACATTGGGGTTTGTGCAGTTTATAAAGATACTTATCGTGACAGAATGAAGCACAGTCCATAAAAAGCTATGTGTGGAATTAAAGCAAAGGTAGGAATGCAAACCTCCCACTGTCTGCTGTTTAAAACACCAACAAAATGCACTTCACTTTCACTTTTATTATGTATTAATATATTAATTATATATTACAATTATATTAATATATTAATACATAATAAAAGTAAAAGTGCATTTTGTTGGTGTTTTAAACAGTGAATTGTAAAAATGCAAGGTGAGACTAATATAAAAAAATCTCCCACTGTCTGTTGTTTCTTTAAATTTTAAATAGTTGAAAATCATATGAAATTATCAGAAATATAACCCTCAAAGTACAAAAGGTAAATTTGACCTTGTGCATGCCATGAAGGCATATGAGGGACCAGAGGTATAGCTCCATTCATTCTTAACCTTGGCTCTATATGCAGGTCAGTGGTCAGCTGCATGCCCCAGTCAGTTTACTCCTGGGATAAGTGCTTACAGTACCCACTGAGTAGAAGACTGAGTGGGCCCCAGACCTCATCTGGATGATTTGAAAGAGACAGATCTGTTGCTCCTGCTGGGAATCAAAAAATTTCTTGGGGCATCCAGCCCACAGCCTAGTCACTATGCTAAGTATGCTATCCTGAGTCACAACCCTTGAAAGATCTGTTAGCAATGCTTCCCTAAACCCTTACTAATATTCTCCTACAACACACAATATGTGTACATATATCAGTAAATGTGCATAACCCTACTTGCATGTACAATGAGATGCACAGTCTCCGGCTGTTTTCATGAAAATACACAATCATGAGGCAAGTGCACATTTAGCAGATTAGCAGACTGACTGTAGCATATATATCTGTAACAGAATAGAGCTTGGATGCCTCTAAAAGCATACAAAATCTTTGGTCACATTGCCAGTTCTTGGTGTTAATGTAATAAGCTCTATGTCACAGATGTCTTTTCATCCGGTACTGAAGAACAGTGACTGACCAACAGTAAATTCACTTTTCAGTCAGACTGTGAATGATTATCATATTAACACTTACTGATGATGTCGGCCAACTGGCCATGCTGCCTTCATTTTCTTGAGTGGAAAAACTGAAAAAAAAAAGTTCATAATATTGCTATGAACAGTCTGTGGTACATAATGCATGAGTACAAATGTTCATAATATTGCTACGAACAGTCTTTGGTACATGATGCATGAATACAAACGTTCATAATATTGCTACGAACAGTCTGTGGTAAGTGATGCATAAATAAGAATGAGTAAAACCTTAACAAAGAGTCTTAACTGACAGTGTTTAAGAACAAAATGCAAAGGAGAACATTTGGACCTAACAAAGAAGTAGCAGAAGGCTGAAGAAAATTACGTACTTATAAACCTCATAATTTGTACTCTTCACTTAATGTAGTTGATGTAATCAAATAAGGATGAGATGGGCATTGCATGTGGCACGCAAGAGCAGAACATGTTGTTTGGAAGATTCCTGAAGAAGAAACAATTTTATAAACCTAGGCATAGATGAAAGAATAATATTAAAATGGATCTTTGAGAAGTATGGTGTGAAGATGTAGCCTGAATTAAAGTGGCTTACAATGGGGTTCAGTGGTGGGATTGTGTGAATATGGTATACTTGTCTCAGTTCTACCAAAACTGGGAACTGCTTGCCCTGGTAGGTAGCTATCAATTTTCAAGAAAGACACTACAAGAAGGAAGTTGTTTGTGAATATGCTTCAGGCACTTGGTTTAATTCTGCGTTGTGCCATGGCTCAGGCCATTTACCACAGAGGCCCGGATATGATCCCACGCCATTCTATGTGAGATTTGAGGTGGACAAAGTGGCACTGGGACAGGTTTTTCTCAAAGTACTTCAGTTTTGCCCTGTCAGTATCATACATTAATATTCCATACTCTCATTTATCTGCCACTGGCACTATACAAGGTGATTCAGGAGAAAAGGTCAATATTTTGAGAGGTGATAATATTGGTCACTGTGAAAAATGTTCTTACGAACATGGGTCTCATTCGGAATGGTTACCAAGATAGAGCTGTTTGAATCTCCAGACCTAACTCTGTTAGATTTTTGTTTGTCAGGTTGGATGAAGAGTGCAGTTTACAAAAGAAAGGTGGATACATGAGACAAATTGCTTGCTCCCATTTTGGATGCTGCTGCCCACATAAAGAAACATGAAGATCAACTGAGGCGAAGAATGTGCGATCTTCGCACATGAGTTGCAAAGTGCATTGAGGTTTACAGTAGGATTTTTGAACATTACTGTGAACTGCAACAAATTTGTCATTTAAACATTCAATTAAAATTAAATTAACAGTAAGTAATTCCTCTTTCTTTATTACCAATCACAATGCTTTTGTATTTGTAGATTCAAACAACTATATCTCAATAACTATTCAGAATTAGGCACATGTTCATATGAACTATTTTCCTCACAGTGACCAATACTATCACCTCCCAAAATATTGACCTTTCCTCCTGAATCACCTTGTATAATCTTAGCACATGACTGCATCATTAAAAAAACACTTCTATCTCTCACTCTCTCATTCCCACACTTTCTCCTTCTCTCTGATTCTAGACCCACAAGCCAGCAATCTTGATTGATTTTACTTGTGATTCCCTTCAGCCCTTCTGCTAGGATAGTACATTAACACAGTGTCACATAACACTGTCTCCAAGATGGGGTCTGCTAGTGTGTCCAAACAGCTGCAGCATGACTCAAGAGACATTGCTGACACTTAGATTATGCTAGTGTTTCATCATGTCATCAACAGATGACATTCTTCAGTGGTCTTGTTTGACCAAAGGCCACATTTTATTTATGAATATATACAAAAGGATCTACAAAAATAAGATAACACTGTAACAGCATGGACTTGCTGCCATTTCAACGCAGCTGCAAGGGCAGACATTTCCACATTTTTCAAATTTAAAACTCACAACGTTCTTATCTAAAACTGTATGATATATTGAGATATTGTTGAATCCACAAGAGAAGAGAGAGAGAGAGAAGAAGATGCAGGGGAATTGCAGCTTTCAAAATGTTAACTAACCAACTGAATGCAACAGTGACCTTATTTAGAAGCTCCTAGTAGCTCTGACAGTCAAGCAATTTCCCTTCTTTAACGCAACCCAGAGTTGATTAATATGCTCACAAGAGTCTGTGTCTAGAATCTATACTGAGCCAGATGAACCCAGTCCAAACGAACTCTCACAACATATTCTTTAACATCCACTTTAATACTGCGCTCCCACACAAGACATTTAAAAAATGTGTGTGATTCAGGTTTAGGTGCTCCTCATGCTCTGTAACACCAAAGTTAAGAGGAAATAAAACTTACATATATCCAAATTCATTACATTTATTAGTAGAAATACAGAAAATTCTGACACACTGTGTCTAAAATAACCACATTGCTGAACAAAAAATGTTGAGTTTTTTTATAAAGATGTAAATGTGTTTTAAAATCGTTGTTGGGTTAACACATATTTGCATGGCTAAATCTACTAAATGACATATAACATAGTACTCTTGTTCTTGGAGACCATTATAACATTCCTACTTCTGAACTTTGTTAGGAATATAATAACAATCGAATACTACTGGAAGTAATCAAGACATCTTCCTCAAAGATGATCCTCCAAGTGTTCTAGTGTGTATTCATTACTTTGCAAATGATAACATACCCTGCAATACCAAAACTTCTTCAAGGTTTGTAATTTCATATTAACCATTGTTAATTTCAAGTCCTAGAATGATGGAAATGTCTGCAAAGCCTCTTTTGCGACTAGTACCTTAACCAAGAAGTGTTTACTATCAAACGTAATGTCCAAAACAGCTGTACAACTTAATATACATAGATCTGTCCACAATTCAAATTAAGACTGCACGTGGAAGGATGCTGTAAAAGACAAACCACAAAATGAAGAAGACATATAACCTACAAGAAACATTTTTCTCTCACACATACAGTCAGACCCTAATATAGCGCACCCCTATCTAGCACCATTCTGACTTAGTATCCATGAAAGTTTGTGAACAGAAATACCCTCTTATATCAACACTGAGGAACCTCAGTATAGTGCCACCCCCAGAAGCCACCATTCGCCAAAGACTTTGGTGATACAAATGTGACCATAAGCGTTAAATAATGCCCGACCTTCCACCATGCTACTGTAATTTCACTGTTTGCATGTACGGTATTGTATCGGTAAATTTCTTGGTACAACAGACACTAGTGTGTATGCAGAGTATATGAGTCCATGAAAGTGGCAAAGGGGAGGTTGGATGTCATGACATTTGATATTGTTCTCCCTTAGTAAAGAAAACCAGGTGTGAAGTTGGATTTTCCAAAACATAAATATTTTAAGCAATAATAAGTAAAAGCGAACGCAACTTAAGTAGTGTTGTACCCTCTCTTAGACGCCAGAGTATACAGTAAAACTGTACAGTACACAGTAGAACGGTATGTTCAGAAATGTGCTGTGTATTATTAAAAGTAGCTTTTATGGCTTGTACTGTTGCTCTTTCGTTTTTGACCAATTGTCTGAGAGTAAAAGTGTTTCACAACTGTCAAAATGCTTCCAAAAATTTCAGTCAACAACTTTTGTCTTGAATACGGCAGTATTTTGATTTACTGCCACCCTCAACATATCACAACAAACTGTGGTCAACAAACAATGGTGCTATATCTTGGTTTGACTGGATATTTAATCTGTATTCATACTTAATGAAAAATTACCAACATCTATTGCATGTTGACAACTATAATGATAAAAATGGAAAAACTGGCAGAACAAAATCATGGTGATCCACCCACCTCCGTTAGCATTCTTTTATGTAGGTAAGCAAATCTTACGTGTAGGTATTTCTTGCTATTTCATTGTAACAGTTTGCTTCATGGTACACACATATCCTTAGTACCTGTCCCAATCTAGTGCCGCTAATTTGAGATGATTAAGTTAAATATTATATAACATGATGCAAAGAAATGGCTTGAAATTTCAATCTGCGGGTAACATTATTTAATATAAAGACATATCCATAGCAGGTTTTTAAAAAAAGTGTTAAGGATGCCTTGGTGTGTGGCAAACCAGGTGGCTGAATTAAAATTAGGAAGAGACAGTAGAAGAGGAAATGTATTGGTTACATGTGTATGAGTAGGACGCAATCAGAACTTGTTATGAATGGCACACAACACTTTCAGACAAGAGATTTGGGCTAAGAAATAAAAGGAAGAAACTGAAATACTGGGCCTATTATATATTTGCCAGAACTACAGACAAATCAATATAAACAGGCTTTGTAGAACTATGAAAGCTGTAATGATACTAAAAGACAAAACTTATGTGCAGATATTTAACAAAAGACTTTTTGTTCTACTATTGTGGATTGAAACATAAATCAGGTTTAGAAAACTATCTGTACATGAAATGACAGAAGTGGAACAACATGGCTGAAAGCAGGGATTTGGAAACTACAAGGGATGAGAGGATCTAAGAAAGAAAAGCGCCCACTCCCTATGAAATGATGTGAAACGTACAAAGAAAACATTCGAAAGTGAAACAGAAACTCTTATGTAGTAAATGGCTAAATGTGAACGAAGATGCAGGTTCTGAAAACGTTAACCTGTAAAAGTGGAACAGAAACAAAAGAAAAACTGGTGCCTATTTAAAACTAGATGTAAATGGTACAGTAAAGTCAGTACGGCCCCACCCTTGTACGTACTAAGTTACAGGATAAAAAATGTCAATTTTGTGATGAAAAAGGAATAATTGCGTTAGTAGCGCATTAATATTAAGAAAATGCATATGTGGAAGACCGAGGAAACAGGCCAATGTAAACATATTGTAGTAAAAATAATTAGCGTCGTAAATACTGGGTGTTCACGTGCTCAGACACATGCAAATATGAACTACGACTCAATAAATTATGATTATTAACGTACGGACATACCCATTTTTGGATACCTACACAGTAATGTGAGTTTCCATCCTAGCTAATTACACCTCAATCGGAAATTATAATGCAAATACCAAACACCCATCCACTTCGAATATTCAAAATTCACAACCGATTCTACTATGATACTCATTGGCTACTGACACCACCAAGTTACCAACATATGTATATTGGCATTACCAACACAACAAATCAATGCCACAGATTAATTCACCACGTTCCCACAGCACTGATGAAGGTTAGGTCCCAGAATATCCTTTAGGCCATTCGTCTTCCAGTGGAAGCAGAAAACGTCTCCGGAACGTCAATAATCACATACGAAACTACGTGGCGTCGTATCACAGAAACCTGAATCGTCAGCAACGTATCAGCACAACGGTACATACACATAAACGGCCGAACTAAGGGGCGGGTCAGAGAGGCAGGTGTCCACGGCGCTAGGACGTCACTAAAATAATCAGAAATATGGTGCTAGTAGACTCAGGTTTCCACACGGGCAAAAGTTCTCCGCAGACTAACAGCAGTTTGGGCACGCGTCCTCAAAAATTTTCACCAGCACTGTCCTAGGTCGAAAAAGTTTAAACAATCGGTTTTAAGGGGCACCAAATTACTAGCATGCCGGGGCGTCCACATGTCTTGGGCCAGCTCTGTACACACATGGTAACTGATGGGAAGTGAATTGGTGGGACATATTTTCTAGTCACGCTAATAAGAACGAAATGTTCAGATATTTAAGCCACATGTATTACATTGTAAAAAAGTGTGAGGTTTTAACGGCGGTGACCGCGAAGCAAGACTTGTGCTACGTGACACCGTGTAGTCTTGTAAGAAATTTCCGATGAATTATAATAACTTTCTACCAGACTAAGCGACCTCACATCTCACAAGAAACTATACTTCAAGAATTTCACAATTAGAGAATTTACATAATGTAATTTCGCGTTTCGAAGAGTATTTGTGTACAGGCCAACAAGCATTACATTACCACAGATCATCCAGTGTTCATTAATTGGAAATCAATGCCATCTAGTAACATTATGTACAAATCAAATGCATGGAACTGGTCGCACACAAATTGTATTTTCTTGGGCATGATAAGCACATCGCCGATCCCGATGGCCGCGCGGTCTAAGGCGTAGGTCTGCGACCGCTTGCATGTTGGGATTGCGGGTTCGAATCCCGCCGAGGCATGGATGTTCGCCTCTTGTGAATGTTATATGTTGTGCAGGTAGAGGCCTCTGCGACAGGCCGATCCCTCGTCCAGGGGAGTCCTATCAAAATAAGCCTCTACTCTTACGTTGAATAGGTAGAATACGTTCGACTTAACAAGATAATGACGCCTACAAATTGAATGTCTTCATTAATGATACAATCTTGATGTTAGTTGAAAAGAGGTAAAGGACTGAAGCATAAGGCTAAAATGTGTTCTTCTTACATCTGATCTTTATGATGAAGACAGGCAGTCTGCCAACCTTTCGTTGTTAACCAAAGTTTTACGGGCATGTTGCCCAGTAGGATTTCAATGAATACGCGCGCGCGGGTGTATGTATGTATGTGTGTGTACGTACGTATGTATGTATATATGTATGTATGTATGTGTGTATGTATGTATGTATGTAGTATGTATGTATGTGTGTGTGTGTATGTGTGTATGTATGTATATATATGTATGTATGTATGTTGTATTTTATGTATTATGTGTATGTATGTATGTGTGTATGTATGTGTATGTGTGTTGTATGTATGTATGTTGTGTTGTATTGTATGTATGATGATGATGTAGTGTATGTATGTATGTATGTATGTGTGTTGTATGTATGTATGTGTATGTATGTATGTATGTGTGTATGTATGTGTATGTATGTATGTAATGTTGTGTATGTATGTATGTGTGTATGTATGTATGTATGTGATGTTGTGTGTATGTATGTATGTGTGTATGTATGTATGTAATGTTTGTGTATGTATGTATAGTGTATATGTATGGTATGCATGTATGTGTGTATGTATGTATATGTGTATGTATGTATGTATGTGTATGTATGTTATGTATGTGTGTTGTATGTATGTGTATGTATGTATGTATGTGTATGTATGCATGTGTGTGTATGTATATATGTGTGTATGTATGTATGTATGTATATGTGTATGTATGTATATATGTATGTATGTGTGTATGTATGTGTGTGTATGTATGTATGTATATGTGTATGTATGTATGTGTAATGTATGTATGTATGTATGTATATGTGTATGTATGTATGTGTGTGTATGTATGTATGTGTATGTATGTATGTATGTATGTATGTGTATGTATGTATGCATGTGTGTGTATGTATGTATGTGTGTATGTATGTATATGTTTGTGTATGTATGTATGTATATGTGTATGTATGTGTGTATATGTGTGTGTATGTATGTATATGTGTATGTATGTATGTATATGTGTATGTATGTATGTATATATATGTGTGTGTATGTATGTATGTATGTATTTTTTGTTATGCAGGGAAGTTCTGTATGCACGTAATAATCAGATACATGTTTTGTCAGTACAAATTATAAAACCGTAGCGAAGCTCTTATTCTTCGCCCGGTTTTTATCTTAAAACAAACCACCAAATTATTGAACGCGCTTAATGGTTTTGATAAAATTGTGAATATGTGCGTCCCGTTAATTAACTCTCTGTTATTTACCAACATGGTCGCACAGTGATCTTCGGCAAGCAAAGCAATGGCTGTGTAGAGTAATCGTCGTAGGAGCCCTGGCAAACATGTCCGCCTGTTGAAATACTTCCGTATCTACGTCTGCACGCGCCAAACATGTCCGCCTGTTGAAATACTTCCGTACCTACGTCTGCACGCGCCCAGAATTTTTTACTTGGGGGGGGGGGGGGGGGGACCCTGAGGCTATACATAATTTTTGTTTCATTTCAAAAATTGTTACAGAAATCACGTCGTAAGTGAAACTGTGACATAAGCGTTTGCAACTGCATCTATATACATGCAAATATAACTACATGTTCCATGACTCTCTCATCTAATTCAAATTATCAGGTCTAATCTTCTTGTTTTTTAATTTCATCTAAGACATTCTACGTTTTCTTATCTTATTTTTCAAAATCATACTGTACCAGTCATCAGCCAATTTCAGCGGCTGATTTCGGCTGAAGGGTAAATCACGTAAAGCGTTTGATGTCATCGTGTCTATAAAATCTGTGTATTTTGAATTTAGATTTTGCTGGGGGGGGGGGGGGGGCTACAGCCCGACAGCCCCTTTGGGTGCGCCCCTTCTGCAGAGTAGGTAACTTTTGTGTGTATGTGCGTGCGTAGTAGTAGTAGTAGTAGTAGTAGTAGTAGTAGTCACAGGCCCAAACCTCACTCTGTCACACCCCTGACAGCGGCATTTCTTAACTGTTTCCAACTTCAACACAAACTGCGCAATTAGTCTTGATGGCAGAAGATTTACCCTTCCTGTAACGAAAAAAATTCCGGTTCCTTGCAGTTTCGCTTTAGGCTTCTTTTACTGTATTATATATTTAACATAGTTTGTACTCTTTATGTTTTATTCCGTGTCATATTTGTCATGGATTTATGAAATGTATAACGTCTGTATGTCAGCGCGTATTTACGGAGGTCTACCTCCATTTCCCTATATGTTCAACTGAGGACAGGTGCACGTGTGCGAACTATTAATGCAAACAAGGAAATATTAAGCGGAAGGATACAAATGTGTTATTGTTAGATATAAGTCTTAAAACTTAAAAGACTATATTCAGTGTTCTTGATAGGTTTAAAAAGTAACACTATACAGACTGTGGAAAGCTGGCACTTTATTCAGTGTGCGACAGCCTACTACGTGGCGTTAGGCATAGGGAAATAAGGGGTTACGTTTATAGATGAATTTATAATCAAATGTAGGTCCTTGCAGCTGATTGAAAGTAGACGTGAGAGGGAGGGTGAGCAGCAGTGGTGGAGATAAGTGATTAAAAATAAATTAATTTGCCATGGCCAGGCCGTCTCCGGCGAATCCTTTAGGATATCTGGTTAAAAGACAGTATAACGATCGACTTTCTATTAATAAAAAGTTGTTGCGAGAAAGACTGTATTCAGCACGGAATTTATATAGGAAGGATCTACGAGCACATTATGGTTGTGTAAACGCCATCGAGTTTTCCAATAAAGGGGAGCTTCTAGCATCTGGTGAGAATGTGAAACGTACTATGTATGTGATAACAGCATAAATTTTCAGCAAGCAGTGGCAGGGTTTTTGTTTAGTGTCATTCTGTTAATATGTTACTTTGTGTAATTTTGTAGTTCTACGAAAGTTATTTTTGCCTTCTCACCCCACGCACCCATGAGCAGGAATATGTGAGGTTTAATGTTATCACGACGGCGACTGAAGAATACTGTGTCCTGTGATGTGACCTGTCATTGAAGCAGCATATTCCGCCGAATCATCGGTGAAATGTACCAGACTACGCGGCGTCACATTTCAGAAGATAGTATTCTTTATTATCGGGATTATATGGTGACTTTGTTCTCACAACATTTTCAGTCTGAAGTTCCAAATGTGCTTGGTATTTTTTTGTATACTAGGTCTCATAGGGCTGTTATATACCAACTTTTAAATTTAATTATTGCATGTTATGGGTAGTATTGTATTGTGTGTTGCTACTAGGAATCAGATTTATTTCTTCAAGGCATGGACAGAACATTCCTGAGCGGTTCTGTGAAGGACATAATTAAGATTTAAGGTTACATTTTCTGAAAATGCCAATGGTTTCATTTGGAATAATTGTGTTTGTTCATTGCTTCATAAACTACACTAAAATTAGTTTTATGTCTTTTCAGAAGATTCAGTTTATTGTGATAGTATCGGCTTCTATTGTATGTCAGTATGTAACTAGAATAGTGTTCAGTAGTTCTGATAAATAACCGTAAATACAACTCACATTTAGTGAGACAGAGTGGTCATTACAAGCAGCTGCAATGATCCACTGTTTTGAGTTCATCTCATTTGCTGCCTGCCCATTACACACAAACGCCAAATATTTGATATAGCCCCACAAGAAAAGTGGGCTGGGATAGCATAGTCAGTACATATAGCGACCCGCTACTGGCTGGGCTGTCCAGGGATTGAATCCCGGTGAGGGCAAAATTTTCCGCGCCTGTCCAGACTGGCCCTGGGACAACAGCGGCTTCCTGTACAATGGGTACCAGGTCTCTTTCCTGGGGTAAGGTGGCCGGGGCGTGGTGTTGACCACCCATGCCCATCTAGTGCTGAGGTTAAAGAAAGAGTAGAGCTATAACTTTACTCCCCTTCTGGGCCTTCATGGCGTCTCCTAGGGTGAACTTTACCTTTTACCAGCAAGAAAAAGTCATGGAGCGTCACATCTGACAGTTACATGGACCAGGTGACAGGTCTGTCCATCCCTGTCCAGTGTGCAGGAAATCTGTCACTGGGTGTGTCACAAATAGTGTTGCTGTCATAATGAGGTTATGCTCTACCTTGCAGAAAATTGTTAGCTTGCCTTCTTTTTTTTAAGTTCAGAAAAGGCCCAGAAGAAAAGGTCATGGGGCATCAAATTTTTTGACATCACATGCCAAGTATTAGGGCTTTACCTCTTGCATATCTTGGTATGCTGGGGAACTTTGCTTTTCCAGGCACAGTACAGTACAGTACAGTACAGTACAGCATTGCAGGACATGGACATACATAGGCAATACGTATGAACCCAGTAAATAGCCATTTGTTCTTTGGAATTTGGAATTTAATTTTGCACTTTTAGAGTTTTCTAGGGCACAGAGGAACACATTTTAATGCAGTAAGCAACAGAAGGTATATTAATTCTTTTATTTATTTACCTGTTTGAGTTTTGAAGATTATTGTCTTTTGGGACGTGATGTTGTGTATGACAGATGTTTGAAAAGTAGTGAGACAACTCATTATATTGTATATCTGAGGCATCGGCATACTTTCCTTTTCACAGTAACACCATTCACAAGCTGTACACTTTTTGCGGTTCCACGCACTTCACACACGTGCAATAGGCCATTTTCTGATATCTTGTGTAGGATTGTGGCAGTGGCGTGCATAACCTCTCTTTAGGAGCCAAATTTCTGCCCTTGTAGCGCACATTCAAGTGTCAGAAATGCCCAGAAATCGCAGGACACAAGGTCTGGCTTGTAGGGTGGGTGTTCCACAGGTGCTGCACTGATGTCTGCTATACTCACATCACCAGTTGTGCGATATGTGGCCATGCCTTGTCTTGAAGCAAAGATCACTCTTTCCTGAAGAATTAAGGCTTTTTTCTCTTTTAATTGCATTCTGCAAAGCAGTGTTTAGTGTCTTTGCATAGTAGTCACCATTTACAGTTTGCTCCTCAGGCACACAGTGCTGGTGAATAATGACTTTGGATAAAAAGCAGTATCTAAACTAACTAACTAACTCCATGGAGCAGAGTCCTTCTTGAGAAGCTAACAGGTCATCAGCTAGTCAAGAAATTCCCCGCGTTTTATGGAACCCGAAGGTTCATTACCACACTCACAAGAGCCCGCCACTTGTCCCAATCCTGAGCCATATCAATCCAGTCCATGCCCCCCATCCCACTTCTTGAAGATCTTTTTTAATATTATCTTCCCATCTATGCCTGGGTCTTCCAAGTGGTCTCCTTCCCTCAGGTCTCCCCACTAAAACCCTGTATGCACCTCTCCCCTCACCCGTACGTGCTACATGCACTGCCCACCTCATTCTTCTTGATTTGATCACCCGAATAATGTTTGGTGATGGGTACAGATCATTAAGCTCCTCATTATGTAGTCTTCTCCACTCCCTTGTTACCCCATCCCTCTTAGGCCCAAATATCCCCCTCAGCACCCTATTCTCGAACACCCTCAGCCTATGTTCCTCCCTCAGTGTGACAGACCAAGTCTCACACCCATACAAAACAACAGGCAAAATTATAATTCTGTATATCTTAATCTTTGTATTTTTGGATAAAGAAGAAGCAGTATCAGCATCACTTTTCCAGATGAAGGCACTGTGCGAAATTTCTCCATTGGAGGTGAGCCTTTGTTCTTCCAACTCTTGATTACTGTTTTGACTTTGGGTCTTAATGTATGAGCCAAGACTCATGATGAGTGATTATGGACTACAAGATATTAGGGTTTCGTGCCAGATGAGACTCATACCACTGGCAGACTTCCATACACATTCTTGTCTGATCATTGTGAAATCACATTGATCCCTTTTGGACACGCTTGGGACATGCCTAATTTCACTGCCGTGTTGTATTGAATCCTTTCCATTGACACATTTTAACTGGCAGACAGTTCCCGTAATGTTAATATTCTGTCCTGCAGCAGTTTGTGAGCTCTTTTGATCCTGGCATCTTTGGTGGCAGTACTTGGTCTCATGCTTTGAATATCATAAACTCCCTTTTTGTTCCATTTTTTTAAATGTTTCAGCCACATGAAAATTGTACATCTGCTCATTACTTCTGCCCATAGGCTTTATATACCATTTGTAACATATGTTTACTGCCTTTCCTGAGCTTCACACAACATTCTGTTGCACACCTTTCACTTTTGCTGTATGATGTATCATTCTCTGTTGTGACTGATAAACAGGTCTTACCAAATATCTCGTATAAAATGACCTTTAACCATAGAACAGTGCTTTTGGGAGCAGTGATTCATCATATTTCAGGCTGCAATGTGATGTGTGCAGTTTCCCAATCTGGATTTTGCAGACATGCAGCATTGCCAATCACATTACTTTTAAAACACCTGGCATAGTTTGATAGATAGAGACCAATGTTCTGGAGGAACATGCTGTCTCCATCTGCAGGGTAGAGGAGTACCCTGAAGATGGGGGTAGCTAGCTTCTCTTAAACATTGCTGTATATCTACCACACTGTGAGGCTTTGCATCCCAGAGGAGAATACAGCATACCCTCCTTGTTAATTCCTGATTTTGCTTATTCATGGAAGATTATTGTGGCAATTGTTGTGCAGCATGATGCAGGTCCCTCACTCATTTACAGTCACACATGAATGGAAAAATTCACCTGTCCTACTTGGTAGCTGCACTGATATCATGCAATACAGAATGTACTTCAACTTTGCTTTTCACAGTTTTTAGAACTATGTAATTGTTGCTCACACATTTTAATTATCTGGAAAGTGTGATGGTAAGAATAAAAATTATCATTAAATTGATTTAATGATAATTTTTCATCTTCTCAATAAATCAGCTTTCCATTTCCATGCTGATGGGGAGGGGAATGAGTATAGATGCGGTCAGGTGTCATTATTATATAAAGTAGTTATTCATTTCATCAAGGAAAATGAAGACAATGGACAGTATGAAGGCCAGTACTTCAACAAGTGTGAACATTTCTTGTGTAAGTTGACATGAACACTTCTGAAAGTGGTGCAGTGGGCCTTCTGTGAATGGCTGAAATAAGGAAATGGCAGCTGTCATAGCACCTTACAAGGCAGTGTATGAGGACATGCTGAAAAAAGGAGAAACAATCAAACCTCTTTCTACCCTGATTCTGTGCCATGCACTGTGTGTCATTTGATCACCCTGACAACTTTCAGCCAGGAACATTGATGTCTTTCAGTAAACACCAACATAAATGTTTTCTTGTTTATTAATTATTAATTTACATGGTATAATTTTTTGTCTGTCTTTGGTTTCTCCAACCCAATTCTTTCCATACGGTCTTAACTTGTCACAGTTTCACTATTCATGGTATTTTTCAAGAACATAACCACTGGGAACTGTGAGTTTGCTGCACTCTTCATAGTTACTGCCTTCAGAATGTCAGATCTCACTGAGTTGTGAGTTGTTTAGGATAATTGCAGCCCAATTAATACTTCCTACTAGCACAGAATATGATTGTGTAAATGTAGTTTAGTGTGTACATTCAGTGTGCAGTACATTTTATTGTTTTCATGCAAGTTTTGTGATCAACCTACCAGTGGTTCTACCACCCCAGCCCCTTTGCCAGTGCTTGTTCTGGTTTTGATATATCTTTCGTATGTCAGTTTTATGTTTGTGAATATTTGAGAAATGTTGCATTTGCTGTAGTTTGTGTATGATGCGTTTACAATAAATGAGCTGGGCCACACAACCACTACTGTAACATATTTCTGGATTCTTGCAAAATTCTGATGCTCTTACAATAAAATGTAGGAAAATAATAATATTGAACTGATCTTCTTCTTCTTTCTATGGGCCCGTCGGCATTAGCTCCGGATGCACCGCAGCCTTAGGCTTATTGTGCTAATAATTATCAATTATCAAGTCTGCAGCCACAGCCGTTCCTTGATCAGGTTCATTGAAGGTGGAATACTCGAGTAAGAGTGGGGTCTGTTCACACCCCCACTACTTCTCGCCACCGCCTTCTCTTATTTTAATGAGCTGCTTCCGCTGTGCTACCAAGAGTCGCCTGGTCTGCAGTTTGGTCATAAAGACACCTGCAGCCAGTCTGTCCTCATCAGAAGAGACAGCGAAAGGCTCAGAGCGTACAGCCCCAATATGAAGTTTGCAGCCACAGCCGCTCCTTGATGAGGTTCATCGAAGGTGAAATATTCAAGTAAGAGTGGGGTCTTTTTACACTCCACTATTTCTCGCCACCCGCCTTCTCTTACTTTAATGAGCTACTTCCGCCACGCTCCCGAGAGTCGCCTGGTCTGCAGTCTGGTCATAGAGACACCTGCAGCCAGTCTGTCCTCATCAGAAGAGATAGCAAAAGGCTCACAGGTTCATCGAAGGTGGAATACTCAAGTAAGAGTGGGGTCTTTCCACACCCCCACTACTTCTCGCCACCACCTTCTCTTACTTTAATGAGCTTCTTCCGCTGCACTCCTGAGAGTCGCCTGGACTGCAGTCTAGTCATATAGACACCTGCAGCCAGTCTGTCCTCATCAGAGGAAACAGCGAAAGGCTTAGAGCCAACAGCCTCCGTATCAAGTTTACAGCCACAGCCGCTCCTTGATCAGGTTCATCGAAGGCGGAATACTCGAGTAAGAGTGGGGTCATTTCACACCCCTACTACTTCTCACCACCGCCTTCTCTTACTTTAATGAGCAGCTTTCGCTGCGCTCCCAAGAGTCGCCTGGTCTGCAGTCTGGTCATTATGACACCTGCAGCCAGTCTGTCCTCATATTGAACTGATTATTCTGTTGATAATCAAAATAGTAAATCAAACCCAAGTGTTATCAGTCAGTACTTTGTGAACATATTGGCCAAACAATAGCTGAATGCAGTTAAATTGTGAGACTTTGTATTGAAGTTCAAGTGTGCCTCATGAAAGGTTTATTACCTCACTTTTGTTGAAGACAGGGAGAGAAAGAGACTCTTCGTTTTGAGCATTGCTTTGAAGAATATCCACAAATTTTCATAGTGAACACTTCTGTCTGCTTGAGATGCTAGAAATTAAGTCTACATGTGTTTTTAATTTGTATATATATGCATGTAGGAAAGAACAAACAGGAGCAAAGTATGAACTGAACCATTTCTTCATAAGAAACTGAATGTACATATAACACATTTGTACTTGCTGTCATTTGTGATTCTTAAGACCTCTGCATATGTGGTTCACATAATTATGCCAGAACTTTTCACGTGCCATTCCTGCACTAGAGCACACAAGACTGATGAATCCTCTGTACATGCATATCTAACCTAGTTATTATTGTGTAGCCTAACAGTGATGCTCGTGATTGGTTTATCGAGGTTGTAGGGACACTCAGAGTATTAATTTTATGTGTGGAAAATAGGATGCAATATGTGACTTTTCAGGGTGGGGAATATTTGACATTTTGTTTCTCAGTTAGTGGGTTGCAGGGCAGATATTATGTATGTTTCAGATACTTGAGAAAAACGAGAATCCAATGCCATGTACACATTTGTAGGGCAGTCTATGGTTTGGTTAGTAAGGGAGTACATGAGGATGAGATGGGCAGTATGTGTTGTACACATGAGAAAGAGAAGAATGCTTACTGGTTTTTTTTTTGGAAAACTTGAAGGAGCAAGACTGCTTGGTAGATGTATGCATAGATTGGAGGATAATATTAAAATTGGCCTTAAATGAATAGCATGGGAGCATGTGGACTGGATTTATCAGGCTGAGGGTAGGGATGAATGGCGTGAATGTGGTAATGACTTTTGGGTTGCATAAGCTGTAGCAAGTTTTGTGACCAGCTAAGGACATACTAGCTTGTCAAGAAGGCCTCTGCCCAGTGGAGTCAGTAATTTGTAGGGTAGTGGCAAAGTTCTGCTAATAGTGTGTTAGACGAAGGGTGTGGGGAGTCCCTTTTTATGCAAAGAAATTGTCTGTCTTTTGTACAGCACTGACTAAGGTGTGAAATATTGACATTGGAAACCACTGAGTAACTAAGAAGTGTAATCAGGTGCTAATGGCCTTTGATGCTGATATACCATAAAACCCACCAGCATTCACAAGGAGGGGTGACTACAAAATGGCTTGCAAGCCACATATGGCTCACACATGCCACTGGTGTGGCTCATGAATTTTCTTGCAGGGAGAAGAAATTATGGAAGATACATATTTGTAAGGAGTCAGGTGAATTTGTTGTTTGTTTCAGGTGGAGATGACAGGCGAGTGTTGATATGGAATGTTGAACAGGCAGTGCATGGTGTTTGTAAACCAGCTGCTATGCGAGCACAACACATCAGTAACATATTCTGCCTTGGGTTCGACAGTACGAATAGCAAAGTGTTTTCAGCAGGCAATGATGATCAAGTGATTGTGCATGATGCAAAAACGTAAGTTGACTTAACAGCATACAGTGTTCCTAAAGTGCTTGATTCAGAGTAAACTACATTACATGTTACGAAACAGACTATCGCATAAAAACTAATACCGAATCCTAACAAGATGAAATACAGAGTAATTATGTGAACAGCATTCTGTAGGTACGTAACTTCTCATTTAACAGAACCTTGAATTTTTGGTTGCCAAAATTTTGCAGTGTTGGCATTTTAGAATGCATTACATAACCTTCTAAAGCCCAGTGGTAACATGTGTCACGTGCTGTAATATTAAGAAACTGCGTTTTGCCCACAAAGTGTATTTGTGATTTGTATCTTTCTCACAGTAAACAGCAATTACTTCATTTTGCAGACCATGAGATGCACTTTTTTCCTGGAAAATACTGCATGAATTCTCCTGCGTCTAATGTTCAGTGTGACCTATGGTAACTGAGATTCCTGTGTTTGTTGGATAGATAACGGTGGTTATCACATGACTTGTCCTTGGAGGGAGAGAAACAAAGTTTCATTGTTCCTTGCAGTAGTTCATTGGCATGTATTTCTGAGTAACACACAGTGATAATCAATTCATTGAAAATAAATTTGTTCTCCTAATGGAATGTGTGGTAAACAGACAAAGATTTTGTACAGTGTAGGTTTCAGGTTAAATGTGTTAAAGTATGTGAAAGGACAGCTGAAAGACATTATGGTCCACCTCCAGCCCAAAAATGATGATGTGAATGGAGAAGGAAGACGAGGAATTATAGAAGTTAAAGAAGAATAATACTGTGTTCTGCACATATAGCAAAATAGACCTTAGGTAGACACTGAGGTGAAGAAATGTATAATAGACCATGGAAACAGTAGAATTTGTCTATAAAAATTATCTTTTTTGGAACAGGAAGATAGGTGGTCACACACAGCATTGCCGATTTTGCCAAGACAACTTCTTGGTGTTGCAGGTTTATGAAGAGGCGTGGACAAAGCAGCTCTACTTGAACTAAATTAATACAAAAGATATAAGTAAAAAGTAAAAATTATGCAATTTGATAAATTTATGATTTCTGCTAAGAAGAAATTGTGTTAGAAGTGTGGTCAGACTGGCAACATGGCTGAAGATCTTCTTAGCATTTGACAGTCAGTAAAAGAAGACTAGACATTAAAGGTGTTAAGTTGATCACATTTACAACTTCTGGCCACAATAAAACACTATATTCTTATTATAACAACATTTCTTACCATCACTTCATACACAACATTGAAGTACAATGTAACAAACTTTATAAGACTCCCGGCATGTTTCGGTGTAACATCACACCATCCTCAGGGGAGACACACAGAACACTTAAAAATACACAAGCCTAGTTGTTTAGAAGTTCATTAAAAACACACAGTGTCATGTGGTATTTTAACGTTTTTTAATGAACTCCTAACAAACTAGGCTCATGTATTTTTTAGGTGTTCTTTGTGTCTCCACTGAGGATGGCGTGATGTTATACTGAAACATGTCTGGAGTCTTATAAATTTTGTTACATTGTACTTCAATATTGTGTACGAGTTGATAATATATGATGTTACAACCGAAACATGTCTGGAGTCTTATAAAGTTTGTTACAATGTACTTCAATATTGCGTATGAGTTGATGGTAATACATGTTGTTATAATAAGTACGTACATGGTATGGACAATTTTAAACAATTTTAAAAACACTATACTCTTGTCTACAAATCTGGGAGCCTCAACCTCCTGGACCCCTCAGGGCCTGTCCAGGCCTGTAATGGGGTTGCTTTACCTTTTGTACTCTTGTTTTAGCATGTACTGATGGCACAAAACTGCCTCAGTTATTAATATTTAATAGAAAAATGATGCCCAGTGATAAAATTCCACAGGGAATTTGTATCCACATTCATGCAAAGGATGAAGGAACCAAAATGGAATAAAGCTGTGTCTGGAGAAAGTATGGTCAAAGTGTCCAGTTCAGTGGCATAAATAAGGCCCCCACAGACCCTGGGAGTAACTTCGCTAATAATTATAGGGGGGGCCTCCAGTTGTCAAGTCAGGGAGAGGTAACTGACCAGTTATCAACACCACTGGTCGAGGAGGCATTTTGAAAAAGCCATCCATTTTTATTTGTGACAAGTTCAGGCTATGCATAATGAACGCAACAAAAATGACCATTATAGAATTGAACACACAAGTAGCTGTGATTCCAGGAGACCTTACTAGTCAATTACAACCATTGGACCTCTCAACAAACACTCCATTTAAAGCATTTATCAGTGAGGAATGGACCAAATGGATGGAGGTACAAAATTACGCTTTGACACCAGCAGGATGAAGTCACCAACCATATCACAAGTTTGTGAATGGGTCAAGAATTCTTCAGGGTTTATGAAATACAAGACAGTTGTGAAGTCTTTCAAGATAAGGGATCAGTAGTGTCCGTGATAACACCGAAGATTATGTACTTTCAGAAGAAAGTGAAAGTTCAGACAGTAACAATAGTGATGATGATTGTGGTAATAGTGATGAAGATTTTAGGGGATTTTTTGACCAGTAAAATACTTTACACTGTGCAACCATTTTATTGAGTGATTGTTTTGTATTTGAGCTTCAAATATGAATAAACTGTTTTGTCACCAAATCTGTCCTTGAAAATCTTGGTGCCTCTTACAGTTGGGTATGTTGTACAGTCTGGAGATTATGGTGTTTTGAAGATTAAATCTTCCAGGGTGTAATGCCATATTGAATGATAATTAGTTACCGATATTTCAGAGGAGCTTTCTGCCTGCATCTTCAGGGTAGTCCACCAAAACGTCGGCGGCAAATTACCAATCGATGCGGCGTCATATTCCAGGAGACTTCAGTTTTCATCAACAACACTGTGAAAATCACACCCAGCAATTATTTTCCTGAACAGCATTGACTGATTGCTGTCTGTAATGAAATGGACCATGTTGTTTGTCATGATTAAACCATTTGTCAAATTTCCATGAAATTTGGTGTATGAGTTCTGTAAAAAATGTCAAGCAAGCATTAGTGTCGTGAAAATTTGCACAGTGAGAGTCATACTTTAGTTAAAAATGTAAATGAATTTCTGCCTCTAATTTCCTTATTTCTTAACCTGTTTGAGTCAAATTTGGTATTGAAGATTTTGATGTAATGCTGTGGAGCCATTTTGAGTTTCATGAAAATTGGTGCAGTGAAAGGCTTACCTTATGAGGGCATAAATGAGATTTTCTTTGTGTTTTCCACATTTTTCATCAAGTTTGGATAAAATTTGCTACAGGATGTTTCCACAAAAATGTATTCAGTGATTGTGAGTTTTGTGAAAATTGGCGCATTGAGAGCCATACTTACATTGGGGTGTACGTGAATTGATATTCATACTGTCCACATTTGTTGTCTGATTTGGGTGAAATTTGATATGAGAGATCTGAACACAATGCTGTTGAGCATTTCTGAGTTTAGCAAAAATCTGTGCAGGGACGGCAATACTTTTTGTATTAGCATATATGAAATTACATTTGCATGTGTACCATGAGACCATATGATATTTAGAAAATATCATGTCACAAAGTACACAATTTGCAGTCTTGTTTCTCTTAAAGCAGTTGTCCCATTACTTCTGAATATTTACCATTTTTTCACTTTTCCAGTGGAACCACACTGAATTTGTGTTGTCCATTTTGTTAGACCATTGTCAACCCATGTATGTATGTTGTTATTTTGTTACCTTAACTCACAGTTCCCTGTACCCAGTTTCTTTTCTTTTCTGATTATAACCTTGGCATGATATTTTGGTAATTTTTCAGGATAGAGGTATATAGCTATGATTTGTTCACAGGCAGATTAATGTTTAACCATTATTTCGTACACTTGTTTTCTTCTATTTGCAGTGGGGATCCTCTTGACTATTTTTTGCATGAACGACCAGTATATGGGCTTTCAATAGATCCAATAAATGATAATGTATTTGCCAGTGCCTGTGATGATGGAAGGGTCCTGATTTATGACATTCGTGAACCACCTAGTACAGGTAGGCTTGTAAACAATTCTAAAGGGCCATGTTCTGTCTTGTTATGCAGTGTATAATGTCAGTAGGATAAATACTGGGCAATGAGTGAAAAAATAATATCCATTGAAGCTGCTTCCACATACGGTATATATTAAGTTGTAAAGAGGATATGAAGTTTTACAAATATAAGTGAGTGCAATTAACATTTCTAAGATCTTTGGATTATGTGCTATTGAAAATAATTTTTATTGTTAGAGCCCAGCACAAATCTGCTGCGAAATTTGCCAGAAAAAGTGTGACACACAGGCTGGGGTGGGATAGCAGCAATGCTAATAGTTTTTGTAAAAACATCTCATTGTGTACAACTAGAAATCACTGAAAACCAGGATCACAATGCTTGTAGAAATGTTTATATTCAGCAGGAGGCATGGCTGATTGGAGACGGAAGGGTGTTTGGGCACCATGTTTGCCACGTGATCAGTCTGTCTCAAGTTTTCAACTGGATATATTGTTTAAATGTATTACATTGGGAATGCAGCTTGTGTGAGTTTGAGTTGGCAACAGCACATTATAGTTGGGCCATGCACAGACCTGCTCTTCAATGCTACACTGCCATGTTGGCATGACGGAGGGAAGAGACTTTCCGGACATTAATACTACTAAATAACATGAACAGTAGCATGGCTAGAAGTGAAATGACTGATGTAGTGACTATGGTGATGGAAGAGTGACAGAAGCCGAGGAATGGGGACTGACTGCAGTCTCTGTGTCCCGGAAGAAATGTGAATCCAGTTCTAAATAAAGCTGTCTAGCTTGTCTGTTATAATGTAACTGTAATTTAGACTTACTGACTGCTGTTGTTGTTAAATATATATTTTTAATATCCTAGTGGATTTTTGTTTATTATTGTTTATTATTACAGGCAAGGTAGGGATTCCATCATACATCATTTAATCCATATGTTTAATCCACTTTTTATGTCATTTTCTTATCTAAATTAAATTTTGATAACTTTTCAAGGGTAGAGGCTATATGAGAGACTGAGGCATGGATAATACCAGAATTATGAAGTTGGAGTGTAGGGTGGGGATTGGACTGACCTGGCTGAAGACAGGGTCCAGTGGCAGGCTTCTGTGAACATGGTAATGAATCTTTGGGTTCCGTCAACTTCTGTCAACCATGCGTCACATTATTGCATTGGTACATGAGTGTAATAACAACTGACTGAGAATTGTATTTTTTCAATACTGATACCATTACCATAAGTTAAAATATGACCACCAGACCAATTGAAAACATTTAAAGTGTCCCTATTCCTGAATGATAACTGTTAACTAACTAACTCCATGGATCAGAGTCCTTCTTGAGAAGCTAACAGGTCGTCAGCTAGTCAAGAAATTCCCCGCGTTTTATGGAACCCAAAGGTTCATTACTGCACTCACAAGAACCTGCCACCTGTCCCTATCCTGTGCCATATCAATCCAGTCCATGTCCCCCCCATCCTACTTCTTGAAGATCCATTTTAATATTATCCTCCCATCTACGCCTGGGTCTTCCAAGTGGTCTCCTTCCCTCAGGTCTCCCCACCAAAACCCTGTTTGCACCTCTCCCCTCCCCCATACGTGCTACATGCCCCGCCCACCTCATTCTTCTTGATTTGATCACCCAAATAATAGTTGGTGATGAGTACAGATCATTAAGTTCCTCGTTATGTAGTCTTGATAACTGTTAACCCCAAACTGAAATTGGATTTCAGCATCATTATAGTTGGAGATTTTAAAACAGCAGTTCTTGAATGATGAAAGGTTAAAGCAGGAAAACTTTTGACTTGCTTAGTGACCATTATTTTCAAGGTAGACCCCACATAGTGGCACGAGTTCTTATCCGGTGCTGGTCTTCAGATGTTCCCCTCCCCTCTAAATACAGTTTTGATTAGTTAAATAATGGTAATATATTTGGCAGAAGTGGTGGCCACAAAATGTATTGTTCCTGATTGTGTAGTTTTTCAAGGGGACATTGGGTTAGTATCTTAACCGTTTCCCATACTTCTTATTTTTAACCTTACTCTACTAGCTACAAATTAATTTATGAGAACACTTGAAAGGAAGGCACTGTGATGTGGAAAAGTATAAAATTTCTGGAATCTGTTGTTGCTATATGCAGAATACTGCAAGAGGTGTCAGAGAACAAGGAGGAAATGTGTGACACTCATCATGTGATTGTATCATGGAGGTAAATTTGTAAGGTTGCAGGCAGAAGGCTTCTAGCAGTGGCTGTATATGGAAAAATTATGATGTTTGAAGCTTTGCTGCAGGGGTATAGTAAAAGGCACAACCTACTATTTTTATTACAGTTTATAACCATTCTTATTAAATACTGTAATTGCTGGAGCTCTTAAATAAAATAAGAAATTAATAGACATAATGACATAAGTTTTTTATTTTTTTGTTTATTTCCTCTGCAAGAACACATTGCTGAGGTAGGAGTGTAAATGAAATTCCCACAAATATTTGTGTTAAACAGATAAAGCCAGGACTTGAGGTTTTTTCTATTTTATTTCACAGAACCGTTTTGCCTTGCCAGTTATACCTCAGCATTTCATGCAGTAATGTTTAATCCCGTGGAATCCAGAATACTTACAACAGCCAATTCTAAGGAAGGAGTTGGTCTTTGGGATGTGAGGAAACCTCTGCAGTGAGTACTGTGGTTATTTTTCATATGATTTCTTGCCAACCATAGATTTCAGGAATCTTAAATATTCCATTTGTGTTCACTTTTGCCAACTACGGTACTTCTTTTTATACATACTGGTTTTTAATTTGAGGATACACAATCAATACCTCTGCACCAAGTGGTACATGTTTGCTAGAGGCAGGGTTCTGATGACGTTTGAAAGTGTTTTACAAGTTTGATGTGTCATTTTATAATACTTCTTATATTGTATTTGTGATTTATTTTTAAACATGTTATTAATTTTTTGTATATATGAAGGAATGGGTAACTTACACCTTGAGGAATATTAACAGCAGCCATAGTGATCATCATCATCATCATCATTTATTTACAATCCATAGATCCAATATACAGTACAAAGACAAAAACAGATGTGGATTTGGTCATCATATGAATTAATAAGTTATATAATAAAATACATTGTAAAATAAATACAAGCAATTTGTAAAAACAGACATGACATAAAAACACAATAGTAAAACAATTCAAGCTTAGAATAACAAATCATAGTCCGTATATTACATTCAAAATGAATAAAACTATTGTAATAAATATTCTATGATGTGATTATTATATATATGTGAGCTGTAGCAAATAATATCATTACAAAAGGTTACTTAGTAAAGGATTAAAAACCCATGATCATTAATTAAATTTACAGTTAAAATATTCATCCAAGGAATAAAACGAATTGGAAAGAAGAAATCTTTTTAGTGCCGGTTTAAATAGTTTCACTTCATGATGTGTGTTTGATGGTATGAACATTGCAATGGTGGCCTAAGGTTTAGTAGTAAAATGTGGGATAGTAACATGATATTGATGTATGTAGATTTGAAAGTTACTTGCAAGAAACTTGATTATTCAAGTTTTATAGAACTGAAAGTATTTTAAGTATGTGTAGTCATATAGACTTTTAATGTAGGAGTATTTAAGTTGAAAGTATATATTTCTATGTTCATAGATTGGGTATCATACCATTGTATTATTATTCAATATGTGCACACAAAGATCACATATTTGGTAAATCTTCGGTATCTTATATTTGAAGAGGAATTCTTGATTATGACCTTTGCATTGAATCATGTAGGGTTATCTTAATAAAGAATATAATTTACATACATGCTTCAGTTTGTATTTTGATGGTATTTGCATGTAAATATTTTGTTCCTGTATGGTAATCTAGTTAACTGAAATGGTTTGAAGTTCATTATCTTTGTGCTGCTGTCTTTACTTATATCCCAGTGTTGAAGGTCTGTGATACCTTTTATGTGGCAGTTCCAAGGTATGAAAAGCATCCGTAAAACCATACTCAGCAGACATGTATTCTCAGAATTAATTCTGTGTGATTCTTTGTGCACATGTTATGTAAGTTATTTTTGTTAGTGTTTGTGGTGGTGTTTTATTTAATTATACTGATACTAAGTTGCAGAGTGTATATGGTAGATGATTGAAATGTATGGAGCATACGTAGTTGGCACTGACAGGGGAAAGCTGAAGTACTCATAAAGAAACCTGTTCCAATGTCACTGTATCCACAACAGATCTTACAAGGACTGACCTTCTTTCAAACCTGAGCTTCCACAGTGAGAGCCTGGTGACTGACTGCCTGAGCCATTGCACAGCCCCATTTTTTGTATGAAAGTGTGTGTTGTGTAAGATTTGTAACACAGAGGTATTATTTCATTACTGTTAGTAGCCTGTTACATATTATCTGTTAGGAATGTAATTGGGTATGTATATTATGGAATTTTATGAAGTTAAAAACAGCACATTCTTCTTGAACAGGGTTGTGATGCGCTATGGTGGCCACAGTGCTTCTCAGAGCTGCATGAGTGTCCGTTTTAATCAACGTGGTACCCAGATTCTTGCACTCCGCCGTCGCCTGCCACCAGTGTTGTATGCTGTACATTCCCCTATGCACGTCTGTCAGTTTGATCATGCTGGTTACTATAATTCTTGTACCATGAAGAGCTGCTGCTTTGCTGGAGATGATGATCAATATGTGTTGTCTGGTTCTGATGATTTTAATCTGTATGTGTGGAAAATACCTCCTTCAGAAAGTAAAGGTTGGTTTTTATTGATACAGTTTTACTGGCTCTGCTTGAAAATGCTCGGGTACTGAAAGTTAACCAGTTGCGAATCATAATATGCACAGGATACAAAATTGTGTAATTGTTGACCATTTGACAGTTTGGTTCTGAAAGTTTACAAATGGTATGTTGTCAAGTTAGCTGTCAGTTTTCAATGATTCATGTGCAGAAAATTGACAGAACTATCAAAAGTACACACTTACAATCCCTAGCTACATTTTTAACAGGTAAGCCTAAACTGATCTCTTCTTATATATTAAACTGTTACTTCACTGAATTTTCATGCTGTCAATAATGGATATTTGTTTTTGGCATCTGTAGTACAGGTATTTTTCATTGCCACGTCTGTGGTTTCACATGTAACTAACAACTCAGTTACATAACAACAGAATAGCTGGGCTTAGCATTTTATGTATAAGGATGAGCAGTATTTCTGAAGTCATTCTTGTACAGGTTCATTTCTGGTTCCATGGTTTGTGTTCATCATATTTTACTAACTGAAGCTAATCATAGATGTGCTATCATAAGGTCTAAACTTCAAGTGTGGTTTTTGAAAAAGTTGTTGCAGTATATAATGTGCTGTGTCTTAATGAGCACTGAATACCTGAGTAATGAGATCCCTGATGTGGAGGACACAAATGAGGTAAATGAAGAAAGTGCACCTGTGCCAACTAGAAATGACCATGCATTTGTGCTTTTTATTTTTAGGTTGTCCACTATGACTTAAGCTTTATGAAATTTATGTTGCACCACTGTGACTGTATATCCGAGTTGCCACTGTAATATAGGTTTGTGATCCTTATGATTTAAATACAGTAAAACCTCTATTTAATGAATTGCTGGGGATTAGAATATATTTCACTAAATCGAGGTTTTCATTAAATGGAGGTTACATTGTTTATATGGAGCTATTGTCAGGACATGAAAAAATCATCACTAAATCCGGGATTTCACTAAATGCGGGAACCTTAAATTGGGGCTTTACTGTATTATGAAATAACTGGGATCAAAGTACAAAAGTTGATTCAAAAAATAAACCTAGTTTTTACATTTCCTTGTAAGAAGTTTTCCCCCTTAAAAAATTCTTGACACTGGTCCATTGGAAAACTTCTTATGCAGGAAACACGGTATAAGAATATCATAATCTGTGCTTAAAATTACAGCATAGACTGATATTTTGATTTATCTGATACTGAATTACTAGAGTTACTGTTGTGTAACTGTCATGGAAATTTAATTTCGCTGGAAACCTGCTAAGGAGAAGTATTTAATGTTGCAGTGTATAATGGAATACAAAATTGAGTTGTGACAATATCAACTTGATACTTTGCAGTTCAGTGGATTGATTCAGCACATATGATACTCAGAGGCCATCGGTCAATCGTCAATCAAGTACGCTTTAACCATTCAAACTACATAATTGCATCTTCAGGAGTGGAAAAACTAATAAAGGTAAACGATACATGGGAAGTGCTGCAACATAATTCTTTAAGTGGCTGTCCTTGATCCTTACCATCTTGCTTGTGTATTTTATTCAGTTTTGGAGTCCATTTCCACTGCCAGAATCAACAGGAAGCCTTCTGTATGAAAGTGAATCACCCGACACACAGCGGAAGGTTTTTACCCATGAAGAGTACATAAGTTTGGTGCTTAGGAGTGGCCAGGTAATATTTCAGATTCTTATTTCGGCTGTTTCTTATCATTGGATGCATTTGTGAAGTTCGCGTATTAGATTTGTTCATGAATTGTTATAATAAAGTATGAAGCTTTTGCCTGCTTATTACCAGGTGTCAGTCTGTGATAATGTCTTGTTTATATTTTCTAAAGAATTGTTTTTTATGTAGTTTTTTTATAATGCTTTCTAAAAATTAGTGCCATCATTCAGTTAGATGGAAAATATCTGAAGTTATTATACAGGGTGTTTCAGAAGGAATCTGACATACTTCTGGAGACTGTTCCGTAGGTTAATTTACATTCATATAACCAAACATATTTATATCCAAAGTGGAACGGTTAAAGAGATGATGGTGCAAGAAAAATGTGGTCTTCATATGGTTCCACATATTTTACCTGTTTAATAGAGTGTGTTATCCATATACTGTGCAGGTCTGGCCTTGAGCCCATAGCCAAGCCAAGCCATGAGTATGAGTAAATAATGGGTCGAGCCTTTATGGTCCAGATGCACGTAGATGCCCTGTGTGCCCCTTAACTAAAGTCCAAGTCATAAGAGCCCTGTCCTTTTAATAAAGTTCCAGATCACCCCCAGACTTAGTTCTCTGACATCCCCAGGGTCCAAAAAGAAGGAACCCATATTAAGTGTGTCTGTGTGTCACCAAGGCTTCACACTCACACAAAACATGAGCTGAGGTCTCCTCTGCTCTGCATTTCCTACACAAGGGACTGTCTCTCAGTCCCATAATGTGAAGGTGTCTTCCCAGGGTGTTATGTCTGGTAAGAAGGCCAATAACTACCCTGGATTGCGTCCTATTAAAGGACAATAGCCTGGTATTAGTAGCAAACCGAGGACCTGAGATCAACTCTGTAGCCTGGCTCTGAGTGCCAGCAAGACCCTGCCACAGTGTCATATGCTGTTTATCCAATCAGCACTGAATTTTCTTCTTTATACTCTGCCTTGAGACCCCCAGCGCCAGCTCTGGTCCAACAAAATAGTGAACGGAACCCTCCCTTGCGAGCTCATCAGCAATTTTATTTCCACATATTTCAGAATGTCCGGGGACCCAAAAGAGTCCCACTGAGTGATAAGTGGAGATATCATTCAATGCCCTTTGGCACTGCCATACCAATGGGGACGTTGTTTTAGCAGCCTGTAAAGCTTTCAGAGCTGCTTGACTATCAGAGCAAATACTAATGTATTTCCCTGATCTAACATTAGCCTGAATTTTGTAAACACAGGCCAAGATAGCGTATATCTCAGCCTGGAAAGCCAAGCCATACAGAGGCAAGTGTGCTACATAAAGTACCTGAACCCTAAGGACGATATTTACGAAATGAGTGCAAGTTTTTTGTGCATAATTAATGTCTTTATGTCACTCATAATTTGATATTAAGTACAGGTGTTTACATTACAGGACTTACAGATTCCTCCTTGTCTTAATCTGTGTTTGGCAATGAATAAATGTGTAACAACTCCCATTCTTTAAAACTTATCTTGGCATTATCTCTGTAACCATTCAACTTTGGATATTAGGTGTGTTGGTTATATCAATCTAATTTATTATGCTTGTCTGTTACTGAAAGTAAATCTGGCAGTTTTACCCGATATTTTGACATTTAGGAAACCTAGTCTTATGCGGGTGTGTATGTTGTTTGTTTTTTTGCTGGTTATTGCTAGGAAACTGTATTGGGGTCCATGTGTGTGGCAGTGCTTTATACTCCAAATGTCATTACAGTGAAGTTATGTGATGATAGTAGTTGCTGTTTACTCATTGTGTTTTAATCTACCAAACAGCTGAGATAGTTTGAATAATTTGTTATAATTTTGGTGAAACCCTCTTAAGATGTGTCTGGGAAACTCAACAAATTAGACCTGTTAAATGTGAAAATGTCTTAAAAGGCTAAACCTGACAGAGATATTATTTTGTAATTCTGTACTGAAATTGACATTCCTTTACTAGAATATAATTGCATATAAATTCCACATTAAAGTTTTATTTTTACCATCAAACAACATTTTAAGTCTGACCTACTTCAGTGATTTTGACACATTTTTCACCACAAGACTCCCCCCCCCCCCCCCCCCCCCCCCCCCCCCCCCCAGGAACAACAGGTAGATGAATAGCTTGTTCTTGCCAGAACTGCTCTATACTTTTTCCCAGGTCAGCTGTTGACTTACAGATTGAGTACTGTGTCTTATGTTCTAAGTTGACACAGAAATTCAAACTTCTTAAGCAATTTTTTTTTTGTGGGGAAAATTTTAAGTATCTTCCACCATGTCTACAATATCCAGGTTTTCTTGAATTGGGTGATCAGCCAGGAACAATTCCAGTGAGGAGTGAGTTTCTCATGGTGGTGACTGTCACAAAGAAGCCGTGAGTGAAGCATGGAGTAAAAAGAGAAAGAAACAAAGCCTCCTTTTATGCAAAATAGGCTGCTTCCTGCAGTGGCATCAGGAGGAGAGCTTGCAATATCAGGAAAGTCACAATTGTGGCCATGTGTGCGTGTTAAAGCGTCGCAGACAAATGTTGGTTGTGAAAGTGTGCTATGTATTTAAATAATAGTTATTTGTGGAAAGGTTTCAGAATTATGGGAGGGAGGGGGCCAAAGGTTATATATAGAAATTAGTATACCTCTACATGTTCTACAATACTGTTGAGTGTTTCAGCACAATAAAAAATGTTTATTCTGAGGAAGTTTGTGTACATTATTTCAGTTCATGTCTCATGACTATAGTCACCAGTCCACAAAAGAAGATCCTCGCATGATGGCATTCTTCGATTCCTTAGTTCAGCGTGAAATTGAAGGCTGGAGTTCAGAGGAGAGCGTTAGCTCAGAGGTGTCAGCCAATGGTTATGGAGAGACTGTTCAGGATGTTTTACCTTCAGCTTCCTCAGATTCAGAATCTGTGCGGTCAGGTAAAAAAATAAAAGCAGCTTTGTATTTTATGACTCTTTATTACTTTTAGACGTTTTGTATGAAGTAAAAGCTCCTTATATGAAGACCACATTAGCCTCTCTCTCTACACCCATCCGTAACATAGTATCAGTGACTAAAATATTTATCAGATTTTAATGAAAGTTGGTGTAGGCATTCTTTACAAAAGTTGTCGAGCAAGCACGAGTTTTGCAAAAATCGGCTCAGTGATGGTTATGCTTTTTTTTAAGGGTGTAAATGAATTTCTACCTGTACTTACCACATTTCTTGACTGCTGTGGGTGAAATTCAGCATTTATGAGTGATGCAAAAATGAACATACATGAAATTTTCCCATATTTTGTACATTTTTGTCTGATTTGGATAAACTTTGGTACAGATGCCCATTAAAATGTATTGAGTGATATGAGGTTCATGAAATGTGGTTCTGTGAAAGCCATACTTTACTTGAGGGTGTAAATGAATTTCTATCTGTACTTTACACATTTCTTTTCATATATAGGTGAAATTCAGTATAAGAGATCAGCACATAATGCTGTAGAACATTTGTGTGTTCTATCAAAATAGGTACAGGGAGGCCATAATTTTTGTGTCGGCATAAATTCAATTATATGTGTGTGTGTAACATGAAGCCATGTTACATTTTGAAAGTAAAGAATGCCATGGTGAAGTCTGGTTCTTTGTTACCAAGTACGCCAATTACAATCATTTTAAACTGTAAACCAATAAAGCAGTTTGACATAATGTATTCATTGTTGTTCGTAGATTCTCGAGTTACTGAATTGCAAGCCTTGGCTGCAGCATATGTGGAAGCGTTGGAAGGACAAGTTAATGATGGTAAGTCTGGGGAGTGAGTTTTATTCATATAATCTGACTCCAGGGAGCAGTCCTGGAGAAGCTAATAGTTGCATGACTATTCAAGAACTTCTCAAATTTTTGTGGAACCTGACAGTTCATTACTGTGTTCACATGAGCCATACTGCTATCCTGAACCAGTTGAATCCAATCTGCACCATCTGATACCATTTCTTTAAAATCTGTTTTCATATTAGACTTGTGTCTGTGCATAGGTCTTCCCTTTAGATTGTCTGACCAAAATTTTGTATGCATGTGTCATATCTTCCATACATACTGTGTGCTCCACTCATCTCATTCTGCTTGATTTGATCATTCCGACAGTATTTGGGGGCAGTGTGCAAATTAGAAAGCCCCACATTATGCAGTTGTCTCCATTTCCTCACTACCATCCATACCCTGTTCTTCAGTCTGTGTAAAATTATAGTTTTATATATTCTAATGTTTGCTCTTTTATTTTAATGGGGAACTAGGTAATAAACTTTTGTGAATATGCAGTTTTTATGCCAAGCCAGTAACTGTTTTTGAGGAGTTTTATCTGCACAGAGAAGAGCTGATAATGTCATATTCTTGAACGTTCCAGAAACGCTGAATGCATCTTTATAATTTTCAGCCCACAGTATAAATTGTAGATATGATAGTAACAGTGTAACCTGGGTAGTCATGCTGTCCAGCTGCATTCCTGGAAGTAGATTCATTTTATATATTTAGGAAACAAGGAAATTCACTGCATTTTTAAGGCATGCAGCATGATCTCTGTTTTATTTTTCCACAAAATGCCTTAATGCCTCTGTATATATAATATTCTAGAAGTTTCTATATTTCCAGTTGCTTTTAATTACATTCGGGTTGAGGCTTTGTTTTACGAAGGGAACTGCCATGCTGGATGTCACTTCATCCACTTGAACATTTAACTGCTCCAGCTGTGTTGGTGAACTGTGAGCTGTGTTTAGGTCTTGAATGTGCTCTTTGACTCAAACTGAAAGTGGACTGAATATAAGAAAGTCATAATGCCAACCATGATAATACACAAGAAGCACATACAAAAACTTAGAATTAAGAAATGATAGAATAAAGTATTCACTGCAGTCATTTTCTGTTGGTTTATGAATGTGAAAATTTAAGACAAGTAACATTTAAAAATACCGTGAAAAGATTTTCTTGTGGTTTATCACCATAAAGAAAACGTGTTTAGTACCTTTTTCTACCCGTCACTTCGAGCTGTTGACAGCAGGATAAAAAACTCGCAGCATGCCTTACTCAGAAGAGAGATAAACTTGTTTCCTTTGTAACTGGTTATTGATAAATTAGTGTAAATACCCATTACACAACAAGTATTTGTGTTTGGTGAAATCCAAAAGATCACCTCAGAATAATGAACAGTCCACAAAGTAACATGTCATACTTTCACACACAAATATGAAAAGACGAAAATTTTAAAAACGGTCATAAACGAAGCTGGGTAAAGTAGGGGGATTGTTTCAAAACTTGGAGCATGGGTAGGGGAATTTATTTGTGAGAGTATATATTGCCATAAAAATGTATGAAATACAGTGGATAATACGAAAATGCACAGAAATTGGCATTTCAAACGAAGAAAAAGACCTTGGCCGTAGGTGACCACATTGGCATTTAAACACCTTATGATAAAAGGAGGTTAGTCTCAGCACTGGACGGGGGTTAGTGGTTGCCCTCGTGTGTTTGCCACTCTTACATCAGGTAGAGGGCCCCTGGTATCGAATGAATAGAAGGGTAGGTGGTCTGGATCTTCTGGAAGAGGATCCCTAGGCCTGGCAAGGTTTCGATGCTGGCTCATCCAGCCCATAGCCTACTCACGATATTGACTAAGCTGTTTTGGCTCCTGTTATGTTTGTAAACTTCACAACAGGACGTGACCAGGAATCATGAATCACTGCTTCACATTCTGTTTTTGCTGTAATATTTCATTCAGAGGAAGAATTCTGACAGCTGCCACACTCTAGAAGAAGAAATGAAACTATATGAACAGTTCTTCCTGCTTTGAGCAGGCAGTGGTTGAAATTTTTGTTTCCTGGCATGCTCTGATTTTTTTATTATATTTTATTTATATTTTATTATAGAACAGAGAGCATACTGCTATCAGGATATAAACAGCTAAGGGGTTATTAGCCAGGTTTGTAAGCCATGCAGTAATCATTGTTCTTACACGGTGTTTTGTAGTTAACCTTTATCATCCTATGAGACCATATGCTGGTCTCAAATATGTACTCATGAATGGTCTAGCATGTCATATGCTGGTCTGTGTGTGTTTACTTGGTAGCAGTCCATGTTAAGCCAGAAAAACTCAGACCATCAAGAAGTACCAATGGCATTTAAATCCGTCTCTTATAGGTTAAAGATTTTAACAACTTCCTCCTGCTCTTGAACTTTTATCTCTTTACTTACTTGTCATATTTAAAATTTTTCATGTAACGTGCAGTAAGACAAGTCACCATATGTGTTCCAACAGCTGCACGGAACATGAATAATTTTAAATTACCAGATGCCCAACAGGCAGAAATTGTTAACATTTACAAATGCACAAAGGAAAAGCTATATAAAACCAACTCAGCTATATGGTATAACAAGATGTGCATGATCAACCAACTGACACCCACATACATCAATTAGTGCGTTTGTTGGAATATATTTGGTTACTTGTCATAATTTAATAATGGTGTCTTTTATCTTGTAGCTCCTGACCAGAGTGCTGATGCAGAACAATCCCAGCCGGTTGAGGCACAGAATAGAATTTCCCAATTAATTGCAAGAAAACGTGCTCAATTGATGCGGTTGGCTCGAGGCCATTCTCACGTCAGTGAACCAGCAGAGGCTTTGAGGACAGCAAATAAGAAGCACAAAGTGAGAATGTTGATGATTGGTTCAGGACACATCACTGATAGCAGCGATAGTGGGCGAGACATTTCAGTGAGTATACAAGATACTACGGATTCTGAAGATGATGTGTTAAATGATAAAGCAAAGAAAAGGTTTAGTGGTATTGTAAAGAAAGAGAATGTGACTGAACATCAGAATGGGAAGACAAGTGCATCAACATCAAAAACTTTAAAGAAATCTGAGACAAAATCCAGCACTGAAAATAGGAAACGAAGGATGCGGTACATGTTGGCTTTTAGTGAGAGTTCTGATGATGAAGTAGGTTGGAAACCATCCCCAAAAAGAAGAAAGTTGTGGAATGAAGCCAAGACTTCTAAAGCAAAAAGTAGTGATTCAGATGCTGTCAGTGCGCCTGAAGTAAGTGGTGATGATGTGCGAAGTGCATCTGAGCCTCACTTAAATGGTGGAAATGAAAATTGTCAGAGCAAATTGACCAAAAAGGTAAAAAGGTTACGGAAACGCAGGGGAAAGCAGAATGAGTCAGAAAATGGAACTGTTTTGGAGGACAGTGATTCAAACACCAGCAGTGACTCTACACTGTGCAGAAAAAAGAAATCTGAGAGGAGAATTTCTTCATATCATGACCGACATGCACAGGCAAGCAGTAGAAGCAAATCAGTCAAAAATAGTACTGTTGGCAAGTGGAATGGGAAACATAAGTGTGATGGTGATGAAAAGACGATGATTGAAACATCTTCTTATTCATCTGATAATGATCAAGAAAATTGCAGTCATAAAATTCCCAAGACAGACAGAGACAAAGTTCCTAATTCCACAAATCCTGAGGCCTTAGCTAAGCTCAAAGTATCATATGCTAGAAGTTTTCATTGCAATAAGAGTGTAACAAAAGATAAGTGTGATAATAGTCACAGTAACAACAACAACAATGAATATGTTAATGGTAGTGAAACTGTGATCTCACCTGGCCTTCCCAGCCCAGTAACCCCCAATATGAATCAGTACAGCCAGTCAGTACCTGACATGGAGACTCCAGACAGTGGCATTATTATGGCACAGTGCAGCAGTGCTGGCAGTCTGGAGTCGAGAACTGCATTCAGTTCTCGACCTGGAAGCAGCACTGGGACTCTGAACAGTCCTCATGTTATAGCAACTGACAATGATGGTTCTGATGACCCTGACTGGGTGATCTTTAAGCGATTCAAGAGTCGCCTGGATAGAACCCGTAGAAATTACAGGAATCATATTGGTGATTCGGATTCAGATTCTAACTAAAGTTGTAACATAACAATGTGATCGTAGATGCTTACATATTCATAGCCTTCAGTAGCATGTAGCATGTCAGCTTTGAAACAGATGGTGATCTGTGGACAAACTGTAGACAGCAATGACATTTTATTTAATAGTGTTGTAAATGTATTTGTCGTAAATTGTATAGCAGTCGGGGTGTCAAAGTGAGGATGAATATTGTCAGGCTGTTTTGTGTAACTATGCTTATCTATTTAAGTTTGTCATTTTGTTCTCTGGCCTTTCTTTCAAGACTGCTGTTGAGGATTTGCCATTGTGATTGTGATGTTCAGGTTACCACAGTGGTGAGTATCCAGAGTATGGTTCTCTGGGTTGTGACACCATGTAATTTAGTAGAAGGGTACAAGTGTTTTGGAGGAACCCACTGTCTGCATCTTTAGGGTGAAAGAATAAGCAATGTGGGGAAAAATTGGTATGAATATGGGGAAAAGGGACAACTGGGGCATGGTTGTGAGTGAACCAGTTTGCTTTCAGTCTTGGTTGTAGTGATGCCTGCCCTGTATCTACCAATTCTTGTCGACCCTTCTACTCTTAAATTGGAGAGAGGGTATTCGTATGGAACATTGGTACCCGCTACCAGACCACACAGCATCGTATCGTACAAGACCATAATTTTGCCATTGTGATTGATCATTGATCATAACGTAGAATGTTACTGCTAGACCATGCCGATAGATTACTGGTATGAACATTTATGAACCTTCATATACCACTTCCCTTAATCCATTATTTTGAAGTTGTGCTTTAAAAGTGGGCCTATAGTTATTGTTACAGTTCTTCATTTTTTGGTCTGTGGGTTATTACCATTGTTCTGATAGTGATGTGATTCCATCATTTCTTCCAAACACCCGGAGATCCAGTTAATATGAAGATTTCTGAGTAACCATCAAATACCTCAGCACTGGCAAATGTGATGTGAGTTGATATTATTTCTTCTTTTTAGATGCTTCTGAGTTGTTTGCCATTTGTTTGTCTGGTCATACTAGCTACAGTGGAACCCCCATTTAATGATCCTCAATTTAACGTTTCCTCTCTTATAATGTTCAGTTTCAATAATCTGAAGGAAATAATCTCTTTTAGATGGCCCCCATGTAATACTGTACTCAGTTTAGTGTTCAAATGCACTGCTGTCCAAAGAAACCTTAAAAGGGGATTTCATTGTAACTACAGTAACTGCAGATATATACCTGTAAATGAATGTAGTTAAAAGGAATATGCTTATGATGTCTATGTGACATTTCTTTTGTGTCTTCCATTTTGCAGTGCATTAGAAGAGCATGTATGGTTGGCAACGCAGAACTTCCTGTATTTCCTTATGTACATATACAGTGTATCATTCTTTTTCTGGTGTAATTAATAGTGTCCCATTTGTTGTTATATGCTGTATTATTAACAAGTGAATATAATCTTGTATAATTTTCCTTGTAATGGTAGACTGAGTGAATGAATTCTTTGCACATACTCATGCAGCTACATTAAAGTCTAGTCAGTCAGCTGTTTCTATACAGGATTTGAGAATGACAGTTTACCTGAAAAAGTAATTATATTTCTGAGGCATTATCATCTTCAGGTTTGTTGTTTTTTCAGACTGATTTGGTCTTGCTTTTTCTTCTTGTCAAAGCATATATGTTACTATTTGTAACAAATATATGACCATCATTTCTGTATGTGATGAACAAATGAATAGCAAGGTATGTTACTGCAACAAAGACTTGTATTGTCACATTCATTGTCATATGATAGCATGAGCCAGATCAATGTGTTTTATCTTTCAATCTGTATGAGAAAAAATGGTCTGGTTTCAGAAGGATGAAAGATTGATTAAAGCATTTAACATTTACAGCAGGATCAGAATTTCCATGGTCACAGTTAAGATTGATTGAGTGACTGATTGTGAGAATGGAAAATGCACATATGCTTTTAAGTACCCACTGTGATGTGTTGGTGCCCTATTGAAAACTGTATTGGCTGTCATTTATAAGAAATTATCCATTGTGCAGGATGAGACAGTCACGTGTGCACATACTGACTCACAGTTTATAGTCTTGCAGGTGTATCTGCATGAACATGACATAGGCATTTTATTATTCAAGGTCATATTATCCCCCTTCCAGTGTATTTTCATTTCAACTTGTGACTGAGATTTGCTTAATCAACTAGAGCAGTGGTATTAAAAGTGTGTTCTGTGGAATGTTGGGGTTCCATGGGCTACTTTCGGAGGTTCTGCAAACACACTTCCTTTGTAATGACATTGGTAAACATAGTTTTGATAACTTTAATTGCATTTTTCATTTTTCTCATCTTTGTATGGAATCAGTGCTGGGTTTATTTTCAGTGTACAAAACCAATTATGAAATTTTGTTTTTCACAAATGTCATTTCATTTTTAAAATAAAAGTTTATATATTAAGAAATTTTCATTTCAGCACCTGAAAAGTACACTTTAACTCTGTTGGGGTTCTGTAAAAATTGAGATTTAGTCTCAAGGATTCCACAGATATTAAAGGGTTTGAAGACCACTGATTTAGTGGTTACATTTTCTGTTACAGGCTTTTGTTTGAAGTAGAAAATAGATTTTTCTGATCATCAAGAAAGCACATTTTCTGTATTATGTGTTTTTATTTCAATTAGGAAGCAGGTCTGTCTAACCATCTAGAGAAGCTGTTTTGTGTATTACTGTCATATTGACCACATCAGTCCAAGACCAGCTTCCTATTTATTTTCATTCACTGGGGCCACATTCTCAAAAAGTACCTAACCTTATTTGCATTTATCATCGTTAGTTGTACTTGCTTCACCTTGCATTTGTTGTAGTATGAATAGAATATACCAAATGCAAGATTTGAGTTTGTAATAGTAGTGAATATCAAGACATTTAAAAACTCAAGAAATTATCACAGTTACCACAACCACTTGTTTTATTAACACTGTCCACTGCTCCTTGCTGCAGTTCATCATATGTGTAAACAGTACTGTACGTACAATGCCCACTCTTCTATCAACTTCGGGATCCCAAGTTATTAGGTTAAGTTTGCATAAAGTTTTCACTAATTGTTAAAATGAAATTTAAAAAAATTTGTTTCTATATGTTCACATATTAAACCCCTGCAGCATTTCGTGGTCATGTTGGGAGCTGTCTAACACTTGTAGCAGAAATAAGTACACTGTATTTTGGCACTTTGTCATAATAAATTGTTACTCCACCCCCCCCCCCCCCCCCCCCCCCCACTCTAGTCCCCATGTTTCCCACAGTCCATAGTATTATGTGGTGCAATCTTTACTTCTTCAGGAATTGTGCCTTAATGTTATATTTTGTTATAACATACAGTTGTGCAGGATTGTGCTGTTTATGCAACATTTTCTGTTTTGTGTCCAAACAACACACAAGAAGAGAAAGTCAGCACCTAAGTAAACCAAGAAAATGCCACCTGCCACAACCATAACATGTAACTCAGGTAAAATGGGAAACAAGGCTAAACAACGTAACACTCCATATGTCACAGCTCCCTAAAAGTAACACTGCCCCATATAATACTACAGGAGAAGAGAAGAGAGAAAAACTATATATTATGACAAAGTGCCAAAATACAGTATGTTGGTGCTTAGTATTAATATAAGACAGCTCCCAGTATGAATAACCAATTATGTAGGGTTTTGAAAAGTATATAATGAAGTATGTGGTTATGCTATGATAATTCCTCAAGTTCTACATATCTGTATCCAAAGAACAATTGGATATCTCATTTAAAGATCGAGTATTAAGATTACAGTCTTCTATGCTGTGACGCCTTGTAGTTTGGTAGATAGAAACCAACATTTCAGAGAAGGCTGCTGCCTCCTTATTCAGGGTAGAAGAAGAAGATTATGAATGTTATACCCTAAATAGGGAGGCAGCAGGTTCTGATGAAATGTGGGTACCCCTCTACCATGGTATGTATTACATCTCTGAAGACCACATTTTTACATACAGAATGTATGTACAGTGGTTGAACCTATGACATCAGCAGTGGTGGTGTATTGTAGTCAGTGCTGGCACAGACAGGAACCTTTGGTGAAGACAGTGCACAACAAGACTGATGAAAGGTAGATGATAGCATTTTACAGTGTGCACTTTTGAATTGATGCAGGGGTAATGCTGTGTAAATTATGCACCAGATTTGATGCACTATTTATGCTTCCACATTTTGTTGAAGCCTCAGTGGTGTGACTTTGAATTGTTCTGTTCCTGTCTTGATATGTGTGTATATTTTACACTATGCTGAAAGGTATTCAGAATGACAGAAAGGCTTGCTGAATTTACATGTGGAACATTGATTAAACAATTACTATATGTACTTCAGTTTTGAAATTTTTAATGTTTGTAAGCGTTTGGGGTATTATGTTTATTTTTGTTTTATCCTTTCAGTTTGTAAACTGTAAAGAACTATTTCCAATGGTATTGTTATGATAGTACTATATTTTTATAAGAAAAAGCCTTGTAACATTGTAACATCCACTATTATTCAGGTGTCACGTACTTGAAGTTCTGGACCTATTGATTGCGTCTGCTCCAATTTTTGATGGTAGATCATTCTGTAAAATATAAAGCATATTGTATGGCACTCATGAAAGTTTCTCTTTCCTGAAGTTGACCAGTCTTGGCACACCAGTGCTTCCAGCTGAGTAACTGGAAAATGAAGGCAGGCTTCCTGAATGTATTTGGAAGACATTCGTTTGTCCTTTACGGATCTTGGTCATGTGAAATTTAGTGATGTTACATTTTCACTTCCTCAAAAACATATTAATTAACAAGATCTGTGTATTTTAATATTGTTTGTTAAATTGATGAACCTATCTCAGGAATATCAAGTTTGGTTATTGTATGATTTCTACATCACTGCTACTGTAGTGTGAAAGCTGAACCATTTTTGGTGTGTTTGGAGTAAGAATTTTCAAAAAATTCACATACTAGCTTCAACCTGTTTGCCTGCCTGTCTGTCAGTCTCTTTACATGTAACAACTCTACAACCACTGAAGAGATTATCATTATTTGTTATTTGGGAATTATACTAAATTTTGTTAATACTTTCCAATTTGGTAAAAGTGGGATACAAGTAACTGACACTTATGTGAAAACTTACATGTGTTTCTGTGTGTACTTTAATAAGTATGTATCAGGAGAAAATTGTTTTGAACAAAAAGTGAGACAGGTATATTTCAGGGACATGTTCAAAAAGGTCTCCAAGAATGTCTGTGCATGGACCGTTGTAGTATCTCCTGACCCCTTGTCTCCTACTCCAACTTCTTCAGCTGTGAAGACTCAAGAAAAACAGAAGAGGACCCTGGTGACCTGGAACCAGCAGATGGAAAGAGATATGCAAATGAAATATTTTTCCAATTAGTTGTACAGCCCAAGTGTAGGAGCAGTAACAAAAAAAAATACTTGTAGGAACTTAGATCAGTATAGGTACCGTCAGATAATCCGGAATATTCGATATTTTGGCACCTGTCCAGCCCCATGTGATTCAGATTAAAGGAATTTTGCTGTATTTTATTTACACAAGTTTTTTGGTTTTTGATTAAATTAAGTAAAAGACATGAATGCTACATTTGAAGTTCTCATACTGGTGATTGTGGAGAATACAGTTTTCTGGAGTGTGACACAGTGGGATAGAAGTTTATCAATACTTGCAAAACATTAGTAAATTTATACCAAACTATGGAGCATCACAGCTGGGAAAATAGTATTGTGCATTCCAGAATTGTTAGGCTATGCATATGTTTCAGAATGTGTATATTCAACAGACAGCAATTGTTTTCTGAGCATGCAAAGATTACTGAAGTCCCATAGTGTCATCAGTAACTAAACAATGCTTCCTCCCATGTGAATTTTTATAGGTCCATATATATATATATATCTCATGAAACAGAAATTTGTTGTACCCCACCAATACCCAGTTTTACAGGAGACAGAAAGAACCTGACCGATCCTCAGTAGACCAAACACTTAAGCATGTTATGTTTTAATGAAAATACAAGGATAAGCAGTTTTGACAGAAGGTGTGTTTTTAACCCAACTGTCTAGTAATGCAGGAATGTCAATTTGACAAAGTGTGTGGGTTACGACAAATTGCCGTTTCATGAGCGATATATGAACATACCTTTAATTAAGATATTGTTGGACCTACTGCTGCCACCATTAATTATTATGAAAAACATGGCAATGAACACACTAGGAATGTTTGAGTATGTATATATTTCCTAACTTGTTAGCCCTCTTTTTCTTTTGTACCAACTTTCTGTATTACAGTGATTGCTACTATTAAGTACTTTTCTTATTAATATATCAGATGTCTATATTTGGTGGTGAGTTTGGAATAGTTTTTCACAAATACATCTTTAAATTTCATACGAAGCATTTGGGGTGGAGGGGGGGGGGTGCTTGTTTCTAAATGGATGTGGATATCCACATTACTTATGAACAGAACATTGTGTGATGTGCCCCATTGTGCTAAATGTTAAGAAAACTTGTTACTACGTAACAGTTGGGTGTTTGTTTATGGGTTGGTAATACCCCCTAGGCAGAAATCACAGTTTTGCTAAACCATGCTGCTCTTGTGCTGTTGCACTAGTGCAGCACATGGCCAATAGATGTTAATGTTTTCAGCATGTCATTGTATCACATTTAGTCCAATTTTTACTTCAGAATGGAAGTTGTACAATTTTGGGTTAAAGGACTGAATATTATGAGGTCAATACAATTGTGCTTTTCTGTTTTGATGCCACATTGCATGTTTTTAATATATGATAATGTAGTTCAGAGGCATAATTATTTCATGTTAATGTTAAACGCGGCTTTTACATGAATTTAATTATGATGACAATGTTCGGTTTTCTGAATTTTAACCTTTCAGGATTACAGTTGAAATATTTGTGCCTCTGCTGAGAGGTCATGGTGCAATTACTTCTGGGCATCATGTCAACAGATGACAGTGTTTCATATTTATTTTTTTTGATATACACTGTGTCTTTTATTTAAGGATTACTAGGCACTTGAGGACATTTTTATTAAACAAGTACTGTATTTCTGCTATATGTGATTTAATACTGTGTAGTGAGGTATTGCTAGGCAAGTTGCTACTCTTTGTAATGCAGTGTACATATTTCTTGGCAGTTAAAAAATAGTCTTATTGCAAAATGACAGAACACATACCATGAAACACATTGTGTAGTGTACTTACTGTGTCTGCAGTATAATATTCAAATATTTGTTAATGTATTACTTATGACTGTTGTATAAGATAAGTTGAAAGGTTTGTGACAGGTGTTAAGTGGCACATATTGAACTTGTCCTGTTTTGGTTAAAGGTACACAGTATTTCCAAAGCCAAGTGAGGTGTAGATTCTCATGGCAGTGCCTGAAGTTTGGTGTTTTCTGGGATGTGATGCCTTGTGGTCTGGTAGATATGTAGCAGTGTTTCCGAGGAATCTGCTGCCTCCATCATCAGGATAGTACTGTGTACCGGAGTTGTAATACAGTGTACAGTTCTGTCACTCATCGCATCAACCCCTGATGATAGAGGAAGAGGGAAACATTGGATATGAATGCCACATTCACGCACCCAATCACCTAAGAAGATGTCAGTGAATACAGACAGTGCCGGATGTGGCCATTTTTACTTCATATTGAGCAAAGTTTCTTCAGTAAGAAATTGCCTGCTGTAGGACATCTAAATCCATTTATCTTCCTAACATAGTAGAAAAAGGTAAAGTTCATCCTAGGCCACGAAGGCCCAGAGGGGGAGTAAAGGTATAGCACTACTCTTTCTTTAACCTCGGCGCTAGATGGGGGTGGGTGGTCAACGCCACGCCTCGGCCGCTTTACCCCCGGGAATGACCCGGTACCCATTGTACAGGAGGCTGGGTAGGCCTCAGGGCCGGTCTGGACGCGTGCTGAAAATCTCGCTCCCACTGGGATTTGATCCCTGGACCATCCAGCCCATAGCGAGTCGCTATACCGACTACGCTATCCCGGCCAACCCTAACATAGTATAAAGAAGTTAAAAGGGCTTTGCCCCTTCTAATATAATGGAATATAGTAAAGTCTCATTGAAAATATGGGTTAATAGCACCCAGCAGCAATGTTTATGTAGAATGAACAGATGCCTAAGACATAAACTTTTAGGGATGGTCCCTTAACTTTACAGACCAGTAATGTTATCACTGTTCAAATTAATTTTACCATCCCATACTCAGACTTTGTCTTATTCTTAACTGGGGACTGGCTCATTATAGAATCATCAAAATGGGGGCTACAGGTGGATGTGTTGAAAATCACACACACAAATGTGCATGCCCCAGTTGGGGCAGTGGAGGTGGAAAGGATACTGCATCACCCTCTGTTGGCCACATATTGCACTATTTTAATGGTATGTGCATGGTCCAGCTGTCTGAACATGTGTACTTTTACAATACTAATGTTGTTACCCTGAGTTAGAATCGTCCCACCGTCCCCATAATAATTGTGGTAAGTACCCCTCTTCTGAAAGATGAAGGCTAATGGTTGCTTCCAATATAGCAAATTGTACAGTGTGTGAATACAACATACCCATGGGTGTAGCTACATGGGGGAGAGTGATGTGGCCACCGCGGTCAGCAGAGTCCAAGGGACGGCAAAATGAATATTTTAAATGAAAAAATTGATTTTCTGCACTGTGCAAATTTTAAATTATTGAGCTGAATATAATGTCATAAATAAAATGATTTTTTTAAAGTTCACAATTTAAAACTTATATTCACAATTTGTGTTACTGACAGCCATTGTGATTACTTGTCCCATGCGCCAAAAACCTAGCTACACCACTGACTATACCATTTTTTTCATGCTAAAGATTCTGGATATTTGTAACAGTAATGTGTTTTTATTTACTGTCATAAAATTATTAAGTTCACCATTGTACTTGCAGTGTGTTGCTTCAGAGAAATAGACAAGACAGTGTGTAGACGCATAGAATGTTACTTGAAACACTGACTTAAATAAGCATAACATACTGTATTTGGGAATTAAAAAAATAAGTGGAAGAAGGATATTAATTTCATATTTTGCATTGTTAATTGTTGAAACAAGTCCACGAAAGTTATGAAATGGCAAGTCAAATTTTGCTCTGAAAGTCTAAATGCTGAAAGTAGAAGGTTCGTTCTTGAGCTGCGTGAGTTGAGTATTTCCATTCAGATATAATTTGGAGTCCATTTCCTATGATCACTGTTTTATAATTTCAGTGATATTACAAAATCGTATTAGTTATAACAAACTGAGTAGTGTGTGCTTCTCATTTTGTCTTTTATTTGCAGAATATTAGTAGAATGAGAATTTTGAAGTTCTTATAACTGTGAGCATCTTGTGGGTTGTGGTGCCATGTGATTTGACAGGTAGGTGCAAACATTTCCTGTGAAATGTTGGTACAGTATATCTCTATACCAGACCACATGTTGTCACATCACAGAAGACCAAATTCTTGATTACTGTAAGAATTTTTTGTATTTAACAACTCAAGTTATTGCTGTATAACTTTGTAAATGAACAGTTAACTTTTCTGTCTTGTAGCATATTTAAAATTACTCTGTCTACAATGGAGCCTGCTGCCTGTGCCTGTCTTATAGGACCTGCTGTATAGCAGATGACATTCTTGTATATTTTGTTTAGCAAAGTCTGTGCCAACACTTATGAACATTAATTATTTTCTCTACCAGTAGAATCAACAAATTTATTATACTTATTTCTGTCAGACAAGCGTATGTACAGCAATTTCCTAGAGACGTGTGGTGTGCATTCCATTATATATTAACTACTTTTAAGATGGCTGTTCACAAGCCAAAACATGTAGTGGATTACACGGTACCAGTCTTTGGTTAAGTGGTTGTTCATACAGTTGTGTGATGGTAGTAAGTGTAATAAATTTAACAACATAAAACAGGATGTGTTGCATGTTGAAGAGAAGTATAATCTTCAGTGAAGACATTTTTGGAAGTTTGTACCTTAATCTACTTGAGTGATGAAGTAATTATAATCAAATGTTGGCTCAGTTAACCAATCAGACAGATTTTCTACTGTTACATGTTTCTCCACATCCTATCCATGCTGTAGTAATGGCACAAAGTTGTTCTTTATGTAGTATGTATAAAATATATAATTTACAGTCCCTTATATTTGGAGAAATTAAAAAATAGACCAGGAGGGAATACATAGAAGTTTTCACTGTTCATGAACAAGCAGATGAGTGGGTTTGTTGGGCCCTGGTTATAATGTGTAGCTACTGTGATAGTGGGTAACTACAGGACAACATGGGTTGGGTTCCCAGAGTGTTTATAGCAAGAGAGGTAGTTAATGTTGCCAGTATTAATTAGGTCATATTTCAGATACTTTTTGATATATGTCATTGTTTTACTTTTCGAGAGTTAGGATCATTAACTTCATCTCTGTATGAAGGTAGGCTACTTTTGTTAGTTTTGGCCATGGTACAACTACAGAGTGATTTGTTTGTAGGAGGCCTAGAATTAATGACAAATGATGTAATAATTTAGTCATGAAAACAAAAACAAATCCTGGCAAGTACTTGGAAGGCTAAGAAGGTTTGTTATATGCCAGATTTCATTTTCATTAGCAAATATGTGCATGGTTTTGATTATTAATTCAGTGCACCTCCGAGTGAATCACTGTGTAAAGGATACTAAGGCCCATAAGCAATAATGCCATTGATTCTGAGAATACTTTAATATTTTATGAATTTGTGATAACTTTATAAATATAGTACTTAGAATTAAATTCAACAAAAGCCACCTTATGCATCTTGTAAATTGTGTAAAGATTTACTATGAAATATAATTTTCCATGAAAAAAGATGTCCTTTTCTTGCTTCAGTTAGTAATATTCTGCTGTGTGATTGAAATAGTGGCTGTAATGTGTCATTAATATTGTTGAAATGCAAGTTTGTATAGCAGCAAAATGAAATAATTATTTTGTTCTGATGTAAACAAGAGTCCTGTTGGCAGGATAATGGGGACAGTTTGCTACAAAGACATCAATGTGTTAGGTGTTGTTTACAAGTTAAATTTTCACCCACATTTTCTTGCTTAGTAGTGTGAAAGAATTGTAAATACTAGCTGGAGGTTGTCAGATGTGGTTGTTTTTTCACTGCACAGTGAGTTTTGTGTTCATACCTAATTCAGTTTTAGATACTGTAATACAATACTTTTAGTATGCCATAAGCTGTGGGAATGTTGAATAAAAGCATTGTGTTGTATAACATGGCCTTCATAATATCTCACATACAGATGTTGTTTTCAGTGTATTGCACTTACGAAGATGGCAAGATTTATTATCTATTTTTGTATGCCTGTTGAGGTTGTACTCCTGAATCAAAATGTGTGGAAACTTCCACACTCAGTGTGTTGTAATATAATGGATTTTGTGTATTGATATGCCAAATATTCAAATAGTATGTGTTTGTGTATATAGTTTACTAGAGTGGTTACAACCCACGTAAATGTCGAGATATAACATAATATATCTGAGCAGAAATATTGGAGTGACACTGTAATTATCCTGACAAAGACTGACTGTTTTTGAATACATGTAAGGGTGGTTGTCATGTATGTTATAAAGGGACATTAGAATCTTCTGAAATTAAGCTGTTGATTTTTTTGTTTTTACTTCCTTGCTCATTATCTAGCATGTGAGAATTCCATTGGTTGCAATTTCCTGTTTTGTGGTTGACCTAGGCTTCCTTTCTCCTTCCTGTGTAGATATTGTGAGATTTGGATGTGTTTAATTTAAATTACTCTTTAGATTATCATATTGCCCTTGGGCCATGTGTAATGAGGGCGACACTGTTACAAGATTAATTAAATGTTGTTAATGCTCATAAGCAAAACTGGAAACTTAGTGAAGAATGTTGTGGTGTACATTGCTGATAATTGGTATTCTCTTGGCCTTTTCCCATGGCTTCAACTTGGATACTAATCACCTTATAGTGTATGAAGATCCATTGAAAGGGACAGGAGCAAGAAACAGCTATTTTGGCTTCTCTGTATCGCTTCATTCAGGATTAAACTCATGGTAAGTTTCAGCGTTTTGATTGTATTACTTGCAGTGAGGGACTTGGTTGTGTGGCTTAGCATTCACAGCCCATCATAATTTGTTGTTCAGGATGCAGAGATGATGTAATGATATAAGGTGAAACCCCCATCTATCCTAGTTGTCTTTAGTTCGTCCATTTGATGCTTTATTTTGTTAACCTGAGAAGCAACTACACAGCACCTTATTAACACCGACCAAGAAACTAACCAAATTACCTATTAGAAATCTAAAGCAGCAGCTTAATGTAACCACACTGTCTCTGTGTTTAGGATTCAAATTGGTGCACCTCGTGGTAATGACACCAAGTTACATCCAGATGTCAGAGAACCAGGTGTGGTGTTCAGATGTCTTATTTCAGAGCCATGTCATGCAGTAAAGTTTGATACTGCTGGTAAGTTGGCCACTGAACTGATAATCCTTTTTGCTTTATTTGATTATGGGGCATACTTTTGCAGGAAATACATCTGCCTCCATAAGAGAAGCTTTTATTTATTTATTTATTTATTTATGCAGAGTTATTCATGACCTAATGTCTTAACTTTGGGAGTTTATTCCTGAGGTAATTTCCAGGCAGAAATGTCAAACAAATGCTATTATGATTCTTCAAAGTTACAGATTTATCATTACTTGAATGTTAAAATAATTCAGTTCAGCTGTTTGTTGTTAATGTGCAGACTAACAACCAGGAGGCCAATTACAGAGACAGCACAGGAAACATAAAAAGTATATCCAATAACAAACTACATATGAAAACACATACAAAGAGATACTAAGAAAAAATCACATCTGGTATACTTGTTAGAGTAAAAAGATTAAGAAAAATAACTTTTTCCTGAATATGTTGTTAGTGTGGTTCAATTCAACTCAATTCAGTTGACACAAATACAAGAACACAGCACAGTTACATGCCAATAAACATAAACAAGGTAAGATAAGCGTGATTGCTGACTCAACAACATAATTCAATTCGGTTCTTTATTACTAAACTCCTCACACAATAGCCAAAAGGCATATCACAGGGACATCACAAGAACATAAAGAAAGTACATGAAGTAATTAATCACAAATATAAGACATGAAAAATAATGAAACACAAAGAAACGACAATATAACACAACAAACTTCCCATACCTATAATCAGCATAATTAATTTACAAACCCATAAGCAAAACAAGACTCTCCATTGAACATACCAGTATCCCTACTGATGTCATTAGCTGCCGAAGCACATCTAGTGGAAGGACAGTTGCATCATATAAAGTCAATTTTAAACAAACCAGGATCTCTGAGACTGTGATTCAGCACATGAAGGCCAACAGTTTCCAAAAAAAAAAGTCTATATAACACCTCCAAACACTTAAGGTATGAAATTTTAAGTAATTTAGGACACTGACGTAGTTATATTCTAAGTGACTGAAGAAACGATGACGAAGTATATGTATAAAGTTATTGTTCGTTCCATTTACAATGCGTGTTCAAAATTACCACCATTAGCCTCAACCATTACTTTCCTAGTCGATAGATTGGCCATGGTGGACCACGGCATTTGCCTAGATTGCTCCAGATTTTTTAATATTTATGTAAGTACTTGTAATCTGTAGCCTTTTGGGTGATTACACGGCGTCGTCACACGACGCCATGTAATCACCCAAAAGACCACAGATTACATCAACATCGCGGCGGAAGCCTGAAATCTATGTAAGTACTTGTTCACTCACTCTTATTTTAAGTCAAGTAATGAAAGAATTGTAAGTCTTGAGAATGAGACTGACGTTTATGTGACATTTATGACTGGGAATGACCTCAGGAATAGTCTGATAAAGTTAAGACATGTTATTTTTATTCTGTGATCACGTTAACTCTTGTGTTGCACAAATTTTCTTTGGAATAGTGTCTTTTGTCTCTGAATGAATTGAAAATTTATTAATCTCTTTTGTGAACTGTCAACAGAAAATGGAAAGGAATACGGGAAAGGAAAATTGAAATACAAAGAACAAAGGAACACAGCTTGGATTGGAGGGGCAATGGATATCCTGGATGAGGAAGGAGTTATTGTTGTGAGTTCAACGCATACAGATAGTTGAGTACCAGATTTTTTTAAAATTGTGTGCATTACAGAGTCTTCAGCTAGCTTGATGATTTAGTTCAATGTTGTTAATGTGGCAGTGATGCTACCTGCTCTGTGACACTACATCCTGTGACTAAAAGATAATGGTCCATGTAATTATTATTGCATATTTCACAACAGTCCACTGAAATAATAATATTGTAGTAGTAACCACATTTACTTCTCTAAACCACAAACATAATTATGTGTTCTCCTAATGTAAATCATATTAACGACTGATCATTGGTTTGCTCTATGTTGTGCTCAGTCCTGCAGTTAAAAAGATTTCCCATAGCATGTTTGCAGTAATGGTTTATTGTTATGGAAGAAAACATGCTTAACTCCATGGAGCAGAGCCTTCAGCTAGTCAAGAAATTCTCTGCATTTTATGGAATGTGGGGATTCATTATAACATTTGCAAGAACATACCATCTGTCCCTGTCCTGAGTCAAATTAAGCCAATCCATGCCCTTCCTCCCACATCTTTAAGATCCATTTTAATATTATCCTCCCATCTACACCTTCCAAGTGGTCTCTGTCCCTCAAGTTTCCCCACCAAAACTCTGTATGCACCTCTCCTCTCCCCTTATGTGCCATATGCCCCACCCATCTTGTTCTATTTGATTTGATCACCCAAATTATATCTGGTGAGGAGTACAGATCACCAGGTTCCTCACTATACATTCTTCTCCACTCCCCAGTTACCTCGTTCCTCTTAGGCCTGAATATCTTCCTTAGCATCCTATTGTTGAACACCCTTCACCTGTGTTCCTCCCTTAATATGAAAGACCAAGTTTCACACCCATACAAAATAAACAAAATTATAGTTCTGTATATTTTAATATTTATATTTTTGGATAGCAAACTGGCAGATAGAAGATTCTGCACCGAATGATAGCAAGTATTCCCTGGGTTCAGTCTGCTCTTGATTGCTTAATGAATGCAATTTTGATTTATTAGGGTTCTTCCCAAATATTTGAAGTGTTCCCCACCTTCAAAGAATTTATCATCATATTTATGTTGTGATTTTGTCTTGCATTCTGTTCATGAAACATGAATATACACTTAAGATTTCTCGCATTTATCTCTAGACCAATCTCCTTACTAGCAACTAATAGAGCCTCTGTGTTTCTCTTTATAGCATGTTTGCTTTCACCCAAAAATTAACATCATCAATGTAAACCAGAAGCTGATGTGTACCATTCAGTTTCAACCCCTCCTGATTTACCTCATTCTATTCCCATTTTTTATCAAGTGTTTGACAAATGCAGAATATATGATTGACCTGTTAGTGAAAATCCACAGTGATGATCCCCAGTAATTTCATCTGCATATGGAGTTAACCTTGACAAGAGGATCTTTGATAAAATTGTATATATAGTTGAGACATGTGATATGCCTCAATAATTACTACAGTCTGTTTTATCACTCATCTTGTAAATAGGTACAATGATGGACTCCTTCCATTGCTGAGACAATTCTTCCCTGTCCAAATAGAATTAATAAGTTCATGGAGCTCAGAACAAATTATCCAACCTCCTGCTTGAATCAATTCTGTTGAAATTTGATCATTACTCATAATTTGTATCTTTTTACTTCCAAATAATCATCTCAATCTCAAAGGAATTGGGCTCAGGCACTAGTGGCTCTGCTGTATGTATTTCAGTTAGCGTAACATCACTAGTCCCATGTACATTCAGTGTCTGAGAGAAATGATTCCTCCACCTATTCAAAATACTGTGGAACTGTGCAACCAAATCACTCTTCTCATCCTTTACTATATTCTAGACTGGTAACCCTTCTTAAATTCATTACTGTCACTATACAAGTCTCTAATATTCTTGCTATGACTGTTTCAGGTTAATTAATTTTAACTTTCAGACATTCCCACTTTTTGTTCCTAAAATGTCCACTAACTTTGTGTTTTACATTGTTCAGATTATCTCCATTACTGTGGTTTGGATCCTGTAACCACAGAAGTTTAGCCTGCTTCCTTTGATGTACAAATTGTGAACATTTTTTATCAAACCATGGTTTATATATGATTGAAACGCTTCTAGGTATGTGGTCATCGGTGGCGAAATATATACGAGCAGAATACAGTTGATTTCATGATTGGTGCATGTTACTCCTCGAAAACAGAACAGAATATTACATCTGTTAAGGGTACCTACAAATTATTGCCTCTGCTGAATCCAGGTAATGACTTATGCTATAAGAGTCAAATTGTTATGCTCTGGTCTTCAGGGTAGTAAGACCATGTTGTAATCTGACAGGGCACACCAACATTTCATAGCAACATACTTCATGCATCATGAGGGATAGAGGCAGTATATTTTAGCACCAAAATTTTACACGTAAAATAAAACCATGTGTTTGGGTAAACATAGTTTTGCATCACCTAAACACAGATTAGTTCATTGTTTATAAGTTTACCCTGTAAATATAGCTCAGTCGGTATAGCGACTTACTACAGGCTGGACGGTCCGGGGATCGAATCCCGGTGGTGGTGAGATTTTCCACACCCGTCCAGACCGGCCCTGGTGCCCACCCAGCCTCCTATACAATGGGTACCGGGTCTCTTTCCCGGGGATAAAGTGGCCGGGGTGTGGAGTTGACCATCCACCTTCATCTAGCACCAGGGTTAAAGAAAGAGTAGAGCTATACCTCTGCCCCCCTCTGGGCTTTCATGGCCCGTTCTAGGGAGAACTTTACCTTTACCCTGTGAATTGAAGTTTTTCTGCCATTGCTGACTTTGTCTTTGCTGTGGAATCATACAAAATCTACAGCTTAGAAAACTACTTTAAAATAGAGTACTGTCTCTAGGATGTGATGCTGTATCATCTCATACGCTGTGTATTGACATTTTAGAGGAACGTGCAGCCTCCATTGTCAGGGTGGATGAAATGTCAGTACATATCCACTAGACTACATCCAAGAACACAGCAATCTTCATAGTTACTACTGTGGAAGTCTAAAATATCACATACTTAAAATAATTTCCTTCCTTACACAATCAGGCCAATGGCATGTGTTATGGCTGTCATTATCTTGTTGGGTTCTTCTTAGTCTCTCCTCTAAACCGCACCACTGGACACTTACAACACAAACAGGACCTGATTTACTTAACTGATGACCTATATATACAGAACCAACAGCCAGAATTTTAAAAAACAAGCTAATGGTAGAAGATACATCCTAAAAACCATATAGCTTCATTTTATCATTTTATTACGAAAAATTGACAAACCTCATTTAAGGATTTTATATTCTGTGTTTTATATATTTAAGTACAGAACTTGTAAATAACTGTAATCTATAAATGATAAAGAAACTTGACTACATGTGATATATAACATAATAGCAGACATAAACAATGGATGTAAAGTAAACGTAGATTACGAGCCCCCTGAAGATGGCCTTGTAAAGGCTGAAACATATGTAGGGGTTAAAGGATAAAAAGTGAAAATATAGTGCATTTCATCGGTGTGTAATTTGTGAGTCTTGAAGTTGTGTCCGATTTATAGCTCATGTTTTTTATAAGCAAAAGAAACTTAATCTGTGGCTCATGAGTAATTGTGCGTGCCTAGAGTGGTTTCACTATGAGCAGATGTTTCAAAATGCACTAACATTCTGAAGTACACAGAGTTCATTTTTCAGTGAAATATACAGAATGTGCAGTTGGAAGTGGAACCTGCTCATGCAGTCGACATTAATCATATGTATCTGTAATATAACTTATTGCATGCTTGAGCAGGCGCTGGAATTTACCTCCATCAACTCTCAGATATGCTTGACATCTGATTATACCTTTAAGTTCACCCATGTCTGTGTGTGTGTGCATGCTTCGTTTATATACACTGTCTTTCAAATCTCCCACCGAAAATGGTCACATGGCATCAGATCAGGCAAACAAGCAGGCCACAAAAAACCAATTACTCGGTGTGATTGCAGGCGTCTGCTGCGATGTAGATGAGATCTGCGCTCTTCTGGGATATTATGCAGCGTTGAGTGGTAGTTCTGTACCGACGTTTCGGGACAACCTATCGGTACCATCTTCAAGGGTCAAGAAGTCAAAGAAGACTGCTTGATCCTTGAAGATGGGACCGATAGGTTGTTCCTAAACTTCGCTACAGACCTACCACTCAACACTGCGTAATATCCCAGAAGAGCGCAGATCTCAATTACTCCGTCTCCAAAAAATGTTACATAAGGCGGCCATTGAATTATAGGTTGTATGGGCAGTTGCACTGTCTTTCTGGCAGAACCCCTATTTCCTTCTAAATAAAAAAGAATGGTGCAAGAACTTGTTTATACTTTCTGAATTTATTGTGCCTGAAAAGAATGTGGCTCCGATTATTCTTGTCGCACTTGAATGTCGTGTAACGAAACCTCGTGTATTAGTCTGAGATTTTCTGCTGGCCAGTATCTGTTATTTTGAATATCTAAGTGACTATTTAATCTCATTTGTAAAATACAGGATATAAGCAAAAACTACACTTTAAAAATTGGTATTGAAAACAAGTGCGGCGTACTGCCTCAGTCGAAATTGTTTCAAATGGCGTGTGTCGTAGTTATTGCGCACCGCTGCCGCTAGGTGCCACTAATTTTAAAATGGCATGCCCGCAGCAGAACAGTTAGCATGCACTGCATTTGGCGAACAAGAATAGAGTAACAGTCATGGACGTAACAGCCGCAGATCATAAATGACAAGTGTGCAACGTGCACTTCGCACACAATTTCACACGGAACCACCTCGATGCGTTGATCTTGATGGGCTGTTCTGTAAGCAAGCCCGAACACGGGCCACAGTTACAACAGAACGAGAGGCCGGAGGTGACTCTTGGCTTTCAAAATGCACCGTTTCTTCTCCAATGCTTGCACTACACTATGCGTTAATGGATACTCGGCTGGGTGGATCTTTTGTGATGGGGTAGCCATTTTCAAAATAGCATCTAGCGGCAGCGGTGCTCAGTAACTGTGAACCAGGTCATTTTAAACAAAACAGGAGTTCCTCAGTCAACTGATGCAGGTGTGAAGTTCTAAGTACGCCGCGTTTATTTTCAGTAAAGTTCTTTTGCCGACACTCTGTAAGTTAGCAAGGATTAACTTCACTATTACACACTTTTACAGAACCAGTTACAAAAACATATTCTCGTGGCACAGTTTGCTTCTCAGTTTTTTTTGCATATCTGTGAATTGATATTGCTTCAGTTGAAGCTGTTTTGTGTGCACAAATAACTATGATACACCACTTTCCTGTGTTAACCGTCTTAAAGACTTTTGTGACGCTTCTAGTTGCACTCCAGTGTCATCAAAGATTCTTCTGAAATAACACATAATGTTAACTGTCACTTCTTTAACAAGGAACCAGTTGTTCAGGATTTGTTCGTCATTGGATGTATTGTTGATTTCAAAGGAAATGAAAAGCCGCGAAACAATCTTCTAAATTTGGTGCAGCACTTTTTATAAGATTTCTTTCTTATATATTTTTTCACAATAAAAATTGTTTCACTGTATGCACATTCACAACAGAAACAACAGTTTACATATTTACACTGTCCTTATATTCATGAACCATGAAAGACAATTCACATGTGTGACACACAGCATATGACACCCAACTGTATTAGATGATGCAGTGTAACTGTAAGTGCTGTGATAAGCCTGGCAATCTATGTCTCATGCTGCAGCCATTCAGGTTGCTAACTGATATTGTTCCACTTTCAGCTGGATTCCCTGTAGTGCTCCTCATGTATTAGAAAAAAGTTGTTTACACACTGTACTATTAAAACTTATCAAGTATAACATCTGATAGCGGTATTAATGTGATGAACAATTTTGTTTCTACCTACACTCATTTTCATGGGGTGTAAAATGTTTGGTGTCTGTATGTGCTGAAGTGAGGTGCAAAGAGTGAATGAATTGTTAGTGAAGGTGGGAGTGTTTAAAAAGTAAATGTTAAATGGTATCATTTGGAATGAAATCTTGTGATACATAAGGTTGATTTAGGCACTGAATAAGTTTTATTATATACTGCTTCAGATATGACTAGTTAAGATCAGCATTAAGCCCTGTATACTGACCAGCATTTATTATGCATTTTCTTGTTTCCCTAAATTAAACCAGCGATATACAGTTTGATTTTGTTTGCTCAGAATTCTCATATGAAATTAATTTAGAGGTTCTGAAGTAAACACCTCAAAGTTATGATAGAACTGTTTTTAAGTGTGTATCTGTTGTCTGATAATTGAAGTGTTTTAACTTTCAACTGGTCACATAATTCCAGCCAAAGAATTTGCAAGGATTACCAAAATCAACAGGAGTACGTGGTGGCACACTTGGTTGAGGCACTGCGCTACAATGGAGTAATTGGAATTTTTCATTGACTTAATCCTTCCGGCCGCACTATGGCCCTAGGGTCGACTCAGCCTCTAACAGAAATGAATATCTGGACTAGTTCCTTGGGGAGGGGGGGGGGGGGGGGGGTAAAGGCAGCCAGTGCATAGGGCTGACAACCTTACAACCTTCTTGTGCTGATTGTCTGGATATCTGGAAGTCTCAGCCTTCTGGAACCCTAGGGGCCTGGCCAGCCTGTATAGGGATAGCTTTACCTTACCAAAATCGACAAATATTTTATGTTTATCAGAGTATGCCAGTGGGTTAACAAATAACTTGTCAAAATATTACAAATAATTCCATGTACAATATATATCTTATTGGCAATGTTACAGATATGTATACTGTAAATGTGAATGGAAAGATTGCAGTAAACTATGCTGTGGGCCAAGCAGGGATGTCTGTTCACTTGCCTCCATATAAGGTTTGTATATGTAGCATTTATAAGTTTCTGATAATGGAACTGAGCAAGTTAGCTCAAACAGTGACATTTCTGACTTGTCTTTAGCACGTGCCCATTTTAAATCTCGGCTTGGGCACCAAGTATCATGGCCAAGGATTGTTGTGATTTTTCTCAGGCAAATGTTGGGATAACACCTAAACTTGTACCATAACCACTTCCTTCTATTTGCGCTTACATTCATGCTTTCCAGTTCATCATCAATCATTGGACACACTGTTGTCAGCATTACATGTTTCCATCATTATCTACAGTAAAGGTACATGAACAAAATTCTGACAGTGATTAATGTGTGGCAGAACAGCCACAGCAGAGGAACCAATGACATGTAACAATTCTCAACAAACCAGACATTAAAGAGTTGAAAAAGATGCTGAAATAGAACTTAAAAAACAATTGTTAACATTTGAACTGGATTAAAATGGTCTGGGATAGTGGCTTTGTTGAATGACCATCAGACCAAGAAGTCAGTTACAAGAACAATCACACATAATTTCTCTTGTTTATAATCAGGCAGTCCCCATTATCCATGGTCAACTGGTTCCAGAAAAATGCCACTTAAAGTGACACTGCTTTGAATGGAGAATTTCTGCCCATCAGAAGTAATTTAATTGTTGGTTAGTGGAGAAAGTGTGTGTACAAACAGCACATTCTACAAATAAACATTAATTGTGACCATTAAATTATTCATTCTTGACACCAACAAATGCACAGAACTCACTACACATCTTACAGGGACAAGATCCATAAGGGATCGAAGATAAATTAGTTGTTCGTATACAAAGAAAACTACATCACAGCAACATACAACTTTTTAACTATATTTAATTGAAAATGCCATAATAAATATTACTGTTTTATTGTCTTAACACATTCACTGCCAAAGTCGACCATGGTCGATTTAAGTATTTACGTTTTAATTTGCCAGCGTCGACTGTAGTCGATCTAAAGTTTACCCTGCTTTTTTTTGCCTTAAATAGGCCACGCACACAATAAGTTCTTTCAGAAAACATATTTTACATCTTTATTAAAACCTAGCCGACAACTAGAAAAAATATTTGCATTTTATATATAATTTTATATATAATTATATTTTATAATTTATAAGACGACGCACTAGTTGTTTAACATTAAAAAAATCGCTGGGAAATTAACACCGTCAGGGATTTAAATGCCTGGCAGTGAACGTGTTAATGTATTATACTTTTAAAAATACTATTTTGATCACAGTTTTTGAAACCCACATGGTTTACAGTAGCTGCAAGAAAAATTAAATCAAAGGTGCATTTGTTGGTGTCATGAATGAACAGTTTAATTCAATCAAAATGCATGGAATAAATAATGTAAAAATATGTGAGACCACTTTTGAAAGATATGTTGTTTTAATATAATAGTGATTTTTATTATGTTACCTTCAAAACAAAAGTGTTGGGCTTGATTGGATGTAGATGAATATTGTGAGAAAATTAGTTGGAGAGGAGTAGGAGGCTAAAGCGGCAGAACCAGTAGCAGGGTTGTCTACTGCTATCTATTTTATTTATGTATTTATTATCATACATTCCAGAGATCCTTAACAGGTAACAAACCATTGGATGTAGAATTTGTCATTACACATAACACATATAATGGTTCTGTATCAAGATGAACATACATTGTGTACATAAGGATGGGATCTCATTAAACTTTTATATACGTATTGTTTCATAAAATAAACAAATTCAATATATGAACAAAACTATGTCAGCATTACAAAACTTGAAAGAATCATAAATCAATTCAGTTTGCTTAATAGAACAATGTGTACATTACAACAACTTGAAAAAATTCACAACAACCGTAATTATGCTATAATTAAATAAAATAAGCAACAGAAGTTCATTATATATACAATTCGTCATATGTATTAAAACATACGTCTACATTGTCATAAAATAGACGAGACTCATATAAAACAAAGTATGTCTAACAGCAATTTATTTGTAAAAATTAATTTTCTTTTTAATTAAATATTTGTCTAATGTAAAAAGTGAATGTTGATGAAGAAAATCTTTCAGAGATGATTTAAATTTCACTTTATATTCACCGTGCATCTTTTATAATTGATTTATTTGTACCAACAAATGCACTAAGACAGTTTTTTCACTGTTTACTTTATTATTACGATGTCCCAATACGCATTTCGGCAGTTATTCTGCCATCATCAGGGGGTATTTTAAGGAGTTTTTGGTCTATGTAAAAACTCCTTAACATACCCCCTGATGATGGCAGAATAACTGCCGAAATGCGTATTGGGACATCGTAATAATAAAGTAAACAGTGAAAAAACTGTCTTAGTGCATTTGTTGGTACAAATAAATCAATGATTTAAATTGTTTGATGTTGTTAGATAGATCCTGTATTTGACAAGGAAGCCTGTTATATACCTTGATTCCAAAACAGTAAGGCCCGTTTTGATAAATAGATAAATGTGACAAGGGTTGAAAGAGGTTGGAGTTATTCCTAGTATTGATGCTGTGTATCTCGGAATTTGTCTTAAAATTTTTTTTATTGTTAACCACAGAAAGTACAAGTGACACTATACACTGAGATCGCAGTGGTAAAACTTTTAATATTTTAAAAAGTTCTCTACAAGAATCTCTGGTTACAGCGCCAATTATGGTTGTAATAATCCTCTTTTGTAATTTAAAAATACTATTACTGTATGAGGAATTTCCCCAAAATATTAATCCATAATTCATAATAGAATGAAAATAGGAGTAGTAGATCATCATCAAGGTATACTGTGACATAAAAGGTTTAAACACTCTAGCTGCAAAACAGGCTGCACTTAATGTAGGTACAACCATTTCTATATGACCTTTCCATGTTAGTGTATTATCAATTATTAATCCTAAAAACTTTAAGTTGGAAGTAATGGAAATTAGTTTATTGTCACAGCCAACGTTAACGTCAATACAGAAGCTATTTTTAGTTAAAAATGTTATAAACTTAGTTTTATCAAAATTCAGTGATAATAAATTAGCTTTAAACCATTCTTTATATTTTTAAATGTCATATTAATATCTTTTATGAAATCAGTGGGATTGGGGTTAGTAACAATTATACTTGTGTCATCTGCAAAAAGAATTAATTTAGTTTTATTGCTGTTATTTTTATTATTTGTAATTTTCGGTAAGTCATTAATATAAAGCAGAAAAAGCAGTGGTCCAAGTTTTGATCCTTGAGGGACGCCATGTTTTATTACTCCCGAGCTAGAAGAGGACTTAATATATTTATCTTTTAAAATCGCTCTCTGGTGTCTATTTCCCAAATAAGATTTAATTAATGTAGAAGCTTTTCCTGTTATGCCATAGAACTCCCATTTTGTCAGTAAGTTACCGCGGTTAACACAGTCAAAAGCCTTTTCTAAATCACAAAAAATATCTCCAACAATATTGTTGTTGTTAAGAGCATTTAATATCTCTGTAAAGAGGCTATAAGAAGCCATTTCTGTTGATGACTTTGACCTGAAGCCGAATTGTTCATATACTAATTTATTATTATTATTATTATTATTATTATTTATTATTATTATTATGTTTCAGAAGTCTTACATATATAACCTTTTCGAAAACCTTTGAAAATGAAGTTAGAAGTAAAATGGGTCTATAATTAGCCATATTATTCTTATCACCTTTTCTATATAATGTGCTTTCATCATATCCATGTAAACTTCTTGATTGTAAGGAATTAATAATTCTTTCTATTTCCTGAGTTGATGTACTACTGAATTTTATATTTGGAAATGGATTACTAAATAATTGTAATAAATAGTGGTGTAAGGGAGTTTCTTCATTATTACTACCAATATTGTTATTATTTATAATGTTCCGAGTAATTTTCTCAGCTGTCGAGAGGAAATAATTATTAAAGGAATCAGAAATAACTTGATAATCATGACTTTCATCTCCATCTCCTCCCGATCCTCATCCCCTCCTTGGGATGTCAACTGAAAACTGGAAGGGCCTGCCATAGTTTCAGATTCCTCTGTGATTAATTTTTGTTTTTCAAAAAGTTGAGTCCAAAGTTGTTTGGTTTCCAGCTTGCATTTTTGCCTTATGATTTTGGGCACAGGGTTGGGAAGCACTTTGCAGAGCAAGGTGAATGCAATAGAATTGTTGGAAACCTCTGTATTAATGAATAAAATTGTTACAAATAGATCTGTTTACATGTATGTTTCTACAGTTATTGTGAATTTATCGGTAATCACTGACATGGTGGCAGCAATGCAAGCTTTTAAATAACCAATTATCATAGATGACCGCAAAGAACATGGCTAACTTTACACATAATGCACTGTTTATTTATTTTATGCATATTGTGAGTAATTCCATTATTATTATTATTATTATTAATCAATTTTATAACTGTTATTTGCCTCTTGGGGTCATGTCTTATTGGTTTTTAAGAAATATTTTTCAGAGCGTAGATCATGAACAGGGAAGCTGTTTTGTGCTGGAAAATTTGTGGTCGACAGATGTATCCGGGTAAGTGTGGGGAGTTTTAACATACTTTTTCCTCAGAAATTTGACCCAGCAAGTGTGGGGAGATGGATATTGGGGGCTCAATCTAATGCTGACACCTGTATTACACAAATGAAGACACAGTTTACTTCAGTTGCACCTTTCTTTTATTCCAGCCACAAAATAAGTCAGAACTGCTGGTTGGTGCACCTGGCGTGTATCTTTGGAAAGGTCAGTTTAGTAACTAAATCACAGAATGCTGTGTTATACCAAGAATAATTTTTTCAGAATGTGGATTCAGGTACTTAAGATTGACAGTAATAAAATAAAATGTTACACATAATGAAACTAATGGCTAATTTTCAATGAAGAATGGTGGAGAGTGGACGGCATGGCAGAGATTAACTGTCAGATATGGTCTGGCTCCAAGAAGCCAGCAGTGACAAGTCCTGATCTGGAGGTCAGGTGTAGCAGAAGGGTATAAAATGCCTTCTTTTAACCTCCAAGAAATTACAATTTGATCATCCAGCATTGTTCAAGGCACTACTACTACTACTAGTAAATGTGATTACACATGACCGTTATCTGCAAAGGACAGGAATCAAGTCTAAAATTCTTACCTGATGTACAGGGTATATACACAAAAGAATGGTGCGGTTTTAATAGTGTTCACTATTAAAACCGCACCATTCTTTTGTGTATTCCCTGTATTTTGGTCATTTGAAATGAAATTTCATTCTTCTATTGACTGATATGAATTTTTCAATAACCACATTGTGTTGTGAAAATAGCCATATTCAGAATTCTGAGTACCATCATTTAGTACTGAACAATATTCCATTTCCCTGTACTTTTTTAAAAAGTAATATTGTTATGTATTCATGGAGATTGACATCCATATGTTATGAAAACATTTGTTTTATTCTTTCATAGGAAATCAAGCTTGTATCAACAAAACAGTGTGAATGAGGAGGATAAAATAATAATAAAGAAATATGTTTTTTACAATACAAAAACAGTGATTGGAGGTTTCCAGTGCATGTTTGTTGAGGAAGCAGGTCTTGTGGTTTGTTGTGCCATGTGGTTGGGTAATTTCTTCCCAAAGTTTTGAGGGAATGTACAGCGTTCATCCTTAGGGTTATGAGTCAGGCCACAGACTTGTAACCCGGAAGATGAAGGCAGTATGTTTCTTCGAAACGTCATGGAGGAAATACCCAACCACAGGGCACAACAATCCAGAAGATCTGCTTCCTCAATACGATTAGAGGTTTGCAACCAATCTTAGTGCTTTGTCATTTTGAGTGGGTAAAGCAGTACCCTTGCCACTACACTAGCTGAATCTTTCGCTGCAGTATTCTTTATCTCTCTGTCGCATGTTATGCAAGCAAGAAGAAGGCCTTGATTGTATTTGAATTGATGCTGTGGAGAGCAGTCCACATGACCTTCTCTCTGTCTGTCTCTCACTCTCACACATGCACACACACTTCAAGCGGCAAGGCTAGTAGTGAATACTCTGCTGTTGTAGCCTTTTAGCAGATGAGCTATATAAATTTTAAATTACACAACTAACTAACTAACTCCATGGCGCAGAGTCCTTCTTGAGAAGCTAACAGGTCGTCAGCTAGTCAAGAAATTCCCCGCGTTTTATGGAACCCGAAGGTTCATTACCGCACTCACAAGAGCCCGCCACCCGTCCCTATCCTGAGCCATATCAATCCAGTCCATGTCCCCCCATCCCACTTCTTGAAGATCCATTTTAATATTATCCTACCATCTACGCCTGGGTCTTCCAAGTGGTCTCCTTCCCTCAGGTCTCCCCACCAAAACCCTGTATGCACCTCTCCCCTCACCCATACGTGCTACATGCCCTGCCCACCTCATTCTTCTCGATTTGATCACTTGAATAATATTTGATGATGAGTACAGATCATTAAGTTCCTTGTTATGTAGTCTTCTCCACTCCCCTGTTACCTCGTCCCTCTCAGGCCCAAATATCCTCCTCAGCACCCTATTCTCGAACACCCTCAGCCTATGTTATTTTTGGAAAAAAAAAAAATTAACAACTTTTCCCTAAATTTTTTTTAATACGTGAAGGAAGTTATATCCTCCATTTCAGTGGCATAGTGGCGCTAAAATAGCTATACCAGAGAAGTTTTTGCTGGAAGCCAGAAAATCGGATAACTTTTTTTGCGGTTCTAGAAGGATACCTACTATTTCACAGTCTTAAATGCAGGATATTACAACCATAATTACAGTGGCTGCATAAGCAGTTAGAAATTAATGACAGACATTTGTTAATCCTTATGTAATGTATTGTCCTCATTATTCACTGCTTGTCTGTGATGCAGGAATATTAATTACAATAGTACTGTACAGGATATGTAATATATTCATGTTCCTTCTTAATTTGGGCCTGGCATCATTGTGCTTTTTTATTTTATTTTATTTTTTTATTTTTTGCAACTCTCAGAGACTTGGGTACTGGAGCTCAGTTGGATCTCAGATTTGTTGCTGTGTATATGACAATTTGACAAACAGAATGAAAACGAATGTTGAGCAGTGACATTTGTGTACAGAATAGTGTATGATATGTTTTCTCTGTTACAGGAACATCTATACGTTATACAGCTTCTCAGGCACAGGACTGGAGCTTGACTAAGCCAAATACTGTAAATCTGAGACGATTTTCCAGGATGAAATATTTTGGTTAGTTGTACTTACTTACATGAAAGAGTTTTTGGTTGACTATTATAAATATAGTTAAACATTGAATTAATCATTCTGGTGAAGTGCAGTACTCAATATCTGTGGTCATTCTGCACATCAGTGATTGTAGTTATAATCTTAAGGTATACAGGAACTAAAATATAAAATAAATTCGAAGCATCAAATTTGCTGCTTTGAGAAGTTTTTGTTCAAATTACACATTGTCATTGTATAAGTTTCTTCAGTAACAGGAAACCAATTCATGTATTCTGTTGACAATTCTTATGATATCATTTCATGTCAGTTACATTCTGTTTTTTTCCACATTCGTGTATTGTATACTAATAACGAGCTGGACTCAGGAGAACAGTGAATGGCTGAAGACCTACACCATAAATTTAACTCATGGACCTTATCCTAATAGTCTTACCTTTTTTGTCAATGTAAACACATTTTGAAAGTCATTTATTGTGCCTGTTAGGTGTTCTGTACGAACAGAATATTTTATGTTCATGCACATTATAAAAGTAGGCTATCTGTTTTTCTCCTGTGTCATAATATACCTTCACCTTACAATGTGATTCTTCTTGCCACTGTGGGTAACTGTTATATTCAGGTCAGGCTCCAAAAGAATGTCTCAGCATGTATTGAAGCTATTAATATACTTCTATTAAAATTTTGCACATACGTGCAAAATTGCACATTTTGCACGTAAGAAATATTGCACATTTTCAGGGCTTTATGAGTTACTGACTTTTGTTTAATGTATAACTGATTGTATTGTCATTTTAAATAAATATTAACAATTTAACATTCATATGAGTCATGTACAACTGAACCCCATTCCAGGATGCTTACAGGTGAAGGTACTGCAAGAGGTACATAAACAAATTACCACAGGCATGTACACAGGAGTGCCATTTAGGGACAAGCTGGCTTATGTCCTACGAATTCTTTGGACTGCTTTGTAAACCACTATACCACAGCCTCCTGAACATTGTCATCTGACATGAATATGAGGACTTCCTATAGCAGTCCAAAGTTGTGAGAACTGCATGGTGTTAAGATCAGGCTGTATGCAGGATGTTTGAGCACCCTCCCATTACATGGCATTCGTTTAGTCCTGAACTGTGGGGCATGTGGGGATGGGCATTGTTGTGCAGCAGGATGGTGCCTTCAGCGAGTTTACCCACATAGCTGAGAACCAACTGAATGCCGTGCAACGGGAGATAATCGAACTTCCTGCGTACAGTTTGCGCTTATCAGAATGCAATTTTCACATCCATAGACCATTGAAGAAAGCCCTCAAATCTACATCAGATGATTGTGTGCAGAAGGCTGTGATACAGTGATTTAGGCAGCAGCCCAAGGAATTGTTTGGATAAGAGACATGCTAAATTATGCATAAATGGGACTCCTGTCTAAATTCCTGGGGATTTTTATATAACTGTTGTAGTACCTTCATCAGTGAGCATCCTTGAACAGGTCTCACTTTTTCATGCCTCATACATCACAGTTTGGAACTTGAAAATATGACAGAAACACACAAAATAATTATTCATATGTATGTTACAGGTTACCAAGTGAATTCTGGAGAGTTCTTACGTAGCAAAAGATTTTATATTGCTAGTAGCCCTCAAGATGCGGACAATAAGGGCAGTGTAAGTTCATGTTGTATTAAAACAGTTTTTATTGCTCACTGTAGTGAAGTAAGAGACAACTATTTGACATTTAGCTACATTTTGAAGTTACATGGTCTTTCAGAGATGAAATAAAATGAAGAAATGAGATGAAAGAAGAGCAGGTTGAGTGTTATAGAAGTGATTATATACACTCTGCAGCTGGTAAGTGTAAGGAGATGGCATGCTGCTTGCAGCTCTGCTTGAAGTCAGATGGCCTGTTACAGTAGAATTATTGCCAGTAATTTAATTCAGTAGGGGTACTGAATGAGGGAGTATAATATTCGATACAGTTTTGTATAAAACTGTCACATAAAAGTTTTCTCAGAAGTTATTTCAGTCGGTTTTGTCTCTTGTTTTATAAACAGTGACTACAATCAGTTTTTTCTGTTCTTCTGATAATTACTCGTTATTCCAGATAGAGACCACACGTTTATGGGCTGAAATTACATTGATACTTGGTCATGTTCATTAGTATGTAGTTCTGTGATCAGTGTTTTTAGACTGTCTGTACTTGTTGGAATGTTTGGTGCACGAATGTTAGCATAGTTTTCTAAAGTCATTTTTCATTTGGAATACCATGGGAATCTACAAGCAGTTCATTCTTAATGTCCTTTATAATTTGTACCCTGGACTTTTATATCTTCCCGAATCCATTTATGCCTTTATACAAATTTGTGATATATTTGTTTTTATTTTTTATCCCATCCCACATACTTTTTCTTCTATATATTCTATCGTTCTTTTCTTCATCTGTTTATTTCACATGATACTGACCTGTGTATTCCCATTTTCTTGATTATGAGTTAGAGCCATTTTAATTTAGGCTTCTTTCTTCACTCTAATGACCTAGAGCACTCTTTGACACAAAATTTTATGATGTTCTAAAGTCAGAACTCTGTTACAATTGCAGGTATATATATACAGAAATGAGGCAGATGTATATAACAAGGAAGCCAAGACTTTGGTTGGAGAAAAGACTGGGGAGTTTTTTGGTGGAAGTCTTGCAGTAGCAGACATTGATGGTGATGGTCTGGATGATTTGTTAGTTGGATCACCCCTCTACACCATTTCACATGACGAAGGTCGTGTTTATCTGTTTCTTGCAAATTCAGAGGTAAGATAGACTGGTGAGTAGTGACAGTAATGGTGTCAGATTTTCGTATCCAGTTACTGAGATTATTAAAATATGGTATGCTGGGATGTGAAACCATGTATTCTAGTAGATCAATATCTATCTTCTGACTGCATAGAGAAGTATCTTTAGTAATGTGAATATTTAATCAGTCATCTAGTCAAGAAATACACTCTTTATGGTTTTGGAAGTTTCAGTACAATGTTTGCAAGAGACCCTACTGTACCCTGTACTGAGCCAGATAAATCCAGCTCACATCCACATACCAAATATTTTACAGTCAATTTTAATATTATAATCACTTTGTTTAATTTATTTTTAGTCTACATTGTTCAGGATGGCACAGAAAATAGACGGCAGAAATCAAGGTGCTCGGTTTGGAACGGCTGTTGTTGCATTGGGTGACCTAGACAAAGATGGCTGTACTGGTGAGTTAAACAAATGCAACATTGAGATTTGAGGTTCTGATGGCAGTGGGTGTTAAAGATAATGGTCTTCTCAGGTATAATGCTGTGCAGTTTGCATACAAAGTAAATACTTTTGCAGCCAATTGTTTTAATTCTGTTTATGTGCAGATGTTGCTGTGGGTGCACCATATGAAAATGGTGTTGGAGCTGTCTACATCTACAGTGGTAGTGTTTTAGGCCTAACACTAACCCAGAAAATTATGGCACAAGATATACCTTTAAACCTGAAAGGATTTGGTTTCAGCATTACTCGAGCAGCTGATATTGATATGAATATGTATGCTGGTAAGTGTATAATTTTAGGAGGAAAAAAACCTTGTTACTCTGTAATTTGAGCTTTGACAGTGTCATTAAATAAGCCATAAAGTTCAAGTAAAGTTGCCCATGTGCATGCCATGAAGGCATATGTGAGAGTGGAAATATCATTTCACTCATTCTTAACCTTACCACTAGATGGAGGTGAGGAGTCAGCTTTACATGTCAGCTGTTTTACTGCAAGGGAAAGAGACCCAGTACCCATTGAATAGGAGGCTGGGTGGTTCTGGGAGCCAGTTGGGTGCTTTGGACAAGGGAAAATTATTTTGTCTCCTTGAGGAATCAAACCATGAATCCTCAGTTTTCCAGCCCCTACCCTGGTCGCTTTGCTGATTCAAATAAAAAATATTGGAAAAAAGAAACTGTGGTGGTCAGGTTTTTGTTTAATGTTATTGCGCATGCAGTGATGCCAGTAACTGGATTGTATGTGAAATAATATGAAAAAGGAGTGTTGGTAGAATGACATTTGACAAGGGAGAAACCAAAGAACTCGGAAAAAACCTGTCCTGGTGCTACTTTGTGACCACAAATACCACACGGACTGCCATAGAATTAAACTCAAGCTTTCACAGTTGAGAATCTAGTGGTTCTCTACCTGAGCTATAGAGTGGCCGTCTTAATTAGTTCTCTACCTGAGCTATAGAGTGGCCGTCTTAATTAGTTCTCTACCTGAGCTATAGAGTGGCCCTCTTAATTAGTTCCCTGTTGCAGATGTTGCAGTTGGTGCTTTCCAGTCTGGACATGTGATTTTGTTCAGGGCACGTCCAGTGGTATATTTTCAAACAACAATTCGTACTGACGTCAATCAACTGCATGGAAATGAGACAGATTTCAGTATTACTGTGTGTCTTTCTTACAAAGGGCAGGATGTTCCCCACTCACTCAGTAAGTGAAAATTGTATTTTGACATTTTTTCTTTACTTGTCTTTGCCTTTTGCCTTTGGAAATGTGCTGTTTATTTTATAATGTAATGCATGGGTTTGTATTCCTTTAAAACTGATGTGAGATAATATATTAAATTACTGATGTATGTGTTACTTAATGACTTCATATCCCTGAGCATTGCTATGAAGTGGTTAGCACTCGGGCTTTATATGTGGGAGGTCTCAGGTTTGAATCTTAGCCAAGAGACCAAAGGGTTGGTATACACATCTATCAAGTTACATGGTGCCTCATCTCAGAAGATTTGAGTCCGAGTTACTTTTGATCTCTTTCAGCTGTAACTAGAGAAATTACTCTGGATGAAAAATTCCAGAGAGCGTCTATTGAAGGTGTAAGAAGGCCTTACAGACATTCTGTTACTGTTCCTGACAGTGGACTGTGCAAGACCTTCCGAATTTACTTAAAGGTAAGAGAAAAATGTATGTCATTACTTATGTCTCAGTTAAAATATTATTAACACAAAAATAATTAAAATTTTATGTGTGTGTTACAATTACCCGTAAAAGGGCTGGTGAACTCCAGTCACTGGTAGTTCAGTTAAAGTCAACATAATCCCTTGCTAAAATAGCACTGTATATATATATATATATATATATATATATATATATATATATATATGTGTATAGAATGAACAGTAATCGACTAAACTGTTACATCATGAGCATTGCGTGTTGCACTTGTCACAACCCAAATGTTTATCACTACAGACCCTGTGGCTGACTTAGTAAGGAGGGTTTGACCTATAAATTACATAATTCCAATGTCTAAGACCCATTATACTTTATAATCCATTCAAGTACCTAATACTAAAAACATTACATTCTTCAGCCCTCTGTAAGTATTGGATTACAAAACGTTTAATTAGCAGTCAGCTGAAACCATGTACATATGTGATTTTTCTTCCTCATGTTGTGTATAAGGTCCTCGTGACATGTGTTCTTGCTCTGGGTGAAGCTTCAATGGCAAGAAGTAAGTTCACAGTTTGTGGATGCGACAGCCATACACTGTCCAGCAAGTGACACCATCCTGTTCTTCAGGCAGGAAGACATGGCAAGATACACCAGGCTGCCATGATGCCAGCAGATTTCACACTTCACATCACAGCACCTGTAGCAAACTACAGTAGAACCTGGATAAGAAGTCCCCACATAAGAAGTTTTCCCCTATAAGAAGTCTGATTTTTAAAGTCCCGAAATCCTATTGCTTTTAATAAGCTTCCCTCTTAATAAGTCTTCCCGCTTAAGGAGTCCCTAATCCTCTAGTCCCTTGAAAGACTTCATAACAGGGTTCTACTGTATTTATATCAGTGATCAAGTAAATACCAGCCTCTCCACATTGACTCACTAACACCTGTTAACAGTAGGGACTGTGGTCAAATTAGCCAGACACACAATTTCTCAATAGGTTACCCAGCAGCCATTGTACTTGGGTACTCCAAACAACTGAAAACCAAATTGTTAACATTAACTTGTATAATTTTATCTCCTGATTTTGACATGTATGTTTATCACCCCCTATAAGCTAAAAAACAGTTTCTACAGTGAGGCCAAAATAATTGATGGGGCTTATTTCTAAACCGCTTGCTACGTAGTTCTGAACATAGCCCAGTGTCACAAATCTTCTCTTTTATCTGAATGGGTATCAAACCTTAATTGTCAGTGCTGTATGGTGCCCTCAATTTAGAAGTTATGACCAAAATTCACCTGGAAGGGGGATCCATGCTGACCTAGGCTAGGGCTCTCCCAAGGTTATGAAATGAGGAGTCAAGAATTTTCCTCAGCCACTGAAAGCTAAAATAACCGCACAGTGTAATTGTGTGGGAAAAAGTAACCATAACCAAATACTGCAAATCTCTTGCTGTGCATTATTACCCTTAATGGTTGCGTCTTGTAAGTACTTGGGATTACGTATAAAAGTAAAACATTGTCCCAAGCTGAGTTGAAAGAATTGCCAACCACCCCCTAGTATTTAGGGCTACTTATATTGGAGCTGACCATCCCTTCTGGGACAGAACCAATGTCTTTGTTGTATGTGCTTGGTTGAGAATCCTCCACATTGCTCTTTGTTCCACAACATTTTCCTCCACACTGTCTTCCTGAGGTTACTTCTAGTTGGAAGTGGCAAATTCTTATCACCCCATTCAAATATATTGGCCTGTGGACACTGTCCCTGCTGCATTTTCCAGTTCCAGTTCAGCATTGGGCTGCTGGCCATGCCCCTTGCTCTAGTGACTTCCATTCAACACCTCATCCACAACTCTCAGTCACTCCAGTCCTTACTTTCACTTTCCTTCTAGCAGCAGAGAACATATCCCTCTGCTACTCTCTATGGCATCTCACTTATATCTAAAGGATGTAATTCTTCATCAAAACAGTATTGCAGATCAGGGGTGGTGAATCTTATTTCTACCAGATACCAAATTTTAACCAAAAGTTACATACAAATCTGATGTGATGCTAGAAGGTACTGATGCTTCCAGCATTCAACTGTGCTGATGGACTTTATGTGATACTTGCTGTCGTGTTTCTATACGCATATCTCCAAGTCTTCGGCTGGTACATCGTTATTTTGAGAGCAATAAGTTCAGCACTGTTTTCATCAGTAAGGCATTTCCTTGGGTCTGATTTAATCAGTTTCATTGCTGAGAATAACTGTTTTATGAATATGTTGATCCAAAGTATAACAATACCCCTAATGCCAACCTTGTCATTGTCTGAAAACGATTTGGCTTGAATGCCATGCTTTTAAAATTAGATTTTCAGCATTTGTATTGTCTTCTATTTTTGGAATAGCGCCTTTTTTTTTTGACGCACATTTCGCCATCTAAATAGAATTTCTTGAAACTCAGCCATCTGTATCTCCAAGTCTTCCAAAGCCAACCAAGAAAACCGTTGCATTTGCAGTTCTTCGCACTCAGTTCTGTCGGGATTTGCGAACAGGTCAGCATATTTGGTCTAGATTTTGAGACTGATTTAAATCTGCCATTAACTTATCCTATTGAAAGGCAAAGTATATTTGAAAACTGTCACATCACTCTGTTTTCTTAAATAACATTGTTGTCACATTCTCTACTCCCATTACAGGACAATACTTAAGTGTGTGTGAATTCAGGTGATGTTTAAAAATATAAAATAGTCTTTCACATGCCTTTAAAATGTCTAGCATGCTGTTCACAATTATTCCACAACACTGATGCTTTGTGTTGAATTCATTGACGTTGGAAGTGAAATCTTCAATCAACATTAAGGCTGATACCAATTTCTGGTCATAAAATGAGGGGTTGTTTGTTTCTTGACTTCATGTAATGTCCTATCTCTGGCAGATATCCTGCAGAACAGTGAAGTACTTGTCCTTGGCTAAACGACCTAATATTCTTAGGCATTAATACTTCGAAATACTGTGAGTTCACTTCAAGAAGAAGCATCTTAAACTGTCAGTTGTTGAGTGCCTGAGAAACAATGAAATTAACAATTTTTCTTACTGTTCCTATCTGTTATGCCAATGTTTTCTGCCTGTATTTGCCCAGAGTGTTGACATACACCTTCAGTGTTACAAACCTACTAGCCAGTAACACAGTGAATAAGCATTTTTAATTTGCAGTTTGCCTGACCTTTTGGCATATCTGTGAACTAGCATGGCAAATTTAAGGGACATTATTATACCCCTGGCATTATTCAGTGAAGTTAACTTATATAAGATTTGAAGTTCTCACAGCAATGAATATGAAGATTACAGTCTTCTGGGATCTGATGCCATAGTATGATAGGTAGGTACCAATGGGCAGCATGTTCCCCTGAAACATTGGTAGTACCTGTGTAACATACTACATGGCATTACATTCTAGAACGTACCTGCTCAACCTGTAGCTCGCAGGCAACATGGTGTTCACGACATAGTGTTATGTTGACGGCGGAGACAGTTGAAATAAGAAAAGGTTTTTGAAGCGAACCTTTTCCTGGCAAAGCCGAAGAACACTGAAGCAACATAGAAAAGTTATGAGCTCTTTATTTATGGAGACATTCATTATATTACTAATTAATTTTGTAAAAATGTACTAAAAATAGTGACACCATAGCCTAGGTTGTGAATTGCACTTGTTTTAAATTTTTCGTATTATTATCAGTATATTTTTATTGAACACTTTATGTAGAAAACACACAAGCAAAACTATAATGCAATTATATGTATACTTACTCATTCTTTCATCTGTGTGGAATTTTATGTTCCCTACGCGGACCATGTTTTGTCGACGTTGCCCACACCACATAAAAGTTTGAGCGGGCCCATTCTAGAAGATTTCATCTTTCAAGTTACTACATGCTGAACTTGTCTGTGCGCATGGAAGAAATGTCAGCTGCTACTCTCCTCCCCGTTTATTCCTTTAAGTGTCTATCAGTTTGCTGCTGGACCTTCCCCTCACTGCCACATCAGACATCCCCAGTTTGCAACTATTGCCGTGCATTCCTTACAGATTTCACAGTTGTAATTAGCTTGGTCATGTAAAATGTATGTCATTTTTACAGGGAGCACATCTGGAGCAGCATTTACTTGAACCTATCAGTATAAGAGTGAGTCAGAAACTGGTCAGGGATGGAGGAAATAAAACATTGCTCCTGATTGGAAGAAATGTAACACAGGGTAAGGCAGATTTCTGACTGCTGTTTATTTTACAACATTTGAGGTTCACACTGTGGTGGGTATCAAGATTTGTTTTCTCATGTTGTCTGGAAGATATGTACCAGCACTGTATTATGACACTATTATTCTTACAAGTCATTGATACCCATCTAGCAAACTACAGTGTCTCATCCCAAAGACAATTATCCTGTTTGTCTTGTTCACTGCATTTATACCAGATATGTTATACAAGATTATGAATTCACAGTGAATGGTATGTAACCAATGAATGCCATTATATTCTCAAACAGGTTATTGATATGCAGAGATTTTTCACTATAATGTCTTGAACATAATTATGTACTTATGCAGATTCATGCAAATTGTACCTACATTCCAGTGTTTCTGCATTACAAGCAGGTCACTACATTCAGAGGCTAGTGACCACATTATTCACTTTATTTTTACACGTTGATTCATTGTTTTAGTGCAGGATGCATTCAAGAAATATGTTCCTGTTGTAAATGAGAAGCAGTCCACCAGCAATGTGCAGATAAACATACCCTTTGCAACTGGCTGTGATGTTGACAACGTTTGCATTTCTGAGTTACAGCTGAAGTCTGGCTTTTCAGGCTTAATGTATGTACATTGTTCTGTATAAGGAAAGTATCAATTAGATGTATGGTTGCCAAAGTGTCTCAATTACCCTGACATTTTTGGAGGTAATATAAGTATGTGGGTATGACAGCTGTCACAATCACTGACTGAACTTGAGTCTGAAATCTTTGATGGAAATGATTCAGGATGAGTCCAGCTGTGAAGATGTTGGTCAACCTTTATTTTTCATAATATAAGCATTTATGAAAATCTAAATAATGCTATCATCTTTTCAGAGAAGATATGTCAGGGAGTTAGATGATTAATTGTTATTTAAATTTAGAGGGCACTAGATTTGTTAATTAATGCCTTCCAGTACAGCAATTAATAAAATATTATGTGTGAAATATAGAGGGGTACAATGATTCAGTCTGTTACTACAATTTTGTGTACCTGGCTTTGTATGCACATACATGTTACATTGGGCAATTTGTGGCTTCTGTGTTCTATGTGTCTCATGATATTCAAGGTACTTTTATGTTTATTTCTTTGTCCATATATATTTACTTTTGTACATGCTGTGTCCATTGGAGTCTGAGTGTTGCACCACATATCACTGGGTTTCTGAGTCATTAATACATGATTTTAAGCTTTCACGTTGATTCATGGTTAATGGTGATGTTGTTTTGGGATTTTTGCACCGTATTACAGTGGACTCTATTGCTGACGTTTCAGAGGATTGTACTGCCTCCTTCTTTAGTGCCAAAGTGTGTAGGGACAGAAAGTGTTTGGCGGACATAGGCAGATGGTTTCTCAGATGGACAGGAATGGAAAAGGACTTAGTGTTTAGTCTAGACCAGTAGGAGCAGTGAACAGGGAATGTGACATTCAGTAAGCAGCCAGTTAAGAACCACATGTTAACTTGGGTTGGTAAACACTTGCATGGGTGAACAGAAAGGAAAATTTTTCTATGCTGCCTTATCCCAGCCACATTTTTTGACCCACAGTGCAAAGAGTAAAGCAAGATTGTGCATGGTGAGCACTTGGATGGATGACCACAGGGAGAAAATATGTTCTTTACACCAACAAACATGTGGCCCTTGAAAGGGCTGTTTCTTGTCACATTCCCTGTTCATCACTCCTGTTGACCCAAAGGAGACCTTAGCTCCTTTCCTCCTCCTGTGGTTCAAGGGACCACCTGGCTTATATATTTTTAAATATTTTTACTACTTGCTGTGTAATTACTAGGTAGCTCCCATTTTCAAACATTTCCTTGTCATCTTTAACCACCAAATTTCCATTCTCCATCACACTACAGTTACTATTGTGCTACCGTTACAACCACCACTACAACCCCAACTATCACTGCCATCCCACCCACCATACTTCTAACTACAACCGTGACAACGATAACAATGACTGCTCTTGGCATATTTGAGATTCTTTCATAGCTTGTGTTTTATTCAGACTAATATGTATCAATGTGATTAAAATTATTTTCTGTGTTTTAAAGCCATACTCATTTAAAGGGTAAAATGTGCTCAAAGACAGTGTATAATATCTGCTGTATAATATCTGCTGTATATTCTGTATTTTATTCTTTAAATCATGTTTCAAAAACTCCAGTTATATATCTTTCTCTTAAATTGTGAACGAATATTGCATAATATTTTGTATTACAGATCTGGAACTTACATAATTGGGTCAAAATCAGAGTTGGAACTAGAAATTGTTTTAATTAATTATGGAGAACCCGCATATATGGCTGGTGTTAACATAACCATACCATTCCCTGTGGAACTTGCTAAAGGTCATATGGATTGTCAAGAAAGTTCTTTGCTGCATGAGTTGCAGCTGAATTGCTATTTTGGCAACCCTTTGAAGTCTGGAAACCCGTATGTAATTTCTGATACTGACTAGTCCACAGGGCAAAGTTAGAAACACAAGTCTGTTTGCATTATGCAATTATGCATTGTATATTGAGTAAATGTTATGGAGATGAGTGTTGCCCAAGGGTCATCAGCACTGGATCGTAGGTTCTGTTTCTATCAGCTGTCAATTGAAATTCATTGGAAGTCAATGGGATTGTATGTTTGCTGTGATTATATTTTGGCATCCTGTTCGTAAAATGTAGAACAAATATTTACTTTTTTTATACAATTTTTTTTGTACAGAGTTAAAGAGGGGAGGTCTTGTCTGTCTGCTAATTTTTATGTTTAAAGTTGAAGAGCACTGGACAATTGTGATTAAGTTTCATATGTACATTACACCACTGGAGGCCACCCGAACAAGTACTTTTTAATTTTATGCAGTCTACAAAAAATGTTTCATTCAGTCAACATGACATATATTCATCAAGAACAAGGTTCTTGATGAATATATGTCATGTTGACTGAATGAAACATTTTTTGTCTTTAATAACGCAACAGGGATGTGGCAACTTAAAATAATTACCGGTATGCAGTTTGTAAAAACAACATAGTGGACACACAAATTTTATGAAGTGGGGGCAACAGTATCACAACTATCAAAATGCAGTAACCATAGTTAAAGTATTAACAATAATTAGCCATAATAACCAGAACAACCATTGTAATGAATTTTTGAGCTTGTACTTAATAGTTTTGTTTATTCAGCATAGTGACTAGGCTATGGGCTGGATGACCAAGGAATCAGGAGTTGATTCCTGGCAAGGACAAGAGATTCTTCTTAGGGGGGCTGTTCCCACAGGGGTAAAGCAGCCATGGTGTGAAGGTCACCACTCACCTCCATCTATGTCAAGTTTAAGAATGTATGGAGATATACCTTCACAACCCCAGATGCCTTAATTAAGCACAGGGAGAACTTAAATTTTCTAGTGCCTGCACTAAAGCTAGGAGACTTTCAGAATAGAAAGGTGCAAAGCACATGTGTGTAAGCTGTGTGCATTAAAATATGGATTGCATATTTCAGTTTTTCATGGAAAGGACTAGGAAGAAAACATTTTAGTCCCCCCCCCCCCGGCAACTTACAAACTTACATTTTATGAATATTTTTGTGTTCTGCTTATCTCATAAACTTAATTTCTTCAGGTTTGTGAAATATGAATAAAAATAGATATTTTGTTCCCTCCCATTTCCAGTGGCTCACAGTTTAGAAGATAAATTTCTCACAAATATATTATTGAGACTGTATGGCAGAAATAAGTAATTCTGCAGTAGGTTCATAGTAACAAACATTTGTGTCCTCCATTTATTTTTGTGTCTTAGTATTTAGCATGTCAGATGCTAAGCTGATACTTGTATTCTAGATAGCTCTTACTAAACTTGGTTGTTTGGACACATACAAAAGATGTTCACAGCTGACTGGCCATATAAACAAATTTTCATGGCTTATGGCAAGGAAAGGTACACCTTCTATCATGCAGTTTGCAACATCGAATTGTGTTTACATTATATAATAACTCAGTATGCTGTTTACCAAATAGCTCAGCATATGATGCACTGTACTGTATGGGCTGATCAGTGCATGTGTGTGTGTGTGTGTGAGTGCATGTGTGTGCTTATGGCTTTTATTTAAAGCTTGATAGGATGTTTTATAATTTCACTTAAATTTCTCGTTGTTTATTTCAGAAAAATTTGACACTGCATCTAGATATGAATGGTGTAAAGGTTGGAACTGAGTACCTCACATTTAACCTTTCAGCTTACACTAAGAGCAAAGACAAGAATCTGCATGATAATTTTCAACAGCTGCACCTTAATTTAACTACAGATGCAAATATCAGTATTACTGGGTAAGATAAATTATTCATTGCAAGTGCTGCTTTGAAGAATGCCAGAAATATCAGTTAATTTAATACTGAATGATATAAAAAATTATGCAATGTGTGGTCACTGTTTAAGGGACAGGTGTGCTGAAAAACTAATGTTTTATGCATGGTTTCAGGCTTCCACCACGGTGTAAATGAGATATTCACTGTTTGGGGGTGTTACAAATCTCAGATTCTATGCTGCAAAACATCCCAGAAGACCGAGATTTCAAATATTTTATGTTTATCCTAAAGTTGAAATTGGAAACTTTCAGACTTCCACATGTGATCTAAGTATTTACATTAATATGCACAACATTATAGTTCCTATAACAGGAGACAAGTGATTGACATCTCAGTTCAGGAAATGAAAATTATTCTCCTGAAACATGGCTCAGCCTTTATCTATTGTTCCCCTATTTTCTTGCAAGTATCAGTCCTTTATTATGGTCCCCATAAATTGCCCATATAAACAAAGTATAATTATATCAGATGCATCATTACTGAAAGTGTTGTACAGCATCATTCATTCTGAGTACTTGTGCCTGACTCACAATATTCTTGAAATGATCATTTTCAAGAGAAAAGTAGCAAAAATAATGTGATGCCCCCCATAATGGTACTTACAAAATGTTTACATGTGTTTGGCCATGGAGAAATATTGGTGGAGTGGAAGGGGGGGGGGGGGGTACTTAAGTTGTAAGGTGCAAACCTGGCATTGAATTTCTGCAGCTGATTAGGGGTATTGTCTCACATCATCCTGTCCACTTCGCCTTGTTGAGTTTGTCATTTAACAGTTGTGTGATTTCGTGTTATTATTCCTGGTATTATTTGTTGTTGTTGTTCCAAGGAGGGACTGATGGTGCTTCTGTGGTGAAAGTGACTGGCTTTCACAAAATATTTTATTTCTTAGTTATGTCTGTCAGTGTATTAGTAATGAAAATGGCAAGAAGGCAGAAAGGCTTATGTTTGTTTCAGATGATTAGACATTGTTTTAATCTTTGAATGAGATCCAGTATTTTTATTTTTTGGAGAAACTCACTTGTAATCTTTATATTAGTATGATGTATATAAATAACACTTATTTGCAGAAAGGAGCCAGGATAGCTCAGATAGTACAATGACTAGGCTACAGGCTGGACATCTTAGGAATTGGGCTTTGATTCCTGGCAGGGCAAGACATTTTCATCTTCTGCAAATCATCCAGGCTAGATCTGGGTCTCACCCAGCCTCCTATCTAATGGTCACCAGGAGCTCGTTCCCTGGAGGTAAAGTGGCCAGTGCATGAAGCTGACTATGCACTTCTGTTTAGTTCCAAGGTTAAGAATTCACGGAACTGTACTGCCACTCCCTCGTATGCCTTCATGGCATGGTGCGTAATTAAGGATGTGACAGCTTTACCTGTAATTTTGCCACTATTTATTTACAGGAAGTCAGAAGAAGATATATACGCTTACTTCAGAGCAAATGAAGTGAAGTTTAATCAAATATATGAGGTAAGAGCTACATACAGGTAATCATTAATTATTTTTGCAAAAAAGAATTATCATTTTTAAACAGATATAAATTTATTTAAAATTCTGTATTCTGAGGCATAAAACTTGGTTGTGAACAGTCGTTTTTGCCGCTTACCTTGATTTGTTTCTCTGTTTCAAAGTAGTCTTTTTTAATTTTGTATATCATCCCCACAAGTTCTTGGATACTATGAATTTGTGGCTGTTACCAGTCCTTCGAAGAGAATTTTGGTTTGATTTAATATTTGCTTCAGTTTAAAATGATTATCTGTAAAATTTTATGTTGTTAGGGTCAAAAACATGTTAAAAGTTGAGAGAGGTTTTTTACAGCATTGTTAATGAAATTTCAAGTGTTCTGGGATATGATGCCATGTGGGTTGGTAAATACTTACCGAAGTCCAGAGGGCTGCCTATTTTCATTTTCAGGGTTGTCCAAGAAGAGTAAATTTCATGGAACAAGTGATTGTATTATACAAAAGCATATCCAGAAGTTCTTCACTCGCCACTAGGGCCAAGAAAGGCAAGTAGTACACCTTTCTGTCACTACGTACTGTGGTAATGCTATCTTATGAATCAGTCTAGTGAGTTATGCAGCCACAGTCCTCTGCATTGCTTTTCAGTGGGTGTTTATTTTTGTTCATTTTAAGTGCAATCAACTATCTTTTGATGGCTCATTCGAATGAATGACACATTTGGGTTACTGTGCTTCAAAATTGAGAAACCTGCATTGGAAAGGCATGAAATGCTCAAAGCGGCTCTCAGTGACAATGCCACGGGGAGAGCATAGATTTTTGGTGCTATTCTTGATTAAAACATGGCGAAACTTTGGTTGAGCATTCAGGTCTTCCCTCCACACGTCGCACACACAAATACTCGGTGAAAATGTGTAAAATCATCTGTGAAAACTGACGAAAGCAGAAGCAGCAGTGTATGTTTCTGTGCCAGGAACCGCTGGATGAAGTCAGAAACGACCAAAACCTTCATCTCAGGTCGTGTTAGAGGAGATAAAACCAGGTTTACTTTTACAGCCCAGAACCAAACTACAGTTCTTGCAGTAGAAAAGCCCATCCACTCTACTTCCAAAGGAAGCCAAGAATGTTAGGTCGAACATCAAGAACATGTCGGTGATTTTTTTTGTGAGGTAATTGTTTATCAAGAATTTATTCCTTCAGGCCAATTGCTTAACTGGCTTTGTAGCAGCATTTGAGGGAGCAAGTCTACCGAAAATGTTGGGACAGTGGTGGAAACAGGGCTGCTAGCATACACTGGTTTTTCAGTGCAACAATTTTTGGTCACTAAAAAATGGCTGTGATCCCACATCTTCCATATTTGCTGGTTTGACCTCCTGTGATATCTTCTTATTTTTGAAAATGAGATTGCAGCTACAAGGTCATAATTTCCAGGATTTCCCTGAACTTCAGGAACAATCACTGTCTTACACATGATTCCAAAAGTCAATTCCAGTGGTGCTTCCTGCAGGGCAGAGATGCTGGGTTGGAAGGGACTAATTTGAAGGGGACAAAAGTGACCAGTAGGAAAGGTAAGTGTGTATTTTATTATTGTCTCAGTCTGGGAAGTTTTGGTTATGCCCTTGTATGGGGAAAGAGTGGGTTAGATGATGGCTTAGCAAGCCAATATGGAGAAATGGTGAGTGTGATGGGCAGTCCCTTGGGTAGAACATGCCAGGGGAAGGTGAGCCTGGGTTATTATTGCCCTGGTGTTAAATATGATGCTCCATTTTGACTGTGCCCTCTGCCACTTTTGAATTGTCTGAGCAAATGTGCCAGTTAAGTGGGCAGTGGCACAGCATAGCTTCAAGATCAAGCACAATATCCAACTTCAAGACGCTAATATTCTCCTTATGAAAGTTCACTGCATGGACCAGATCAGGGAGGTGATCAAGACTGAGCTCCATCCCAACAGAATGAACAAGCAGGATGGCCTTCTCATGGTAACCTATCATTTATTCCCTTAAGCCTTAAGGGAAGAACTTAAGGAATAGAGAAAACCTCTACATGAGGATACAAAACTGTAGCATGACGGCCCTTTTCAGGGCCAACACACCCATGCTGTCCTTACCCCGTGCTTTCTGCATTTGGGTGTCCTTCCTCCAACGTCCTTAACTTTTGCATGTCTCTTCTCCAGTATGTTGTACCCACAGCCCCACCCACTAGTCACCTCTTCTCTTACTGACTCGCTACACCAATCACCTAACCACCTATTTTGCTCTATGCAGTTTATTCTTCTTGGACTGCCCTGAATATGGTGGAAACAAGCTCCTATTAAATGCTGATAAATATTTGCAAGTTGACACAGCATCATATCCCAGAATATTTAAGTTTTCATCAGTAAGGCATTTATTAACTTATTGCAAGTGTAACATTCTGTCCTCAGATTATATCTTGTTAATTTCATGTACTGTGTTTGTGCTCTATACATATGTGCATGCATATGTGTGCATGCATGTATGCATATGCCTGTGTAAATTTTTAAACATGTAAAGCAGACTTATGTACTGCTTTACTATATATCTGTTGCACTTTTAGTATGTTGGCTGAATATCATTCATTCCATTCTTGTAATAGTGGCATTGCAGAAATACATAATATGAACTGAGGGAGGAATATACTCGTACTTTCAACAATCCATATTCTACTGGTGGGGAGGAGATATTTTGTGACTTTAATTTGTGACACATGTAACATAGTATTTCAGTTTTTTAAATACAGTGTATCTGTGTGTATTATGTGTATGCATGTATGTAAGTGAAAAGCATTTAACTGTGTAAATAATAGACTACTTCTAATTTATAATTTAGGTGCAGAAGGTAGGACTGAGTTCAATTGATGTTGCAGAAGTTTATTTCAGCATTCCAGTACAATGGTATGAACCAAACAGAAAAATTACTCTGTTGGAATTGTATAGCCCAAAGGTAGAGTTAAATAAATATTTACTTCTTAATTATATTGATTTAAATTCCAGTTGTCACATTTTGTAACACATAGTGGATCATAATATCATATTAATAGCTTTACCTGGATTACAATCAGACTACTTAACGCAGTGGTCTTTATATTTGGCAAGTGAAAATAGATCTAGCAAGCAGTGGCTTAGGTAGGTTTTTTGGCACCTGGGGCAAGTAATAACAATTACCACTCACAACAGAAATTAATTAAATTTAAAAAAAATATAATTTATTGAATTTCCTTTTATTTGGCTCAGTAATTTAAGATTTGTTATGCACATAAAATAATTTTTTTTCATTTAGAATATTTATTTTGTTGCTAATTTTGCCTCCCCTTGGACTCTGCTGCCTGGGCAGCTACACCCCTGCTAGCAAGCAGACTGTTTTCATATGTAAGCATTAAAGTGTTGTAAATTGGATTGGAGAGGGTTATTGCAAAATGTGCATGACATGAACCTTGAAATCTTTTCTACAAATCTACTCCTTTTACTCTTTAGTCTTGGAAAGAGGATGAAGTGCATAATTTACGAAAATATTAGGAATTTTAACTAGTTTCCTGAATTTTAATTTAGGAATGGTAATGTTTGTAGAAGATGTGATTGTCTACTTTTGGCAGTATTGATTTCGCTTTTTTTTTAATTCATTTATTTGACATTCCATAAATCCAAGGATCAGATACAGAACATGTCACTGATTTATCTAGGTATAAAAATGGAAGGCTAAGTGTAAAGGCTACAACAGAGCCAGCCATGAGATTAAATATTACATGAAATTAAAACAGTGAACCTATGTCTTATTATAAATAATGAATACTTAATTTACAACTTGTAGCAGAATAAATAATATAGTAATTAGACAACAATATAAAAACCTTAATTACTGGAACCAAGATCCTTATTTATTTCCAACTGTAATATTCATCCAAGGTGTAGAAGGAATTTGTAAGAAGAAACCTTTTTAAAGCTAATTTAAATTTATTGATGTCATATGTTAATTGCTTAAGATGTAACAGACGGTGGTTATAAATTTTGATACCCAAATAACAAACTCCTTTTTGAAATATTGTTAATTTCGCTGTGGGGAGATGTAAATCATAATTAGATCTTGTATTAAATTTATGAACATCAAAATTAGTTTTGAATAAACCTCTATTTACATTTACATTTACATTACATACATTTCATAGATCCATCATGTAGCCCAACGGCTCAGGATATAAAACATGTCATAATAATATATGATTGCAGAGCAATCGTGTCATATTGGACACACACAATATCACACATATACTTTCTTAACAACAAACAGTAGTATACAGAATATGTACTGCAAATGGAGAGGAAGGATACATAATTTTTTGAATAAGTCATGACATGAATCTTTGCTATTAGAATTCATAATAAATCTTAACTATTCTTTTTTTAATCTTGAATATGACTCTACTGTAGGCTGAGGTACCCCCAAAAATTAAACCATACTTTATAATTGAATTAACCAAGGAAAAATAAATCGTCCTTAGAACTTCAAGAGATATAAAAGGTTTAACAGATCTAATTACATAACATGCTTTATTGAGTTTTGTTATTATTTCATCAATATGAAATCCCCAAGACAAATTATTATCAATTACTAATCCTAAAAATTTAGTATTATAGATTTTAGAAATTTGTTTCTTTTCATACGATATTTGAAGGTCGGATTCATGACTATTTTTAGTTAGGAATTGTAAAAAATGAGTTTTATCCAAATTTAATGATAACAAAATGCTTTTAAACCAAGTATTTAATTGTATAATAATATTGTGCTTGATTAAAATGTTCTGTGTTTGTTACAGGCATATCTTAATGGACAACCATTATCATGTTCATCAAGGATTCCTTTTCACTCAGATGATGATGCACAAGATGGTGACATTCTTGATGAAGAACCAAAAGCTGATTTACAAAATCAAGAAATTCTCGCAATAGGAGATGTGTCACAGATGCAAAATGAGGCAAAAAGATATCAACCACCAGCCAACCGTACTTTATTTCTGAACTGTTCCACACCAAATGTTGTGTGTAATACTGTAAAATGTACTGCTGGTCCTTTTGACAGTACCTCCCAGTCTTCAGCTGTAATAGAAATGACTATGATATTGAAAATCAGTGATCTAGGTATGTTTATTTATTCTTGGTTTATTTAATCATGCTTTCAGTAATGAAGATTATATTTTATCAAATAATAGTATTATTAATGAATAATTAATGTGAAGTATATGGAAGGGCATGGTTATGGTGTCATTTAAGATACTGTCCTGACACTTGCCTAGAAGATCTGACAAAAACTACACACAACTTCAATCAAGACAGCAGGTTACTGGGCTGATATTTGAAGCCAAGTTCTGGTGGATATGCAGCAGGACTGATATCACCTCTACTATCCACAGTGCTGCCCACTTAAATGTGAGGTTTCATCTGCAGGGCTTCATGAACAGAACAGACACCTTCTGCAATGATGAATTTTAATTTTACAGAATTCTTGAATAATGAATATTTATGACCTTAAGAAAAATATGAAGATGGTTTAATTATGTGGTGCGCTGAACTGGTAGGGCTTATAGTCAGCTGTATTTGTGAAACCGCTTACCATAAAATGGTTTAGAAGAGGGAACCCAAATAAATTATTGAAATTCTGATTCACAAACCAAACATGGAACAATACACTTCACACCAGCAGTTAAATTCATTTATGCTACACTGCAATCACTGTGTTAAATTAGACTGTCCTTTATCTTAATATAAACCTGTTCCACCACATTTAAATTTTAAAATGTGTATTTTATTGGTCTGGGAATGCATAATGTTTTCAAAAAAGGATCAGCAATAAAAGAAGACCTTGGGAAGTATGGATCTAAATTGTTTGATTGTCTATGAAATTCATTAGTCAACATGCACTGAAAGTTATCAAAGAAATTTAATTTCAGCTATGTCGATCTGTTGTTGTTACAAGTAGACAAACACGATAAAATTTTTTTCACAGACATACACTTTTGTATATGCTCATTAGTGTAAGATTAGAATTTGATTATGGTGATTGTGATGATGATGGTGGTGGTGGTGACAATGATAAGATGACTACTATAACAACTTGTTAAACAAAACTCCACAGTAAAGATTTTTTCATTTAATCTGGATCTTATACTTCAGGGACACTTATGGGCAAGAAGGACATCATTGATCTGAGTACAAGTGGATCAGTTACTATCAAGAAACCTGATAATCTGAAGTTCACAGCTGGGTAATATATGATTTATTTTAATTTTCATATGAATCTTACATCAGGTAGTTATTTTCTGATATGTAAATGCCAAATGTACTATTTTAATATTGACATATTTAACCCTTTGAAGCACAGTGGTCACTGTATGTACCACATGCTTTAACATTAAAAGTATCTGTTTTTGTCATGAGCATATTTATATGTTTCATATCGTTCTCAGAATGAATGGCAATTATTTTTGTAAACATCATTAACCAGTTAGTCTTTGTAATAGAGCTGCAGTGATTTCTGTGAATTAGGAACCAAATTTTTAGGCATGTTCATAAAATTGCGAAAAGTGACTATTGGCTTTGTCATGTCTCTATGTCCGTCCGTCTGTCCAAATGGAAGAACCCGGCTCCCACTGCACGGATTTTCATGAAATTTGATATTGAGGATTTCTCGAAAATCTGTCAAGAAAATTCAAGCTTCTTTAAAACTGACAAGAATGATAGGTACTTTACATGAAGACATGTACATTTATGATATATCTTGCTGAATTTTTCTTAAAATGAGAAATGTTTCAGACAGAAGTTGTAGAGAAAATCAAAACACACATTTTATATTCAATAAAGTTTTTCTGAAAATTGTACACTTTATGAGATAATGTGAAAAATATGGCAGAGCCAGACAGGCCACAGATGACAATATAATGCTGTGCAGAAAGGATCTGATTTGTATGCTGGATAACTAAGGTTAGGATACAGACACACACTTATAATGTTTAGTATTTATTGCTTTTCCATGGCAACAATAGTTGCAAATGTGCCGTCATGTTACTTTATACGTACATTGCCTATCTTGTTAAATATTATTGACATGAATTTCAAGCTTCAGAGGGTTAAAGGTTTAGTAACTAATTGTGGCATGAACAGAACTGGAAGTGTTCTATATAGTATAGGCCATTTGGCAGGTCATGAGGCATGGCATTGAGTTGTGCAGGCTGTGTTGTATTGTATTGTATTGTATTGTATTTCATTTTCATTCTACAAATCCAAAGGGTTACAAAACCACTGGATATAGAACATGTCAGAAAAGTACATTATAAGTCATAAATATACAAGAAAATAATATAAAACAACACTCATATAGCTTGCAGCTCAAGCCTTCCCAAATCATGTGTACTGGTCTGTTGTTTGTGTTTTGCCACATATCATCTGCAGTATGTCTTTAAGTTCAGGCTCATACTTTTAGCTTCCAGTCTTCTTGCTCTTAATATCATATCCTTATTGTGAAATCAACATGCATGTACAAGAATATGACATTTATGTTTTAAACTCTATGGCATTGCCATGGTGTTGGGTTTGAGAAAGTGGGCAGGTCAGTACAGTGGTGTCCTGCTGCCTTAAAGTAGGAATAATGAAATGAGCCCACTAGGATTATTTTTCTACCCTGAAAATGGTGGCAGTAGTATCAGCTTCCAAAATGTTCTATGTAACTTCACCTTTTTTAACCATCAGCATTGTTATGCAGGTTCTTAATGCTAAAGACAAACTGTGGAATTGCCGATTTAATGGTATCCATCATGCTGTGTTCAATCGATCATACAAATACACAGCGTTCCGTCTAACAGAACACCTTATTAATGCTATATGTTTCGATCAGTGTCGATCATCGTCAGGCATTTGTTACCATTACTACAGGAACTAGCATCCTAAAAAATCCCAAAACATACTGCAGTGATGGTATTATTATACAAACTATATGAAATATTATTAGTATTACAATTTTATTGTAATAATATATATATATTTTGTAATAATTGAGAGATATCACAAATAATATTTTAACGTGTTTTGGAGGATTTTTAGAGAACGCCTGTTGATGATTGGCATCAATCAAAACACGTTGCACTTAAATAAAAGAAATAAAAAGGTGTTGTGTTAGACAGAACAGTGTGTATTTGTATGTGGTATTGCTATGGTACAGGGGTTGCAGAGTGCTGAGTTGGTATGTTGGTGTCTTGCTACCTCAAGTAGGAATACTGGGTGCACCCTGACAGTCGTAGCAATTCCAATCAACAGGAACTGACCCATTAATGAAATACGCAAATTGCTAAAAGCATTTCTTTTGGTTTGTCCTTATAACAGCATGGGTATTATACTTGCAGGAACCATTCAGTACTGGTGTCTTCCATTTTCATTGGAAGTGTCCAAAAGGAAGTAGTAGCCACTTGGATCATTGCATTGGCCATTATAGCTGGCATCCTAATCTTTATGTTCCTCGTCATAGGTCTCATGAAGGTAAGCATATGACTGGCCAAAGCAAAGTCTTCTTTGTAAAATTTATTATTTTGGGGAAACCAAAATTTCACCTCACATTTGCATCACTAATGACATGCTGAACCAGAATGTTGACTTTTTGTTTCCATGCATTCAAATAACAGTGGCAACCCAAAAAAGATTTGAAGTTTACTGTCTTTTTATTTGTGATGACACAGTTTGATAGCAATTTACCAGTGTTCCAAAGGAACAGGGTAGAAGAGTAAGCCATACGGAGCGGAAGTATCCACTGTGCTCTTCTGCCCCTTAGATGGAGGTAGTACGTCCTCAGAAATGTCGGTAGACTGCTACCAGACTGTATCACATCACGTCCCAGAAAACAGTGAACTTCATAAACATCACTCTGAAAACCTCAAACCTCAGCTGTGTTCAGAAGCACCATTTTTCGAAGTCTTTATGAAGAGGGTTCTTGGTATAAAATTTAATCAGTAGCTCTGTTGACTAAGAACATGACTAATCTCAGTGGTACAGATGGAATCACACATCCTCCCTTAAGAAATGGAAGATGTTCACATCCACAAAGAATACACAAACTTAAAGGACTTTTGGGAAGATATTGCCATTTGAGAGACATGCATAGGAATAATGTTAATATATATAGGATGAACAAATAATGGCATGGCCAAACTTAGGCAGGTGACTACACAGCAATGCAAAAGCAAATGTATGAACACAGGTCCTCTGTAGTATGGTTTCCAAGTTATGGCCTGCTGCCGATTAAAAAAATTGTTCAAAATGTTCACCGTGAGATGTTGCATGTCTGAACAAAGACTGTGATACTGGTTGGAAGATCTCAGGTGTCCTACAAATTATCTCGGATCCTTTATGTATCTATTGTTGCAAGTCCTGGACATCATGACTTCTGTAGTCTTCGCATGTCCCCAGAGATAAAACTCTTAATGGACTTAAATCTGGGGAGTGAGCAGGCCACCCTGTCCTATCCATCATTCCAGAAACACATTGAAGGATACACAAACTGCAAGAAGCAAATGGGGCAGAGCGCATTCATTCAGAAACCACGTATGAATCCTACTCTTAGGATCCACATCTTGCAATAGCTCTGGAAGGCTGTTTTGTAGCAAACTATGATAAACAGCCCTACTGAAATGTGACGGATGACAGTAGTCCCAGAACTCTGTCTCCTGCAATGCCTATTCACACATTTAGAGAAAACTGTCACTACTGATGAAGAGTGTAAGGTTCCATGCAGATTTTGTTTGCCCATACATGTTGATTTTGGTAATAGAAAATACTGTCTCATTGGTAAATAAAATGAGAGCTGGAAATGCAGGATTGCCAGTGCATTTTCTAAGAAACCACCTACAAAGTTTCTTTTGGAACATACCCTAATTATATTTGTGTATACCTAGTATGTCTGCTTGGCCAACCCTGAACATATGGTAGAGTTGTGTTGTATGCCGTAGTTAGGCTCCTGACATAGCGTGTATAGCCAAAATCATGTGTAATGAGAACATCCCCTTAGACTCTCCCACTTCCATCCCTTCAAATAAGTAAAATCAGTCGTTACGTGTATTAGTATGTGTATGGATGTAGCTTAAACTATTAAGCATTAAGGTATTAAGCCAACTGTCACCACTAGTACATCAACTAGGTTCACTTTTTGAAAAATGTTCATAGAGGCTAAGCACTTTTTCACGAATTGTGTGACCATCCACCAGAACACCCTTGTGATTCATGTTCTCAATCCACAAACTTGAGGCCCTTTCAGCCTTCGCTAGGGCCTCATCATGCACATTTATTTTTTCATCACCAATCATGGGGTAAACAAATGCACATAAAAATATTGTTCATAAAACACAACTGTACTGTACTTGTTTGAAGTAAGTACATTGAAAACTGCAAAAAAGGAGTAAGATAGTAAAACCAGAAATAGTGACAAAAGAAGTCTGGCATGAAGGTGTATCATTGCTTGAACAATATGAAATGACAGGGTTAAAGTGGTTATCATGAAACATGCTTCGAAATTAGCGTCAGTACTTTCCAGTTGAAATATTACATATAGTGTGATTTATTATTCTTCATGAACAAAATGTTTCAGTAATTTTTTGTCTCATTAACAGTGTTCTGAAGGGTAAACCATACACTAAAAATATTGTTTTAGGCTGGGTTCTTTGAGAGAAAGAAGAAAGAAGAGTTGAAAGCACTGAAGGCTGTTGATGTAAGTATGACTACAACTAAAAATGTTACAAGCTACCTAGATCAGTGTATATCAGTATGTGTACCTGTATGTTACCAGTTGTGAAGGCTTCAAGGTGAAGTCAGTTCCCCACATGACAGTGAGTACTGTAGAAGCACGTGTGAAAATGTGATGTGCATACAGGGATCAACTGCAATGGTACATCAGGATAACACAACTTTATTAATAGAACAAATTATTTTGTTTTACAATGTAGTTACATTTTAGATATACACCAACAAAATGCACAAATTAATAAAGGTGCAAATTAGCTCCTTATCATGATTTAACCCTACACGTGTTTCAGCTCTTTATGAGCCATCATCAGGGGTTTTCCTTATAAAAAGTGCTTTTCAAATGCTGAATCTGTTGATGACGCTTGTAAAGTTATGCACTATTTTAGAGCATAAAAACACTCGTTCATAAGTTAAAAACATGAGTCATAAATTATAGTTAAAATGATGATTTGTTAAAAAATGATAACTTGTTATAAAACACTGTTCACTGCGTCTATTATATAAAGATGTGTTCGCACTTCCAGAAGTTATAGGAGATCATATATTGCACTGTGTTGGTTGTGATGGAATTTGATGCAGAACGGCGATAGGCAATGCGTGCTGTATGAGTTCTTGTCATTTCGTTTATTACGTCGTAGTACTACGTACATGTAGTTACATGTTTCAGCTTAAGAGTAAGACATCAGCAGGCTAACTGGGGGGGGGGGAGAGAGGGGGGGGGGGGGGTAGGCACAGAGGAAATCTTACAAAGTTGTTGCAGTGTTAGTACATTTACTTTTACTTTTCAAGGTATTATATTATCCTTAAAATGATCATCAATATACATATAATAATAAACATACTTGTATATTATGTTATATCTGATGGCTTCAGCTGCTGCTGTTATTTTTCATGCGAGTTGTTGCCAAATTATAAAATATTTAAATTTTTGTATTTTAGAAACAAACTTATTTTTGAAATTAAAATTAAAACCAAATTGATGCACTCACTATTAAAAAAACTTTAATAGTAGATTAATTAACCCGACATGTTTCGGTCAGGTACCTGACCATCTTCAGGGGTATACTACATTAAATTGCGTAGTCCATATGTTAAACACACATAAGATATGAGCCTATAAGGTCTCGTCGTATATTTTTGAAAGTTCATGCTGTTTCAGACTCTCTTCTGTTGAAACTCTTGGAAGACCATTTGGGTATGATGGTTTTTAAAAAATTATGTTGACAGCACCTGTAATTTGTGTTGGGTTATGTTGACAGCATTTCCGAGTTCTGTTGGGATGGTATCTTGAACAGACAGGGTCAAAACATATTGCATACCAAAGATTGATCAAGTTTTCACACTGAAGGACACACATTTACCCATTATTACCATCACATCATAACTTGTAAGTGTTGTCAACATACGCTTTTAAAAACCGTTATATGGAAACTGCCTTCCAAGAGTTTTGACAGAAGAGTTTCAACCCACATGAACTTTTAATAACAATTACTGTGTTTGTAAAATGGAAAATTTTAAGTATATTACAGTTCACCAACAGACCACTTGAAAAACAGCAGCAGCCTAATCTGCAAGATATATTTAATATTATACAATGGGGGATAATTTTGAGGACAATATTTTACCTTGAGAAGTAAAACTAAATGTAAAAGGACTAAGATCTCAACATCTTAAAACTACAACATTCTAAGATACCCTCTGCATATTTTTTGCAATTAGCCTGATGGTGGCTTACTCTTAAGGTTGAGCCATGTAGCTACAATGTAAAACAAAGTAATTTGTTTTACTAATAAATTTGTGTCAGGGTGATGTGCCATTGCATTTCATCTTTGTATTATAAACACAATGGGATACTTAATTATTTATTCCAACCAATGCATAAATAAATAATTACTGAAATGCACAGTATATATAATATAAACAATGGGATACGTTGTATCAAAATATCATATTCATGTTTGATCTTGTCATTTAGCCCCTGACGTGTGATGCGCAGTATGTAACATCCATGTTTTATCGCATTTAGTCCCTGAAATGTGATATGTAGTATGTAAATAACAGACAGAACTTCTGTGAGACACCACAGGCACAGATGGGTGGATATTAAAATGCGTCTTAAAGAAACAGGATGAGGGTATGGACTGGATTAATCTGGCTCAGGATAGGGACATGTGGCGGGGTCTTGTGAACATGATAACGAACATTCAGGTTCCTTGAAATGTGGGGAATTTCTTGGCTAGCTGAGAACGGTTAGCTTGTCAAGAAGGATTCTGCTCCATGGTATTAGCTGGCAAGTCGAGAACATTCAAGAGCTTCTATACATTTATTTCTCTGTCCCCAATTCTTTCACTTCACATACACACTGTGTCATAAGTTCTTCTACTGAATCTCACAAAATATGTTTTTATTTCCTAGGCAATGGATGAATTCACAATTGGAACATTTCAAGCAGATGAACCAGACTTTCAAGAATTAGAAAATGAGGATTATGACTGTAATAAAACTTCTGAGAATATAACCTCTCAGTACCAGGACCGGGAAGATGGAATGATAAATTAAAAAACAAATGCACGATTGGACTGAAATGACTGTAAGTTCAAATTTAATCTTTTCAGATTTTGTAGAAGTGCTGTAATACCCACAGATTATTGGGGTGTAATTAACATGACTTAGCAGCATGTGGTACTCCGCAAAGCTCTCAAAACAGAGGCCAAAAGCTTCACAAGCACATACCCCAAACAACATAACTGTCATGCACTGTCACTGGTTCCAAGTTAACTTGCATATCACTCTGTAGGGATCTTGGCTGATGCAACGTAATATTAAGGTGTGGGGGGGGGGGGGGGGGGGGGAACAGGAGCAGCAACCTGGTACTGTATGGTTTCTCAAACATTATCCACCAGTAAAATACACTGAAACTGACATTATGACTGGGGAGTTTTGGCTGAAGAGTAATGAAATGTAAGTTAATTTTAAAAATGTTAACGTGCAGTAAGCATGGTGTGATGAGATCTCATTGTATACTTCAAATTTGAGTATGTTAAAAAGTTACATGAACAGTTAAACAGTTTTACAGTAACTGCACAAAGGGCTCTGGAGTTTTAAGAGGTGACAGACAAGTGTAGTGTGCTTTCCTTTTATTCACTTTGCATAAACAATACCGGCAACAGCCTTGAGATTATAATAATATTGAGTGTAATATTTCAAAAGAATGAGAATGTGAGTTTTAAGTAAATAAAATCACTCAGTGTTATGCCAAAAATTGTCCGCTGCTTTAATTAGACACCTATCACCCACACAAAAAGAACAACATACATACATACACACATACACATCATATTCTTGACTATAAGGTACAATGGAGTGAAAGACGTGCCCAGATTTTAGGGGGAAGATTTTAGGGAAAAACCTGCCATATATTCAGACTATGAGAAACATGCAAATTTTGGACATTTTCCAGGAAAAGTGTGTCATAGTACAGAAAATATAGCAACTGCAATGTAAGTCCATTATTAGAACTACGGCTTGTAATGAGAAGTGTGTTGTAATGACAGCTTAACAATGCATTGTCAACTTCTGTATGCTGTATATAGTAAAGTTATTTGGCATCATCGTGTATCTGCCTGTCTATCCTTTCATTGTTATGAACAGTTTGGAAGTTCTTATTTGTACTCAACTGCTGTTAGTACAGCCTAGCATCATTGTGTTAGCCTGCCTCATGGTTATGTAGGAAAACGAATGAGTATTATGAAAAGGCAAGGCTATTATGAAAACTTTTAGTTTTAGACGCATTAAAAAAGAAAATATATATATATATATATATTGGCTTCGTTATGTCTGTCCATCCACATGCAACAACTTGGCTCCCACTGGATGGAATTTAAAATTTGATATTTGAGGATTTTTCAAAACCTGGTTGAGAATAATTCAAGTTTGATTAAAATCTGACAAGAATAGCGGTTACTTTGCATGAAGACTTATGTACATTTGTAATAATATCTCACTTAATTCTTCTTATGAGAAATGTTTCAGACAGAAGTTGTAGAGAAAACCAAAACACACGTTTTATATTCAATAACTTTTTTGTTTCCCAAAAATCATGCTGTTTATGAGATAATGTGGAAGAACATGGTACAGCCAGACAGTAACAGATGACAACATAATACAGCACAGAAAAAATGCAAGGATACAGACACACACTCACAATATTTAATACTTATTGCTTTTGCATGGAAACAATGGTTACGCAAGCGTGCCTCATTTTACGTACATTGCCCATGTTGTTCATTGACATACTGAGTTACAATTTACCAAATGATTCACTCACAATTTCATTCCCGCACATTACCTTTACAGATTCCTGCACTGTTACTAGGTATGAAATGTTCTTAAAAATATCCTGTTTGATTCTGGATGCAATATTTATGTTGCCAAATGCAAATTTGGCTATAACAAGCATTCACTATAGTGGCAATTTTTCATGCCATTTCATATGCTTTTTGTAATGGACTTTCACTGCATTTTGGTAACATTAACTAGGATTACTGTACAGCAGGAAGCCATACATTCTTTCAAATATGTACAGTAAACATCATACTGTTTTACATTTAAATATATTTTACAAACATGAGTTAAAACTTTATTAATCATAAATTAATTGTTATGGAATTCAACAGACATTTCTCCTATAGACTGTTAATGTAGACAGGCCTGTATGGACCAAGCAGTCCAGTATACTGTACAAACGCATGACTGAACTATCCCAGTGTTTATGCTCACAGCAGTAAACTTTTGCACCAACAAGGCATGATGATACATAGCAGGTTAAAAATACTGTACTGAAATAATATGCCAACCGCTGCAGTACAGGTACGTACATGAAGAAATTCACTGATCACCACAAAGCACAGCATTTACATGGGCATGAAAAAAAAACATGGTAATTTGAAGTGTGTGTATTTGTTGAAGAACTGCACTTACAGCACTGGTTCAAATATCCAACATTAATAAAGCATGTGAGATTTTATTTCATGTAAAATCATATTCAGTGGTACTGGACACACAGGAATCTCTTATCCCTGTGCATCCAACACCACAGCAGCTGTGATTTCTGCCTTCAGTTCTTCAACCTCCCACAGGATATATCACAAACCCATAATAAACTCCCAAATGTTGCACATTCTACAGCACCAAATTCATCAGTTTCTGTGGAAGTACTATATTCTTTACGAACCTTTGTAAGAGTACATGAAGTATAACACAGATGAAAGTTATTATTGTGAAGAACAATTATTATTCAATGAAAGCTATGGCTTTTCCCATAATGCAAGAAAACATTTATATATCTGACTAAAATTCACCATGAATTTATGGTTTCAAATATTCCCAAATGCCAGGGCATGCAAGAATACAAGTTGTCTGACTTGTACTGTGGCATAATGATGTTCAAATATGAACTTCTGTTCTTAGACATTCTGTCAATATATTCTGCCTGGGTCATAAACAGACAACTGATGCAGATTATGGAATAGAGTATACATGTATATATCCCTTACCTCAACCTTAATACTTAAACATGATGCTGTCAACAGCTAACATTATGTTTACTCTTCTGGGATATGACATAATCATGTTGATATCAAACTACAGTGTCATACCCAGACGACTGCAGTCTTGATACACTCACACAGGTGATAAAATATTCAGCCATAATAATTTGTATAGGAGCAACATTAGGAGAGACAGCTCCTTAACAGGGCAAACTATCTTTTTCTTTTCTAACAATACTCTGCCTTGTTCTTCACATTTTTAGTTGTTGAATGATATAATCATTTCAGGAATGATCATTCATTTGTAATTTATTCTTTAGAGTGTTTCCTTCCATTTAGAACAAGCACATCCATGAACAGGAGATTTAATTTGACTGGAGACATTTCTACTTCACTCTTCTTCACTGCTGCTCGAGCTGCTAGAGCTGCTTCCGTGATGAAATCCCTTGTGGAGGGCATAGGCACCTAAGCCCAATCCAGCAACTGGAAGACCATACTTTAATGCCTTACTATGAGACTTCTTGTTTGCTTTATATGCTTTTTTCTGAAAAAAAAAAATGAACAAATGGGCAGAAATGTGTCACAAAAGTTTTTTTTTACTTCTAATTTTAAGGTGATTCATCCCCGTTGTGTTCTATGATCACCATAACACCAACAAATGATCCGTAGACACAACATATATGATTTAAACATCAAAGAATATATGTTGTGTTGATGGCTCATTTGTTGGTTTTAGAGTTTTTTTACTTCTTTACTGTATTTACAGTTGGGCGATAATGATTAAATGATATGCCCAGTTAATTTTGTAACTAGTTATTTTCTTAGTATTCAGTAACCAACAAATGCATGTGTGTGCATTTGTTGGTTACTGAATACTAAGTGAAAGTGCAATATAAAAAGCAATATAAAAAAAATAGTTATTTTCTGTCTTCAATTCATCAATTACAATTAAGATGCACAACTTTGCTCTATGAATATTTGGCTGGCTGAAATTTTATATAAACTTATTTGATTCTGTTGTACTCATTTGTTATTGTAATCCCAAATCTGTAAGCTAAACATCTGTCTTGTTACTGACTATTCTGTACCGCAGTGCTGGCCATGTAGGCCAACTGCAAAACATCTTGAAATGTATTTTGGATCGTCAGATTTCAAATTACATTTTTTTTATTAACCACTGCGTAATTACACAATATTTTCCATGTCCAAAGTTGTTTCCCCATCACAGGACTCAGTCACAACTGTAATTTCTACTCTAATTCCAATAAAATAAAGCTGTTTAGGAATGTTACAGGCCAGCGTTCTATCCCTATGTAGCCTACATCTGCACTGGAACAATGTAACATACAGAACATTCACTGATATACAGATGAGTTACAACAGTGAAAACTTCCAGCAATTAAGCATACTAAAAATATATCCCTCGTGCATAAATTCACATATTCTCACCTGTAGTACTCAATTAACAGGCTATCCTTTTAAGCCTGTATGCATCGTGAACAGTACTTTGTACCAGCATCATCAAATATGCTACCCATCACACACAACTTATGACTGATTTATTTATATACAGTTCACTTAACCTTTAGCACACAGTCTTTTAAATCCCAGGTTTCTGCTGCAGCTGGAGTACTGTTCAATTTAAACACCCACTGCAGGACTTTTCCCTTTCGGGCTAGAGGGCTGTACATTTAATGGAACAGTGTGGTCCTGTTCATCTGTTAAAGGTAAATAACAAACTGGAGAAGATGCAGTAGATGAAATTTGCCAGATATATTCGAGGTACTTTTTGGAATATGCTTGGAGGAACTGGGAAAGATCATGAAAATACTCAGTATAGTTGTTATCTCGGCTGAGATTCAAAATAAGCACTCAGTAAATACAGGCCTAAGTATTACTGCTTGAGCCAACTAGCACAGTAGTTTCTGGATGAGGAACTGGAATCAGTAATGGCCACTCGCATCCTGAAGTCAGAAAGAGTATGCTCTACCCAAACATTAACACCAACGTAGCAGACTACACAGTATCAACCCAGAAGACCACAGTATGAATCAACATGGTTATCTGTACTTCTGGAAATGTTGAAAGAACTGCTAATATATGCCAAAACTTACTGGATTCAGATGTCCTGTCAACGCTGCACCTGCCACACCTGCTCCCAGAGCTGTCCCCATAGTGCCCATTCCACCATGGCCATGTGATTTCTTAAAAAAAAAAAGGAAACAAGCAAGTCCATATTCATGAGACTGAAGATATAGGCACAAGAGAGAGAGGGCACAGTGCCAAACACGTTATGTCAATCAGTATGTAATTAATGATGAGGGTTAGTTTATCTAAGGGGCAGTACTCTTTTTACCTGTAAACAGGAGACACAAATTCTGTTGTACTAATGACCGTAGGTATCAAAGTTATGTAAGTTAAGCAATTCAGGCATTCCTGACTTAATGTGACCAATTTCTTTTTTATTTAGAGCAATTTTAAAATCGAAAATGGAATTACGCAATGCAGCATCACTTAATTAAATGAACGTGGCCAAGCTTCATGTGTGAAAGATGCAAAAATGAAGATAATAAAATACAAATCATAAGAAAAACTGTAGCTACAAAATGGCACAATTTCTTAATTACGATGATGCAAATGATGGTGGTCTCATCTTCAAGTGTTGCAATGTCCATGATAAATTCTTCGGATTCTAATCACCCAGTGATGCTGCGCTACATCCCAGAAGAACAGAGACCTCAAAAACAAACTTCTAGAAAAATGTAACCCATTCTTCAGAAAGGCAGGAAGTGCACTAATGAGGAATCTCAGTACTATGAACGTATAAAAATGTGATATGTTTTTAAATGTTATGTAGATAAAACTGAATCTGTAATTCCAAGACTGACCTAGTCTCTGCTTCTTGCTCAGCTTACTTATTACTCCACTACTAGCAGAGGATAAATACATAGATGCATATAACTGTTCTATAAGAATTTAGTTAGGAAACAAGACTGACCACAGGGCATAAGAAAGCACAAATCATACAAAACCAAATGGCTGAGTGTCAGTCCCTAGATGTAACATTCTGATTCCACACAATTATTTTAATTAGCTCATCCTAGTGACATGTAATGATGTTTGTTCCAAGCGAGTAAGATCACACAAAACACAGAAGCTCTAGAATACAGCTACAGGAACTGAAGAATCAGAAGAATACTCACACTGCCCAAGACCCCTCCTGTGATAAATGTCCCTGCTTTGTCTAACAACCCCTGAATGCCCTTATTTGAAGATGAGGTTTGGACATGACCTGGTGGTGGTGGCTGAAAACAATGAAATACACAGAAAAAGACGTTCACATCCTATGGCCAGTAAGCAAGAAAGTGCAAAAGCAAGTATCACAAAAATAGCATTGTAACGGAGCAAAAGCTAACCCCTAAGCATGTTGCAACTTATCCCTCAGCGCAGATGACAAAATAATCCAAGCATACTATGTTAAAAACCACAGTACAAACATCACATATGATATTTACTCTTGGCTTAACTCCACTCATATTCCAAAACGTAGGGTTGGGGTTCTAATAAACTGTGGTGTGAAATCAAATACTTTTTGTTTCTACATTACAAACACTGGGAATGTAGCATTTATACAGAATGATGTTTATTTTATGGATTATTTGCAGTGATTTGCTAGAGCTGGTATGCAGTAGTTTCAGCCAAACCCATTTTTAAGGCGTTAAAGTTTTAAGAAAACTACCCTGGAAGCAAGCCCAGCCCGACTGCCCTGCCCGCATGCAACACACAATGAAATTACAAGCACCGTGTCAATTCTGGGAAGTGGGCCGATAAAAATTAGTAACTGACATTTGAAATTCAAACCAGTAGCTAAAATTATGGCAGAACACCCCTGGATATTTGTCGTATCTTTTTAAATATGACAAAAAAAAAAAAAAAAAATTGGTTATGAAGTAGAGGAACTCGCGTGACATTAAGGGTTCAGCTTTTAGACATTTTAACTTGCACTAGTCAGTGTCATATTTTGAAGTACTTTTATGTGAAACAATCAGAGTGGGTTATTACACATTTTTATTTTCTTCTAAATTTTCTTTGTACAATCAATGCAGGGGCATTAACTTAGGTGAGGCAATACACGAGTAAACATAGTATTTCACAGGTACATTACATTACACAAAATAGTGGATGAAGACTGCTGTCTTCTGTGATGTGACACTGTGTGGTCTCGCAGAAGTGTGTAGTAACATTTCAGAGGCCCTTGCTGCAACAACCATTAGGGTACACTTCCACCAGACTACACGGCATCACCTCCCAGGAGATACCAGTTTCTGTAAGAATGCAGATGCACTGGAGAGAAGAAGAGACCTCAGAGGTATGTCTGCCTTTTGTATACAACACATTTACTATACACAATGTTTTGGAATTTTTTCATTGATTGTAACAGGAACCAGGCTCAAAGGATCCTTTGTATGATAATTTGGTATGTTGCCTTGTAGACCACAGAGAGGATTATCAATTTGTAGCTGTCTTCTCTGCCTCTACGTATGTTACCTCAATCATTCTTTTTGTATTTATATAAACATTTTTCCATCTCCGTATGGAACTTGTATCTAGACTTGCTTAAATGACCACCTGGTCTATCATTCTCATAGCAAACTTGTTTCCAAAAATATCACACATATCAGACATATCTCAATACAATAGACAGCATACACATTCATCCTGTGCACATTTCTGTGAGGCTTTTAAAGCTGCCAAGTGTTTTTGTGTTAATTCAGACCTTCCCATCAACCCCAATTACACCATTTCCTTCTTTTTAGGTTAAAATATACTGATCACAGAACCTACATTATAAAACTTAAATAGAACATGGTGTCACCACTTACTGGATAATTCCCAGGTGGGTAACCCTGTCCATATCCATGTAGGTATGTATATCCACCAGGAACTTGAGGTGGTGGTGCACCATATGGCACTGTGCCTGGAAGTGGTGGGTACACAGGATTTGTGGGATACGGTAGGGATCCTGGTACTGTGGGAGGGGGGGCAAAACCAACTCCTGCAGCAGGAACACTGCTTCCACCCTCATACTGAATAAGAGAGACTGTTACATCACCATCTATGGCAAGGTAAGTCACCCGCTGGTAAGGAATTCGGTGACCAAATTCAGTGTAATGTTGTCCATTCACTGCAATCTGTAAGAGGGTGGCAAGAAAAATTCATGTTAGTATGAATTTCCCCCATTTCTTTAAATATCCTGGCCAGGGTAGGATTTTTTTTTTTTAAATTTTGCATGCTCATTTTCCCATCTGCAGACTTCTACCCTCTATACAGCAGTCTGAACTATAATAGATTTTATGACTACTACTAGGGTGTATTATTTGTCACCATGAATGGATAAATAACAGCAGAAAGCAACACAATCAACATCTATTCTAATGACATGATATTTTGAATCAACCTACGCATGTCAATCAAAGTTCTCAATAGTGAACACTGTAAAAACAAAATGTAGGTCACACCTTTCTGATGCTAACCTTCATTACTCTTCGTACTGCGAAGTTACGATCCTGACTTTCAAAAATTGGAAGTGGAATGCAGTGCCATCCCTCACTTTAAAAATCTCTTGCTGAAAAGTATGTGTTACTACTTCCAATGTTTTTATGCTGTTCTCTCTTTGATATTTCATTATTTAGTATTAAACTGCCTTCTGGATGTCACTGTTTCATTAAATAAAACACCAACAAAATCGCGGTGGACCAATTTATTTTTGGTCAAAATTTTGTGTTCTAGACTGTAACTAAGATATCCATGAATGAGAAGAATAACAAAAGAACAACAAGAAAGATATGTAGATCCTCAATCAAAAACACAGTCAACAGTGCAGAAATTGGTACCACATTACATGCTTTCACAAAATATTATAAGATATATGGAACAAGACAAAACAGTACTGTTTGCCAATCTAGTACTGTGGCTACTGTGAACAAATGACATTGATTAAGGAAAACACTGTTTTTTTAAGGATGTGATGCCACATAATCTGGTAGCAATTTACCAGCATTTCAGAGGAATACGCTGCCCCCATCCTCAGGATATGTGGCTGTGTAACAAATACAGCAGAGATACAGGGACAGGAGAAAAGGGACATAAGTCTACACTGAAGCCCATGTGGGACGAAGGGGTGATGGGCATAAAATGTGTTGGGGAGAAAGTAAGGGGAAAAGAACTCTCTTCAAATATGTATATGAAAGAGAGCAAACACATTAGAAAGAGTGACAGGCTTCATAGAAGTGTCCACACAATTTTTTTCATATGGCTTACATATTTGTAATGTTCCAACAGTGTCCCACATAACAGTTAAGTGTATAGTTCCAAAAATACATATGAATGAAAATAACTGACAGTTTTGAGCAGCTGTCTTGTGACAAACACAACACAACACACACTCCTGCTATACTATCACAGCTAAATGTTAAACAACAACACTGAACTTGACAAAATAATCCACACATAATTTAAAACTCATTTTCCTTAATACCTACCTTATAATGTGTTGGATCACACAGTATAATTATTTCGAATCCCTGACCACGTGCCAGGGGCATGTGACCATGATTTTCCTCAACACCCCAAGCCATATTCTGTAAGGAGTTTCTTGTAATATAGTTTTCATTGAAACGAGGGGCAACATGTAATGCAATATCATCTCTTTGTCCACACTGAAGATTAATCGCAAACCTACAAAGTATATAAAATCCACCATAAATTCACACAAGCTATCACTACAGAAGAAGAATAGAATGTATGTAAATACTGAAGTCTTCTAGGATGTTACACTGTGTTGTTGGGTAAACAGTTCCTGACATTTGAAGGGACTGTAATGCCTTCATCTCCAAGAACCGTTCACCCAACAACACAGCCCAACATCCAAGAAGACTTAACATTTCAACAGCACCCCTGTGAAGACCTCAAATTTTGCTGTACAATATAATAAATTTACCTACAACAGGACAAAGTGGAGGGAGCTACTGTCAGAAGCTCAAATACTGTCTCCATTAGCAAAAGCATGGAATACAAAGTGAAACTATATAGTCTTATTCCGACAAATGTACAATTTATTATCTCCTATTTAATACATGCTTATGTCAATAAATAGTCGACATGTTTCGAACTGTATCAGTTCATCATCAGGACTCTTTATCATTACACCAGCTATATGGTACTCATTAAATTAGATAAAATGTCTTCAACTATGTTGGGTATATGGTCACTGAAAATAATATTAAAACATTTTTTAAGTTACAATACTTAAGTAACAATCTGTTTTAACGAGTACCATATAGCTGGTGTAATGATAAAGAGTCCTGATGATAAACTGATACAGTTCGAAACATGTTGACTATTTATTGACAAAATCATGTATTAAATAGGAGACAATAAACTGTACATTTGTTGGAATAAGACTGTATACAATAAAAAATGTACGGTGAAAATAACATAAAAAAGGTGAAACTACTTTCAAGGATATATACAAAATATACCATTCCTCTTAAGACTTAGTGTGAGCTTTGTTACTATTATTATCTCTGTTTTTAATGACATATCAATTTCTCCTTGAACCAACTAATCCTTCTTTACATAGTCTTATACGTTTATTAGAGGCTTACATTCTTTCTTACACTAACACACAATAAATGAATTGACCTCTGCAATTAGTTGGTACAATTTGCTCAAGCTTGAATGATTGCGCTTCCAGAAAGACTTAATTTTACTGTGCTCCAGTTACAACACTGTGCCTATGATCATGAAACAATCAGCTCTGAAATGGGGATCTGGCTCCTTCAGTCGTATTCCTACAAGCTATCATTATGACATGCCCACAACTACAGTTAGTACTACTGAATCTACCTTTGAAAATTAAAGAGGCAGAGGAGTCTACCAATGCAACATAAAAAAAGTGATAAATACCTATTTGCAGCAGGTAGAACTGTTCCTTGGATTCGCACTAGTTTTCCAGGATGGAAACCACCATCTACGATTCCAAAATAAGGAATACCCTATAAAAAAGTTTATATATATAATGTTTTTAGGATACAATGATAATTAAACCAAGGTCAAGGAATACTACAAACATTGCATAATGAGCACAAATATTCTATTATTTATTCACACATTTTAAGGACAATGTAAGTATCATCCTTAAAAATATAGTACATACATAACAATTTGTTGTTCATTTTACACAATCAGAAGTTAACTTCCAAATTTCATTAATCACATTTGGCCACCTTACTGACAAGTCATTTTTGATGCAAATGTGGCACCAGTTAGCATCAAGTTGGGAAATGTCCCAAAAGCATAAAACTTCAGACACATCTGTTCTGTTAACATCTCCAGATTTTCAATTTGTGACCATTTCGAAGAAAAACACTGAATATGCAAGTATATGCAATGTGCCCTTCCATATTTTAAAAAGTGCACACTGTACATTTTTCTGTATATTACACTGTTAGCAACAGATTTACAATTGAGTAAAATCAATACCTCAGACACAGCAAGACAGATTGTCTGCTATTTTTTGGTCTCAGCTCTTAACTTATAAAGAACACAAACCATCTCAGTTATAAAGACAAATCATGGGGAGATATCATAAATCTACATAGGCCTTAACGTAAACTGTCTTGTACTTCCATCTTACGTTAACCAAAATCAGAATATGTTGATAAATTTAGATCTCACAAATGAAACTTCATTAAAAACTGTCTGGTGGGATCGTACCGTTCCATACAGACAGATGGATTCGACAATACTAACAGTCACATTTTGCAGCTTCTTTGCAATTTGCCACTCCTGTAATGTAGCTGATAGTAAAAATTCATTATTTTGCATACTACTACTACTACTACTACTACTACTACGACATGACGAAAATTTATAATTCCATTTCTTAATTTCACAGACTTTCATATACATTACACAAAATTCTCAGCTTACACCAAAAAGCTACATAAAGCAACCACTTTAAGTTTTGAAATAATAAATGGAAGTATCATATGCTGTATTACATACTGTTAACACAATTTCACATTATACGCACGACATGAACTCTTTGGATTTTATATGAAGCACTACATTTAACATATTTCATTTGAAAAATGACAAATTGCACATTAAAATTTAAAAACATTGCCTGTAATGTTTGTTAATTTGGTGAATGTATGACTAGAAATTAAAAATCACTGAAACTCAGCAATAACACTTGGGTCATATGGCCCAACAGAAGTTTGGGCTTATATCTTATTAACAAAAACTTAAAGAGTGACAACGATGAGTGCACAAAGATGGCTAAACTCCTCGCTTGGTTCTGAAATGTGTCTGAAATGGAAATACCAACCATGCAGATGGCTATTCAGACAACTACAGTATATGTGATGAAATTTTAATTTTTTCATCAGCCTACCACTTTTCATTCCTGGTTGTCACTGACATTGAAGACGGTATATTATTCCTATTTTCATTTCATAATAACGTATGGATTGATATTTTGGGGAAATTCCTATTACAATAATACTATTTTCAGTTTACAAAAAAGAACTATTAGAATCATTGTGGGGATCAGAGATAGAGACTCTTGTAGAGAACACTTACTATTGTTGTTTTAATTACTTGTAGATTTTTATAAATCAAATTGATTATAATTTATTGATTTTTACATATTCTTAGGCAGTGATTTTATTTGATTTATAAGCATAAACTTGTTAAGCAGATGCATTTTTAGACGCTTTATTAAATTACGTATAACCATTATCTCTCATGAATCTATATTGAGTATTGTAATATGACTATTTTTATGTTCAGAACCAATAAATGTATACTTGACATGTCCCACATCCAATGGTTTTGTTAGTCATTATGGATCTATGGAAATTAATAAAACAAGTAACAAGTAACAGAATTCCCATTCTTGGCTGTTTTACTCCCCCTTTTACTTATTCTATATATCACAAATAAAAAGAAACTTACTGGACTGTATGTGGGAAGGGATGCCATACTACAACCAACACTTTCACTGGAAAGAAAAGTAAAACATTTCATTTTTTAAATTTAGATTTAACATTGCTGAGTGAACATACCATTCTATAACTATGTGCTGCTTAAAACATAAATACACTGCCTCTGTCTGAGAGCTACCTAAAAACTGTTTGGCCACTCATGCAGCAAGAACAGAAACTTCTTGGGTTGCACAGATTTGGACTGGTAGCAACCTCGATCAAACCACAGACTACATAGATTATAATCCATCTTTAATTTTCCTTTAACAAATTTTGTTGCAATACTATGAATTTGAAAAGGATATGAAAACAAATGCTAAAAAAGCAGAGTATGGGATTACCTGCAGGTGTTGCAATTTCGCCATATAGTAGTTACGAACAGCCCTTTAAGACTGAGCAAAACCACAAAACTTTCTGTTGGAAAACCATGTGCTTCATATTCAAACTGCCCGCCTCCCCCCACACACAAGTTTACAAGGCTAAGCTTAGGCTAACCTGAGCAGTCAGGTCTTCTGGGCTATGACACTATCATATGATAGTCACCGACATTTTGGAGAAGCCAGCTCCCCCCATCTTAAAGGTAGTCCAACTTGAACATAATCCTCCAAAACTAGGTGGCTATTTACCAATCGACACAACCTTGCAATCAAAACTTGAATCTTTGTCAACACCGTTGTGATAACCTCAAATCTAGCATTCCGCTAACCCGCGCAATGTGTTGTTACTGCTACTACTACTATTATCGCTATTCTTAGACACCCTAACCTCTTACAAGTAAGTCAACCACTCTGTAAATCAAATTCCCGTAACTTACCTACTTGGAGATCTAGCACACCCTTTCTAGAGAAAGTAGAGCATTTATAACTCCTAACTCTTGCACAAATTTTATCCCTTCCCTTTTACAGCATCACAGCTCAGCCACTGTATACCCATTGCGTCACTAACGTCACGTGTGTCTTAGGTGGAGGAGGGGAATGACAATTGGTGACGGTCATGGCGTATGACGTCATAACTAAATCTGTTGTTGGTCCACATTTGTGCTATGCTGCGTGACTTTGGAGCAAAGTTTCGAAGATATGTAGCAGGTCATGCGTGATCTATAGTGGTTAGACGTTCAGATGGCGAAGGACTTTGTCGTATCACACACTTGTGGAAATTGTCATATCTAACTGTGAAATTAATATTGGGAAGTTGCTAAATCAGAAACAAAGAGCATACCCGAACTTGTGTGAGTGTCGAACGTAGGCGTCGAAATGGCACACTTGGTTGGGCTGTCAGTGATTCTATTGTGTTGTTTATCTGAAGTCATATGTGTTGAAACGGATGACAGTAAATTTAAGGATGCTGCGCAGTTTGTGTTAGACTCATTTAATCGTCAACCAAATTCTTTATACGTGTACGATTCAGCGAAGATAATTAATGTGTACGAAAAGGTAAGGAACGTGTTTATGTTGAAAACTGTAGGTGCCTAGTTATACTTAGAATCGTCAATAAGTGCAGTTACACAGTATTTTGATCAACTCTTAAGGAAGACTGGTATATCGATTTTACTTTTTGAAGTGCATACTCTTGGTACTGTGATTTGTCACCATGCAGTACAGTCATAGTTACTCCAGCTACAGAATAATAAATGCAAATTGTTTGTTTACTTGGTTAAATACCCTCGCTGTCTTGGCATGTATGTTGAGGTGAAGAGTTTTTGGTTGTAAGCTAGTGTGCTTTGGGCATACATACATTTAAGGACAGTGGGTGTTAGAAACAGCCTTTGGTGAACATAGTTACAAAAGGTTATCATAAAGTCATACCATTGAACAAAGTTCAAGCTATTATTAGTTCAGAATTTATGTCCTGTACAGAGAGTGTGAATTTTGTTGTTTTTTGCAGAATGATTCTCTGCTGTCCACGTACTTCATGCAGCTAGATATTGCAGTCAGCTGCAACAGTTCAGTAGGTTGTACTCCATCACATATAATCTGTGAGCTTGTATTAAGAGATAATTCATCAGCAGACACCAAGGACATAGCTGAAGACAGAACAAAATGTGTAACCAAGGAAGTTGAGCCAATATTGCCAACAAATGGCCATGGATTTGGTGAAGAAAGCATCACTGATGAAATTAGAGGTATTGCAGCATTTGCAGTTCAGCAGTTGAAAAGTAATGGAGATGCCGGAAGGAGTGTTGTTGACATTATGTCAGTTAAAAGACAGGTAAGTACTTATGTAGAGTGATTTCAAGCACCCTAGGAATAGACAATTTTGGCATCCCCTTCATTCCCTTGTCTCAGTTTTTACTCGCACTTGCCTGCGGTTTGCACCATTTTTGGGACAGCTCAAAATCTAGAAAAATAAAATGAAAATTTGTAGTTAGTGAAATCAATCTCCATTCATTTTATTCATTTTCCGTAAATCCTGCCGGGAGTACAAACTCGTGGATGTGGAAATCGTGTTAGTTTACAGTATAACAAAACAAGCACAGTACAACACTGGTGCACTTATTTAATTTTAACAAAAATACAGTTACAAACATTTAGGGTTGAACCACATGCTGTAATGAGAAAAAACATTACAGTATCTTGCAGTGCACCCAGTTTATCAAAAATTAAATGGAAGTAATGCACATTTCAGAGATATTTTTATGAACTCAATTCTTCCAGACTTTGCACTTGCATAGTCTTTTAATAATTTGGTGAAATCTGATTTTTTGCTATGGAATTTTTCTTGAAATAATGGCTGGTCCCAGCAAATGATTTGAGATCTCAAATAATTTTTATAAGTTTTGGTTTTGAGAAACTGCACTCAATAGAAACCACTACAACTGCTAAGGTTAAAAGAACAGATAATGTTGTTTAAACTTTAGAATGGAAGTATAATTTCTCATAATAAATTTTGTTTCTTTTAGAGGAGACATTTTAGTGCTTACTAGCTTAGATAATTCAATTTATTTTATTTACACCAACTTCTGCACACGTAAGAGCACTTTTTTGTAGTTTTTATTGTAAATTGTCACCCCTACACATGTTTCGATTCTCAGATCATCATCAGGGTTTTTTTTTTAAAAAGCCACTATCACTTCAATTGCATATTTTGAAGGGTCCAATTTCACTCATGTCTAAAATTTAGTTTTTAAATATCTGAATTTTAAAATTCATAAAACACTAAAACTTATGATTTATAAGTTAAAGTCACAGTTAAGTTGTTAAAAAGAACCCCCTGATGATGATCTGAGAATCAGAACACGTGTAGGGGTGACAATTTACAATAAAAACTACAAAAAAGTGGTTTTACATGTGCATTAGTTGGTGTAAATAAAATAAATTGAATTAGTGAAAATGCACGGTGACAGCAATATAAAATTCATAGCTTAGATAATTTTATCACACATTTCTACTCTATCAGTGTCAGCAGCATTATAAGTACTGAGTGCTAATTGTAGGTACTGGTGGTGCTTCATGAGGTCTTCTGTAGAAAATTCATTGTTTATACATACATACTTATTTCCAGTGTCCAAAAGCTTGGAAGTATGAGCATGACCATGCATTTGATAAAATCTCTCCTGAATGGAAAGTACAGCAGCATCCAAAATAAAGAGAAACATTCAACTTTAAACCTTTCACGTGGATTGCAAATAGGATCATCATGAGCCTTATAACAGAACTCTCTCTCTCTTTTTCTTTCTTTCTTTTACAGTGCAAAAATCTGTTGAAATCAAAATTGTCTGCTATTGCTGTTGCTTAAAATCCTTAATTTGAACAATATCCTTTTAAATATTTCAGTGTGTTTTTGAAAATTGTCTTGGCTCTGGATATGTCTGTGGTTACATTGAGCAACTTTTTTATGGCCAGATTAAATGTTTTAAATTATTATGCCAAATAATTGTAACATGAAAATTGAAACTTTCATTTTCTGAGCCAGTACCTCAGCTTAATGTCAAGATGATGGGTCATAAGTCCTGGCTTGTTTCAAACAATCCATTTTAAATTTCTCCCCACTTGAGCAACCTTTTTTTTTTACAATGGATTTGAATTGTGGCACATCTTTACATGTAGGTGATATACTTAGATTTGCTCTTAGAAACATGAATGTTTTTTACTCATGCTTGATTAAGTTAAGGGTGGGGGGGGTTTGGGGTTGTAAGGCAGTACTTGTTCAAGGTAGACCATTTCCTGCTTGAGGGAAAAGCGGCAGCTGGAGGGTTGGCCAGCTTAGCGTCATTTGTTGCATGTTGGGAGAGACAACAGTCAGTAAAGATTGCTAGCCAAAGTATCACAGTAATGATAACTTTTAGAAAGTCAAATACAAACTCACCAGTGCTACAGCAGATGCTGAAAATGTTGTCCTTCTGACCGAGTGCACTCAGTATACCTGCAGAACACATTGTTAACTGCCTAGAGTTCTTCCCCAGAAACTGTTGTTCTGTGTGAGTGTAACTTTAGCTGTTCGCAATAGGCTTCCAGGGGGCACGCGATGGCACAGTTGGTTGAGTCACTGTGCTACAAGCTGGAGGGTCGCAGGTTCGATTCCTGATTGTGTCATTTGAATTTTTCATTGATGTAATTCTTCTGGCCGCACTATAGCCCTGGGGTTGACTCAGCCTCTAACAGAAATGAGTACCAGGAATATTTCCTGGGGGGTAAAGGCAACTGGTGCACAGGGCTGACAACCTTACCACCTTGATGTGCCGATTGTCTTGAAATCTGGGAGCCTCAACCTTCTAGAACCTCCGGCCTGTCCGGGCCTGTCCAGGCCTGTGTAGGGATTGCTTTACCTTTACCCAGTAAGAGGCTTCCGCCATTAATCACCACCTTTGTGTCTGCTAGTGCATTTCTCAGTCACCCATTCATTGCTGTGGGAGCCAGGTACACTATTTAACTGCATGTGGGTTTAGTGCAACTCTGTTTTAAATATGAGTCTCCTGAAAAATGTCGTAGAAAATGTTTGTGCCAGTTTCCAGGAGAAGCAGTTCCAATATAAACAGAGTGACTTGTGACATTTATTTGTGGGGAAGTTTAAAAAAAAAATCCCCAAACTCTGGAAGAACTAAGAAACAACATTCACCATTAGATTTCAACAATTTCCAGGGAAGAACTCCAAGGAATTAATAGCAGTGTGTTCCATATATTGTTTGCATTTGGTCAGGAGGCAACATTTTCAGCCTCTCCTGTAGCACTGGCGAGTTTTTGTAGACTTTCTGAAGGTTATTATCACTGCAGTAGTTTGTCTAGCTCCCTTCACCGACTGTTACTTCTCCTGACACATGGCAAATGAAGCTAGGCTATCTGACTCTCTGGCTGCCACTTTTCCCTTGGGCAGGAAAAAATATTCCCTGTACAGTGACATGCATTTTGTTTGCCAAAATGCCCCATAACATCAACTTGTACGTTTTTAAAAAAAATTCAGTTCTTAGTTAATTTTATTTGTTACTTATATTTTTATAAATTGTCTACAACATGTTAAAAGGATGGAACACTCACGAATACCCAGGATGGCACTGCAATACAAACAAAAAGGCATACGCAACATAGGTTGACCAAAAACAAGATGGAGAGATCAACAGCATCTTCAAGATTGTGTTTTCACAGGACAGGACCCAGTTGTCCCATATCTGTTTACATTAATAACGACGATGACGATGATAAATATGTACTTTGCACCAGAATGCAAAGCTGTAGTTCTTCTTCTAGCTTTTCATAGTCATAACAAAAATGTTGGAAAGAAAACCTTTTGTAAGGAAAACAGATTTTTAATTAGAAAATGTTTTCGTTATTATGTACGTAGATACGTATTCATTGTGGAGCAGACAGACACAAAGAAGTTGTTTATATGTTTTATATTGTCAGTGGATTTTTGCAACAAGAAATGGCAAAAATTTTGCCCCCGGAAATGTGCTACCTCAGGCACATGCTTGCTTTGCTAGTGCCTAGAGCCAGCCTTATGTGCATTTATCAGATGAGCCATGAAAATGCAAAATACAGTTGTTGTTTTGAAACATTTGCTTTATTTTGCTGTCTAGGTCACAGTTTCTAAGCAGCCTGACAGATTTTGGTCAAACTTAGTATGAAAGATAGCACTAAATTTTGAGTCAGTTGGTTTCATTTTAGGGGCAATTCAATTTAAGGGCTTAAAGGAATTTTTTTTTTTAACCTTGGCTGATCATGAACAAACATGTAAGTTCCATTCACTGTAACTCATTTGCTGATAGAGGGAGGGCAGAATATTGGCATAACATACTTCTCTCATGCTCCAGAACTCTGTATAATTTTACCTGCACCGACACCTCAGAAGCTTTTTTTTATGTCAGTCTCACCGTGCATTTTACGATTCAGTGTTTAAAAAACCAACAGAATGCACTTTACTTTCACTTAATATGTGTTGATTAACCCCTACATATGTTTCGGTTTTTACGTAAAACCATCCTCAGGGGGAACAAAACTACATTGTATCACATCCAACGTTAATACAAGTTATTACAATCATTGTAAAATCAGAGTTTAAAACATATAAAATGTTGCTTAAAATCCTTAAAATTCGTTGAATTTTGTGTCATAATAACAAATTGTAGTAAAATAGGTCACTGAGTTATTACACACCTCTGATTATTTTGGTTCTTGGGTTTGTATACTATGGTGGAGTCTTTAGTAAATGTAACCTGCGTTGTTCTGTCGTGTTTGTTCGTGTTGTGTCTTGTGTACTGTACAGTACTGTACTGTACATGTTTCATGTGGAGTCACCATATAGATTCCATTGGAGCATTTGCATATTTGTGTGTGATACATTTCCAAAATTAATTACTGCAAGAAGTGTGGTCATAAATTCAGGTCAAAATTTACCAATGTTCATGTTTCAAAGTGGAATAAAGAAAAGATTACCTTTTCTTGAAAGGGTTTTGAACAGCAGGTTCCAGTCTAGATGCTGAGAGAACACACACAAGGTACATGCGTTGTAAAACTGAATTAAATTGTTTCTGGACTTCATACATTGCCATGAAAATTACTGGCTGAACTTAAACAGCAGATGGGCAAATCTGTGTCAGCTCAAAATGCAAGAAACTGCTGTAGCATTTTTTTCCCAGTTTAAAGCAAAATTTGATACAGACTTTTAAATCTGCCATTTTCTAGGTTTTGCCAAAATCACAAATGCAGCACAACACACTTTTACTTAACAAGACATTACTCAACCATATCACATGCTACAGCCTTATTCCAAGCAGGAAATGACTGAACGGTCTCTGCTCTGTCTACACCAAGCAGTAGGAGTTCATGCTGGCAGCAGTAGTATCATGTTGTGGTTAGTCGGAAAACTTTGATAGCACCATGTTTGTCAGAAATTATCTTTTGATAATGTTTCTCATTCATTTGAGATGTTTATATGTGATATAACTCTTGTCCTTTGCTATCCTCATGACAGTATTTCCAGAGAATTCTTTAATTGTTAGCGTTACAACAAAATTGGTGTACTGAAAGTTAGCAGTACAAGTGGTTCTGACATAATGACATGTTGACTGCTGAAAGTTTCATATTGTGATCTTCTAGGTTGTTTTACTGTGTAGTTCAGTGAGTATCTTCGAACATTTTGTGGAGATGGTATTTTTTTCTCGTTTTGAGTATGTGGAAGATTAAGGCAGTGCATTCCTCTGAAATGTCAGTACCCACTTGGCAGACTAGATGGTGTTATAACCCAGAAGATTGCAGTATGACCCTTTACCATAGTGAAAATATCGAATCTCATGACTGAAAGTATCTTTGATTAGCAGATTGCCTGTTGATGTCTTTGTGTATATTTGCAGGTGGCTGGAAACTGTACAACTTTGTACTTGACACTGAAAGTTGCAAGAACTGAGGGAGGAGATGCATTATTGTTTGAAGTATGTGAAGCTGAAGTAAATCAGACTGCCGAGATGGTTTTGGAATCAAACCTGACATGTTTCCCGCTTAGTAGTATGCTTCCTGATGCACCATTGGGTGCAGCTGGTGTAACTGCCATAGCTGAAAGAGCTGCGGATGAGCTTGACAGTCTCTCATTTTCAGAATTTACGTTGAAACTAGTGGATGTACTAAGAGCTGAGACAACGGTTAGTTGAACAAATATTAATTGTAATGGATAAAACCTCTACCATTATTGTTCTCATTATTATTTTTGTAGTACACTGTACATTTTATTTGATAATGGCACTTGGTGATGCATGATGATTTTGAGAAATGAGAAGTTGAAGTACCCTGTAGATTTCTGTTGGAACAAGTCACAGTAATACAGGAAGTGTCAGCTTCTGGTTCACGTAACAACAGCTTTTGTCAGAATATGGAAGTTCGTTGCTATGTGTCAGTTAAAAATGTTGACATGTTAATTTTGGTCAAGTGGTAAAATCCAGCAAGATTGCAGGCATTCCAACTGTAGGCAGTGGAGAGAAAACCTGTAAGGTATTTAGTAGTGATAACATACTTGTAATTTGACATGACACATTTATTTTTTTTTTCTGTGAGGATTAGGTAAGTGATGCTAGTACATCCAGATGAATTAAATGTATGTGGAACCATGACTTTTCTAAATACAAAATATACAAGGAGAAGTATTCGTGAGAAACTGAAAAGTGATACAGCCTATGTTAGGGTTTAATGTTACTGTGATGTATGGTTTAAATAGTAGGTATAGAATAATAAATGGGAATATTAAAAGCCTACTATATATTTGAACTGCTGGTAGCTGGCAGCTTGCGATGAGGTGTCACTATAATCGAGAGAATGCTTCTGGTTGATGCATGACATATAACACACCAAGAAGCAGAGTGCAGTAATCCTTTTTTTGAGGAATGAAATGTGTACCTTATATTGTTTAGACATCCAGGAAAACATCCTTACCCTGTTTATCAAGATCCCACTTTGTCCCCCTAAGAATATAAAGATGATTTTAGTAATGTACCAGCTTACATTTCAAACTGTTCCTAGAGTGGGATATAGAAGCGTTGTGATGCTGTAACTATCCACCACGTCTCATATCAGCATTTGACAAAATGTTTTTTTATTTGTGGACCAGGGGCATACCTTGTTTTGAAGGTGCATAAAAAATAGTGTGGTTCATATTTTAACTGAAGTGTTGCAGTGTGTTTTACATCAGTGTTGTTCATAGGAAATGTGCCATTTTCAGGTAGCTGTATCCTGGGTTTCCTGCACAAAATGTAACATTTTGCATTTCAGTCTTCAGTTGCTGTGACAATGGCTGCTGTAGGCTAGTAGTAGTCAAGAAATGGGCATGAAAACAATTTAATTGTGTTCATGTCTTAGAATACTGAATAAAATCATACTGTAAGAGCTAACTAGCCAGTTTGTTTATCATTCAGACTGTGATGTCACTGTAGGAATATTGAATGTGTGATATTCTGAGTTAACGTTGCGTGGAATACTGTAAATAATTTCATTGGGAAAATTAGAGTAAGGAATCATATAACCAGTTAGAAAAGAAATGTTAGTTAATCCACTGATAATGTGGCAAATTTCAAGAACTTGTTTTATGGCTATTTTCCATTTTACTTTGCATAGGTTACTCGAGAATTTCGTTTATTGGTATTTTCCATATCATTGTAAATAGGTTACTTGAGAACTTCTTTTATTTTTATTCCATTTTACTATACACGGGGTACTGGAGAGCTTGGTGTATTTGTATTTTCCATTTTATTGTACACAGGGTACTCAAGAACTTGTTCTATTTGTCCTTGATTTCAGGCTTCCGCCACGATGTTGATGTAATCTGTGGTCTTCTGGGTAATTACACGGCGTCGTGTGGTAATTATTTACCGATGTTTCGAGACAACGTGTCGGTCAAGATTCCTTCTTGACCCGTGAAGATGGGACCGACACGTTGTCCCGAAACGTCGGTAAATAATTACCACACAATGCCGTGTAATTACCCAGAAGACCACAGATTGTTCTATTTGTATTTTTTATTATTACTGTAGATGAATTACTTGAGAATACAAATTCTCAAGTAATTTGTGTTTATTTGTGTTTTCCGTTTTACTGTATGTAGGTTACTCCAGGATCTGAAGGAATGGTCACAACACTTGAACTACGCTTAGCACCAACACTGTGTCTGAAAAATGTTGATGTTGAGGGTGATAGTGATGGTCTTTATGAAAAGCGACGTTGTCCTGAGAACGTAGCAAACAGACGCATAATATGTTCCATCACAAGCTGGGATCGTCCTTGGGTTGATGACACTCTTTATTCAGAACCAGCATGTTATGCAGATGCTCATGATGGTGGAACTCTTGAGACCAGACGTACAAATGAAAATGTGAGAGAGGTAAGTACTGCGTTTTTAACTGCACCAGTCTGTCCATCTTTTTTAAGGCTTAACAGGAGCGACCATACCTGTATTCCAGTAAGCTGTGACAAGGTTAACAAGCCAGTAATTTGTTCTGCCAGCACTGAAATTGTCTTTCTTTTCGATACCATGCACTTGTTAGTCTCTTCTGCATAGCTCATAACCATTCATTTAGAACTGGTCCAGTGAGGTCACAAAATTGAAGGAATCTGTGTAGCAGAGTTTCATGGTTTCCATGATCACATTGTTATACATATAAATCACATGTACATACTTATTTTACTTCATGTATTTATTTAAGATAAAACACCAACAAATGCACAAATTATAAGGTGCAAATTTGCTCCCTATATCATGATTTACCCTACGCATTTCAGCTCCTCATGAGCCATCATCAGGGGTTATTTTCTCTATTATAAAAGGTGCTTTACAAATGCTGCATCTGTGGATGGCACTTTTGATTATGCACTATTTTGGGCATAAGACACTTGTTCATAAGTTAAAAAACACACGAGTCATAAATCAAAGTTAAAATGATGGTTTGTTAAAAAATCTTGTTAAAAGCACTGTTCACTGCGTCTATTGTATAAAAAAATTGTTTGCACTTCTAAAAGTTACAGTAGATCACACACTGCACCGCGCTGGTTGCGATGGACTCTGACGTGTACTACGACATATTAAGCAGGATGACAACAACGGAAAGCTATTGCTGGTACACGTCGGAGTCCATCGCAACCAGCGCGGTGCAGTGTGTGATCTACTGTAACTTTTAGAAGTGCAAACAATTTTTTTATACAATAGACGCAGTGAACAGTGCTTTTAACAAGATTTTTTAACAAACCATCATTTTAACTTTGATTTATGACTCGTGTGTTTTTTAACTTATGAACAAGTGTCTTATGCCCAAAATAGTGCATAATCAAAAGTGCCATCCACAGATGCAGCATTTGTAAAGCACCTTTTATAATAGAGAAAATAACCCCTGATGATGGCTCATGAGGAGCTGAAATGCGTAGGGTAAATCATGATATAGGGAGCAAATTTGCACCTTATAATTTGTGCATTTGTTGGTGTTTTATCTTAAATAATAAAATGCACGGTGAATTAAAACTTAAAATCATGTATTTATGTGTGGTTTCTTTAACAATACTTTCAATAGCTTAGGTTATGTAACATCAGGTGAGAGGTAAGTAATGAATAGGGTAGAATGTAAAAGGAAATGCTTGCAGCCTAATTTTAGGTATTGTCCTGACATTTATGTAGAGAGACAGAGGCATCATGAACAGCCTCAGGATTGTTAGACTCCAGGTTAAGAATTTAGCTTGATGCCTCCAAATATGAAGTACAGGTGCTAATCACTGAACTGCAACAGTTGGTAAAAAATGTCCCTTGTCATCACTGATGTATGCTGTACTTTCCATCATGTAACAAATATCCCACAGCACCTCTTTGTATCTCTAGAGCATGTGTTTGTATACTTCTGCAGAATATTTCTTCAAACTTTATTGCGTTTGGTGAATGGTAGTAAAGGCAATGGATGTGAAGTGCTCACATTGATGGTTCAATGATCACTGCTTTTAAAGTATTTTCATATTGATATGATACTTTATGGATATGAGTGTGCTGAGATGTGTCTTTTTTACCACACATGGTTTGTGTTCGTTTTTTGTGCATTTTACTGTATTTGTGAATATGAGGTGACCCCATTATCAAATGGTAAAAAATGAATGACCTCTTTCTTTTGTTGATGTGTGTGGTATTTAGTTGCTGTAAAATTTATAAGGTTCGTACTTGTTTCAGCATCAAGAAGGTAACTCAGATACCATGATGAATGATGATATAGAACCATTAAATGAAGAATCGTCATTGCTGGCAGTAGAACATCATTCTGTTCCAGTAGTGGAAGAGCTGGATCCAATAGTAGAAAAGATAGAAGAGTCCCAGTCACCGGTAGTTGAAGACACCATTATAGCGACACGTACATATTGTACAGGCTGTCCAACTGATCTCGATGTTAGCAACCCTGCATTGCAAGAATATATAGATCAGGCGCTCACAATGATTGATGAGGGTTCATATGGAAGGTATATGCACAAAGCAACGAGGATTGCCAAGGCACAAAAGCAGGTATGCAGATTTGTTATTAAAAATGTATGGGTATGAGAAAAAAACAGAAAGCATATAATTTAAGTGTATAAGAAAAGTAGATTGCCGCTTTGGCAATGTCTGCAGTGAGGAGATTTCATATACTGAGAAAAGAATTTTGAGAGTAAAATGATAACCCATCTACTATGTCCGTCAAACACACCTTATATTTATGTTAGGCTATAAATCCAGCTGTATGTTTCAGCTATTTAACTAACCGTCATCAGGCTGTATATAAGAAGGTAAAAAGATAAAATTTACATCTGCAGTTCAATATTCTCTGAAGGTTGAGATTTCATTCTTGTTGCGATTATATTTAATATCATCTGTAAAAGTCAAATATGAGAGAGTAACAATTATATTTGACTTAACAGCTGTGTATGTAACAAGATTAAGAGAGAACCTTGAGAGAATATTAATTGCCGATGTAAATTTTATCTTTTTTACTTTCTTATATACAGCCTGTTGATGTCTAGTTAAATAGCCGAAACATGTAGCTGGATTTATATCTTAAGATAAGTTGTGTTCGACAGACATAGAGTTGGTATTAAAACACAACAGGATGAATGATCATAAGATTATTACGAGAGTAGATTGTATACAGAATTGTAATTCTTCATTAATTTTTTATATTACATTCGTACCATTGAGTACAGTTTATGCTGTACAGTGTACTTTCTGGTAATGAAATAGATACTGATTCTGATTGTGGTAGTTGTATCAAAGCATCAGAGGATGAGGCTCAGATTTGAATATAACTGAGAATGAAAATTGTGTGCTTTTACTGTCTTGCTGAGATGTAATTTTACCCCTCCCAAGTATAATCCAAGGTTAGTTTGTAGTTTCCACAGAGAAATGGGGTGTCTCCCAAACTTTCCTGTTGTACGTTGCACTATTTTCAGTTCGTTTTCCGGGCCTGTACACTATTTGTCAAAGAAGAAAGGAATTTTCCTTAAATCTGCCATGTTATATATTACGGATTCCATGTATACAAAGCATGTTCAATTAGTAAGGTTTCCTGTGTTATGAAAATTAATTGAGAAGTTACTACAGCATTAAATGTAGCTCATTTATTCCATTGAAGTGTCACTATTTTTCAATGTCATTGCGGCAGAAATAAGGCCCTTCCGTTGACAACTGGTCATGAACAGCCATTTTGACATCCTGGTTACTGTGGATTGGGGAACATGCTATGAGTTGCTTCAGGGGCTCAAACAAGTGGTCTCTTGCATGCTACCCCTACTGCAGTTGCTACCTCCACCAAAAAATATAATGTGTGGTTAACGCAAAAGTTGCGGGCGGGGGAACCTTAACTTTTTGGACATATCTTATACCTTTAAATGTTTATGCTGATTTTCGGTTACTTTTTAGGTTGTTAATGGTGTTAAATATATACTTCAACTCGAAGTTGCAGAAACATCATGTTTAAAAGGATCAACACAGGATAGAACTTCCTGTTTGCCAGACATGAGTAGTGTCAGAACATGCTTAGTTGAGTTTTTGGAGAAGCCATGGTTGGATTCTAGTCGTGAAATTGTCAGCAGTAATTGTACTTACTATAATAATGACCTTGAGAACGAAATTCAGCCTCACATTTTACCAAATAATGAAGCTAATCGTCAGGATATATTTGACTATCTTGATGCAATGATTGAACCAGAACCTGTCACTATGAAAGTGCTGTCTTCATATGGAAGAGATGGCTTGTATTTACCTGAAAATGAGCCAGAAAAATCACCCTTTTGAAAGTGATGCTGAGCAAATTTATGTTAGTAATTCTGATGGGATTAAAAAGAAGTCTGATAAATCACAACTTTATGAACCAAGCTCCGAATCTACTAGTGATGAAGAAAAAGTATCAAAATCCAAAGAAGAGAGTGATGACTCTAAAGAAACTGAACAGCCAGAAAGTCAGAAAGTACAAGATCATTCTGGTGAAAGTGACCAGAGCCTTGAAGAAAGGCAGGAAAAGATAAATGAGAAATTTGCAGCATATTTGACTGGAGAGAACCGTGACAGAAGGGAGATCACACCTTGGTCAACCCCTGGAGGTTTGAAGGTTATTGACAGTTCAGAAACAGAACTTGTGAACAAACTTGCACACATTGCTGTCCAGACATTAGATGAAATTGATGAAGATGACAAGAAGCGTGTGGTATTAGAGGTCCTGGGTGCACAGAGAGAGGTAAGAACTATCACTTATTTTGTATTCACAGGTTTGTTACAATATGATTCATAACCTGTAACTCGCATACAGTATATGCTTTGTAATGCTGCAGTAGTTCTGGAGTGCAAACCCTCATTACATGTTTTAGTCAAAGCTTTTTACATATCTTTCCTGATGGGTGCATTCACAAGAAAAGCCTGCAAAACTATGCCTTTTTGGCTTAAGGACTGATGAACAGATTTTCATTAAATTGTGTGTTGGGAGAATTTTACTAACATTAGGTGACATGTTCCAGCTTTGGGGTTTTCCTGTTCATGATAGGAATTGTGTGAACAGTTATTGGCCATGTCATAGCAAATGTATGAGTTAAGATTTTCCCACAGCATGATTGGAATTGATAAGTCAAAGTCAATTCCTTTTACTGCACTTCGGAGCATAGGGCCTCCACAGAGCAATGCCATTGTACTGTGTCAGGCTATTGCCGTGACCTCTGTCCAAGGTTTTCACATTATTTTAGCTTGCTCCCTTATTGTTCGCTTCCATATCCTTCACAGTCTTCCTCTTGTACACTGTCCTTGTGGGTTCCAACTGAAATCTTGCTTTTTTGTGGGAGGGGAATGCTTTTTCATTGTGTGTCTGATCCACTTCCATTTCCACAGTTCGATTTGCACTGCCACTGGTTTCTCTTTTGCATGCCACCACGGTTCTCCATTAGAGATAACGTTAGGCCAGAAGATCTCAATTGTTTTTCCTAAAGCACCTGTTTGTGAATGTATCATTGGACTTGCCTGTATGGATTTTCCTCGAGTCTGATGGGAATTGCATAACATAACGGAAAAACAAAAATTAGATTTGAACTTGAATACATGTAACAGCAAAATTAACATTTTTTTTTTTTTTTGAGATTTCCATAATTAAACAAATTTTGTATTTCCTCCCATCTGCAATAATTGTTACTCTTAGATATCAAGCATGACATATGAATGGGTGACCATGAAGTACATGAGGGTGAGTCAGGAAACAAGTTTCACAAATCATATGTTTCATATTTTGAAGTATTTATATTCCAACCTAATAAGACCAGTTCAGATTTAATTGTACTGCTATCTAAGTACTCGACAAGGTTTCAGGTATTTTTCATAATGTAGGATGAGCTATTCTGTGCCCTGTTAATTGAAGCCTGAGCTATTCTGTTCCCTGTTAATTGAAGCCTGAGCTATTCTGTTCCCTGTTAATTGAAGCCTGAGCTATTCTGTTCCCTATTAATTGAAGCCTGAGCTATTCTGTTCCCTGTTAATTGAAGCCTGAGCTATTCTGTTCCCTGTTAATTGAAGCCTGAGCTATTCTGTTTCCTGTTAATTGAAGCCTGAGCTATTGTGTTCCCTGTTAATTGAAGCCTGAGCTATTGTGTTCCCTGTTAATTGAAGCCTGTGTCTGTGTTATTGGCCATCATGTCAGAACTGTTTCCACCTTGCAGCCTTATTTAAATGAGTAGCCTCCAAGATATTGCTTCAGCACTAGAAACATGGTAACTGCGTGGTGATTAGTGCCCCTGATATAATCTCAGTCAGTGTGGGATCTTTGGTTATGAAATTATACACCTTGTACACATATTTCCTGATTGACCCTTACATACACACATATATATACACATGCACACGTGAATGCATTTTCTCTCTTTCTCTCTCGTGCTGTATCTTTCAGGGCGGTATTTTGGTGCACTGATGTAAATCACCTTTTTTACAGATAGTGAATGGTGTGATGTATCACTTGCAATTGAGAGTGGTAACCACATCATGCAGTGAGAATGGAGCCAGCAAGCCAGACTGTATGAAAAATCACTCATCTCCTGTAAAAAAGTGTAAAGTTGAGTTACACCGATCATTTACTGATAACTCTCACCTGGATGCCAAAGTGAGCATAACTTGATGATATTATACAATTAAACACTTATAATGGAATTCCAAGGTATTTGAGGAAGAACATTGTTTTCTGTTTCAGACAGTTTCTGTTTAATACAGGTACTTTTAGATTAAAAGAGATTAAATAATATTATGCATGGTAAAAATTGCATGGTACTTATATCCATTTAACTTCCTGCACAGCACACACATTTATTTCTTGTCCTTGATTACTTGTGTGATTTCAGGTTTCTGTTATGGTGTAAATGAGATCGCTGTTCTGGGATGTTATGCAGCATAGATTGGTAGTTTTTTACCGACATTTCGGGACAACCTTTTAGTCCCATCTTTCAAGTGTCGAGCAGTCTTGGACTGCTTGACACTAGGAAGATGGGACTGATATACTGCATAACATCCTAGAAGAGCAAAGATTTCCTTCATTACTTTTTTCCCAGCAGTCCACAAGCCCTTTAACCTTTAACCCTTTTGAAGCATTGATATACCTGCCAGACCAATTCCTGTATCAGTATTTCACGTTATGTAATTTTTCTTGCTGGCTCAGTTTTATCTGGGGTTTGTTGCCGCCTTATTTTATTTTCATTGAACGGGCATGAAAAGTCAGACATTCAGTAAACATATAATACAAGTGTATTCATCATTGGTACAAAGGAAAAAGAATTGAATGAAACTGGAAATGAGTGTTCTCAGAGTTTGTCCTGAAAGAGTTTGATTATTCTGTGCTTGCTTTCTTGACGGCCAGACTGTATTCTTCCTATTTGTGAAGGGAATATCTCCTTTCAGTTGAATTCCAGGAAGCATCATGGAACAGAATTATGTGAACAGAAAACACCAAATACTGAAGTGGATTGTATTCCATTAAATTCTCCATGTTTCTTTTCCATTTGATTGTTAAACATTTCTCCTTATTGAATGTAATTTTGCATAGCTTTTACACTTTATTCTGAAGATCAGAGAAATTTTGTAAAGACAATTTCGTCTTCAATTCGCATATTGTTTTAGACAGGTGTGATTGTGGTTTCATGTTCATTGTAAATAAAATTACTGGTACTGATCAGATCTATAAGATATACATGTAAAAATAGTATAATTTTATCAGCTAGGAACAGAACAAACTGGACCCTAATAGCATGAAGCAGGAGGATGGGTTCTCCGTCAGTAGACTGTTGGAGCCTAAAATCCATTCTGTAACAGGCAGAAGGCAACACGCATTCTCCAAGAATGTATGTCACACCATTAAGAGGCACAAATAAAGTGGTTGCCTATCCAAGTGCTAATCACGCCCAGTGTAGCTGAAAGACAGGCAGAGATCAGGCAACAGTTTCTGTCTTTAAGGTTTTGCATGTCTCCCACTGGTGAAGCCCAAAAAAAGGGCTCCTCTTGAAATCATAACTCCTATTGGCTTGGGACAATCCTATCCCCTTTTCCTCCCTTCTGTAACCATGATTGGCCAAACTATCTCATTCTGTTTTATGTAACCAACATAATTTTCGTTGTATCACTTCACCATCCACCAAAACCAATTCTGTGACCCTGAAGATGGAGGCAGTACGTTCCTCCGAAACATCAGAACATTTAACTACTGAACGATCCAGAAAGCCAAAGGAAGGCCTTCATCTGGTCAGCAATCACCATGAAAACCTGAAAACTTACAGTGTCTTAGTTGTTATGTTCTTACTGTGGTTAGAACCAATTATGAGTATTTTATAGAGGTGGTGTAGCATAGGTAGTGACTATGCTGACAGCTGTATTACTGAGAAATTGTTTTATTCTGGTGAGAGAGAGAAATGTTTCTGGTCTCTGTACCGTCCAGACTGGCCTTGGGGTTCCCACTCAGTGTCCTATCTAGTGGATAATGGAGACTATTTCCCCAGTGGCAAAGCAGGTGGGGTGTGAATCTGAACATTGATCTGCACTTATTGCAAAGGTTAAAAATGATTGGATCTATACCTCCATTCCCACACATGCTTTCATGATGTGCACAGGAGCAGCTTTATCTATATTACTATATAAGTATTTTCTTAGCTGTCATATGTCTAATAAATAATACACATACTGTTTTGAACTCTGTGTAGCTCATTGTTCACTTTTGGTTTTCTAGAAGAATAAATGCTTTCTGATGAAATTTTAGGTGGCTAGCAGTCTCTACTGTTGGCAGTGTGGCATTTGTCAGAATGAGATTGGTGTTTGATAAGTCCCATCATGTTAAAGAAGGGGTTTAAAATAATGTAATTCAAATCAATAACAGGTAAAGTTCACCCTAGAACAGGCCATGAAGGCCCAGAGGGGGAGTAGAGGTATAGCTGTACTTGTATTTTAACCTCAGTGATAGATCGGAGTGGGTGGTCAATGCCATGCCCCGGCCACTTTACTCCCAGGAAAGAGACCTGGTACCCTTTGCACAGGAGGGTGGGTAGGCCTCAGGGCCGGTCTGGACGGGTGGGGAAAATCTCGCCCACACTGGGATTTGATCCTCAGACTGTCCAGCCTGTAGCAAGTCGTTATATTGAGTATGCTGTCATGGCATGCAAATCAGTAAATATATGTTTAATGCTTTCAGGACGGTTGCTGTACAGTTATGTTTCACTGAAGGCATTATTCATGGCTGGCAACCTTTCCAGGACAGTTCGTGTTGCAAATAGTCTGGCTGGCTGCCATTCATGTCAAAATATTTTTTTGTGTTTCTGTGCTGATTGATGTACACAAATTTTTTGTACATATAAACTTCCAAATCCCATACCAGTACTTTGTGATTTTATAACTTCAGGCCAGGCCCCATATCAGTACATTACACACACACAGTAATACAGTGCTTGTCCTGCAGGTTGGAAAATCACAACATGTGGGTACAACACATGGCTAAAGTAATGTGTATGCCACTAGGGACACAACTGATATTCCTAGACCTTGGCTGGTAGGCATCTGAGTACATTCCAGTGCCTATCCTGAATGGGTTAATTTAATTTTTAGAGTAGTGAATCTTAAGTTGAACATTATTTAGCTTATGCATGCATCTGGTATTGCATACAGGAATATTTTTTGTTGCAGGTTGTGAAGTCTGAGTGTGCTCCAGAAGAAACTATACTGCCTGTGAAGAAACTGAAACAGAAACGGAGTGTTGGTAATATAGTGGTAGGAGGTGCATCGCCTACCAATACGAGTGATCCCTATATCACCCGCCTGTCAGATTTCGCTGTCTCTGAATTGGATAAGGGTACTAATTCATTGTACACCCAGTGTATCGTGAAGATTGTCAGTGCATCAAAACAGGTGTGTATTTCATGTGACTTTGTGGTATTGTCAGGAATCTCTCATAACATTCTTTGGTTAATATTGGTTGCATATTGTATGCTGAACAGTGACATTCTTCTGGTTTATATGTAATAAACCAAATCAAATTCTTATCTTTCATGAATTTTAGTGTGTTGCAGGAGGTAGAGTGTAACTCTTAACACATTACGAAATAGGTCAAACCAGTATAGGTCTGTCAATTTCATGACAAGACTACAGAGTTTACATCTGGAGAATGTGGTTTTAATTCCCATTGGGGAATACATTGTTCTCTTCAGCACTGCCCCCAAGGCCAGCTTGGAACCAACACAGTCTTGTATCCAGTGTGTTACCAGGGACTCTTTTCCCCAGCAGGTTGGCTGAGGCAGTAATACTTCTGACTTGTGTTTGGGAAGTTTGTTGTGTGATTCTTGGCTGGGACTGTGATGGTCTTGACTTAGATGTATTGTAGCATTCATTAGTTCCTCCAAGCACATACAAGAGTGTTACCTTGAAGTAGGTTGTGATTGCTTCCTTTCACAGCTTTCCCTATTCATTCATTAACCATTCAGCACTATATTGTCTTAGCTGATGTCAGTATCATTAAATAAACCATACCTGAAAGAATAAGTCTGTCTAATGTCAAGGTTAAAAATGTTTGGAGGTACATGAACTCTCCTGCATACATCTTAATTGCATTGTAAGTAAACACAGTAACTGCTGTACCTTTTTCCTTTTATGAAATAAAGTCACAACATTTGTGTCTGTGAATTATTGTCAGATGTCATAGTCGCACCTGTTTTCACTTTGAGGTTATTCAGCAGTTCTTGGTACATGCTGCTGACATAACATTTTAAACTGCAGTAGTACCTTCATTTTTATAAATGTTATGTAACTTGGTTTTGCAGGTGGTAGCTGGATACAATGTGTTCCTAGTTTTGGAGCTTGGTGAGAGTAATCTCCGGAAGGGAGAGACTAACAATGGTAGCTGTGAACTGAACCAGAATTCGGTAAACTGTGTTTCTGGTTGTTCTATGTTTAATTAGAATTCATTATTGAGCATGCTGGTATAGCAGTAATGGTGTAGAGTTGTATTAAGGAGGTGTCTGGTTCACATCTTTGCTGGAATGATAGTTGTGCTGACTGAAGTTTTCATGGTTTTCCTCACTCCAGGTAAGTATCATGACAGTACATGGATCAGGCCGTACCTGCTTCCTCCATAGTCCTTTCCAGTTCATAATTTGCCAGTCGTCCTACAGTCAATGCTATATAGTGTGAGATAGAAACAGTATGGTAAAATAAACAACAAGAAAATTAGAATTCATTAACTGTACTTGTGATGAGTCATGAATTATATTAATTTTGAGAATTACAGTTTGTGTTGAGGATTATGGTCTTCTGGGGTATGATGCTGTATAGTTGGCAGATAGGTTACAGTTTCTAGGGGGAATCTGCTGCCTCCATCTTGAGGTTAGGAGAGAAAGAAGGTTCCCCTGAAACATTGGTACCCACTTTCCAACCTGCATGGTGTTATGTCCAGACAGACCATAAACTTTGTTCACTGCCATGAGCAACTCAGATGTGACATCAGTGTGTCTCTAAGTATTAATAGGCACAGTGAGCATTCATGAAACGAATAATTCAGTGGTAATGTGGACTGGTGAAGGACCATATTTTCCAAATAAGAAGTTCCCAGATACAACAGTTCCTTGCATAAGGTGTTAGGTATTTGAAGCCTTGCCAATTCTCCCATAAGAATAATATTAAATTTTCTTGCATTTAAAGTTATCAGGTGAAACGTTTAACACTTTAGAAGTTCATTTTCTTGGGATTTTTGTATAAAAATTTTCCATTCACTGTAATAACATTTAAAAGGCTTTACAACCATTATTCACATGTTTGAGGTGGAAATGTGCCATACTCGATGATTGCATACAGTTTCATTGCTCGTGTGCAACGTGTCATCTGTTGCTGTTTTCATGAACTCTGCTATTTACTGTGGGCATTCTGTACGAAGTGAAAAAAAAAAAAAAGAATGCTTTATGTGGAGACCACGTCTGTCTGTCTGTCTCTCTCTGTCTGTCTGTGAGCTAGTATCAGTGACTAAACTCTGTGGTCTTCTGGGTTATTACACGGCGTCGTGTGGTAATTGTTTACTGACGTTTCGGGACAACATATCTGCCCCATCCTCACGGGTCAAGAGTCCGAGTAGTAATAACCCAGAAGACCAGAGATTTCATCAACATCGCGGCAGAAGCCTGAAATCAAGGTAAGTGACTAAGCTGTTTGTCAGATTTTCATGACATTCAACATGGGAGTTCTTTACAAAATGTTGTCAAGCAAGTATCAGTTGATTGAAATTTGGCTTAGTGTCAGCCATACTTTTCTTAGGAGCATAAATGGATTTCTTCCTATACTTTCCATACTTTTCCACCAGTTTGGGTGAAATTTGGTATGGGTTGTCACTATGTAATATTGTTGAGCATTTGTAAGTAACTTACAGTGAGAGCTGTGCTTCACTTGTGGGCATAAATGAAATTGTGCCCATATTTTCTACATTTTTCTCCAATTTGGATAAAGTTTGGTACAGATGACCATAAAAATTTATTGAGCAACTTCAGTTTTTTTTTTAAACCATTGCGTTGAAAAGCGTTACTTTACTTGATGGTGTAAATTAATTGCTGTCCGTACTTGCCACATTTATTGTCCATTTTGGGTGCAATTCAGTATAAGAGGTATTCACATAATGCTGTTAAGCATTTGTGAGTTCTGTGAAAATGGGCATAGGAAGTGCTGTACTTTAGTAATGGGCATAAATGAAGTTACACTTACATGTGCACCATCAAGCTACAGAAAAGTTTGACAGTAAAGAATGTTGATATAAAATCTGTACTACATCACAAAGTATGCCCTGAACAGTGATTTGATAACTGCAGAATACTGTAGTGACATTGCAGCAAGAATTGAACTCCAAGTGTAGTTTTGAAGATCTTGTTTCTGAAGATGTACTGTATGTAAGCACTGAATACACATGTAATGAGAACCCTGAGGTGGAGGAGACAAATGGAGTGAATGGAGAGAGAGCACTTGTGCCAACAGCAGATTACATTGGACTTGTATTTTTTATGCAGTCCATTTTGACTTGTGGTTTATGAACTTTAAATTTTTCTTTAGCACTAAAGTCATTGTTTATCCAAGTTACCCTTATATTATACATTTCTGTTCTTTGTAATTGAATTATGAAATAATTGCTTGGGATCAAAATACAAAATGGGATCCAAAAAATGAACCTAATTCTTACTTATTTATAAAGTGGTTTACCCTGTTAAGTAGTTCTTTCTTACTGGTCTGTAGAAAACTTCTTATGTGGGAAACACTGCAGCACAAATTACATAGTGCTGTTATAGTTTCTAGCCACTTTCACATGATGCTCAGCAGTGTTTTTGATGGAAGATTCCCATACATATGCACCTGACTACACTGTACTACATTCCAGGAGACAGTACTCTTCATAGTCACCACTATGCAAACCTCAGCTGTCACGTTTTCTTTGATCAGTCTGCTATCCAACAGACTACAAATTAACCCACATGTAAATGTATTCTCATCTGAAACCTTAACGTATGTGTGTTTTAATATCGTGTTGTGTTTTGACAGGAGATAAAAACTTGCCACATCACAATATGGGATCGACCTTGGCTTGGAAATGCTCAGGAAGTTACATCATTTAATTGCTCACCTTCTGAGTCCAGGGTGGCTGCGGTGAGTTTAATGTTTTTATGTATGAATATCCGCAGTTATAGACGATGTATTCTGGGTTGGTAATGCTCTGTATTTCTGTATGTATGTACCAACAGTTTGGAGGAGCCTGTCTAGCAACTGCATGGTGTTACATCCCAGAAGATTTTAGTCTTAATAAATGCCATACAAGAACCTCATATCTCATTTGTGGTTTAATTTCTTCAGTGTTAGAGTTTCAATTGAATGATATTGTGAACCTGCATCTAATTTTAGAAATTTGGTTTTGGTAATGTTCATATTCAACATACGTTGTACCCCGTTCCTTTATTCAGTCTGTAGCTCATGCATGATCCAATTCTGTCGAAGCCCAGAGAATGCTAGCAGCATCGTGTAAAACACCACAGCATAATGATGATGATAATTTAATGAAATGACTAGAAACGTGTTACAGTCTGCATGGTTTCTTTACAAATACAACCTCAAATCCCCACATCCAGGCTCTGTGAACTTTGACACAAAGAAGTATTACATAAACACAGCAACAGGAAAGACCCATGTGGTGATATGGTTTTAAAACAACAAAACACAAATTAAACATGCCGTGATGGATGCTGTCCTCACAGTTCACCTACCAAATGGAGTTTCCAAATAATGCACCTGGACTGAATTTTACTGTCAGTGTGAGATCTCACTGTAGGACCTGTCTGGTAGGTAGACTGCATCACTAGTGACATCTAAAGTCAAAACAGTTTCATATGGCACAACATAATTTCTAAGAGTCCACTCTTCCCTGTATGTGAACCATTTTTCTTTATCCTCCTAACTCTTCTGACCTAGATATGGAGGCAGCAGATTCATCAGAAATGCCGGTACTCAAACTACATGGCATCACATCCAAGAATATCATAGTCTTGGTACATACAGCCTTGAAATGCTAGCACATTTGTAAACTGTCTTGTCTGTTACAAAGTTTGCATTAAATTCATTCCTGAAGAACCAGTATTCTGATACAAAACTGGAGACAGAAAATTAGCATGGGATTGTTGGCAGAGCAGAGATGAAGGGTAAACCTTTTTATCACTGATTGTCAGTGGTTATGAAACCTGAAACAAACACAAAGATTAATTGGAATGCAGTCAACCTGAATCTTTTAAAAGAACTTTTGACCATGTAGTATATGGCACTGAAGGAGTAGGTTTAATGAAAGATTAAACACCAACCCCCAATACTTCGTCAAGAACTATTCAGCAGAAAGAAGTGCTATATGATGCTGTGTGCACTCTGGGACGTGCACTGTTCTGTGCTGAAGATGGAAGCCTTAAGTTTCCAAAATGCTGAAACCTGTATAAAAAAATTGCATGGCATCTTATGGCAGCCAGAATAGTGTAGTCGATATAGCAACTTATTATGGGCTGGACAGTCCGTGGTTAGAAATGGTGGGGGCGAGATTTTCTGGACCTATCCAGACCAGCCTCGAGGCCCACCGAGCCTCTAATACAATGGGTACTGCATCTCTTTCGCAGGGTTAACGCAGCCAGTGCGTGACACTGGCCACCCACCCCTTCTAGCACTCGGGTTGAGTATAGTTAGAGCTATATCTGTACCTCCCCTCTGCCTGCTTGGCATGTAACAGGACAGGAATGGCATCATACATTAGAAAACTGTGACCTTGATATTCATCAAAGTAACAACTTCATTACTCACTCAGCTTACAGAGTTTATATTCACAAACTATTTCTGCACAAGTATGCCAACGTTTAACCTTTTCTAACATTTTCAAACAGTGAAATTAAAAAGGGCTGTGGTAAAATGCACCTGAATCTTATTTAAATTTTAAATTTGTGGAAAAAGACTGGGCTGACAGCACCACACACGTACTCATTCTGTGGTGCAGAGTCCTGCTTGTAGATGGATTAATTCTCAGATAGTTAAGAAAAGAAATTCCCTGCATGTTTCGGAACCTCAAGGTTTTTTTTTTTACTATGTTTGTAAGAGCCCACTGCTGTTCCTATCCTGACCCACATGAAACCAGCCCAAATCCTTCCAACCACTTCCTTCAAGAGCCTTTTTTAGTATTCTCCTCCCACGTATTATTCAGACTGCAAGCGATCTCTTTCCTCAGGTTTTCCCATCAAAACCTTCTGTGCATTTTATGCCACATGCCTCACCTATCTCATCCAACTTGATTTGATTACCCCAACATTATTTGGAGAGGATTAAATGTGAAGTTGTCCCTGTGCTACCTTTGAAGGCATGTGGGAGAGGTAAAGGCACACTTGCACTTATGGATAAATTCAGCACTTATGGAGTTAATTGGTGATTTTCACACCCTATCCGCTTTATGCCTGTGGAAATATTTCCTGGAACCCATTGATTAGGAGTCTGTGTGAGTCCCAGGGCCGGTTTGGATATTTTGGAGGGGTAAAAAATTTCTTTCCTTTCTGGGAATCATTGCTTATTGAGCGTATGGCATACTGACTACACCAACTTCACCATCCTGGCTCTTTTGATGAGAAGTACAAGTCATAAACCTCTTCATGTAATTTTCTGCATCCTTTTCCTGCTTACTCTGTTTCATCCAAATACTTTCCTTGGTACCATCTTCTCAAATACCATCAGTCTCTGCTCTTTCCTCATTTTGAAAGACAAAGATTCACATCCATACGAAGCAGGAGCCAGAATTGTATGTACCAATGTTTCAAATAAAATGTCAGAAGTTTAAAATAATGTACATGGTTGTTTATTTCAACAACTTATATTAGGTGTCTCTTTCAGGAATTTTCAACAGACCGGGTGAAGAGGAGTGAATATTCTCCGCGAGGAGCTCCAGCTCAAGCTGATGTCAGTGATCCTTACATTCAAGAAATAGCAAGCGCTGCCTTGGTTGAGGTTGAGAGAAGATCTAATGCACTTTACAGACAGAGAATTATTAGGATAGTGGAAGCACAGCGACAGGTATGCTTTGTATTAATTTGAACCTTAGCAGGCGCGTGTTCCGTTGTTTATTACATTAGAATTCCTTTAATCCAGCACCTGATAATCTGCATTCCTGACAGTTTGGCACTTGAGGACAGTAGTCCTAGATAGGAAGTTCTGATGTCCCTAACTTCAGGTGCGCATATTGATTGCCTGTGTCTTTTGTCTTGGGTTGTGTGGACCTTAGTGAGCCCAATGAGATGTTACAATGGCTTCAAAAGATCGAAAGATAAGTACTGAAGGTACTGCTGGCAAGAAGAAACAAGTAACTTAATGACTGTTTGGAAATTTCAAATAATTGTGAGGCTTGAAAGTGGCTTCATACAATATTGGATTGTGAACTGTCTATGATACGATGCAAACAAATGTTCAGTTACGATTGTTTATGGCATTAAGTAGAAGTGTGAAGGACATTTTCAAACAAGTGACATGGAAAGACCCTAAACTAGCACAGTTGGTCAACTTGTTGTATAAGCGGTTTACAGCAGTGTGTTCCAAAGGAAAGTGAAAATGCATGACTGGGCCTGTGGTTATTGAAAAAAACTGGGTCTTTTTATGATTAAATTAAAGTAACTGACAAGTGCACATTCTCTGAGTGTTGGCTGTGAAATTTTAAAGAACCAGCAGCTGAAGGAGATACCCAAATGGAATACTCGTCTAATTAGTTGTGCAGCCCAAGTATAGGAGCAGTAACAAAAAATTACCTGTAAGAACTTAGGTGCATGTAGGTACCATCTGATAAACCAGAATATTTGATAATCCTTCACTGTCTGGTGCTGTGGGTGCCAGATTGAAGGAGCTGCTGTATTTATGTCACCTGGAATGCAAATGTTATGGTTGTTTTTACTGTACTTAATAGGTACACTGAGTCCTGAAGCAACTTTTAACACCATCATTCACCAGAATTATGGGTGTCATGTACGATATATTGTATATTGATGCTTACATTTTTTTTATCGTTTCTGATACATTCTCCATACAGATTGTGGCCTGTCCATGTCATATACAGTATAGTTGTTGATCTGTCATTCTTTTACCCTTCCCTTATATTGGTTTCTGTGAATGGTACTAAATGAGATCAGTGGCTGGCTTACTTCACTGGGTTGATAAAGGACATTTTATATTTTGTCTCAATATGACATGAGGACATGGGAATTTGAGTAAATTTTTGTGTTATGGGTAAGGGTAAGTAATAATTTTTCTGTATAAATTTCAACTCTTTTCCTTGTGTAAGCTACATTCATTTCTCTGTGAACAATATGGTAAGGTAAATTAATAATACTCATAATTATTTCAGTTGTTCTTTTTGGATAATTAAAAGGATGAAATACCTTATTTTCTTCAGTGTTAACAATATAATTACATCACACCAATTTGTGTTGTTTGTATGGTTCGGTTGTTTTGCGCATGTGTGCAGTGTGTGTGTGTGTGAAACGTTCTATTTTAATCCACTCTGTTCCTCTATACCTCTTATGTGCTCTCACTGTGTGCAGAGGGACAGCTTTTCCTTTGCTCTTGCTGTACCTCTCAGCTGAACTACAAGGCATCACATCTCAAATTTGAAGCAAACTTGAAACGTTTCAGTGAAGTGTGTTATATTTCAGGTCATGTATGTGGCCAAGAGAGAGTTCCTGCATTGCCAGTTGTATGTTCGTAATGAACTATACGTGCATGTGCTAACAGTATGGTGCAGTTGTTTTGTTGTGTTAAGACCAAATGTGTATCATGTGGCAATACTGTGTTTACCAGGTGGTGGCAGGAACACTGGTGCGGTTAACCATGGAACTGGGATACACAGCTTGTCGTAAAGGAGAAGATGGTGATATTAGTAATTGCCAGCTGAAGGAAGATTCGGTAATGTTAGTTTAGTGAATATTTTAGTTTCAAATGGTTTTCTTGATGGAACACATCCCATTGTGTTTTGTGAATTAAAAATATAGTAAATAATGCAATCTAACACAAGCGTTTTATTACAAAAAAAAAAACAATAATTCCTTTTGTAAAGTTAGGATGGCTTGGTTGATTGATTGGTCAGTCAGTCGGTTGGTCAATCGTTAGGTCGGTCTTTGAGTATGTGGTTTCACTGTACAGACAAATTCCAGTATAATAGCAATACAGTGGCATTAAACAGAATTACATTATAGTGGGGAAATTCTGTGTGCAGACATCTGTGGGCATAACATGAGGGAGGCACTATATTGGGGTTTGACTGTACCTCCTATTTTCTGTTTGAATTTCAATCTCCCTCCCTTTCTGCATACCTGTGTACCTACCTGCTTTATACACTTCCCCCACCCCCATCTCTGTCTCTCTCAAATTACATACAAGAAACATGAGAACTGCTGATAATGCTCCAGTAACATAACTTTCAATTGTTATTAGTATTATCAGTCATAGTCATTCAAGCAACCTAAAATGCCTCAATTGGAGGGACGTTGTGTATACATTGACAACTATAGCAGTGTTTACTTCTTGTTTCAGAATAATCAGATTTGTTACGTTCAAATATGGGATAGACCATGGCTTCAACTACGCGAAGTCACCAATGTTTCGTGCAATTCTACTTCTGAAAATACAGCTGCAGCTTCTGAGACTAGGTCTAAGAGAGTATGTATTGCATTTGCTATTGTATTATATTTACAGGCACGAGATCTAGCACTAAAGTAACCATAGTCTAGATATGAGAAAGTGTTTTGAAGTTTTAACAGCTGCATGAGATCAAATGTTTGAGGTATTAGCCGTAATGGTGCTGAATGTGACGAACTGAAGTATTGTATTGTGTGTGTCTTACATGGAATTGCTAAGGTGTAATGAAGGCTGGTTGGTTTTGACTGTTATTAATAAAGCAACCAGACTGACCCCCTGTGTGACAGTTGGTATGAATAATTAGGGGATGCATATTTGAGCATCTGAATGTGTTTTGTGTTTTGTTCATTTGCTAAAAAAGTTTTGGTGCAAGAAGTGAACATAAAACTTGTATGAAAATGGTAAAAGAGAATACTGTGAACATATTACAGATTCTTTGTGATTTTAATTTTTTATGGTGAGTGAATGGATTAAAATCTTATAGGGGTCAGCCTCATTAAAGCTGACTTACAGAACATGTTTCTGAGGGCAGACTTTACGTGATCCAAGGAGCCAGTAAGAGTTGTTGCATTAATTGACAGTGTAAGTCTCTGAAATATTTGCTTTAAACTCAACTTTGATGCTCTGTGCACATACGAAGGCTTTAATTAATTTATTTTACGTTTTCCTATGAAAAGCCTGTGGAGACAGAAGAATGTGCCAAGCATGGGTTTTGTGCTTGTGTACCTGCAGTGAAATGCCACAAGTACTGTATGTTGTGTGTAGTGTTTGTGGTGTTGTGGAATATGATGATTGTCTTTGGTTTTGTGACCTTTAACTCCTTCAACGTTTGCTTTTCTCTCTCTTCCTCTCTACCTTTCTGTGCTTTTTTTACACCTATGTACTGGCTCTGTTCATTGTACATTACTCATTATACCAAGATGAAACAAATTACAAGTATTAAGATAACACAGTCACGCAAAGAAAGCACATTACATGTCATATAGCAGTTTTACTGTGTGGTTGTTATTCTGCGAAAGAAATATCTTGTGTGCTGTCTCTATTTGTTAAGTATACTCATGTGTGTGTAGAGAGCCATCTTTCATTTAAGAGCATCATTTGAGTGTGTGCTGTTTCGTAAATGCAGATCAAGTCTAGTATCTAATCAAAGGTAAAGTTCTCATTTGTGACATTAAAGCATATGGGCTTGTGGAGAACATTCGTGAGCTTCATAACTCAGCCACTTTACCACCAGGGACAGAACCCATTTTGCCCACTTAGTAGGAGGTTGGGTGGGTACCAGATTTAGTCTGGACACTTTGGAGTACAGAAAAGTCTCTGGACTCTGCCAGGAGTGGTACCACAGTCTGTCAGTCATTTATTCCGTAACCTATTCACTATACTGACCACCCTATCTGCATTCCTGCCTCTATCTGTTCTCAGGTGTGATGCCATGTAGTGTGGTATGTAGGTACCGACATCCTGGAGGTACCAGTTGCCTCCATCCTCACAGTAGGAGTGGCTGTGATATGTTGGTACCTGTCTACCAGACTACATGTTGTCACAACTCAGGATAATTCCTTCATTATTAGTGTAATTTTAAGTAATAATAAGGAACATTCTTTGATTCACTTGTGTATTGCCATGTGCATGTTAACACCAATTTTTCTGCTTTAGTTCGATTCATACATTTGTGTGAACACCGATTTTTTTAATCTGTTAACCAATTTGAACTGGCACTCTAATCCTGAAGCACGGCTGTGCTCAGGCAATATTGTTACACATTAATACAACCTGAATTACACATGATCTTCCTGTTATCCTTTGGCCTTCATCTGAAGAATGGAATGTAATTATCACACCAAGAACACGCTTGGTGTATGGGTTCTTGTAGAGTGGCTTTAATGAAAAATTGGTTCATATGAGAACATACTCAGTGTAACATTTCATAATGTATGTGTAAAATTAAATTCTTATTGGCTTCATTTATAGGTGTTTGTTTGACACAAGGTTTAAAGTAATTTGCCCCCCTGTTCATTTCAAGAACTCATATTGGTGCTTCTTCCAGGAACTGTCAACAGACAGGGTGAAGAGGCGTGCTGATACACTGGTCGGAGCTCCAGCTCAAGCTGATGTCAGTGATCCTTACATCCAAGAAATAGCAAGCGCTGCCTTGGTTGAGGTTGACAGAAGATCTAATGCACTTTACAGACAGAGAATTATTAGGATAGTGGAAGCACAGCAACAGGTATGCTTTGTATTAATTTGAACCTTGGCAGGCGCGTGTTCCGTTGTTTATTACATTAGAATTCCTTTAATCCAGCACCTGATAATCTGCATTCCTGACAGTTTGGCACTTGAGGACAGTAGTCCAAGATAGGAAGTTCTGATGTCCATAACTTCTGGTGCGCATATTGATTGCCTGTGTCTTTTGTCTTGGGTTGTGTGGACCTTAGTGAGCCCAATGAGATGTTACAATGGCTTCAAAAGATCGAAAGATAAGTACGGAAGGTACTGCTGGCAAGAAGAAACAAGTAACTTAATGACTGTTTGGAAATTTCAAATAATTGTGAGGCTTGAAAGTGGCTTCATACAATATTGGATTGTGAACTGTCTATGATACGATGCAAACAAATGTTCAGTTTTGATTGTTTATGGCATTAAGTAGAAGTGTGAAGGACATTTTCAAACAAGTGACATGGAAAGACCCTAAACTAGCACAGTTGGTCAACTTGTTGTATAAGCGGTTTACAGCAGTGTGTTCCAAAGGAAAATGAAAATGCATGACTGGGCCTGTGGTTATTGAAAAAAACTGGGTCTTTTTATGATTAAATTAAAGTAACTGACAAGTGCACATTCTCTGAGTGTTGGCTGTGAAATTTTAAAGAACCAGCAGCTGAAGGAGATACCCAAATGGAATACTCGTCTTAATTAGTTGTGTAGCCCAAGAATAGGAGCAGTAACAAAAAATTACCTGTAAGAACTTAGGTGCATGTAGGTACCATCTGATAAACCAGAATATTTGATAATCCTTCACTGTCTGGTGCTGTGGGTGCCAGATTGAAGGAGCTGCTGTATTTATGTCACCTGGAATGCAAATGTTATGGTTGTTTTTGACTGTACTTAATAGGTACACTGAGTCCTGAAGCAACTTTTAACACCATCATTCACCAGAATTATGGGTGTCATGTATGATATATTGTACATTGATGCTTACATTTTTTTTATCATTTCTGACACGTTCTCCATACAGATTGTGGCCTGTCCATGTCATATACAGTATAGTTGTTGATCTGTCATTCTTTTACCCTTCCCTTATATTGGTTTCTGTGAATGGTACTAAATGAGATCAGTGGCTGGCTTACTTCACTGGGTTGATAAAGGACATTTTATATTTTGTCTCAATATGACATGAGGACATGGGAATTTGAGTAAATTTTTGTGATATGGGTAAGGGTAAGTAATAATTTTTCTGTATAAATTTCAACTCTTTTCCTTGTGTAAGCTACATTCATTTCTCTGTGAACAATATGGTAAGGTAAATTAATAATACTCATAATTATTTCAGTTGTTCTTTTTGGATAATTAAAAGAATGAGATACCTTATTTTCTTCAGTGTTAACAATATAATTACATCACACCAATTTGTGTTGTTTGTATGGTTCAGTTTTTTTGTGCATGTGTGCTGTGTGCGTGTGTGAAACGTTCTATTTTAATCCACTCTGTTCCTCTATACCTCTTATGTGCTCTCACTGTGTGCAGAGGGACAGCTTTACCTTTGCTCTTGCTGTACCTCTCAGCTGAACTACATGGCATCACATCTCAAACTTGAAGCAAACTTGAAACGTTTCAGTGAAGTGTGTTATATTTCAGGTCATGTATGTGGCCAAGAGAGAGTTCCTGCATTGCCAGTTGTATGTTCGTAATGAACTGTACGTGCATGTGCTAACAGTATGGTGCAGTTGTTTTGTTGTGTTAAGACCAAATGTGTATCGTGTGGCAATACTGTGTTTACCAGGTGGTGGCAGGAACACTGGTGCGGTTAACCATGGAACTGGGATACACAGCTTGTCGTAAAGGAGAAGATGGTGATATTAGTAATTGCCAGCTGAAGGAAGATTCGGTAATGTTAGTTTAGTGAATATTTTAGGTTCAAATGGTTTTCTTGATGGAACACATCCCATTGTGTTTTGTGAATTAAAAATATAGTAAATAATGCAGTCTAACACAAGCGTTTTATTACAAAAAAAAAACAATAATTCCTTTTGTAAAGTTAGGATGGCTTGGTTGATTGATTGGTCAGTCAGTCGGTTGGTCAATCGTTAGGTCGGTCTTTGAGTATGTGGTTTCACTGTACAGACAAATTCCAGTATAATAGCAATACAGTGGCATTAAACAGAATTACATTATAGTGGGGAAATTCTGTGTGCAGACATCTGTGGGCATAACATGAGGGGAGGGACTATATTGGGGTTTGACTGTACCTCCTATTTTCTGTTTGAATTTCAATCTCCCTCCCTTTCTGCATACCTGTGTACCTACCTGCTTTATACACTTCCCCCACCCCCATCTCTGTCTCTCTCAAATTGCATACAAGAAACATGAGAACTGCTGATAATGCTCCAGTAACATAACTTTCAATTGTTATTAGTATTATCAGTCATAGTCATTCAAGCAACCTAAAATGCCTCAATTGGAGGGACGTTGTGTATACATTGACAACTATAGCAGTGTTTACTTCTTGTTTCAGAATAATCAGATTTGTTACGTTCAAATATGGGATAGACCATGGCTTCAACTACGCGAAGTCACCAATGTTTCGTGCAATTCTACTTCTGAAAATACAGCTGCAGCTTCTGAGACTAGGTCTAAGAGAGTATGTATTGCATTTGCTATTGTATTATATTTACAGGCACGAGATCTAGCACTAAAGTAACCATAGTCTAGATATGAGAAAGTGTTTTGAAGTTTTAACAGCTGCATGAGATCAAATGTTTGAGGTATTAGCTGTAATGGTGCTGAATGTGACGAACTGAAGTATTGTATTGTGTGTGTCTTACATGGAATTGCTAAGGTGTAATGAAGGCTGGTTGGTTTTGACTGTTATTAATAAAGCAACCAGACTGACCCCCTGTGTGACAGTTGGTATGAATAATTAGGGGATGCATATTTGAGCATCTGAATGTGTTTTGTGTTTTGTTCGTTTGCTAAAAAAGTTTTGTTGCAAGAAGTGAACATAAAATTTGTATTGAAATGGTAAAAAAGAATACTGTGAACATATTACAGATTCTTTGTGATTTTAATTTTTCTTGGTGAGTGAATGGATTAAAATCTTATAGGGGTCAGCCTCATTAAAGCTGATTTACAGAACATGTTTCTGAGGGCAGACTTTACGTGATCCAAGGAGCCAGTAAGAGTTGTAGCATGAATTGACAGTGTAAGTCTCTGAAATATTTGCTTTAAACTCAACTTTGATGCTCTGTGCACATGCGAAGGCTTTAATTAATATATTTTGCATTTTCCTATGAAAAGCCTGTGGAGACAGAAGAATGTGCCAAGCATGGGTTTTGTGCTTGTGTACCTGCAGTGAAATGCCACAAGTACTGTATGTTGTGTGTAGTGTTTGTGGTGTTGTGGAATATGATGATTGTCTTTGGTTTTGTGACCTTTAACTCCTTCAACGTTTGCTTTTCTCTCTCTTCCTCTCTACCTTTCTGTGCTTTTTTTTACACCTATGTACTGGCTCTGCTCATTGTACATTACTCATTATACCAAGATGAAACAAATTACAAGTATTAAGATAACACAGTCACGCAAAGAAAGCACATTATATGTCATATAGCAGTTATACTGTGTGGTTGTTATCTGCGAAAGAAATATCTTGTGTGCTGTCTCTATTTGTTCAGTATACTCATGTGTGGGTAGAGAGCCATCTTTCATTTAAGAGCATCATTTGAGTGTGTGCTGTTTTGTAAATGCAGATCTAGTCTAGTATCTAATCAAAGGTAAAGTTCTCATGTGTGACATTAAAGCATTTGGGCTTGTGGAGATCATTCGTGAGCTTCATAACTGAGCCACTTTACCACCAGGGACAGAACCCATTGTGCCCACTGAGTAGGAGGTTGGGTGGGTACCAGATTTAGTCTGGACACTTTGGAGTACAGAAAAGTCTCTGGACTCTGCCAGGAGTGGTACCACAGTCTGTCAGTCATTTATTCCATAACCTATACACTGTACTGACCACCCTATCTCCATTCCTGCCTCTATCTGTTCTCAGGTGTGATGCCATGTAGTGTGGTATGTAGGTACCGACATCCTGGAGGTACCAGTTGCCTCCATCCTCACAATAGGAGTGGCTGTGATATGTTGGTACCTGTCTACCAGACTACATGTTGTCAGAACTCAGGATAATTCCTTCATTATTAGTGTAATTTTAAGTAATAATGAGGAACATTCTTTGATTCACTTGTGTCTTGCCATGTGCATGTGAACACCAGTTTTTCTGCTTTAGTTCGATTCATACATTTGTGTGAACACCGATTTTTTTAATCTGTTAACCAATTTGAACTGGCACTGTAATCCTAAAGCACGGCTGTGCTCAGGCAATATTGTTACACATTAATACAACCTGAATTACACATGATCTTCCTGTTATCCTTTGGCCTTCATCTGAAGATTGGAATGTAATAATCACACCAAGAACACGCTTGGTATATGGGTTCTTGTAGAGTGGCTTTAATGAAAAATTGGTTGATATGAAAACATACTCAGTGTAACATTTCATGATGTATGTGTAATTGTAATTGTAATTGTAATTGTAATTTTATTTATCCTTTTGATCAAAATACATTGATATAGGACATGTCAATATAGAATTACACATTATTAAAATAAAATAGTTCAATATAACACAAAATGTTTTCCTTAGGTTTTCCTAATATTACAATTTTTATCATTCCTGCCACAAAAAACATTCTAATCTTACATACAAGAACTCACATTAACTGAACACTGTAAATGTTTTACAGTTTAAGTATTTATATTTATATTTATATCTATTTACAAGTTCCAGAAATCCAACAAGTGGATATAGAACACGTCACAAACTCAAGTATAAAAGCATAAAATACATACTTTAAATAATCACATCTAAAACAAAACAGAGTACTAAATACAAAACAATATAATCTAGTATTTTTTATTGTAACAGTTATCCAATTAGGTACTCATTCACAGTATAAAACGAGTGAGTATTCAAAAAATGCCTTAATGCAACCTTAAACTTTTTTAAATTGTTAGAGGTGTTTTTAGTCTCTATGGGTAATTTATTAAATATCTTTATGCCTGCATAATTAACTCCTTTCTGATAAATAGTTAAATTAGCTTGAGGTAAATACAAATTTTGTCTTTGTCTAGTATCAATAGTGTGAGAGTCAATGTTTGATGGGAAAAGAGTTTTGTTTTGTAATACAAACATTGATAAAGAAAATATATATTGTGATGCCAACGGCAGAATATCTAATTCTTTGAATATATTTCTACACGAGACTCTATTGCCACATCCCAACATTGTTCTAATTGCCTTTTTCGGAAGGAGAAAAATAGTGTAACTATGAGATGAATTTCCCCAAAAGATGATGCCATAGCTCATTAACGAGTGAAAAAAAGGGTAATAAATTGTCTTTAGTGCTGAGGTAGACATGTATGGTTTCACATTTCTGATTACATAGCAAGCCTTGCTCAATTTTTTTATGAGTAGATCAACATGGTTCTTCCACGTTAAGGCACCATCAATCATAATTCCCAAGAATTTAGTACAAAAAATATTATTAATGAATTTATTATTATAACTTATTGTAAGAGTATCTGACATTTTTCTCTTAGTTTTAAAATGAATATAATGTGTCTTTTAAAATTTAATGATAATTTGTTCACTCTGAACCATCTGTTTATATTTTCAAATGTTATGTGAATGTGTTTGTTGAAGTCATTTATATTAGAATGAGAAAATAGGATGCTAGTATCATCAGCGAAAATTATAGGTGTAGAAAATTTAGTTATTATATTGGGTAAATCGTTTATGTATAAGAGAAACAACAAAGGTCCCAATATAGACCCTTGTGGAACTCCATGTCTAACTTTAAGCCAATCTGAAGCTATATTGTTATTGTCATTATTATGTATTACTGTTCTAATGTATCTGTTATTTAAGTAAGATTCATAGAGTGCGTGGTCTTTCCCATTGATACCATAAAATTTGAGTTTAGATAATAAAATGAAATGAGTATCAGGAATCTTTCCTGGGGGGTAAAGGCGGCCGGTGCGTAGGGCTGACAACCTTACCACCTTCATGTGCCGATTGTCTATAAACCTGGGAGCCTCGACCTCCTGGAGCCCTAAGGGCCTGTCCAGGCCTGTAATGGGATTGCTTTACCTTTACCTTTTACTGGTTGTATCAATGAAAAAATTATCAATTATAGTACACGAGGATATGTCAACTCTAGTGGGGAATGTTACGATACTAGTAAGATTATATGATTGTAGGACAGCATCTAGTTGCTTCTTTCTGTTATCATCGTTTAAATAATTTACATTTATATCACCGCATATAATTGTATTGTATCTCTCATGATATAGTTTCTGTAGGATCATATCTAGTCTTTCCAAAAAATTTGTAAAATTACCCATAGGAGATCTGTAGATAGTCAGTATACAAAATTGTTTTGTTTCTGGTGAGTTCATAGTCAGTTGAATTTCACACGCTTCAATGTCCTTGTCAACAGTAAATTCTTCTAAATTTATGGTCTTAAATTTTAAATTTCTATATACAAATATGCTTACACCTCCTTTTTTAAAAGATTTCCTACAATATTTGGCACCTAATGAGTAATCATTTAAATGTATCAATTGTAGTTCTGAATCTCTAAAATGATGTTCAGACAAGCATATAATATGTGGAAGATCATGGAGTAAGTGACAATAAAGTTCGTTAAATTTATTTCTCAATCCTCTAATATTTTGATGGAAGACTTTCAAAAATGTATTTAATATAACCTGACTCGAATCATTAGCTATAGTATTGTTGACTTTACTTACATCATTACTCATTAAAATTAAATTCTTATTGGCTTCATTTATAGGTGTTTGTTTGACACAAGGTTTAAAGTAATTTGCCCCCCTGTTCATTTCAAGAACTCATATTGGTGCTTCTTCCAGGAAATGTCAACAGACCGGGTGAAGAGGCGTGCTGATACACTGGTCGGAGCTCCAGCTCAAGCTGATGTCAGTGATCCTTACATTCAAGAAATAGCAAGCGCTGCCTTGGCTGAGGTTGACAGAAGATCTAATGCACTTTACAGACAGAGAATTATTAGGATAGTGGAAGCACAGCAACAGGTATGCTTTGTATTAATTTGAACCTTAGGAGGCGCGTGTTCCGTTGTTTATTACATTAGAATTCCTTTAATCCAGCACCTGATAATCTGCATTCCTGACAGTTTGGCACTTGAGGACAGTAGTCCAAGATAGGAAGTTCTGATGTCCATAACTTCAGGTGCGCATATTGATTGCCTGTGTCTTTTGTCTTGGGTTGTGTGGACCTTAGTGAGCCCATTGAGATGTTACAATGGCTTCAAAAGATCCAAAGATAAGTACGGAAGGTACTGCTGGCAAGAAGAAACGTAACTTAATGACTCTTTGGAAATTTCAAATAATTATGAGGCTTGAAAGTGGCTTCATACAATATTGGATTGTGAACTGTCTATGATACAGTGCAAACAAATGTTCAGTTAAGATTGTTTATGGCATTAAGTAGAAGTGTGAAGGACATTTTCAAACAAGTGATATGGAAAGACCCTAAACTAGCACAGTTGGTCAACTTGTTGTATAAGCGGTTTACAGCAGTGTGTTCCAAAGGAAAATGAAAATGCATGACTGGGCCTGTGGTTATTGAAAAAACTGGGTCTTTTTATGATTAAATCAAAGTAACTGACAAGCGCACATTCTCTGAGTGTTGGCTGTGAAATTTTAAAGAACCAGCAGCTGAAGGAGATACCCAAATGGAATACTCGTCTAATTAGTTGTGCTTCCCAAGAATAGGAGCAGTAACAAAAAATTACCTGTAAGAACTTAGGTGCATGTAGGTACCATCTGATAAACCACAATATTTGATAATCCTTCACTGTCTGGTCCTGTGGGTGCCAGATTGAAGGAGCTGCTGTATTTATGTCACCTGGAATGCAAATGTTATGGTTGTTTTTACTGTACTTAATAGGTACACTGAGTCCTGAAGCAACTTTTAACACCATCATTCATCAGAATTTTGGGTGTCATGTACGATATATTGTACATTGATGCTTACATTTTTTATCATTTCTGACACGTTCTCCACGCAGATTGTGGCCTCTCCATGTCATATACAGTATAGTTGTTGATCTGTCATTCTTTTACCCTTCCCTTATATTGGTTTCTGTGAATTGTACTAAATGAGATCAGTGGCTGGCTTACTTCACTGGGTTGATAAAGGACATTTGATATTTTGTATCAATAAGACATAAGAGGAAATGGGAATTTGAGTAAATTTTTGTGATATGGGTAAGGGTGTAACCGAAATTTTGCTGGTTACTTTTTTTTATTAATTTGATATACATCAAATTAAGAGACTGTTCTCTTCAAAGGTTTAACTTTATTTATTTTATTACAATACAAAGGTTAGCACAATACCATCCGTCTACTCCTTTCCTTTTACTGCAGCCAACTGACGCCAGCTGTGTCGGGACACCTGGTCGTTTCTTCTTCTTACTATATATAGAGGAGTGGGGAGGGAGAACCGAACTGCTCCAATAATGTTCGGTTACAAGGGTACATAATAATTTTTCTGTATAAATTTCAACTCTTTTCCTTGTATAAGCTACGGTCATTTCTTTGTGAACAATATGGTAAGGTAAATTATTAATACTTATAATTATTTCAGTTGTTCTTTTCGAATAATTAAAAGGATGAGATACCTTATTTTCTTTAGTGTTAACAATATCATTACATCACACCAATTTGTGTTGTTTGTATGGTTTGGATTTTCTGCGCATATGTGCTGTGTGTGTGAAACGTTCTATTTTAATCCACTCTGTTCCTCTATACCTCTTATGTGCTCTCACTGTTTGCAGAGGGACAGCTTTACCTTTGCTCTTGCTGTACCTCTCAGCTGAACTACAAGGCATCACATCTCAAACTTGAAGCACACTTGAAACGTTTCAGTGAAGTGTGTTATATTTCAGGTCATGTATGTGGCCAAGAGAGAGTTCCTGCATTGCCAGTTGTATGTTTGTAATGAACTATACGTGCATGTGCTAACAGTATGGTGCAGTTGTTTAGTTGTGTTAAGACCAAATGTGTATCATGTGGCAATACTGTGTTTACCAGGTGGTGGCAGGCACACTGGTGCGGTTAACCATGGAACTGGGATACACAGCTTGTCGTAAAGGAGAAGATGGTGATATTAGTAATTGCCAGCTGAAGGAAGATTCGGTAATATTAGTTAAGTGAATATTTTAGGTTCAAATGGTTTTCTTGATGGAACACATCCCATTGGGTTTTGTGAATTAAAAATATAGTAAATAATGCAGTCAAACACAAGCATTTTATTACAAAAAAAAAACAATAATTCTTTTTGTAAAGTTCGGATAGCCTGGTTGTTTGATTGGTCAGTCAGTCGGTCGGTCAATAGTTAGGTCGGTATTTGAGTGTGTGGTTTCACTGTACAGACAAATCCCAGTATAATAGCAATACAGTGGCATTAAACAGAATTACATTATAGTGGGGAAATTTTGTGTGCAGACATCTGTGGGCATAACATGAGGGAGGCACTATATTGGGGTTTGACTGTACTTCCACTTTTCTGTTTAAATTTCAATCTCCCTCCTCTTCTGCATACCTGTGTACCTACCAACTTTATACACTTCCCCTGCCCCCATCTCTGTCTCTCTCAAATTACATACAAGAAACATGAGAACTGCTGATAATGCTCCAGTAACATAACTTTCAATTGTTATTAGTATTATCAGTCATAGTCATTCAAGCAACCTAAAATGCCTCAATTGGAGGGACGTTGTGTATACATTGACAACTATAGCAGTGTTTACTTCTTGTTTCAGAATAATCAGATTTGTTACGTTGAAATATGGGATAGACCGTGGCTTCAACTACGCGAAGTCACCAATGTTTCGTGCAATTCTACTTCTGAAAATACAGCTGCAGCTTCTGAGACTAGGTCTAAGAGAGTATGTATTGCATTTGCTATTGTATTATATTTACAGGCACGAGATCTAGCACTAAAGGAACCATAGTCTAGATATGAGAAAGTGTTTTGAAGTTTTAACAGCTGCATGAGATCAAATGTTTGAGGTATTAGCTGTAATGGTGCTGAATGTGACGAACTGAAGTATTGTATTGTGTGTGTCTTACATGGAATTGCTAAGGTTTAATGAAGGCTGGTTGGTTTTGACTGTTATTAATAAAGCAACCAGACTGACCCCCTGTGTGACAGTTGGTATGAATAATTAGGGGATGCATATTTGAGCATCTGAATGTGTTTTGTGTTTTGTTCGTTTGCTAAAAAAGTTTTGTTGCAAGAAGTGAACATAAAATTTGTATGAAAATGGTAAAAAAGAATACTGTGAACATATTACAGATTCTTTGTGATTTTAATTTTTCTTGGTGAGTGAATGGATAAAAAATCTTATAGGGGTCAGCCTCATTAAAGCTGACTTACAGAACATGTTTCTGAGGGCAGACTTTACGTGATCCAAGGGGCCAGTAAGAGTTGTTGCATTAATTGACAGTGTAAGTCTGTGAAATATTTGCTTTAAACTCAACTTTGATGCTCTGTGCACATACGAAGGCTTTAATTAATTTATTTTACATTTTCCTATGAAAAGCCTGTGGGGACAGAAGAATGTGCCAAGCATGGGTTTTGTGCTTGTGTACCTGCAGTGAAATGCCACAAGTACTGTATGTTGTGTGTAGTGTTTGTGGTGTTGTGGAATATGATGATTAACTCCTTCAACGTTTGCTTTTCTCTCTCTTCCTCTCTACCTTTCTGTGCTTTTTTTACACCTATGTACTGGCTCTGTTCATTGTACATTACTCATTATACCAAGATGAAACAAATTACAAGTATTAAGATAACACAGTCACGCAAAGAAAGCACATTACATGTCATATAGCAGTTTTACTGTGTGGTTGTTATTCTGCGAAAGAAATATCTTGTGTGCTGTCTCTATTTGTTAAGTATACTCATGTGTGTGTGTAGAGAGCCATCTTTCATTTAAGAGCATCATTTGAGTGTGTGCTGTTTCGTAAATGCAGATCAAGTCTAGTATCTAATCAAAGGTAAAGTTCTCATTTGTGACATTAAAGCATATGGGCTTGTGGAGATCATTCGTGAGCTTCATATCTCAGCCACTTTACCACCAGGGACAGAACCCATTGTGCCCACTGAGTAGGAGGTTGGGTGGGTACCAGATTTAGTCTGGATACTTTGGAGTACAGAAAAGTCTCTGGCCTCTGCCAGGGGTGGTACCACAGTCTGTCAGTCATTTATTCCATAACCTATTCACTATACTGACTACCCTATCTCCATTCCTGCCTCTATCTGTTCTCAGGTGTGATGCCATGTAGTGTGGTATGTAGGTACCGACATCCTGGAGGTACCAGTTGCCTCCATCCTCACAGTAGGAGTGGCTGTGATATGTTGGTACCTGTCTACCAGACTACATGTTGTCAGAACTCAGGATAATTCCTTCATTATTAGTGTAATTTTAAGTAATAATGAGGAACATTCTTTGATTCACTTGTGTCTTGCCATGTGCATGTGAACACCAATTTTTCTGCTTTAGTTCGATTCATACATTTGTGTGAACACCGATTTTTTTAATCTGTTAACCAATTTGAACTGGCACTGTAATCCTAAAGCACGGCTGTGCTCAGGCAATATTGTTACACATTAATACAACCTGAATTACACATGATCTTCCTGTTATCCTTTGGCCTTCATCTGAAGAATGGAATGTAATTATCACACCAAGAACACGCTTGGTATATGGGTTCTTGTAGAGTGGCTTTAATGAAAAATTGGTTCATATGAGAACATACTTAGTGTAACATTCCATAATGCATGTGTAAAATTAAATTCTTATTGGCTTCATTTATAGGTGTTTGTTTGACACAAGGTTTAAAGTAATTTGCCCCCCTGTTCATTTCAAGAACTCATATTGGTGCTTCTTCCAGGAACTGTCAACAGACCGGGTGAAGAGGCGTGCTGATTCACTGGTCGGAGCTCCAGCTCAAGCTGATGTCAGTGATCCTTACATTCAAGAAATAGCAAGCGCTGCTGTGGCTGAGGTTGACAGAAGATCTAATGCACTTTACAGACAGAGAATTATTAGGATAGTGAAAGCACAGCAGCAGGTATGCTTTGTATTAATTTGAACCTTAGCAGGCGCGTGTTCCGTTGTTTATTACATTAGAATTCCTTTAATCCAGCACCTGATAATCTGCATTCCTGACAGTTTGGCACTTGAGGACAGTAGTCCAAGATAGGAAGTTCTGATGTCCATAACTTCAGGTGCGCATATTGATTGCCTGTGTCTTTTGTCTTGGGTTGTGTGGACCTTAGTGAGCCCAATGAGATGTTACAATGGCTTCAAAAGATCGAAAGATAAGTACAGAAGGTACTGCTGGCAAGAAGAAACAAGTAACTTAATGACTGTTTGGAAATTTCAAATAATTGTGAGGCTTGAAAGTGGCTTCGTACAATGTTGGATCGTGAACTGTCTATGATACGATGCAAACAAATGTTCAGTTACGATTGTTTATGGCATTAAGTGGAAGCACAGAAGCAGGTAAATTAGTATGTATTTTTCAATTTAAAACCTGTATATGACCAAAAGGTTCTGAATTATTGATGTGTTTAAGGTATGTATAGTCTTCTGATGTCTTCTGATATAGTAGATATGAACTGATTTAACACAATCACATTTGGAAACCTTGTTGTCTGCTCAAGCAACTGTTCTAGCAAATTTTGGTCAGAGTAATCTAGTAGTGTTTTGAGAAGTGATATGAATTATTTTTCACTGTTTGGAGAAGGCGGCTCTCACAGCCATCAGAATGCTTATAGATGTGAAACAACTTCTGTCTGTTTAAATTTGCTTTTTCCTCCTCCACCTCCCCCTCCTCCTCCTTCACCTCCCCCTCCTCCTCCACATCCTCCTCCACCTCCTCCTCCTCTGGCACTACAGCCGCATGTGGGCCTTGGCGTTTTTGACAATTTTGCTCTACAGATCTCTGTCCTGTGCCTTCCTCCACCATGCTGTGACCTGTAGAGCTTTTAGGTCTTTTAATAAAGTAGCTAGCTACCTCAGTTTGAGTCTTCCTTTCTTCATACTGCCTTCTGGCTTGGAGAGGGTTATCATCTTGCAAGGTGCATTATCCTCCATCCTTGCTATATATCCTAGTCATTTCAGTCCAGCTGTTTTAATCATTTTCACTATGCTAGACTCTTTGTATAAATTATAAAACTCATTATTGTATTTTATTCTCTATACCCCATTGACACAACTTGGGCCATAAATTTTTCTTGAAGTCTTTCTTTCAAATACATTAAGTTTTTCTTCATGAACTTATGTTTAAGATCAGCTCTCACATCCACTGAGCACCAATTGTCGACTTAGGGTTTTGTATATTTTACGTTTTGTCTTTCTTTAATAACCTTGACTGCAATGTATTTCTTAATCCAGAATAACATTTATTGTCCATATTTATTCTGTAACTGATTTTGGATGTAATGTTGTAGCTATTAGTGATTATGGATCCCAAATACAGACGGACCCCGACTTACGTAGCTCCGACATACGTAGATCCAGACTTACGTAAAAAACTTCTTGTGCCACAACCACCACCACACCCACCCCTGCCTCTGCGTCGATTGAATACAACAGTGGCTGCAGTATCGATTATTAATTATTATTATGTTTTTTATTCATTGTTATTAAAATTATTATTAGTTATTATTATATGAACAATGATTGTTGTGAATAAGGTATATAATAAAACATGGCTCTCCGAGTTACGTAAAAATCGACTTACGCATAGGGTTGCGGAACGATCCACTTACGTAAGTTGGGGACTTTCTGTATTTAAATTTATTTACTTAATTTATATCCTTATTATTTACTCTTACATGTTTCTCGTTAGTTGGATTGCAGGTTCTTCCCATGTATTTTGTTTTATCATAATTAGTAACCATTGATCACATTTTTTATGCTGCCATTTCAAGTTCATTAAAGGCATGTTCAACTGCATTTTCATAACTTCTACTATCACAACATTATCATATCTTCTACTATCACAACATTATCAGCATAAGCCAAAATTTACACAGATTTGTGTAAGATTGTTCCCCTAATGTCCAAGTTGGCTTCTCTCACTGCTTTCTCCAAAGCTATATTAAATAACATACAAGATAGGGCATCTCCTTGTCATAGGCCTTCTTTTGTGCCAAAAGGATCTGTAATTTAATTTGGAGTTTTGACCTTACATGTTACATTATTTAATGTGAACTCCATTAGACTTTTCTGGGAATTCGAAATTCCTCCATAGTGTTGAAGAGCTGTGTCCTGTCAATGCTGTCATAGGCAGCTCTAAATTCCACAAATACATAGAATGTGTTAACCCCACATGCTGTTATCGTTTTTAATATTCATCTCATAGTATGCAAATATCTGAAGTAGATTTTCCTATCCTGAAACTGCACTGATAATTGGTTGTAATCTTTGAAACAGAATATTTAAGACCACTTCATATGCTGTGTTTAACAATGACATACCATGATGTTATCACATGGTAAGTGGTCTACTTTATTTGTAAATGGGACATACTAATCCGTCCTCCCACTGACTTGGAATTTTCTCTGACTTTTCATAAAACATAAAGGCACTTTATAAACAGTATGCAAATTTTCACGGGATCAGTAGGTGTTGTTTTGAATGTTAATGTACCTCCACAATGTAAACCATGCATCATCCAAACAAAATGTAAATTCTGGGTCAAGGAAACCAGTAAACAGTTACCTGAAACCGCCTGGAGTATCAGATTTTTGCCTCAGATTCTGTAGGCAGCTCTTTCTGCTGTTTTGTTATGATGTGGTGTGTAATTGTAACATGCCACAGTTAACATCCAAGAGATGTAACAGTTTTTTCAAACTTGCTTCTAATTAAAGACTTCATAAAGTTTTTCTTTGGTTAATACCGTATATTCTCGAATCTAAACCGCACCCGAATCTAATCCGCACCCAGTTTTTTGGCGACTTCTTAAACGAAAAAAGTTAGTTCGCGATTCTAATCCGCACCTTTCCTTCAACCACCCCTTGCCCACGGGGCGACTGATTGAATAATATTGGATGTTACCAATGCGTTAAAACCGACGCTACGCCTGTGACCGATAAGTCATACCGATAGAGGCGGGGCCTTTCTCAACAGACGTGCGCAATCTCGTCTGAAGCCAGCTGATCTTTAGTTGTTGAAACGTGGGAGGTGCTTGTTCCAATTTGTCGTGTACCGTAGTTATGGAAGAGGGACACCTGAAATCTAAACGACTCTCATATACGGCAAAGTTCAAACGTGAAGTTATTCGGTGCGCAGAGGAGAATGGAAAGCGCAAAGCCGCTGCAATTTTTGGAGTTGATGAAAGCAACGTTCAACTATGGCGGAAACACAAGGCAGCGATCAGCGGGTGTGAGGCGTCACGAAGGAAATTCACTGGACCCAAGAAAGGACGATTTCCTGAAATTGATGATGCAGTCTTCACGTTTTTTCAAGAGAGACGCAAGACTGGACTGTTTGTGAGTTATGATCTACTCGCGAGGAGGCGATAAAGAAGGCCAGATCTTTGAACATTCCTCGAATTATGAGTGATGACGGCAAGTCTGATGAATAATAAATTATAATAATAAATAATAAAATAATAGATTATTGTATTGTATTGTTCTTACGTTGTTTATTAATTACGTTAATTACGTTACTGTTATATTGTACAGCAGCTCAATCATTTTTCCAAAATCCAGCTCTAGACCGCGAATCTAATCCGCACGCGAATCTAATCCGCATCTGATTTTTTAGCCCTCTAAAACTGTAAAAAAAGTGCGGATTAGATTCGAGAATATACGGTATATCAATTTTTCAAGTTTTCTTCTACTGTAACGTGATCGCATTGCATGACACTTCACCACTGTTTGGCAGGGTGTTGCTTTGGAAAGCACTACACTTTAGAAACTTTTCTGTGAAATTTTCTTTGGTATTTTCCTTCACAGCTTATTGCTTTAAAATTGCTGTATGAAAATATTTCTTGCTCAGCACCATATTTCATGTTAGTTCACAGTACATCACAGTCCTGTCAGATGCCCAGATATATTAGCCTAAGCCAGTATCTGATTTGTGGTTAGTTTTCAGGATGGAAGCTGTAATACTCCAACCTATGATTTCAAAGCCATTGGTCTCATGATAACCTGGAGACATGGTAGGATTTTTTCCAGTTTATACCAAGTTTCTGGTCAAGAATCTTCTTTCTGTTTTATTGTCCCACAATCTTTCATATGTGATTTCTTACCAGCTCATCCCTCCCTTTTTTATGTTTTCTAGCACCTGACTACACTATTTTGTTCTGAATTATCCTGTAGGTCCCTTTTCTTTGAAGTATATATCTGAGTGCATTACTGAGGATTCGTGTTGTATGTGTTCTCTTGATATGTGTAAACCACTATAGTCTTTTCTCTCTGAACTTTTTAACAAATTTTGTATCCCAGCTTTTCATCCAATTTCCTTCATATGTCTCTTTCGCTGTGTTATTCTGCCAGTACTTGTGAAATGTTTCATATCCATTGCTTCTCTTACATTAGTGATGCTAAATATGTTTAGCTCATATTTTTATTTTTCTAGGTGGTTGCTGGAGTATTGGTACGTTTAACCTTGGAACTGGGGTACAGCACTTGTCGTAAAGGACGTGATGAAGATATAGCTACCTGCCAGCTAAGGAATAATTCGGTATGATAATGATGCTTGTGGTGGTGCTGTTGTATTGTTGTATGTGACGTGGTCTCATTACATACCTGCTTATTCCTTGTTTGTTTTATTGTGTTCTGTGAAGTGGATGTTTCTCAAGGCATAGCAGATGACCACATAGTGCACATGCTGTGTTGTCTTTAAGCTGTAAGCAGTAACTTTTATCTGTGTGCATGAATAATAACACCACATTCTTACCAAACAAGCTCGCCCAAAAAAGTAATGCTTCTGGACTTGTATTCAGCTTTCAGGTTTGAATCTTGGCTAGGAGACTGACAATTGTGACATGTTTCCTTGTGGTGTTTATTCATTCCCTCCAGATAGCATCTTAAATTTGGCCATGATCCCTACCCTCCACATTCCTTGCAGTTCATTATTCACTATCTAATCATTCCTTGCAGTTCATATTCACATCAATCATTCAACAGCCTCAATAAATCAACTACAAATAAAAGACACTAGTATGTGGCATAATGCTCACAGAGTTTTTATTTAGGATTCCTAGGTTTTTGGACATATATTCTGAAAGGAATGAGTACATTGTTGGGGAACTTAATCTGTTCTCATCCTTAGATGAAAGGTTGTTCAATGATTGTGAATAGCTTGATCAGATAATTGATCAGACACATGCCAGTAAGTAGCTGCTGTAAGGTTGCACCTGAGGGTGGGAACAGATCCAGTTCCAAAAATGTTTTGTTACTTTTTGGATAATAATAATGGATGAAGTTGAGAAATTAGGTAATTATAAGTGTAATGCAGTATCATCAGAACCCTGTAGAATACATTTTTGCTGCTTGCTGTGTGTATTACACATTCCTTTCACCATGAGCCTGTAAGCCATTTTTAGTTGGTGTAATGTCCTTGGTTTGGAATTCATGATATTATCTTTGCAAAGCATGTAATTTTGATGGAAGGATATGTCTGTATAAGTAGAGCTTTGTCTTATGCCGTTTCCCATATTGCTTCTGGATGGAGTGAAGTCACTGTCCAAAGTTTACAACAGAAGTAGACTGCTAATACGACTTTGTCAGTATATTCAAATAGGCTTCATTTTCTGACCTATAACATTATGTGAAAATGTTGATGACAATATTTTGATTACTGTATTTAAAAAAATGTAATGTTGTTAAAGTTATTGTATATTGGGTAGTAGCAGTGAAACCTCCATCTAAGCATGTTATGGGAGTTTTTTAAATTTTATTGTGAGGGATGTCTTCATTATTTGCAGATTTTTGCTATAGTGTGGTGAATATTATGGATTTTCAGCTGTGAGTGGGAAGTTAATTATTAACCTTTAAATGACCGGGTTGGTATTTAAATTTTAGTGCATGGTTTTTTATGAAAAACATGAGTATTGTTTGAACAAAAAAATACAAAATTATGAAATAAATGGCATTTTGTGGAGAATAAGGCAGATTATGCAGCATTGTGTTAAAAATTCAACAAGTTTCCTTGTTGCCTAAATTTATAAAATTAATGTATAGGGGTGTTTTTTTACATGTGTTTGCACATGCAAGTACAGGACATCCAAAGATTAATGTTCTCATTCTGTTTGTTTTGCCTGTGTTCTTTTGTTTAGAATAATCAGATTTGTCACGTAGAAGTGTGGGATCGGCCGTGGCTTAAACTGCGTGAAGTGAATAATGTGTCATGCAGTTCTGCTGCAGAGAATAGAGTTAAGAGGGTGAGTACTGATTTCTGTGTTACAAGTGAGTGGGTGAGTGGGTGAGTGAGAGTGAGTGGGTGGGCAAGTGAGTGAGTGGGCAAGTGAGTGAGTGGGTGGGTGAGTGAGTGGGTGAATGAATGAGTGAGCGATTTAGTGGGGGGGTGTGTGTGTGTGTGTGGGCGGGTGAGTGAGTGAGAGTGATTGGGTGGGTGGGCGAGCGAGAGAGTGTGTGTGAGTGTGCATGTGTGCATGCGTGTGATCATGAATGATTTTCAGTTTGTATCTATCAAACTTCCAGTTGGATTGTTAATGTTCAATTGTTTCTTTTCCTTTGCAGAAATCGTGGATAGGTGGTGGCACCCATGACATTCACATTGGATTGTTTAATGAATTTATAACTAAATATAACAAACAGTATAAAGGTCAGGCAGAATATAAACGTCGTTTTCACATTTATCGAGCAAATATGAAGAAAGTAGAACGTCTGCAGAACACCGAACAGGGCACTGCTGTGTATGGGGCAACACAATTTGCTGATCTTACATGTAATTATGGCATTTAACTGTGTGTTGGCATACCCTCTAAACTTTCAGAAACTGTAATGTTCTTTCACTGTGCTTCTTCTTTTATTCCATGCATTTTTACTTGCAAGAATTCCCCACCCATTCAGCAACTGATGACTGCAGTATTGCAAATGATAAATTTCCTTGGGAAACACTTTTCGTCATAAACTGTACCAGCCAAATGATTGCATCACACTTCTGTCTGTTTTTTTTTACAAATATGAAAACATGAAACTTCATTTCAGCTGTTTGACATTTGACAGTTTGCTAAATTTTATTTCGTTAAATTTGAAGAGAAATTCTACGAAGAGTTTTCTCCTCTCCCCCTCTTCCTCCCTCCCTCTCTCTCCCCTCCCCCTCTCTTCTCCCCCTTTCTCACTCTCCTTCCCCTTTGTGTTGGGTGTAGGTAAATAAGAGTATGCATGACAAAATTAAATCGTCTAATTTAAATTCCAGTCTTCATCAGACTACAACAGGCATTTCTGATGCCAAAGGGTTACATGGTGCAAACCTTGATTGAGTCAATGTACAATTGTACTCTCAGCCCTTATTTTACACCCTAGTTGCATTCCTGAAAAAGTGGGTATAAATCACAAATGATATTCCTGTCAGAAATAAGGGGTTAGCATAATGGAACAGAGCCAGCCAAAGGGCATTAAACCAAAAATGAGGAGCACAAATTAAGAAGCGGCGTAAATTGACAAGGGGTGTTAAAAAAAATAGCATAAAACGAACAGGAATAAAACAAGGGCTGGATGTATTACAGCACCAGTAACATTCCTAGCAGTAAGGACAATGAAACCAAGACAGTAAAATATAAAGGGGAAAACTGTTTGTCTCATGGGGATTCTCAGTTTTTTAAACACTGGTGTACAGTACTGCGATATATACAATCATTTTACTGTCATTATTATCATCACAGAGAACCAGCCAGTTTCGTTTGATAATTATACTTGTGTGTGATGTATCTCACCTGCTGTATGAAGTATTATGTAGAATAATTCTCAAGACCTGGAGTGTACACAGTTGATATCATGTTACCATGAATCTGTTTTAAAAAAACTCTTTCTGTGTTTTACATTTTGCTTTCTGGCTTTACATAAACAGAGCTGGGGTAGCTCAGTGAGTAAGGAGCCAGATAATTTAGGCCTGATTCCTGTCAAGGGCATAATTTTCCCCTTCACCATCTTGCCCAAATTGTTATCATATTCACAGAATTAGAGCACACTGCATTTCTTGGGTACCAGGGTCCATCTGTGCTCCTTTTTTATACATTTGGAACACAGTACTTTTAAGCCTACAGTGTCCTACTTAATGGGGAACCCACTAATAGGGTATGTGTGAACAATCTGTATCACATTTTAAATAATGTGTGGAAGTGACCTCCTTCAACTTTCAGAAATCTTTGACACCTCATGAATATGGTATTAAAAACTGTTTCAGCTTCTTGTCAATGAATTGCCAATAGTGTGTGCATGATAAGTTGTTCACGGTTGTCCTCTGTGTGAGGACAGTGCTTATAAACATGTGCCACATCCACTCAAGTAAGATCACATGGTGATGGATTGAGTGAATAGGTGGGCCATAAATGTTGAGATCTGCGCTCTTATGGGTTTTTATGCAGGGTCAAGAAATCTTCTTGGACTTCTTGACCCTTGAAGATGGGACCTATACGTTGTCCCGAAACGTCGGTAAAAGATTACCATTTGACACTGTGTAATAATCCAGAAGAGTGCAGATCTCAACGTCGCGGCTGAAGCCTGAAATCACGTCTCCATAAATGTTATATTAAGACATTCTTTGAATTATTGGCTGTATGGATTGATGCACTGTCTTGCTGGAAGAGCCATAATGTACTCAGATTTCCCTTTTGTATATATTTAGGCATGAGAATATGCCCAGTGTATCTTCCTGAATTTATTTTGTCCAAAAAAGAAGGTGGGTCCAGCTGTTGTGTCACTGACATCACACCAGAAGCCAACTTTAATGTCTTGTAATGACATTTCATGGATTAGTCAGGGAGCATCTGCCAACCCATGTGATTTTGATTATTTACATGACCGTTTAATTAATCTCACCTGTAAAAGAAGTTAACAAAGCATTGACTTCACCACTGCACACTGTCACAATATCAGTTATAAAACTACTCTCACAACAAAGTATTTTAGAAAATGCTTTCTAAATGTGCTCCAGTATAATCTTAAAGATCGTGCTTCCGAAAGAACACATCATGTTCGCTCCAGTCATTGTAGTAGTGATTTTGAGGGAACTGGCACATCGGGAAATGGATTTGCTGAATTTGCTGTGAGACATTTTGTATGATTTTCTTGCCTGTGTACATTTCAACAGTAAATGTCCTGTGTTATACGGTACTTCATACAAACAGACAACAGTTTGCTTCTGGTGCACGTAGCTTATGAAATGGAACTGTTTTGAAGTCTTACTGATATGTGTGATTGAGCCTTTAGTTCATGTTATATAACGGAACACACAACGGTCAAACTACTGGCAATGAGTCAGACAGCCAATAAGCTAGTTGCTTGTGTGGGTTCCACATTCAGATGACTTCCCATTTAAAACTGCTATATTATGTTATAACTTCTGATTTTTTATTTTGTAATTCATCTTTATTTTCCAGCAAAGGAATTTAAGCAATACTGTCTTGGACTTAATCCCAAATTGAAAGTTTCCAACAGTATTCCCTTACAAGAAGCTAAAATTCCTGATGTTCAATTGCCAGAGGAATTTGATTGGAGAGATCACAATGTTGTTACTGAAGTTAAAAATCAGGTAATAACTTTTTCCTTCGCTTTTATGAGGCATATTGGTAACCAAAGCCTGGAAAGTGTTCTGGAATGCATGTAATACCTCTCACATCCCTAATAGGAGACCCTCTCATCGTAGCAGAGAATTGCCAGTCTGTTTCATCTCACCAGGTATTTTGAAGAATAATTAAGAATGTGTTTTGTTTCTTTTATGCAGGGTTCATGTGGCTCATGTTGGGCATTCTCTGTGACTGGAAATATAGAGGGTCAGTGGGCAATTAAGAATGGGAAACTGTACTCACTCTCAGAACAAGGTAGGTCAAATTATATGTAACTGTCTACATACTAAGTTAAAATGGCACTGAAAAAAGAGTGAGATGGGCAGTATATGTAACAAGCATCAGAGAGATGAGAAATGCATACAGCCTTCCAATTGTAAAACCCAGAGGGAAGAGACCATTTACAAGATGTAGGCATAGATTTGAGGAAACATTAACCTTTAGTTTATGGCCTTTTAAATGCCAGTTTTCTGATGCAGCCAGGGCACTATTCAATATAAATGCCTGCTGCAGAACAGTGCTTTTCCTTTCATGCATGAAGGGAGTACAGTTAATGGGACGGTGCCCATTCATCCATTAAAGGTTAACATGAATAGTAAGGGAACAGTGTGAAAGTGTGTAAGATGTGTCAAGAGTTTTGTTTGGAAAGCTTGAAGGGAAGAGACCACTATAGGTTTAGATGGGAAGATAATATGAACCTTTTATGATCAGCATGTGTACTGAAATACTAATCTTATTGCAGTACTAAGATTCAAGCACATGTTCTACTGCTGTTTATTCTTACTGTCTTCTATTCCTCTTTGTGTTACCAGCACACTGTTAACATACATATTACAGAGTGACAAGTGTTTTCTGTCACCTTGTGGCCATATTCATAAGTAGCTGCTAACCATACAAACATAAATACATACATACATACATACATACATACATACATACTACGTACTGTGTGTGCCTAATGACAGAGTAGATTGCCTAAGACAGATGTATGAAGAAAACAAATTACCATTTTTAAGACTGTTGATATGTTATCATAAGCTGTGATCTTTGCAGAGCTGGTGGACTGTGACACCATGGATGATGGATGCAATGGTGGTCTTCCTGAGAATGCTTATAAAGCTATTGAATCATTGGGAGGTTTAGAAACAGAAAAAGATTACCCATATGAAGGTGCAGATGAAAAATGCCACTTCAAGAAAGGTGATGTTAAAGTTACAATACAAGGAGCTGTAAATATCACAAAGAATGAGACGCAGATGGCACAGTGGTTGTATAAAAATGGACCCATCTCAATTGGTATCAATGCAAATGCTATGCAGGTAATAATTTGTATGTTATTTATTTATTTTTTTTGGTTTGTGTTGTGTTCTGTCTATGCTGTGCTGTTAATTTGGTGTGCTGTGAAGTGTAGTTCCTCGAACTATCCAAATTTGTTAAAAATTTTGAAGTTAACAAGTTGTAATTGAAGTATTATAAAGTGTATGTTGTTTTATATATATATGTACCTTGAATGTTGTCGTAAAAATGTATGTTGTGTGTAATACCTTATTTATTTTAATTGATGTCTGAAATCATGTTTACAGTTCTACATGGGTGGTATATCACATCCATGGAAGTTCCTGTGTAATGGAGAAGATTTGGATCATGGTGTTTTGATTGTTGGTTATGGTGTACATAGTAAGTTGCCTCTGTTAGAGATTGTTTATTATTTTGTTAGTAACATATCATTAAACAATATACCATATTAACCTTTAGCATACAACCTTTTAAGTGCCAGGTTTCAGCACTATTCAGTTTAAATACACACTGTGGGACAGTGTATTTTCTTTCAGACAAAAAGGGTGTACATTTAATGGGACAATGTTTTCTCATTCATCCGTTAAAGATTGTGGTTGTAATGAAATTTAATTCCTAATATTTCAACTAGTATATTCTCTTTGCATCTTCACTCCAAACAGAATGATTAAAGTACAGTGAAAGTCCATTATAGTGAGAGTTTCTAATGGTATAAAAAAATTGTCACTGTAGCAATTACGTGCCATACCAGATTTACATTTGCAACCTAAATATGGCATCCGTAATTAAATACACTTTTATGGGTAGCACATTATAACTAGTGACAAAACGTGTTGTTATGGGAAACGATGAACTGTTGAGCAGAACTGAAATTGCAGGCAAATCATGGTGGTAAATTATAACTGGTATACACCAGTGAAAAGTAGCATATGGGTTTCATATGGGTGTGAATTTGCATGGTACATCATAAACATTTTGTCTTAACATGGTGTTTTGTATGTATGCCTTTGAACAAGCATTGCAGGTGTAAGGGCATATTGAGGTGCTGGTTGCATTTGTGTATGCATGGTACAATTAGATAGTTTCTGAACTGACTTTCTTTCGGCATAACAACACTTGTGGCTTAATCAGGGTTGTCCCTTGGGACTTGAAAAAGGCAGCCCAGTGACTGCCACCATTTACAGCATTTTGTAAGATGAATTGTTTCAAAATTGGCATGTGCAGGCTGCAATTTTGCTTGAATCATAGTGATGTCATTAGATCTCCTTCTGTTTAGTGCCATCTTGAGTGTTGTGTAAAGAAAGGAGTCATAGCGCTAAATATGGTGAGAGTGGAGGGTGCAGAATGACATTTTGTTTCCTAGCGAGAAATTCGGGCACAGACAGAGCAGAATAAGCAGGCGCGAGGCTCAAATTTAGAGCCAATGTGACGCATGTTCAGACTGTCTTTCAGAATACTCTGAACTGACACAGATTGAATTCTGAGCATGTTAACAGCTTCACAGATATTGATTCTTCTGTTCTAAAGGAACAGTTTTTTCGTTCAGTCCACACTGTCTCTGTTTTGCTTATAGATGGACATCCTGAACATTTGGCATCTTCAGCAGAGGTTGGACCACTTCCCATTGTCTGCTGCAAAACCCACTTTCAGCATTTTAGAAGTTTTTGTAGCATTTTTCCCCAGTTTAAAGCAAAATTTCATGCAGACACACTTGTTTTCAAGTATGCCATTTTTTTTAGGTACGCCAATAATGCAAATTGCATACTGGCACTTAACAAGACATTACTCAACAATCACATGTGATACAGCCTATTCTAAGCAGGATATGACTGAGCAGACTGTACTGTATCTACATCAAGTGGTAGAAGTTTGTGTGGGTAGCAGTAATGTCATCTTGTGGTCAGTCCCAAAACTGTTTGCTCACACCATGTATAGGAGTTTATTATTGCGGCTGATTGACACATTTACCAGTTAGGCTTTTAAATTATAGAAGCTTCCAATTTAACTCTTGCTGGGCTCATTGGCAGTGCATAGTTAAACTGTCATTACAGCGGATTTCTTGTTATAGGCCACACTTGTAATATTGGACTTCCACTGTATGTACCACACTGTAATTTTTACTTGTTTTAAAAAAGTGTGAAACTTTGTCTGTTGCTACCTAAAGCAAATAACATAGACTGAGGGTGTTTAGAACACTGTAGTAATATTTGGAACTAAAGGAAATTGACAGGAGGTTGGTTGTAGGAATGGATAATGAGGAGGTTGATTTAACTTGTGGACTGTTGACCAAATGTTATTATGGGGAGGATGGGGTAGCCTGGGAATGTGGCACACATTGGAGGGCTCAGAAATGCATATAGAGTTTTAGCCACAAAAACTGAAGGCAAGAACCACATGCGAGACATGACGTAGATGGAAGGATAATATTGAGTATGTCTTGAAGAAGTAGAATGTTGTCTGTCTGGCTCATAGATAGGCTCCAGTGGTAAGCTTTAATGGACATGGCAGTGAACTTTTGGGCATCATTTCAGTCATTGATGGATCCTAGTTGCAGTGCCTGAGAACTGCCTCGTAGGGGAGATGTGGAACTAAAGGGACATTCACAGAAGTTTTAGTGATGTGCATTGCCGAGCAGTTAAGTTGTTAGCATTTCTGCTCTTCATGCTTGGGAGATCCCATATTACTGGGCAAGGTTGTGTGTGCATATGCTCACACTCTTGGGTCCTTGCCTTACACCCTAGTTGTGTTCTGGAGAAAGTGGGCGTAAATCAAGAATGGTATTCTCATAAGAAATAATGGAAGAGATAGGGGTTAGCGAAAAGGAGCACATCCAGCCAAAGGGCATTAAACTGGAAAAGAGAGGGCATAAATTAAGAAGTGGTATATTTTGGTAAGGGGTGTTAAAGCAAAAGAGCATAAAGCAAGTGGGGGATAAAACAAGTGCTAAATGTACCTGGATAGTACGTAAGAGTAGGCTGTGACTCCTTCGTTGTATCATGTCAAATTGGTTTTTTGCTACTCACGTGTCGTCAGATGCTATGTGAACTAAGCTGTTGATATCTTTGTTAAATAAACTGTAACTGAAAATATTATGCATAGTGCATATATTAACATTGAAGTGGTATTATTACAGGCATTAGGTTCCACTTTTTCTATGATCAGTGATTCAGAATACAGGTTTTGCTTATTTGTGACATGTGAGATGTAAACATACTTATAGCTGTAGAGGGAATAAGACATATTATTTGGACACATGTGGTTCTGTTTTTGCAGAAACATCCATTCGGCATAGAATTCTTCCCTACTGGATTATTAAGAATAGCTGGGGTACATTTTGGGGGGAGCAGGTAAGATTTTACAAACATCATATTACTGTTCTTTTGTTTCTTTCACTTATATTCTTCTTACAGCATACCCACTGTTTCAAAAAGAGCTTCCATTCTGGATTATTAAGAACAGCTGGGGTGTGAACTGGGGTGAACAGGTACGCTGTCATATTTTGTAATTTTGTTTGTTTAATTTTTGTTCAAATCAGTGATGAAGTTGGGGAAGCTGATTGTATAAATATGTCATTTTTCTAATTCAAATAGATAATTTTTGTTGTGCAATTTTCAAAAAATAAATTTTGAAGATGAGCTTCCATATACACCTCGTCATTGATACCTTAACCTTCATTTCTAATAATGTATGAGCCCCTGAAAGGCAATATGATGTTAAGTCTTGTTTTCTTCATTTGGAGACCATACACCACTTCGCCTGTCAGTGTCAGGATTATCATTGACCTACTTTGATATGTGTTGTCCTCTAAGAGGTAAATCAGTATCTGTAACTTTACCAGTTTGCCTGTCCCTATATCTCAGTGTTGTGATACTGTATAAGTACTTAATGTCATTTTTCTTGAAAATCTGACTTACACCACCTTGCCTTTCAAAAAGCTCATCTAACTGTGTTGTCTTCATTACCACATCTGAATAAATATGATACAAAATAATGTCTTGTTTGTATTGTGCAGTGTAAAGAAACTCATTTTTCACGTAGTGTACTCCATTGTACTAAGCCGTTCTTGATTAACATCATCTCCAGAATGTGGTCAGACACTCTGCCCTGATGATTGTACCATATGGCCATTTTGAAGTTTGTGCTTAGTCGGTACTAGTGGCATGATCCATGCTTGAGATTGTTTACTGCGTTAGAAATTAGAATGATTGGGCCCCAGAAATGTCACCATAAAAATAATATCACTCAAGAAACAGCAATTTATCATAACCTACACAGTTTGTCAAACTGAGATTCTTGCATTACTAGACAGTTGGGTTACAAACACCTTCTGTCAAAATGTTGTGTCCACAAAAAAATTGCTCCTGCTTCTCCTTATATTTTCGTAAAAATGTAACATGCTTAAGTGTTGGTATGTTAATTAACTGTCAAGTCCTTTCTGTCTCCTGTAAAATCATGTATTGGTGGGTTATTACAAATTACTGTTTTATGACCGATATGTATATTTTGTCCCAAATATAAGTTTCCATTCGATTGTATGAAATGCAGAAATTAATGAGAAATGAAGCAAGATAATTACATAAAGCAACATCCTGCAAGCATGCAGTAACCACAAAAGTTAGGTGCAACTAGTGGTGACTTCCTGACGTTGGACTGCCTAGTGCTGTTTTCTTTACCTACTTCTTTCTTCATAGTCTTCATATTCTAGCTCACATGCAATACACATATGAAACTTAATGAATTTTCATGAAATTATACTAAGTTTTGTATTATATGTTGAGTATTGTATATAAATATTGCATTGCTAAACATGGTTACAGAAACTGGCATTAGGGTGTTATCACTTTCTGAAAAACTGGAGGACATGGAGAAGGTGAATGCTGAAGCTCATGTGATTCTGTCTCTCCCTCTCTCTCTCTCTCTCTCTCTCTCTCTCTTCTCTCTCTCTCTCTCTCTCTGTCTCTCTCTCCTACATTCGCGCACACACACACACACACAACACACACACACACACACACACACACACACACACACACACAGTAGAACAGCAGGAGCAAGGATAGCTCAGTCAGTATTGTGAACAGGGTACAGGCTTCACTATCCACAGTTCGATTCCCAGCTTTTCTTATCTTCCAACTGTCCAAACCAGCTCTGGAGCCTACCTGTTCTCCTTTTTAATAGGTACCAGGCATAAAGTAGCCAGGGCATGAAGTCAGACACTCACCTCCACTTAGTACCAAGGTTAAGAATAAGAGGAAGCTGTACCTTTGCTCCCCATATATGCCTTTGTGGCATGAACAGGAGAAATTTTACCTTTTTTTTAGCAGGATGTCAGCATATCAGTGTTAATACATGAAGAAAGGCTTTCATTTCACTTTAAATCCCATTTTTGTTCTCAGAGAAATGGTGCTGATAATGTTTTACACATTGTAATGATTTATCCTTTGAAATTTAAGCCTTTTAAAATTGGTTTTAAATTGTGATTTCATACACAATACGTGTTTCTGGTTCAGAATCCTTTGAAAGCAGGGTATGTTATACTAAGAATTTTTTTTTTGACATTTAGGAATAAAAACTTATCTTTTTCATGCATTTTTTGATCAGAATGTTTCCAGAAAGTGTGAACCTCATTGTCAGATATAAATTAATTTGTGTGTTGTACATGGCTCATGGATTCTTTGTCACAGGGTTATTATCGAGTGTACCGTGGTGATGGTACTTGCGGAGTGAACCAGATGGCAACTTCATCCATTGTTGGTTAAGGTAAACTACGTACTCGTATGTGAATACTCTAATCTTTTATTGACAAATATGTTTTTCAGTATAAGACTGCGTGTTTTATATGATACTCTCTTTTAGCTTGATTATGGAAAGTTTTTGAAAGAATCTGTGTTTTTTAAGGGGATGTATTTTCATGTTGGAAATGAATTTGAAACGTATAATACGTTACGTAGTTGTATGTTAAATGTGTCAATATGGGAATTGACTTAGCTACTTAAGCAGAGCCTTTAAATTTGGTTTCTCTGATGGTGAAGTGTTTTTAAATACAAGAATAATTTCATTTTAATGGTGCTTCCTTTCAGGTAAATATTTGTTCTGGAATTTTTGGATATTTCCTATAACCCTTTACTTCACTATGATCATACAAATTTAAAGTGCATTATGTAACACAAGTCATGCCAGTGCAGATATTGTACTTACCGACTGGAAACGAAGGTGGTTTTAAATGTGTCTTCTCTGATGATTCCCATATATGTAACAGAGAAATTGTAAAAACATTATTACTTCATCACCTAATCACTGCAGTTTCCCAGTCATCAGCTTTTATAATACTGCATTCTGAATTTCAACATGCCATTTGGCATATATATTTCAAATGTTACATATGTAGTGCATATGAACAATATAATGTCAATGAACCAACCACGGAATTGTTTTCATGTACAGGTAGGTCTTCTGGTAACAAAAAGTGAATGTACTGTGGGTGAGTGCAGTGATTTGAGCATGTCAGGATGCAGTCAAGTAGCATTACAAATGGACCTCAGTGGAGTAGACATGTGTTGACACTTGATACTCCAGTACTGGTTTTGGTCCGAGACATAAGTACTGATGGTGTGTACATCATGTCATGTTCCATTGGTGTGTACATCATGTCATGTTCTGTTGGTGTGTACATCATGTCATGTTCCATTGGTGTGTACATCATGTCATGTTTCATTAGTGTTCGCGTGTGCATCTAAGTTTTTTAACTCTGCACATAGATTACTGTTTCTGTACAGGAGTAGTGTGAAAGGAAATCAGTCAGGTAGTGGGGGAGGGTGGGGGGCATGGAGAGTTGTGTGTGTGTGTGTGAGAGAGAGAGATTAGTATTTTTTTAAATGATTTAGTACATTTTTGTTGTGAAAATTCACTGATGTGGAGTGACTTGAGGTGTTGGGGAAAATGAGGAAGGCTGATTGTGTCCTCATTTCTAGTCTCGAGGGGATGAGAAACAGTAATGTATGTTTGTAAACTGATAATGAAGTACTTTGCAAGGAATGTGAGGTGATGATGAAATACTGTGTGAGGAATGTATGGAGAAATATGTATTTCTGAAATACTCATTAACATGTTATAGCTACATGAATTTTCATCCCCATTTTATATTATTTGCTGTTGATTTCTTTGTGCTGTTTCATATACTAACTTTACAGTTTTATAGAAGTTCAGAAACATAATTACTTTTAATAGGTACTATTAACAAGTTGCATGTGAGTGATAGTATTGTAGTAATAAAGAGATGAAGATGCAGATTGAAGACTTGTGGAATGTTACATCATGTCGACTAGTAAATAGTTGCCAACGTTTAGGAGTGTAGTGCCTCCACCTTTTTAAGGGTCAAGCCAGACAAGAAGATGGAGGCATTATGCTCCACAGAAACATCTGTAAGTAAACATGACATAACATCCCAGAAGACTTGCATGTTCATCACGACATCTGTCAGAAACTCAAGTCTCACAAAGGTGAAGATAAAATGAAGCATTAAGCAGTGTTTCTCACTTGGTGGGACTTGACAACCTGCCAGGTGAGATGTGAGGTCTCCAAAATAGTAACTTGTGTCAGTGAATATCATGTAATACTGAAATACACATAATTGTGGAAGGGTCCCCCTTTGGGAAAGAGAAGCTGTGTTTCTACTGCGGTGGCATCATAATTTTGGCTGCTGGAATGCACGATGCGGAAGATTGAGAATTGCTAGCTCAAAGAATGAGTGTTTGCAGAACCATATAAAGGCAGAAATCTTTTCAGAAGGTATTATTACAGTGGAAGGCTTTTATTACCCATCAGCCTGCTTTGGCAGTGAATGCGTGTAATGAGAATGTCAATTGAACTTCTTAAACTGACTCAAGTGCTGTGGTTTAGTAAATATTTCTTAGATAACATTGTGTTTTAATAGTTCTTTATAGTTGCTGTGCCTGATACTCTGTAACATCAAGTGTCCAAATTTTGTGTGATCTAAAAATTGTAAAGAATTTAATGCTACTCTCTTGACATATTCTGTTTTCCATAGTAAGTTTTGCTAATAGCAGGAGCAATATTACGTCAGTTTTATGAACTACTAAAAACAGGAAAAATTCAATTAAATCTGTGTCTTGGAAAGGAAATATTTGTTTGTTTGTTGTTTTATATACATGTATGTATGTGCACGCGCGCGTTCACACACAGACACACACTTGCAGTTACTAGAACTACTATATTTCGACTTCTTAATGACGGTTACATCAATGTCCAGTGATACTTTGAATGTGAAATGTTGTATAGTCCATCGTATCTTGCTTTTAAATTAGCGGATACTGAATGATGTAAAGAGGTGTGCTGTATGGATATTATGAGTATTATATATACTCTGTAGTTCCATACCAGCCAACATGAAAGCTCACTGCAGAGAATGTGGTGTGTGTTGAGTGAAAGATGCTTCTGGTGTCGTGTAGAACTGGCTGTCTTAAATGATAATTTTCCTTGGGTGTAAACTCGGCAGAATATTCACTTAATTTGGCTTATGTTTAGTAAAAAGTAAATTTTTGTTATGTATGTGTTGACCTTTTGTGGTTGCAAATAATTATACAGTGTGGATTGTAATTAATGTCCTCTTGGACAGTGACCTGCTGCACACCAAAAGTTTTGTGAGGTTAGGATGAGCAGAGTTGGTGTCTAATGGTACAAGGGACAGCATTGTCTGCAATTTGTGCTTTTGTTGTAGAGGAAGCACATCTCACAGTTAACTTACTTATTGCTTACTCACCTAATGGACTTCGTGCTTCACTGAGGAACTAGTGGGCTGTATCAGGTATGTGAGGAACGATATTGACTTACCCTTTTAGAACAAATGTGTAGTGATAAAAATGTTTTAATAATATATGTATCATAACATATGGACATTACATATTTATGTCATTTTTATGTGTACAGTGTGGAAATGTACAATCAAAATGGGATCTAGTACATTAAAATGATTTACTTATTATTTCTGTTGTTAATGATAGTGTAATCCCAGTGTGCTAAAGGTAACTTTCACCCTAGAACAGGCCATAAAGGCACAAAGGGGGAGTACAGGTATAGCTGTACTCCTTTAACCTAGGAGCTAGATGGGGGTGGGTGATCAAGTCAATGCCACGTCTTGGCTGCTTTATAACTTGGGGGGCGGGGGGAGATCCAGCATCCATTATACAGGAGGCTGGCTGGGCCCCAGGGCCGGTCTGGATGGGTACTAAAAATCTAGCCTCACTGGGATTTGATCCCAGGACTGCCCAGGCCGTAGTGAGTCGTATACCAGTGTGCACAGATGTAAAATAGAAACGGTAATAATAGTAACAAATCTGCAGGACCAGAAATCTGTGAAGTAAGAATGTAGGCTGTATGAGTTCTGCTCATAGCTTCTTGTTCTCATCATTTAAAAAGCAAAACAAACCATACTCCACTCTCATTACCAATGATATGTTGTGCACCTACATTACACATGTAATGTGCAGTTGATACTTTTCAGGGACTAGTTTAGTTGTGTCTGGGCTACTTGTGCTTGTGTCTCTGTAACTGTGGGCAGTTGATTTCCCTGACCCCATATGGAATGACAAACTGGAGCCCTGAGCATTGAGGGGATTACCACAGAGGCAGAACTTCAAACTGAAGCTGCACTGCAGTTTCAGTATCTCAGGACTGAACGAGCAGTTTTCACACAGCTCACAATAATCAACCAAAATTTCTGCAGTACAATCCTGAGTAGCGTGGTCACACTTTCACAAAAACAGACCAGTATGTCTTTACAGCTTCAGATGTTGGCAGGTATCATTATGAATATGAGAATATAGTTGGTGATAATTTTGGATTTCACTTTCGTTCTGTGGCTCTTGTTGGTAACATGGGACGAATTGAAAACGACAGGTTTTGGCTACAGTTAGATGACACTAGACATGATAAAGGTAGGAGAATTTGTACAAAATCAATAACTTCATATCTTTAGGAATGAAATTAAAATTTAATTTAGGAAGAAATAAACAGCAAACAAAATTCATTGAATGCTTGCCAACATTAAAAATCCTGTCAATCCATCTACCTGAAACATAGAATGAGAGAAAAACTTCTTAATGCCAGCTGAGAAATCACAATTTTCTTGTCATCCAGCCCATACCCCGTCGGAAGAAAAATCCTCAGCATGTGATGAGGAGAGTTAAAAAGGTGAGGACAAATGGCATGCTGTATATACCGATGACAACCAAACCAAGTTTGTAGCATATTCGTGGAATGTGCGAGGTACCAAGTTTGAGAAAAATCCCTGTAATGGAAGCCCAGATACAGCCAAGAATGTTCTTTGTTCCCCAAGTAAAGTGCCTTTTATTATTGACCAACAGGAATAAAACTTACATCATTTATTTTGCCTGGGCAGAAAATTTTGGGATAGTAAATATCAGGAAAATCTCTCCAACAGAGGCCGAGATACGATGAAAAGTACTTTGTTCTCCAAGTAAATTGTCCATTATTGAGTGATAGCAACCAAACTTTCATCATCTATAGCGCATATGTGGGGACTGCCAAGTATTAAGTTTCAGGAAAATCCTTGCAATGCAAGTGCAGATGCAGCTGAAATGCAAGCCAAGATACAGACGAAGAGGTTCTTCGTGTAGAAGCTTTTGTTGGTGGCAGGAGAGTTACTCTGTTGCAGAAGAGAAATTGCATTGCTGTCAGCATGGATTGAAGTTTGAGAGCAGTCATTTCCTTCTTGTGTCCTCTTATTCTTGTGTCCTCCAACCATGTGATATTTACGCTGGTAATTGGCTCTGCACAGAGCTGAGTGCGTAGCATGCTGAAGAGCACACTGCAGAGGATGAAAGAACTTTCTCTGGCATGGATGAGAACGTTTATATTTACCAATTAGTCTTCTCATTAGATGGGAGGATAATACCTATGTAAGTGGGTCTGAAAGATATAGGGTGGGAAGGTGTTGACTGGATTTATCTGGCTAAGGAGAAGTGGTGGACTGTTGTGAACACGGTGCTGGACCGCTCAGTTTCATTAAATGCAGAGAATTTCTTTACTAGCTGAGGAACTATTAGCTTTTGAAGGACTGCTGTGTGGAGTTATTTCTTTTTTCCAAAAGGTGAGGACATGTTGCTTTTGTCCAAAATGACGTCCCTTGGTTTTAATGTTTTAGATTCTTCAAATAGTGGCAGCAGAATTACCTGATTGAAGGTGGTGTGGAGGCATATTATACACAGAGAAGGCAATAAGTGTGTGGGCTTACTGAAAGTGGCCACCATTCTTGCAGTATAGTCCAGCCTTGCAGATCTGCTTTTGTGCTAGATGCTAGCATTCACCTGCGTGTTGGTGCCCACTTCTGCTCTTACATAATTATGTGCACTTTTGTTCATATGAATGATACCACAGATCGAGAGAAATTTTTCTACTAAAACAAGTAGTTTCATATTTGATGTCTTTTTAGCATTTTTACTTTTTCATGTAGTTTTACTTAGTTATAAAGGTAATTTGTCAGTGAAAACAGCGGTATTAAAATGGGTGATCATGAAAGGTTGAAATGTTGCACATTAAGTTTCACAAATGTTGAGGCTCAGCTGTTAAAGGCAGTGCTATTAGTGCAGTGTTCTTATTTGTCTTCATTTGTTATCAGCTCTCACTTTATGCAGACCTGCAGGCAGAAGATTACATGTATATAATGTCAAATTCAGGCATGAAGCTAAAATGACAGTCTGTGTATCCATTTGAGAATAAGAATAAATGTAAGAGCAATGCGCTGAGAGTGGTTTATATGTGCAATCAAGGTAGCAGAGGTCCAGGAGAAGCAGAAAGTAGTTCAAGTACATCGTCACAACAGTCCACCTCTCACCAGATTTCCAAGTTCAGGTATTGGTTTGGCCAAGGAAAATGCATCATGTGAAACAGACAACAGAGTACAGGAAATCAAGAAGATTTGCATTTTGTGTCACCAGTGCATGGTTGACAGTTTTCATTTTACAGTCAAGAAAATGTATTTCAGTGCTCTGGTATTAGACACAAGTGGCTTGCAGTTTATGTATTGGTTTCAACTAGACATTATTATTGGCAGATTATTAGTAGTGACATCATTCACAAGTAATGGCTTAGAGAAGAAAGTAAACCCAGTAGAAAGATGTGGAGGATTGAGATTGAAATGTAATTTAATAAATCAAAGATAAAAGTCTTTAAGAAAGGAAGATAAATTTATTACTACTGCAAGATAGAGGATGAATAGACAAAATATAGAGTTTGTAGATACATTTAATTAGTGAGTAATTTTGGGAAGAAACTGCAGGGTAGAATGAGCAAATGACATTAGTTGAAGCAAAAGGTTATCAAGTACTGGTAGCTGTTGCTAAGTGTTTGTCCATAACCCATATATGATGCATAATAACTAATGGTATTGCAACAGGTTTAAGTATATCCAGTTTTAGAATTATTAGAACTTGTACTGGGTTTTGAAAACAGACCAAATCACGAACAGTGTGGAAGTTTTCTTGTGGTGTTCGTTAGTCACTCCAGCAGATGACAGACGACTACTTGATCGAACTCTGGCTGCATGCAAATCCCATCTTCATTCATCATACCATTTGATGCTACTCTTGCGATCCTGGTGTCATCAAATATGCAACACAAAAATATTAGAAGTGAAAGCATACTGTAATTACATTTGTATGATGTCTTGTGGTACAGTATTACAATGTAATTTGTGTTTTACTTCAGGGTTGCACAAATTTTCCAAAATTCTAGGTGCCAGACAGATGACATGAAGCAAGTTCCATGCTGAGGATCCACAAATATTAGGCACCACCATACAAATTTTTGTCACCACAGTGACTTGGCCCCCGGGTTTGTGCACACCTGTTTTGCTTTATTTTTTACTCACTTTCCAGATATGCAGAATCATCAAGGACTTCTCTGTGAGGTTGCCTTAATATTAGAAATGTAAACTAAAGAAGGGAAAATATTGAAAACCATTTATTTAGTAGCTAAATATGATTGTGTATGTGTGTAAGAGAAATTTGACAGGTAAAACCATATAAATTCTCTTGCCAATTTGTTTACCGGGGGGGGGGGGGGGGGGGGGGGGGGGGGGGAAGCTGGAATATTGGTGGGATGTGTAAGCGATGGATTATCGCAGTGGTTCACCAGGTTGCCCATAGGAGCAGTGGTTCACTACGCACTAATGCATTCTTTTTGTACATAACAGCCCAGTCTGAACGTGATGTCACTTCTTGTCCCTCATTGCTACGGATTGCATTGACTGCACATCTCATTCGTGGTGCCGTTCACTACGTGTTTTCTGATGCATGTTCTAGATAGGATCAGTGTACTATATGACCTGTGGTCGTTTGGCGCGATTTAATTTGTAGTGTGGCTGCTTTGGGCGATGGTTGGTTGGGTGGGTGTGGTTTACAAAACGGGAGCCGGTGGCGTTACGTCCACAGATTAACTACTACCAGATATACAGTTGCAATGCTATTGGTCAGAAACGGGGAGCCGAACCTATTGTTCAATGTAGTTTTCTCGGTAGCACAGCCGCGTCAATTCGTTTGAATACAACGTTTCGGGGACTAGCTCCGTGCCCATCCTCAGGCAAAAACTGGTCAGTTTTGCCTGAGGAAAACTGTACAGTTTTGCCTGAGGATGGGGACGGAGCTAGTCCCCGAAACGTTGTATTCAAACGAATTGACGCGGCTGTGCTACCGAGAAAACTATATTGAATCATGTCGCCGCGAAAGTTTTAAAACATATATCGAACCTATTGTGCTGCCATCTATGCGAGGTTCGGGAAGTACCACAAGGTGTTAGTAGCAATCGGTAGCAATAACCCAGTCGGTAAGAAGGTTGACTACTATCCGACCATCAATATGTTACGTCTGTCTATATAATTCGTGTTATTAACTTAAGCGTCATATTGAAAAATTGTGTTGGTTATTTCGTGAGTTACATGCAGGTCATTTATATCTAAAGTTAGCATCGTATTTTAAGGTTTTGTGTTGAAGATTACCACTTCGTTGGCGACGCATATCCTCCAATGACTGTCGTAATCACAGATGATCTTAGTACGTAATCGTTAAAAGACTTATAAATATGCACGTGTGGTAGCCTCCATTTTGTCACGTTGTAGGTAGGATTTACATGTTCATTACAGGTTTACTGAGTTCACTGTAATTCTGTTTCAGCGGTGTAAGGGATTCAGAATTAATTTCTGTGTTCCGTAATAACCATCCTGTTGCATAATTAAGGTGAAATTATGGTGCACACGGAGTTGGAAATATTGGCGATAGATGTTTCTAGACTCGGGTTGTGAAGTGAATTTTAGGAAGCATTCCCTGAATTTAATCCACTTTTAATTTCTACATGAATTAATTTTGATTTGTTAGTGTCACTCCGAAATATGTGAACTTTGCGACATTGAAGCATCCAAGGTTTCTAGGTAGCCCACTGACCACAAGCTGCCCCCCCCCCCCCCCCCCCCCCCCGGACAGCAAGCATGCAACATATTCTTTCACGTGTTCCGGGGATTGTTTAGGCACCAGACACACAGACCACCCCCGCTTCAGTCGTCGAACTGGGGACGGAACCCAGGATCCCTGGGTCGTTGCAATATTTTGAAAAGATATATTAAATGTCTTTAAGGTTGTGCTTTCACCATGCATTCTGTTGATGAGAGATGAATATATACTGTACTGGTTTTCTCAGCATTTATTTCGAGACCAGCCATCTTAATAGCAGTTAAAGAGGCTTCTGTGTTTTTCTTAATGTCAACCCATTTATGTTCTTGCCCCATAAGTTTATGTCGTCATTGTAGACGAGAAGGTGACATAGCAATTCAGTTTCAGCCCACCTTTAACCTTCCTAATGTCATATACTAAAATGAAGTTGAAGGTTGAAAGTGGTGAAGCATCTCCTTGTTTGAGACCATTTGAATAGGAAATGTGTAGACATGTGTTTTGTTGTGTGGGCTTTACTGTAGGTTTCATTTAAACACATTTTAATTAACCTAACTAATTTCATGGGTATACCACACTCAATGAGGATAATATTCAAAACTTCCGTAGTTCTCGCATCATAGACTTTCTTGAAACGCATAAGTAGCAGATGCATTGCCCAATTGTATTCTCTCTTTTGCTTAAGTATCTGACAAATACTGAATGATATGTGTTTGGTTTGTAACGTGGAACGGAGGTTAGGCTTTTACGTTGAATCCCCCAGAATTGCGTTTTGATATTTCTGTTTAATGTACCAACCAAGTGCACTTATAATATGTATGACGTCATAATCACTTCACTCCTATATGTTTCCGCATGACTGCCATCTTCAGGAAGTACATGCCAAGTTTAAAACCATTTATAGTAAAATGAATTACGTCTATGAAATTCGTAACTTTTGATGAACTCTGCAGTTAATATCAGTTCTTATATGGATACAAGTTGTGAATTTCCTATTGTATTATGGACATATATAAGACTTATAAAATACAGGGCATACACAAAAGAATGGTGCAGTTTCAAAAGTGAATAAAAAATTTTTGTCTCACATTACACGGGCACAACATACACCGTCAGCGGCGGCAACTGTCCAAGTTTCTCATTTGGTAATTACAATCCTTCAATGTATGCACCCTGGGTCACACGACACACATCCACACGGTAATCAAACTCATCCCAGACCCGGTGTAGCATGTCCGCTGTAATGGCCTGCAGTGCATGCGTCATCCGATCACGAATTTCATTGATGGACGTGGGCAATGGTGGTACATAAACGCTGTCTTTAACGAACCCCCAAAGAAAGAACTCGCACGGTGTAAGATCTACCCCTGTAGCCAACTAGCCCCCTCCCCCTACTGTATTGATAGGGTTGAGTCTTGAGGTTAAGTCCTTGAACGTTGTTTTGAGTAATTTTACTAGTGAAAAAGTGAATGGTTTTGTTTCGTTGGGAGAAACTGACCTACGAGAAAGTAATTTAATTACGGACGTCTGGGTTTCATTTTGTGCTTTACAGACAGGCTTTCAGGTTGAGATTCCTGATTCATTAGAGAATACAGTAGTGACATAAGTGGGTCTGCAGTACCTGCGAATATCCATGAAGTGGTTCAGGAATATTCTTTTGGTAATTACAACCCCAGTTAATTTTTTCGTCATTTTTAAGAGTGGGTTGTGGGGTTGATTGTATCAACAAATACTGACGTACCTCTAATGAGGCCGTTTAGACTCGACTGTGTATCAAATCACCAGGTGATCTGTATCGAACTGCACGCAGGCGCTCCCTTCTGCAGTGTACTGGCTAGTCAACGTGACGTCACACCACCGACCCACATCATTTCTCCATGTGGGTAAAACGCTCCTGAAGATTTAAACGACACCAAATAGACTACTACTATCATGTCTATTCATTAATTAATCGCCCTGCCATTTTGCCTACACAAATATCCGGAAGCTCTTTTTATTTGCTGCTGTGTTTTATGTTTTCGTATATTTGCCGTGTCGCACGTGTTGTCAATCTCACGACACGTGTGTCCATTTAGAATACGCACAGCATGTCTTAGCATTGCTAAAGTTTACTGCGTAGTTGCTTGTGTATTGTAATAGCTGTTTCAGATGTAGTTGTGACACGTGTCGTTGTGTACGGTTATCCTTCCACAGGCACCGCTGTACCCCATTTTTGTTTTGCTTGTGCGTTTTTCGAATGTAATCAGAATAGGGATCATTTTTTGGTCAACTCTGCACATAATATCCCCGTTAAAGTTGGCATTAACCTATTTTTATGTCCGCTAGTTACATATGTACTAGTTCAACACTCGCATTGTTTGTACAGTATTTGTAATGTAATGGTGACTGGTTCATTCCCTGCAGCGTATGACGTAACGTCGTCACTTTGTGGTCTCTAGAAAGATCAGATACCTTCGAACTGTAACAGGCCTGTAGGTCCACATGCACCTGTAACAGGCCTGTCAAACTGAGAGCTGGTTGCAGGTCAAATGCGAAATCCAACCCGACACATGAGCCGGAACATTTTATGTTATTTAATGTTATGCATGTTATCCATGTAAGATAATATTACGATGTTTATTCCGACGACTGCACAAAATTAGAAAAAAAAATTATACAATCATATAGTAAACCTTTTTCGGTCATCTTCAGGGAGGCATTCGACAGAGAAAAACACAACATTGGCTAATTATGGCACAGATGTGCAATTGTAGAGCTAAAAACAGATGTGTTTGTGTACAGATGATCAAATAGTGTTAGTGCAGATTGCATGTAAGTGTATCGTAATAGCTATAACTTGACTGCAGACAGACATCTATCTAGAATGTCACGTTCGTGTTCAGATATTTGTGCCTGCTCTGCCGTCGTTGTGTACGACACTGTGGATGGATGAGCGTGCTTATCTGTTAAAATATTATCGATATACTTACATGCAATCTGCACTACACTATTTGATCATCTGTACACAACACATCTGTTTTTAGCTCTACAATTGCACATCTGTGCCATAATTAGCCAATGTTGTGTTTTTCTTTGTCGAATACCTCCCTGAAGATGGCCGAAAAAGGCCGAAACATGTAGGAGGCGTACAATATAATTGTGTACTTTTGTATCAAATTTTAAACACTGTAAAGTTTAATGTCCTATTTCCTCGCCGTGCGTCAGCTGGAAATTTTGCAGCGTAGAAAACGCGTGGACGTAGAGCAATACATGTGTTTAGTTTTGGGGGTTTGTTGGGTGTATTGTGCTACAGAAATAGTAAGTTTGTGTGCTTGAAAGGTATTAAAGTACTGACTGACAGAATGACATGCGTTCTTCGAGAACACTTTTTCATTTGTCGGACCCTAAAATGTAAAATCACAAATGCTAAAATTGAACACGATTTGAAATTACGACTGGGTGAGAAAGTGGAATAACGTACAGCAAGTCTAGTTGTGATAATTTTATATTAAATAATAATTTGTTATTTAATGTAAAATGTAACATCAAAGCTTTATAAATAACAGAACGCAAGATTGCCCCATTATGAATTTCTGCGCACTAGGCCTGCCCAAAGCCGCGTCATGCGCAGGAGCAATTTGTGTTGGAGTGGGGAGAGAGCGTGCTACTAGCTGCGGTCTTGTTTTCGAAGTAGTACGTCAGACGTGTTGTAGAGGTACGTACGGTTTGGTTCTTCGGTACAGCTGGAGGCTTAGTTTAGGAACTGAGAGCAGAGAATTGTCGTGTCCACAAAGTCGAAAATATTACTGTCTAGTAAAAATTTGTAGAACTCGAATTGTACTATTACTTGGTTCGGAATTTAAATTTTATTGACTGGGGAAGGAGTAGCTTGTAGACTGGGTCAGATTCATATTGTCTTATATTGCACAATTAATTACTGAAGGAATATAGCTTAATTTATGTTTTGTTTGGATTTTGTACCGATTCTGTAAAAGGAAAAACACAGCCATTAAACTGGTGATGATAGAGTCCATAGCCACATCTGAGGATTTGAAAAACTTAACATTTTTGCATCATATTGAAAATAATTTTGTTAGTGTAAAAATTATCGTTGCATAATGATTTATCTGTTTTACCAGATGTCAAATTATGTTGGCGAGTTTATGATTTACATGCAGGCCATAGATGTCTAGAAAACTAATTTGTAATACTCAGATCAACAAAATGCACAGTATTGTTCCTTAGATGTTCGTATTACAATATCACATAGAATATTCATACACGTTTCGATCCCCAACGGACCATCATCAGGGAACCAACCAAAGCAATACTGCATAAAACTAAATTAGCAACTGCTGTACACAGTAGACGTGAAGTAGAACAGTCTAGTAGTTAGAATGTAGACAATTCATTGTATTATAAAGTGTGCTGGTTCTTGGTATACAGTATGTCAGAGGCAGCCTACGTACTTAACGAAGGATAACACAGTACTCCTACGATTTACTTCCTGAGACACAGTCATGGTGCAGGTCATTTGGATGACGGCGAATGTAATAGCATTAAAATCTTACTCCCGTCTTTTCCGTGAAAGGTGTGATAATTGCACAATTCCTGATATTAGTCACGGTAAATGTTTTAACAAGAAACCAACATTTGAAAACGTATGATAAAAGACGTGAAGAATAAACGTATCTTGAACTAATGTCGTCAGATATGCTATTGTGACTGATGCAACCACCGAGGTGTGAGTTGTGTCCTTGTGCAATTGAGTGTAGGTTTTATATGTAGGATTCTAGCAAACATCCAGACTTTGTACATCGTAAAAGTATTTAATAATTTTAGAATATTCAGAGTGTCTCACATTGTGGCATGTGAATTTGTTATTGTATAGTAATGCATTAAACGTTATGCAGCATGTGACTATGACTGTCGTTGTTATCATATTGTAATGAAAACTATTTTTCCAACAGTATCAACTGATCAAGAAATTGTCTCTAGAGAGTTATCAACATCAACTTCTTCTTACACTCATCCAGGGAGCAGCCAGTTAGAGAAGAGCATTGGCAGGGGTAGAAAGAGAGATTTGACAGCAAATTCAACACCAAACAACCAGATCATCACAGGTGAGTACACCTTTCACTGTCATAGAAAAGCTGTTTCTGCTTATTATAAGGCAATTCACTTTAATTTGTTTGTTTTAAAAAAATACTGTGTGTGTGTGTGTGAGCTAATTTTCATTTTCAACATGGTCTCGTCTTCTCGAAATGATTTCGCCCAACTGAACACCCGTGGCTGTGACAAACATTCATCCCCAAACTGTACTTGAAACCTGGTAAAAATTTCAGAAGGAATGACACCTTCCTTCGTAAGAAATTTGATAATTATACGCTGCGCAACACTGCTGGGTACTTTTTGCTCTGCCATCTTGATTGCACCTGATGGTTGAGGCGGAGAGGGACCTGACTAGATGCGAGTTGCAAGTTTAAACGTGTCATAATTATCGTTTAAATTTGAACGGCCTATTATTTGTTATTTTTGTTTATTTATAATTACTTGGCTTTTATTCCGGTCTTGTTGTGGCAATAACGTGGCCATTAGCAGCCAGCTGTTTGTGCGAAATTCACGCAAATTCAGGAAGCAGAATATTTGTATGGTGACTATTCCTACTGAAATATTGTACGGAACGAGTTCCTACTGAAATATTTGTATGGTGAACGAGTTCCTACTGAAATTTGTACGGTAAACGTAGTTCCTACTGAAATATTGTACGGTAACGATCCTACTGAATATAATGCAGTGCTTCGTATTTCCACTTGCGTATAAATCCGAAAAGCTGAAGAATATCTTGTAGGCCTAACTGTAAACGAGCTGCATGACATATGTCACTCTTCGATAATGACGCATCCTTAAAGAAGATTTAGACGGATTATAATAGGTCAAATCTGGGATTGTGGGTTCGAATCCCGCCGGGGGCGTGGATATCTGTCTCTTGTGAGTGTTGTCAGGTAGAGGTCGCTGTGTCGGACTGATCACTCGTCCACAGGAGTCCTACCGAGTGTGGTGTGTCTGAGTGTGATCGTGAAGCCTCAGTAATGAGGAGGCCCTCGTCAACAAAGGGTTTTTCGCCATTGGAAAGAAAAATAATAGGTCAAATTTTAAAAGGGGACAATGTTTATGACTTCTGTGGTTACTAAAAGTGTTTTGCACAGAAAGATTCTTTCTAACAAGATTTAATTACTAAGGCATTGGGAATAAACAAACTTTCATTACAGCAGGCACCACAAATTTCAGAATAACAAGACAGGCAATGTACGTATAACGTAACATTGAGGCGCGTTCGCGTAACCACTGTTGCAGTTTAAAAGCAAGCAGTATTACATATTTTGAATGTGTGTCTGTACCCTTGCCTTAGTTATCCGGCATGCAAATAGCATGTTTTCAGCGCAGCATTATATTGCCATCTCTGACCTGTCGGGCTCCATAATTTGCAGTGTCCAAACAATCAGTCGCTGTCAAACAGTACTAAGAAGAAAAGGAAGACAGAGGTAGAAGGGAGGATAATATTAAAGTAGATCTTAACAAATAGGTTTCCAGGTGTGAACCGATCCTTCTGACTGACGATGTGGGTCAGTGGCTGACCGTTTTGTACACGGTAATGACATTTGTGGATCAATAGAAGACGATTTATTGACCAGCTTAGTTACTGTCAGTTTGTAATGGAGAAATTTCTTCCGTGAATTAATTTCGAATATAGTATTATCTGTGTGGGCCGGGATGGCGTAGTCGGCTGGACAGTCCTGTGATCGAATCCCGTGGGGGCGAAATTTTCCGCACTCGTCCAGACCGGCACTGGGACACACCCAGCCTCCTATACAATGGGTACCGGGTCTCTTTCCCCGGGGTCAATACCTTACTGCAGCATATCGGTGATGTGTGTATAGACATTACATTTGGTGCAAACGACATACATGTTGAAAAGCAGGATTTAATTTCGAGTGTTTAGGCTTATGTGACAACGGTTGTTATGAATTAGTGTAAATGAGTCTGAAGCCATTTTTATCATATATATATATATATATAATATATATATATGTGTGTGTGTGTGTGTGTATGTGTGTGTCAGTATATAGAGGGTGTGCCGTAACTGTATGAGGCGTGTACTATATATTTACTGTTTAATGTCGGGGGGAAAAACGAAAGAATATTCAGAGCGGGAATTAATACTTCTTGATTTTCTAACTTGTCACGGATGAGCAGACGAGTGTGTGTTGAACCCCGAAAATTTGGTATGGGTTCCTGAGGAAAACTGGTCAGTTTTGCCTGAGGATGGGGACGGAGCTAGTCCCCGAAACGTTGTATTCAAACGAATTGACGCAGCTGTGCTACCGAGAAAACTATATTGAATCATGTCGCCGCGAAAGTTTTAAAACATATATCGAACCTATTGTGCTGCCATCTATGCGAGGTTCGGGAAGTACCACAAGGTGTTGGTAGCAATCGGTAGCAATAACCCAGTCGGTAAGGAGGTTGACTACTAGCCGACCATCAATATATTACGTCTGTCTATATAATTCGTGTTATTTACTTAAGCGTCATGTTGAAAAATTGTGTTGGTTATTTCGTGAGTTACATGCTGGTCATTTATATCTAAAGTTAGCTTCGTATTTTAAGGTTTTGTGTTGATGATTACCACTTCGTTGGCGACGCATATCCTCCAATGACTGTCGTAATCACAGATGATCTTAGTACGTAATCGTTAAAAGACTTATAAATATGCACGTGTGGTAGCCTCCATTTTGTCACGTTGTAGGTAGGATTTACATGTTCATTACAGGTTTACTGAGTTCATTGTAATTCTGTTTCAGCGGTGTAAGGGATTCAAAATTAATTTCTGTGTTCCGTAATAACCATCCTGTTGCATAATTAAGGTGAAATTATGGTGCACACGGAGTTGGAAATATTGGCGATAGATGTTTCTAGGACTCGGGTTGTGAAGTGAATTTTAGGAAGCATTCCATGAATTTAATCCACTTTTAATTTCTACATGAATTAATTTTGATGTGTTAGTGTCACTCCGAAATATGTGAACTTTGCAACATTGAAGCATCCAAGGTTTCTTGGTAGCCCACTGACCACAAGCTGCCCCCCCTCCCCCCCCCCCCCCCCCCCCCCCCCCCCCCGGACAGCAAGCATGCAACATATTCCTTCACGTGTTCCGGGGATTGTTTAGGCACCAGAGACACAGACCACCCCCGCTTCAGTCGTCGAACTGGGGACGGAACCCAGGATCCCTGGGTCGTTGCAATATTTTGAAAGGATATATTAACTGTCTTTAAGGTTGTGCTTTCACCATGCATTCTGTTGATGAGAGATGAATATATACTGTACTGGTTTTCTCAGCATTTATTTCGAGACCAGCCATCTTAATAGCAGTTAAAGAGGCTTCTGTGTTTTTCTTGATGGCAACCCATTTATGTTCTTGCCCCATAAATTTATGTCGTCATTGTAGACCAGAAGGTGACATAGCAATTCAGTTTCAGCCCACCTTTAGCCTTCCTAATGTCATATACTAGAATGAAGTTGAAGGTTGAAAGTGGTGAAGCATCTCCTTGTTTGAGACCATTTGAATAGGAAATGTGTAGACATGTGTTTTGTTGTGTGGGCTTTACTGTAGGTTTCATTTAAACACATTTTAGTTAACCTAACTAAATTCATGGGTATGACACACTCAATGAGGATAATATTCAAAACTTCCGTAGTTCTCGCATCATAGACTTTCTTCAAACGCATAAGTAGCAGATGCATTGCCAATTGTATTCTCACTTTTGCTTAAGTATCTGACAAATACTGACTGATATGTGTTTGGTTTGTTACGTGGAACGGAGGTTAGGCTTTTACGTTGAATCCCCCAAAATTGCGTTTTGATATTTCTGTTTAATGTACCAACCAAGTGCACTTATAATATGTAAGACGTTATAATCACTTCACTCCTATATGTTTCCGCATGACTGCCATCTTCAGGAAGTACGTGCCAAGTTTAAAACCATTTATAGTAAAATGAATTACGTCTATGAAATTCGTAACTTTTGATGAATTCTGCAGTTAATATCAGTTCTTATATGGATAAAAGTTGTGAATTTCCTTTGTATTATGGACATATATAAGACTTATAAATACAGGGCATACACAAAAGAATGGTGCAGTTTCAAAAGTGAATAAAAAATTTTTGTTTCACATTACACGGGCACAACATACACCGTCAGCGGCGGCAACTGTCCAAGTTTCTCATTTGGTAATTACAATCCTTCAATGTGTGCACCCTGGGTCACACGACACACATCCACACGGTAATCAAACTCATCCCAGAACCGGTGTAGCATGTCCGCTGTAATGGCCTGCAGTGCATGCGTTATCCGATCACGAATTTCATGGATGGACGTGGGCAATGGTGGCACATAAACGCTGTCTTTAACGAACCCCCAAAGAAAGAACTCGCACGGTGTAAGATCTACCCCTGTAGCCAACTAGCCCCCCTTCCCTACTGTATTGATAGGGTTGAGTTTTGAGGTTTAGTCCTTGAACGTTGTTTTGAGTAATTTTACTAGTGAAAAAGTGAATGGTTTTGTTTCGTTTCGTTGGGAGAAACTGACCTACGAGAAAGTAATTTAATTACGGACGTCTGGGTTTCATTTTGTGCTTTACAGACAGGCTTTCAGGTTGAGTTCCTGATTCATTAGAGAATACAGTAGTGACATAAGTGGGTCTGCAGTACCTGCGAATATCCATGAAGTGATTCAGGAATATTATTTTGGTAATTACAACCCCAGTTAAATTTTTCGTCATTCTTAAGAGTGGGTTGTGGGGTTGATTGTATCAACAAATGCTGTGACGTACCTCTAATGAGGCCGTTTAGACTCGACTGTGTATCAAATCACCAGGTGATTTGTATCGAACTGCACGCAGGCGCTCCCTTCTGCAGTGTACTGGCTAGTCACGTGACGTCACACCACCGACCCACATCATTTCTCCATGTCGGTAAAACGCTCCTGAAGATTTAAACACACCAAATAGACTACTACTATCATGTCTATTCATTAATTATCGCCCTGCCATTTTGCCTACACAAATATCCGGAAGCTCTTTTTATTTGCTGCTGTGTTTTATGTTTTCGTATATTTGCCGTGTCGCACGTGTTGTCAATCTCACGACACGTGTGTCCATTTAGAATCGCACAGCATGTCTTAGCATTGTAAAGTTTACTGCGTAGTTGCTTGTGTATTGTAATAGCTGTTTCAGATGTAGTTGTGACACGTGTGTTGTGTACGGTTATCCTTCCACAGGCACCGCTGTACCCCATTTTTGTTTTGCTTGTGCGTTTTTCGAATGTAATCAGAATAGGGATCATTTTTTGGTCAACTCTGCACATAATATCCCCGTTAAAGATGGTATTAACCTATTTTTATGTCCGCTAGTTACATATGTACTAGTTCAACGCTCGCATTATTTGTACAGAATTTGTAATGTAATGGTGACTGGTTCATTCCCTGCAGCGTATGACGAAACGTCATCACTTTGTGGTCTCTAGAAAGATCAGATACCTTCGACCTGTAACAGGCCTGTAGGTCCACATGCACCTGTAAGAGGCCTGTCAAACTGAGAGCTGGTTGCGGTCAAATGCGAAATCCAACCCGACACAATGAGCCGGAACATTTAATGTTATTTAATGTTATCCATGTTATCCATATAAGATAATATTACGATGTTTATTCCGACGACTGCACAAAATTAAAGAAAAAATATACAATTCATATAGTAAACCTTTTTCGGCCATCTTCAGGGAGGTATTCGACAAAGAAAATCACAAGATTGGCTAATTATGGCACAGATGTGCAATTGTAGAGCTAAAAGCAGATGTTAAAATTGTGTAAAAATGATTAAAAAGTGTAGTGCAGATTGCATGTAAGTTATCGTAATAGCTATAACTTGACTGCAGACAGACATCTATCTAGAATGTCACGTTCGTGTTCAGATATTTGTGCCTGTCTGCCGTCGTTGTGTACGACACGTGGATGGATGAGCGTGCTTATCTGTTATAAATATTACGATAACTTACATGCAATCTGCACTACACTATTTGATCATTTGTACACAATTAACATCTGCTTTTTAGCTCTACAATTGCACATCTGTGCCATAATTAGCCAATGTTGTGTTTTTCTTTGTCGAATACCTCCCTGAAGATGACCGAAAAAGGCCGAAACATGTAGGAGGCGTACAATATAATTGTGTACTTTTGTATCAAATTTTAAACACTGTAAAGTTTAATGTCCTATTTCCTCGCCGTGCGTCAGCTGTAAATTTTGCAGCGTAGAAAACGCGTGGACGTAGAACAATACATGTGTTTAGTTTTGGGGGTTTGTTGGGTGTATTGTGCTACAGAAATAGTAAGTTTGTGTGCTTGAAAGGTATTTAAGTACTGACTGACAGAATGACATGCGTTCTTCGAGAACCACTTTTTCATTTGTCGGACCCTAAAATGTAAAATCACAAATGCTAAAATTGAACACGATTTGAAATTACGACTGGGTGAGAAAGTGGAATAACGTACAGCAAGTCTAGTTGTGATAATTTTATATTAAATAATAATTTGTTATTTAATGTAAAATGTCACATCAAAGCTTTCTAAATAACAGAACGCAAGATTGCCCCATTATGAATTTCTGCTCACTAGGCCTGCCCAAAGCGGCGTCATGCGCAGGCGCAATTTGCGTTGGAGTGGGGAGAGAGCGTGCTACTAGCTGCGGTCTTGTTTTACGACGTAGTACGTCAGACGTGTTGTAGAGGTACGTACTGTTTGGTTCTTCGGCACAGCTGGAGGCTTAGTTTAGGAACTGAGAGCAGAGAATTGTCGTGTCCACAAAGTCGAAAATATTACTGTCTAGTAAAAATTTGTAGAACTCGAGTTGTACTATTACTTGGTTCGGAATTTAAATTTTATTGACTGGGAGCAGGAGTAGCTTGTAGACTGGGTCAGATTCATATTGTCGCATATTTCACAATTAGTTACTGAAGGAATATAGCTTAATTTATGTTTTGTTTGGATTTTGTACCGATTCTGTAAAAGGAAAAACACAGCCATTAAACTGGTGATGATAGAGTCCATAGCCACATCTGAGGATTTGAAAAACTTAACATTTTTGCATCATATTGAAAATATTTTGTTAGTGTAAAATTTATCGTTGCATAATGATTTATCTGTTTTACCAGATGTCAGAATTATGTTGGTGAGTTTATGATTTACATGCAGGCTATAGATGTCTAGAAAACTAATATGTAACACTCAGACCAGCAAAATGCGGAGTATTGTTCCTTAGATGTTCGTATTACAATACCACATAAAATATTCATAGACGTTTCGATCCCCAAGGGACCAACATCAGGGAACCAACCAAAGCAATACTGCATAAAACTAAATTAGCAACTGTTGTACACAGTAGACGTGATGTAGAAGAGTTAAATAGCTAAAATGTAGACAATTCATTGTAGTATAAAGTGTGCTGGTTCTTGGTATACAGTATGTCAGAGGCAGCCTACGTACTTAACGAAGGATAACACAGTACTCCTACGATTTACTTCCTGAGACACAATCATGGTGCAGGACATTTGGATGACGGCGAATGTAGTAGCATTAAAATCTTACTCCCATCTTTTCCGTGAAAGGTGTGATAATTGCACAATTCCTGATATTAGTCGCGGTAAATGTTTTCACAAGAAACCAACATTTGAAAACATGATAAAAGACGTGAAGAATAAACGTATCTTGAACTAATGTCGTCAGATATGCTATTGTAACTGATGCAACCACCGAGGTGTGAGTTGTGTCCTTGTGCAATGGAGTGTAGGTTTTATATGTAGGATTCTAGCAAACATCCAGACTTTGTACATCATAAAAGTATTTAATAATTTTAGAATATTCAGAGTGTCCTCACATTGTGGCATGTGAATTTGTTATTGTATAGTAATGCAGTAAACGTTATGCAGCATGTGACTATGACTGTCGTTGTTTTCATATTGTAATGAAAACTATTTTTCCAACAGTAGCAACTGATCAAGAAATTAATCTCAAGTCAAGTTATTCGACATCAGCTTCTTCTTACACTCATCCAGGGAGCAGCCAGTTAGAGAAGAGCATTGGCAGGGGTAGAAAGAGAGATTTGACAGCAAATTCAACACCAAACAACCAGATCATCACAGGTGAGTACACCTTTCGCTGTCATAGAAAAACTGTTCCTGCTTATTATAAGGCATATCACTTTAATTTGTTTGTTTTAAAAAAATACTGTGTGTGTTTGTGTGAGCTAATTTTCATTTTCAACATGGTCTCGTACTTCTCGAAATGATTTCGCCCAACTGAACACCCGTGGCTGTGACAAACATTCATCCCCAAACTGTACTTGAAACCTGGTAAAAATTTCAGAAGGAATGACACCTTCCTTCGTAAGAAATTTGATAATTATACGCTGCGCAAAACTGCTGGGTACGTTTTGCTCTGCCATCTTGATTGCACCTGATGGTTGAGGCGGAGAGGGACCTGACTAGAGCGGGTTGCAAGTTTAAACGTGTCATAATTCTCGTTTAAATTCGAACGGCCTATTATTTGTTATTTTTGTTTCTTTATAATTACTTGGCTTTTATTCCTGTGTTGTTGTGGCAGTACCGTGGCCATTAGCAGCCAGCTGTTTTGCCCGAACTTCACGCAAATTCAGGAAGCAGAATATTTGTATGGTGAACGTAGTTCCTACTGAAATATTTGTACGGTAAACGTAGTTCCTACTGAAATATTAATGCAGTGCTTTCATATTTCCCACTTGCAACTGTAAACGAGCTGCATGACATATGTCACTCTTCGATAATGGCGCATCCTTAAAGAAGATTTAGACGGATTATAATAGGTCAAATCTGGGATTGTGGGTTCGAATCCCGCCGGGGGCGTGGATATCTGTCTCTTGTGAGTGTTGTCAGGTAGAAGTCTCTGTGTCGGACTGATCACTCGTCCAGAGGAGTCCTACCGAGTATGGTGTGTCTGAGTGTGATCGTGAAGCCTCAGTAATGAGGATGCCCTCGTCATCAAAGGGTTTTTCGCCATTGGATAAAAAAATAATAGGTCAAATTTTAAAAGGGGACAGTGTTTATGACTTCTGTGGTTACTAAAAGTGTTTTGCACAGAAAGATTCTTTCTAACAAAATTTAGTTACTAATGCATTGGGAAGAAACAAACTTTCATTACAGCAGGCACCAAAAATTTTAGAATAACAAGACAGGCAATGTACGTATAACGTAACATTGAGGCGCGTTCGCGTAACCACTGTTGCAGTTTAAAGCAAGCAGTATTACATATTTTGAGTGTGTGTCTGTACCCTTGCCTTAGTTATCCGGCATGCAAATAGCATCTTTTCAGCGCAGCAATATATTGCCATCTCTGACCTGTCGGCTCCATAATTTGCAGTGTCTAAACAATCAGTCGCTGTCAACCAGTACTGGGAAGAAAAGGAAGACAGAGGTAGAAGGGAGGATAATATTAAAGTAGATCTTAACAAATAGGTTTCCAGGGTGTGGACTGATCCTTCTGACTGACGATGTGGGTCAGTGGCTGACCGTTTTGTACACGGTAATGACATTTGTGGATCAATAGAAGACGATTTATTGACCAGCTTAGTTACTGTCAGTTTGTAATGGAGGAATTTCTTCCGTGAATTAATTTCGAATATAATATTATCTGTGAGCCGGGTGGCGTAGTCGGCTGGACAGTCCTGTGATCGAATCCCGGTGGGGGCGAAATTTTCCGCACTCGTCCAGACCGGCCCTGGGACACACCCAGCCTCCTATACAATGGGTACCGGGTCTCTTTCCCCGGGGTCAATACCTTACTGCAGCATATCGGTGATGTGTGTATAGACATTACATTTGGTGCAAACGACATACATGTTTAAAAGCAGGATTTAATTTCGAGTGTTTAGGCTTATGTGACAACGGTTGTTATGAATTAGTGTAAATGAGTCTGAAGCCATATTTATCATATATATATATATATATATGTCGGTATATAGAGGGTGTGCCGTAACTGTATGAGGCGTGTACTATACATTTACTGTTTAATTTAACGAAAGAATATTCAGAGCGGGAATTAATACTTCTTGATTTTCTAACTTGTCACGGATGAGCAGACGAGTGTACACTAGTAGTACACTACGTACTGCGTACTTCTGCACTGCTAATTCGATTTAATGGACTAATAAAATCTACATTTAAAATCTTTCATATTGAGGTACGATTTTAATTATGTTCTTCTTTGCAGTTTTCTAATATGCAAATAATAATAATAATAATAATAATAATAATAATAGCTAACATATTTATTTCAAAAATTATCTTCTAACTTGCAGAATACATATTTCAAACAACTATGACGACGTGAGTGCTGTAGAGTTTGTGGTAATAAAGCTTCGTGACTTTACGTATCAAATACATTTCGCAGTGATGACACGTGTTTAATATTTAGTATATTTTTATGCTGTAAGGAGAAGACATCTGGTATACGGAAAATAGTTACATCTGAAACTGTAAAAAATATTGGCTCTCAAATAAAATAATGCAGTCTCTTAGAACAAGTAATGTTAGATCTGTGTCTCACCGTATCATACATTGGCTAGGATAAGTACAGTGGTATGAATATGAACCCATTACTGGGTTCATATTCATACCACTGTCTCATATTTTCTTTTGCTTTATATAAAGGAACGGCAGGGTTAAGTAATTTCGTTGTTGTGATCCTTTGTTGTTGAATTACTCCTTTCACTCACTGCCAGTCACTCCTCACGGTAACCGAATCACTGTTTAATCACCTACAAACAGTCTCTCCTGTCTCTCTCCCCCTCAATGAACTACTCTTCTCGCTGCACTCCCCAAATGTTACTCACTCTCTTACTGTACCCCTGTAGCATTCATATTTGTGATTCTTAGCTGCCTTTTGAGGAGCAATTTTGAAAAAAGGAGATACGGCGTGATATTTCATAGCATTCTCTCAGTTATGGGTCGAACCAGTTGAAAAGAGTCCGTCCGGACGTCACATCCGAATCTATGCCTGGAGCAGGCTGTTCTGTTTGTAGTATTTTGTGCACAGTCACTTGCTGCGGACCGTCCTATGTGCTCAGTGCTGTTTACTCTTTAGCTGTTGTTAACTTAACTGGTGTCTGTCGTGCAGTGACAGTGACTGTACCGACGTTTAGTCCCCGGTGTTCACATTTTCACACACTAAGAGTAGCATACACACGTATTTCGTTTTCGTAAATATATATATAAAACTGTACTGACATTTAAAGAAGAGTTTCACTGTGTGATATACAGTAAACATTCGAATTACTGGAAGTTTCTGGCTGCTCTAAATTCCTGAAGGAAAAATTGAGAATATCACCTTAAATGAAGTACGCAGAAGAAAGAGGCGAGAAAGGCAGAGACACGAAGGAGGTGAGATGAGGTGGATGATAGAAATTTGAGTATTGAAAATTATTCCAAAACTTTATTATATCAGTGCATTGTATAAAAATGGAGAAATTTTGTTAAATGAATATTTTATAGGTGAATATCATTTGAACCCTAATGTGCTCGTTGTGATCACCCGATTACGCTATGGGTGGGCTGATTGACGTTACTTATTTTTTTATGAACTCTCTTCTTGTCTGTCTCAGCTGTAAAAGACAGTAAAGTCAGGAGGCAGATGGTCACTTCGCATAATCGAAGCATTTCAAATTAATTCTTGAAGCATTAGAATTAGGAGATACTAGAATATTGCCAGTAGTGCCAACGCATAGACACAAAATGCTCTCATATTCGTGTTTGTACAGTATGCCAACGCAGACACAAGTGTTCTCATATCCATACTTGTACAGCGGTGGCTGTAAGAATTCCGAACTTATGCAGTGGTAACAAGAAACATTCTGTGTTGCTTCTTGGCTTGGTGTTCGTCAACTAAATATCGACCGGAAAGGCAGCTAGAGATCCGAAACTTGAAAAGAAATCGTACTCTTACCGTGACTTCTGTCGATTGCTGTATGTTTCCGAGACCCTTATGCATCATTCCTGTATTATATGTGACAAAATTAAAATAAAATTGAATGTTCTGTTATGAATATTTTCGTCGTGTTTTACCTAATTTAAGGAAACGCAGTATAAGACTGTAATTGCGTTATGCATTTATGTGTCGTCCGCTTGATGCGGATGCTTCCTTTTGAGAACACCAAGATAATAATTCGTGGGTGGTGGAGGATTTTTCAGCAATGCGTAAATATTAGAATTAGAAAATTACGTCAATTCTCATTTAGTCCGCCGTTGTGTATTGTTGCATCTGACTGATTTTATTTTTTATTTTTGTAGAGACGATATAGACGGACGTATGTGAATGTGCTAAAGACGTGTTTGTGTGCGAAGTTACATGTACGAGTGTAGCAAAGTTACATGTACGAGTGTAGCAAAGTTACATGTACGAGTGTAGCAAAGTTACATGTACGAGTGTAGCAAAGTTACATGTACGATTGTAGCAAAGTTACATGTACGAGTGTAGCAAAGTTACATGTACGAGTGTAGCAAAGTTACATGTACGAGTGTAGCAAAGTTACATGTACGAGTGTAGCAAAGTTACATGTACGAGTGTAGCGAAGTTACATGTAGGAGTGTAGCGAAGTTACATGTACGAGTGTAGCAAAGGTACGAATGCTTGGTATTTTGTCGCACAATTAGCAGGTACAGTTTCCGACTTATGTAAATATTCCGTTCGTGCTACTGTTGCGTAACTCGAAGTATACGTTAAGTCGGTATTGAAACCACCCCCACTTATTTATCACGCTATGTATACGTCTTTACAGTGTCAGTGTACATGTATACGTCTTTACAGTGTCAGTGTACATGTATACGTCTTTACAGTGTCAGTGTACATGTATATAATGTTAATTCTGTCAGTTTTTTCATATGAAACAAAAAGTAAAATACGTTTAATAATTACACTACTAATAATTAATAATATTAATATTGCATTATATATATTATTGACTAAGAATATTAATATTAATACAAAATTTTATGTACGAGTTTACGTAAGTCGCGTATTACGTAACCCAGAAGCTGCCCGTATTGAAGTTTTTGTGTGTGTGCATATATATATATATATATATATAATAGTCGCTTTTTAACTCAGTTTTACGTGTTCCATCTTGGAATTAATTGTGAAAAAAATTAACCTTTCAGACAGGCACATGTAGTTCGGCCGCAAGCCGCAATAAAAACTCTGAAAAGTCAAAAACGTGAAACAGATGTAAATGAGTAACACGTGTGACCTCAAATACGTGTCTGTGCGATCTCAGTGCAGGAGGAAATTTTCAAAAATTAAATGAGATGCTTAAAATTCTAAGTTTTTTTTTTCGGAACTGTTTGTGAAGAATTAACTTGTTACCACATGTTCCTAATTGCCAGATATAATAAACAGATAGCAGGATATTGTTAAATGTTTCTGCATATCTAGACTTCAGAATTCTACATATAACTACAGCAGATAAAATACGTCCGCAATAATGATGACTTTATATTCGGATGCGTAGCTGTTGAAAATGGAGGGGAAAAATGAATATCAGCGGCACAATAAATTGCTTGCAACGCCATTGTACGTAGAGCGTTCATTTTATTTTGTATTAAATAAAGGTACTAAGTTCTTTTGTCGCTGACTAAGGCGAAGGCGAGGAAAGTTTCATTGTCTCTTAGTGATTGGCTCTGTGACAAAAGCCGCAATGTTATTGACACCCCTTGTACCCTTCACTGGTAGAGGTGTTTAGACTGAGTGACCCCTTATGTAACTAACCTTAGGTAATGCTCTAAATTGTTTCTGTACCTTTAGGCATTTTTATTCCCCGACAGGTCAAGTTATGTCACAAGTCGCTTGGCAGTAAGAACAAACCTGTCATGAGTAGCGGTCTGCGATATCTGACTGTGGTTTTACCTGGCGTTGTGTAACAATTATTTATGCCTCTGCAGTCCGTGTGCAGAATTCAGCTCCCACGTAAAGAGTTCACTGCTTCGAAGTTACAGAGGTCAGCGATTTGTTGCGGTTGTCAGTGACGTGACCTCCATACACAGTTTCACGTAAATCAGCATATAAATTCAAACATTTTATATGAATTGGCATTAATATGTATGACATGACACCGTACATTTTTGTAGATAGGTTACACTAAAACCTTGTTAATCATTACCAAACTGCACTATGTCATATCCCAGAAGACACTGTGAAGATTTATATGAAATGTTATTCTTTTCTTTGTGTTATGTTTCGTAACATGGCAAGGCTAGTAAAAATGTGCCTAAATGAAATATATAGCAGAGTCCGGGAAGGCAAACATTGTCTGACACATTTCCTATTAGGAATGGGTTGAAACAAGGAGATGCTTTATCGCCATTGCTTTTTAACTTTGCTTTGGAATATTCCATTAGGAGGGTTCAGGCAAACCGGGAGGGCTTGAAATTAAATGGTACACATCAGCTTGTGGTTGATGGTAATGATGTTAATATATTGGGTGGAAGTGTACATGCCATAAAGAAAAACATAGAAGCTTTGGTAGTCGCTAGATCGATGAACCGAAATAAAATGCTGACCGCAGTTTGGCGAGGGAAGGTTAAAAGCATAAAACTGGATCCAGGTAACACGAAAGAAAGAGACAAACTGTGCCTAATTACAGAACCTTAAATATAACGACCGATATGTATAGGCAAACTGTAAAGTGACACCTCTTACCGTATCTGTAAAGCTTTAAGAGTGATTGGTTTGTTGTGTCTGTATATTGTTGACATAAGTACGGTGCGCGGTGGTAGTCAGACACTGCTTGTTACTGTGTCTGTATATTGTTGACATAAGTACGGTGCGCGGTGGTAGTCAGACACTGTTTGTTACTGTGTCTGTATATTGTTGACATAAGTACGGTACGCGGTGGTAGTCAGACACTGTTTGTTACTGTGTCTGTATATTGTTGACATAAGTACGGTGCGCGGTGGTAGTCAGACACTGCTTGTTACTGTGTCTGTATATTGTTGACATAAGTACGTTGCGCGGTGGTAGTCAGACACTGTTTGTTACTGTGTCTGTATATTGTTGACATAAGTACGTTGCGCGGTGGTAGTCAGACACTGTTTGTTACTGTGTCTGTATATTGTTGACATAAGTACGGTACACGGTGGTAGTCAGACACTGTTTGTTACTGTGTCTGTATATTGTTGACATAAGTACGTTGCGCGGTGGTAGTCAGACACTGCTTGTTACTGTGTCTGTATATTGTTGACATAAGTACGGTGCGCGGTGGTAGTCAGACACTGCTTGTTACTGTGTCTGTATATTGTTGACATAAGTACGTTGCGCGGTGGTAGTCAGACACTGTTTGTTACTGTGTCTGTATATTGTTGACATAAGTACGGTACGCGTGGTAGTCAAACACTGTTTGTTACTGTGTCTGTATATTGTTGACATAAGTACGTTGCGCGGTGGTAGTCAGACACTGCTTGTTACTGTGTCTGTAATTGTTGACATAAGTACGGTGCGCGGTGGTAGTCAGACACTGCTTGTTACTGTGTCTATATATTGTTGACATAAGTACGTTGCGCGGTGGTAGTCAGACACTGCTTGTTACTGTGTCTGTATATTGTTGACATAAGTACGTTGCGCGGTGGTAGTCAAACACTGTTTGTTACTGTGTCTGTATATTGTTGACATAAGTACGTTGCGCGGTGGTAGTCAGACACTGCTTGTTACTGTGTCTGTATATTGTTGACATAAGTACGTTGCGCGGTGGTAGTCAAACACTGTTTGTTACTGTGTCTGTATATTGTTGACATAAGTACGTTGCGCGGTGGTAGTCAGACACTGCTTGTTACTGTGTCTGTATATTGTTGACATAAGTACGTTGCGCGGTGGTAGTCAAACACTGTTTGTTACTGTGTCTGTATATTGTTGACATAAGTACGTTGCGCGGTGGTAGTCAGACACTGCTTGTTACTGTGTCTGTATATTGTTGACATAAGTACGGTGCGCGGTGGTAGTCAGACACTGCTTGTTACTGTGTCTGTATATTGTTGACATAAGTACGTTGCGCGGTGGTAGTCAGACACTGTTTGTTACTGTGTCTGTATATTGTTGACATAAGTACGGTGCGCGGTGGTAGTCAGACACTGCTTGTTACTGTGTCTGTATATTGTTGACATAAGTACGTTGCGCGGTGGTAGTCAGACACTGCTTGTTACTGTGTCTGTATATTGTTGACATAAGTACGTTGCGCGGTGGTAGTCAGACACTGCTTGTTACTGTGTCCGTATATTGTTGACATAAGTACGGTGCGCGGTGGTAGTCAGACACTGCTTGTTACTGTGTCTGTATATTGTTGACATAAGTACGTTGCGCGGTGGTAGTCAGACACTGTTTGTTACTGTGTCTGTATATTGTTGACATAAGTACGGTGCGCGGTGGTAGTCAGACACTGTTTGTTACTGTGTCTGTATATTGTTGACATAAGTACGGTACGCGGTGGTAGTCAGACACTGTTTGTTACTGTGTCTGTATATTGTTGACATAAGTACGTTGCGCGGTGGTAGTCAGACACTGCTTGTTACTGTGTCTGTATATTGTTGACATAAGTACGGTGCGCGGTGGTAGTCAGACACTGCTTGTTACTGTGTCTGTATATTGTTGACATAAGTACGGTGCGCGGTGGTAGTCAGACACTGCTTGTTACTGTGTCTGTATATTGTTGATATAAGTACGTTGCGCGGTGGTAGTCAGACACTGTTTGTTACTGTGTCTGTATATTGTTGATATAAGTACGGTGCGCGGTGGTAGTCAGACACTGCTTGTTACTGTGTCTGTATATTGTTGACATAAGTACGTTGCGCGGTGGTAGTCAGACACTGCTTGTTACTGTGTCTGTATATTGTTGACATAAGTACGTTGCGCGGTGGTAGTCAGACACTGCTTGTTACTGTGTCTGTATATTGTTGACATAAGTACGGTGCGCGGTGGTAGTCAGACACTGCTTGTTACTGTGTCTGTATATTGTTGACATAAGTACGGTGCGCGGTGGTAGTCAGACACTGTTTGTTACTGTGTCTGTATATTGTTGACATAAGTACGGTACGCGGTGGTAGTCAGACACTGTTTGTTACTGTGTCTGTATATTGTTGACATAAGTACGTTGCGCGGTAGTAGTCAGACACTGCTTGTTACTGTGTCTGTATATTGTTGACATAAGTACGGTGCGCGGTGGTAGTCAGACACTGCTTGTTACTGTGTCTGTATATTGTTGACATAAGTACGGTGCGCGGTGGTAGTCAGACACTGCTTGTTACTGTGTCTGTATATTGTTGATATAAGTACGTTGCGCGGTGGTAGTCAGACACTGTTTGTTACTGTGTCTGTATATTGTTGATATAAGTACGGTGCGCGGTGGTAGTCAGACACTGTTTGTTACTGTGTCTGTATATTGTTGACATAAGAACGGTGGGCGGTGGTAGTCACACTGTTTGTTACTGTGTCTGTATGTCACAAAAACACACCTCACACGCCTGACACCTCTGTTCTGTTGACATGGGCCTGGCTTGCATCTTGACTGTCAGCAGCATTTGGAAGGTGTGGCCACAGTAACATGACATAGACAATGAGTGGTGGCACTGGTTCATCTTCATGTAAGCTACTGGCCAATGAGAACGTACAGTAGGCGTGACTCTCTCAACCAATGTGATATCTACATGGTGATAATCGATCCATCCTTATGCAGCCGACATGTACAGCACTTACACATTACGCAATTGGTCGTGTTGCAGCAGAGAGCTGCAGATAGCTTAGTGTGACACAAATGTCACTGGTCGTATCAGAAATGTTTAGACGGCTGGCTGCAGACTGTGTCCAAGGATAGATGTGTTGTTTATGGCAGCTAATTCAGTGTTGAGGAAATGAGGATGGCAGGGTCGCGGCATGTAGCACGCATGGAAGGGAACAGAAACTGACACACTGATCTGGTTTGAAGGGTTGAAGGAAAACCCACCTATCATAATATCTAAATTATAACAATATTAAGAGTACATTTTTGGTTGATATCTTATGTTTGATTGGTGACAATGCACGGTGTGAATGAAATGGGCTTCTTTTATTTTCTTTTAAATGTGACTAAAATTCTTTGCGAAAAAATGTTAATATTAACGCTAGCAATATTCTTTATCGCATAAGGACTAATGTGGGGACTTACAAATCCCGGGCGCCAAGACACCATGGGGAATAAATGTTTACTGTGGCACCTAATATATTTTGGTCCCCAGTATAAATCTTGCTTTATGTCACCCTTCTTGTGCCTGTAATTTTTAGGTGGCTCTTAGATGTTTGGAACATTTGTACACCCTTGGTTTTCAGCAACAATGAAAGAAAATGAATCACATTTTTATATTAGTTTCACCGTGCATTTCCAAGTCACTGTCTACCAACCAAGACAACAAGACAGGCAGACAGTTCGCACCACAAACAGAGGAAGCACACAGAACAAAACAGGACATAATTATAAAAACGACCACCAAAATATGCAAAACCACGATACAAAACAACAACTAGGCTAAGGTGTGTGAAAACATGATATTTATGTTGGCTTTTTTAACCTTTAAATACAATATTGACGATCGTTTTATGTATTTATATACAATGTTTGATAAGTGCGTCACAATTTGACTGTTCAATATGTACTTTTAGAAAGTGATTTAACGTGCATAAAAGATTGAATTGAACTGGACTGCGTATGGTGACTGATTGAACGTATGGAGCGTAGTTTGTGTGCCCCCTGATGATGGTCTTTGTGTGGCCCGAAGCTTATGTAGGGGTGAAGGTGTAAACAGATAATAAAAGTTGAAAGTGAAAGTGCATTTAGTTGGTTTGTAGACAGTGAAAATGAGTGACATTTAGTTGGTTTGTAGACAGTGAAAATGAGTGACATTTAGTTGGTTTGTAGACAGTGAAAATGAGTGACATTTAGTTGGTTTGTAGACAGTGAAAATGAGTGACATTTAGTTGGTTTGTAGACAGTGAAAATGAGTGACATTTAGTTGGTTTGTAGACAGTGAAAATGAGTGACATTTTCTGCTGATTTATTGAACGTAAGAAGCAAATATTAGTTTTTGTTCCTCTTCTTTAAAGATGGCATAGCTTAGCTTTGTTCTTTTTAATATTGTTATAGCATGTAGATGGTGTGTTGCTCCGAGTACGAACACCTCTAATTCACTTGTAGGTATATATAATTACCGTAATTAGAGCAAAGAGTCGTTTATAATTCATTATAAGCTTGTTAGACTAACTCGCACAGACTTCGTTGTTTCAAAAGGATTATTCACAGTGACTTTTCTGCTCTGATGTTCTTATTATGCCTCCATAACCAGTAGGCACCACGTCACGGACTGACACTGCAGTCATGTTGTGAGGCTCACACTGTCTTACTTGATGTTCTTATTATGCCTCCATAACCAGTAGGCACCACGTCACTGACTGACACTGCAGTCATGTTGTGAGGCTCACACTGTCTTACTTGATGTTCTTATTATGCCTCCATAACCAGTAGGCACCACGTCACGGACTGACACTGCAGTCATGCTGTGAGTCACACACTGTCTTACTGAAGAGAACTGGCTTTCAGGGCTGAAAGACTTATTTGCGCAAGAAAAATTTAGACTTATTATCAAGGCATTTGTGAAGATTGAAGTCATCTGGGGTACGATTTCTTACCAATTGGTCATTAGTTGTTGACGTTTCGGAAGATCTTGCTACCTCCATTTTCAGGGTCTATGCATTTCAGAAAGAGTCGGAAAAGTGTGGACTGTATATATTCTGAAGTTGGGGGCAGCAAAGTCCTTCGAAGTGTCTATAAATATTTACAAATCGGTACCGTGTTATATACCAGAAGACTTGAATCTTCATTTCAAAGAAATAGAGACTTGAAGATATCACTGCGATCACCGTGTAGGTAGCTACCTTCTGCGATATGACACCGTATAAATTTGTAGAAATGTAACAATGTTTCAGAGAAACCTCCTTCCTCCGTCATGGTATTAATAATGAATTTTGATGATGAAAGCAGCAGGTTCCTGTGAAACGTCGATATATTTCTACCAGGCTACACATTATCGCCCCTGAAGAGATAACTAACTAGCTAGCTAACTAAATATCTAACTAATTCCATGGAGCAGAGTCCTTCCTGAGATGCTAACTGGTCCTCATATAGAAAAGAAATTCCTCGCATTTTATGAAACCCGAGGGTTCATTGCCGCATTTACAAAAGCCCGCCACCTGTCCCTATCCTGAGCCAGACCAAACCACTACATGCCCCCATCCCACTTCTTGAAGATCCATTTTATTTTTAAAATCCTATCTACGCCTAGCTTTTCCAAGCGGTCTCTTTCCCTCAGGTTTCCCCACCAAAACCTTGTATGCACTCTCTTGGCTCCCATATGTGCCCTATTCCCGTCCCATCTCATTCGTCTTCATTTGATCCCCCTACTAATATTTGGAGAGGATTACAGATCATAATTGTCCTCGTTATGCAGTCTTCTCCACTTCCGTTTTACCCCGTCCGTCTTAGACCCAAGTATCTTTCTCAGCACCGTATGCCCGAACACCCTCAGCCTGTATTCCTCCATCAATGTGAGACACAAAGTTTCACACCCGTACAAAAGAACAGGCAAAATTATATTTCTGGAGATAGTAATTTTGTGCTCAAGAAGGCAATATGACACAATCAGGGAGCAGAGTCTCTCTCGAAATGGTGAAAGTGGCACGAATGTTTATCTTCGATTACGAACTTTGATTGTTCTTGGATTTGTGGGAAATTAAGTCTTCTATGAACTTCTACGGGAAGGCACTTTTGCTTTATTATTTTCTAACCCAAATACTTCAAAATTTGACAGACACTCGAAGGCTCTATTAACTGCCTTTAGGTTAGTATGATTTTGTCGTACATTCTCATCACGATATATTGACACACTTAAAAAGCGAAGGAACATGTCCGATAGACCTATCGGACATGTTCCTTCGCCTCTTTTGTTAGAGTTACACGGCTTTCCCAAAAGTACTTTTGTTTTGAAAATCTATAGACGGGTAAACAGACTAGCTCTGCCATAAGCATATGGGACAGAAATTAGTATATAAAGCTTTCACAGAAATGTCTGACAGAAGAAATCGTTTTGAACATCAAGTTGTAGATGTTAATATGGTATTAAAATTGCTCTTCAAGATTGAGTTCAGATGTAGACTGGATAAATTTGTTTCGAATAAGACTACTGACTTTCTCTTTTATAAAAAGCGATGAAATTTCGGTTTTAGTAGGAAGTAAAGCTTATCTTGATCGTCGGAGAAAATATTAGCTTCTCAATAAGACGTCTGCTCCATCTACTACTAGTACAAACACACTTGTTTCTCTAAGTTTGTACCAAGGAACATGCAACTTTTCTTCTACCGTTGCTAGGTTTTGTATACTTGTGCAAATTCACGTGGTTGTTCTGGAGGTGTGAAAATCACATTCATTTCAATGTTGCGAGGCATTCTATGCAGACGAAGAGTGCAGAAAACTAATTTATGGGCCGAAGAAATTTTAAGAATAAATAAGTAACCGTGTTAATATTTACGGCTACCATTATAATCAAACAACGGAGAGCACACGTGTAAGATATTAATTAAATAAAGACTAATGGACGTGGTAATTAATTTCACTGATCTCTGATATCTTTGTTCGGGCATCTGTTAGTTAATAAACTTACAAAAGTAACTCTGGGGCAGACTTTTCGTTCACGATGTTTTATATTCAAACGTTTTCATCAAAGTTGACTTAAAAAATTATACATTTAATGAAAAACGTGATTTGTTTAAACCTATTCACGACTCTTTCAGTTACATAAAAGTTACTTTTCTTCGCCATACACTCTGAGCTGCAGATGGGCGCGATAAGTTAGACTTAAGTAATGAAATAAATAAAACATAAGCGCTGTTTAAATAAACACGAGCAGAAGCGCGGACCATTATAAGAGCCAGCGGGCTTCTTGTGTGTCAGACGTTTACACATATACTTGTATATAGCAATATCTGTAGCTTGACTTCTAACATCTAAATATTGCTGACACAAGATTGGATGTGAACGAGGTGAGAATATTCAAGTTTCAGTTATTAAATATAGGCTATTTATTTCGAGCACCATCGAGTCAACCCACTCAGATACTTGAGAAGCCATGTCGATTCTAATCAGCTATACATCGTCTTCTTGTGATATAAATTGAAGAGGCAAACACGTAACATCACGTGGTTTAGTTCAATATATATAAGTTATTCACAACCGTCTAGGTTCTCATGAAATGCACATAAACCTGTACAATAACACCAAAGTAGGATGAGCACAGGTGATCATGTGGGCCGTTGCTGCTGATTAGCCGCTCCTTCCGTCTTTGTCTGCAGCAGCATGTGTCTGAGTGACTGCACCTCTTCCTGTGCTCGTAGCAGGGCGTTCTCGTGCTCCAGCATCGTGGCCCGGAAAGTTATCTGGAACCAGCACAGAACTTCAGAACCTTTGATAGACCACGTTCTGTTCTTACATTTGAAAACCACAAATATTAAATTTCGGTTTTTTAGTTGCTTGCGCATAATTACTTACATAAATACAAGATTTAGTGACCAGGCATTACGTCTTCTCATTGCATATATGATATAGGTAAAATACACAAATATACCAATATAATTAAGCAAAGAGTTACGAGCTGTCATAAGAGGTTCTGCGAAAATATCTGAAGCCCATTTGGAATACTTCAGTCACTATAAAGTAGCTAAAAATATTTATGAATCAATAATTCTCTATTTTAATTACTTTCATCAGTATAATTTTCAGTAGAACAAATTCCATTTTAAGTTAAAACTCTCCAGATATAGTCTCAGTGTTTTGCATCTTCGTCATGTTCATAATTGTAATGAGCTATATATATATATAACTACTCGTACGTGGTTATATTAAAGGTAATATTGTCCCTGTGCACAACATATATGCATATGTGAGAGTGGAGATGTAGCTGCACTAATTACCGACCTCGGCACTAGATGGTAATATTCTCCGTATAAAGTTAGGTACACAAATTCGCAACATTTCAGTAAATTTTCGCTTTAAATGGGAAGTTAAGAATCAATTTATCTTAGACTTTATCTTGTGTTACTCTCTGGAAAAAAGATTAAACTTTGCGTATTTTTCCTAAATTACCTCATACTGAAAATATGAGCAAGTACATGAAGTGTTGTTAGCATCAGTCAGGTACATGAAGTGTTGTTAGCATCAGTCAGGTACATGAAGTGTTGTTAGCATCAGTCAGGTACATGAAGTGTTGTTAGCATCAGTCAGGTACATGAAGTGTTGTTAGCATCAGTCAGGTACATGAAGTGTTGTTAGCAACAGTCAGGTACCTGAAGTGTTGTTAGCAACAGTCAGGTACATGAAGTGTAGTTAGCATCCGTCCTACCTAAGAATTTCGCAACGCCGTTATTGAAATTAGAACATCCAAATATTCTAGCCATCAAATCCACAACAATTTTTTGATCGCCGCAAAATTTTCAGGAGATGGACACGCAGAAACACAGGTCAAAATATTTTACCGCCACCAAACATTACTGAAGTTTTTGTAACACTCTTGCTTTTTATGACAGACGTCTGTTGAAAACAAAAGTGTCAAAAGAATTTTGAACTAATGCATTTTCAAGATGGACGATATTTCATAGCGTTAGCCCCTTATTATGTAAGGTGTGAATGTTAGATATCAATTCATCTATAAGGCCAAAGTATATATATCATTGTTCGAACTTTTTTTCTTTTAAGGTTTCCCAGTTCCCCCCCACTTCTTGGCCGTTCAAATGGACAACCAACAAGGTATGTAATAGCTTATATGTGCGTAACAGTGATGCCTTGCGATGTGTTACCGGTTTCATTAGGCACTGTACTGTATTGTACAGGGCTACAAAACATATAGAACATGTCAGAAAAATACAATATGAAACATAAATATACAACATAAAACATAAATACATAAGGCATCATTGAGGATCACATATGAACCCAATATAATACGCAAGTGTGGATATAATATATAAATATGCAAGAGACATTACAAATTTACAATGTGCATAGTGTGACAAGACGGCTGTCCGAATAGACAGATAAAATATATCCAAGGCCAAGTTGGTACATCACAGTTTAATAAATGTATATTGAAAGTATTAAATACTGGAATAAATATAAATTTGATAATATTAAATAATCATTAAACAAACAATAAAGAAATTTGCATAATACGCAGAATAAATAAATAAATAAATAGATTGATTCCACAGCATTGGACCCAGCACAGGTCCAACAACCAAAGGACCCAACACGTCACACATCCGTCAATACATATGAACACAAAATCACAGCAAATATATAAAAACAGTTTCATTTTAAACATCACAATGAAAATTCAATCACAAATTCTCGCAATCAGAATGCAGGACAAAATCACAACATAAAGATAGATAATAAATCCTTTAAAGGGGTGGAACAGTTCAAATATCTGGGAACAGCTCTTAAAGGAATCGAAATTCCATTCAGGGAGAAATTAAGAGCAGATTTAAGTCGAGGAATGCTTGTTATCATTCGGTGCAGGATCTTGTGTCTTACAGTTTGCTGTCCAAAAATACAAACATTAAGATACACAGAACTATAATTGCAATTGGAAGTGTATGCTTGAAGCTTGAATGAATGAATGAATTAATTAATTAATTCCATGTTCCAGGACCAGAGCGTATACTTGTGCTAATTGGAACACTACGAGTTCCAAATGCGGGACTGCCCCCAGGTAAGCGAAGTCATCTTGTGATTGTTAGGCAGGGGTAAGAATATTCCACTCCTACCAACATTATTACATTACATTTGTGTATACTATTTCAACCAAAACCTGTAAGATTCTGCGTTATTGATATCACGCTGTATGTTGCCAATTGTGGCCTATTTTACTGCTGCAAGTTTTGCAGAAATTTTTGTATCAGCTCCCTGAAGATGGCATGATATAACGCAGAAACTTGTAGGAGCTATGTGAAAGATAGTACGAACGAATAGTGAATAGTGCATTGTTGGTGTTATGTAAGTTTGTAACTTTGTCATAATGCATGGAATAAACAGTGTAAAGAAGTGCAGAAGAATTTCAGAATGGAATATTGCATTAATGTTGTTCAGGATGTTTATACTTGGCTGTGTATGTTTCATGGGTATGAACTGTAAGTGATTTAATTTGTAATGGATATTAGGAGTAGATCTATTGTATGCATTGGTATTGATTTTTCTAAAGTATATAACTGTTATCATTGTTACAGGGGTCACACTGAGGGTGCAAGTCCCCGCAGAAACTGAAGGTAAGTGTGTGTGAAGAAAAGACAAGTTAAGCTGTACTTTACACGTGTTGTTAAGAATGAAATCAATTAATTCCATTGTTCTATATTCCAGTGCCACAGTTCATACGTGAATACGTATTCCTGATTGCGGCCCCTGTGGCGCCTGGAACAATGCAAATATACGGTAAGAGATCTTCAGTACAGAGCTTGCGGAAATAAAGATATGGAGCTTTGTGCACCTTTGTACTAATTTATATGTTAAGAATAGATCCATTGATATTGATATTTCTAAATGACATAACTGATATCTTTGTTACTGAGGTAGTGCCACCACCACACGTTCCAATACCCCAGTGTCCACCACCACAGCCACAGGGTCCACAGCCACAGGGTCCACAGCCACAGGGTCCACAACCCCAGGGTCCACCACCACAGGGCCTGATGCACCTCGACCCCACAGTCCTGAAGGCCCACCCTCGCCGAGAGATGAATCCAGTTCCGGGATGAGTCTCTTCCTGCAGGTAAATTATGCATCCTTCAGTTTCCATCTTCCAGTTTGCTGTCCAAAAATACAAACATTAAGATACACAGAACTATAATTGCAATTGCAAGTGTATGCTTGAAGCTTGAATTAATTAATAATTAATTAATTCCATATTCCAGGACCAGATCAAGAACTGTTTCTACTTGGCAAGCCTTCGGTTTGCCAATGCGGGACTGCCCGCAGGTAAGCGAAGTCGTCTTGTGACTGTTAGGCAGTGGTAAGAATATTCCACTCTTACCAACATTATTACATTACATTTGTGTATACTATTTCAACCAAAACCTGTAAGATTCTGCGTTATTGATATCACACTGTATGTATGCCAATTGTGGCCTATTTTACTGCTGTAAGTTTTGCAGAAATTTTGGTGTCAGCTCCCTGAAGATGGCATGATATAACGCAGAAACTTGTAGGAGCTATGTGAAAGATAGTACGAACAAATAGTGAATAGTGCATTTGTTGGTGTTATGTAAGTTTCTAACTTTGTCATAATGCATGGAATAAACAGTGTAAAGAAGTGCAGAAGAATTTCAGAATGGAATACTGCATTAATGTTGTTCAGGATGTTTATACTTGGCTGTGTATGTTTCATGGGTATGAACTGTAAGTGATTTAATTTGTAATGGATATTAGGAGTAGATCTATTGTATGCATTGGTATTGATTTTTCTAAAGTATATAACTGTTATCATTGTTACAGAGGTCACACTGAGGGTGCCCATCCCGGAAGGCATTATCTGTAAGTGTTTGTTAAGGAAAGACAAGTTAAGCTGTACTTTACACGTGTTGTTAAGAATGCTATCAATTAATTCCATTGTTCTATATTCCAGTGCCACAGTTCATCAGTGAATACGCATTCCTGATTGCGGCCCCTGTTGCGCCTGGAACAATACAAATATACGGTAAGAGATCTTCAATACAGAGCTTGCAGAAATAAAGATATTGAGCTTTGTGCACCTTTGTACTAATTTAGTTGTTAAGAATAGATCCATTGATATTGATATTTCTAAATGACATAACTGATATCTTTGTTACTGAGGTAGTGCCCCCACCGCCACAAGCAGGACCCCAGGGTCCACCACCCCTGGGTGCACCAATTCAGGTTCCTCCACCCCTGGGTGCACCAACACAGGTTCCACCACCCCAGGGTGCACCACCCCAAGAGCCGCCCAATGAAGTAAGTGAATTATTTAATAAAGTGGGCATGCTAACAGTTTAAATGGGAAATTTTCGAGCACCCTCAATGCAGTAAGTGGTTGTCACTTGTTTCTCCACCTCAAAGAAATCATTTTGCCAGCCAGTCTCGGCAGTGACCAAGAGACAAAAGATGTTGTGCAGGACTGGCTGAACGGCTTGGCAGCAACCTTTTCAACAAAGGCATACAACAGCTGGTCCCACGACATGACAGGTGCCTAAATTTGCATGGCAACTATGTGGAGAAGCAGTTTAATGTAGGCACTAACATTTTGCAGTAAAGATATTTTTTTAAAACAAATTCTTCAAACACTTCTTTTGCACCCAATTGGTTCTTACTTTCTGGATGTGCTACATACATGAGTGACTTAAGTACTAAGTGACCATTTCAACATAGCTGCTTGCAGAATAGGTCTAATGTACTGTTGGATAACTTTTCGTCTCGTACTAAATGCACTTCAATGCATGTATGTGAATGCAACTTGAAGTATATATGCCACATAAGTCTTTTAAGAAGATGAATTGCACATTTTTAGGGATATATTATTTGTTCTTCATTTTGCTTTTTATATATTGCTACAAGTGCTGTTTTATTGTTTTAGAGCAGTTTAAAAGCCAAACGGTTAATTTTGAAATTTAAGGTGGGATGCATATCATTTTAACAAATAAAGAGGTTAAGAATTTTTGTTAACTCTCCAGTGATGCTGGGGTTTAATTTCCATCTACTTGCCAGGGCAGAGAGGTTTTAAATTTATTGTTGCCATACATACAGTCACAAGGCTGGCAATTAATAGTTAAAATTAAATACCATTCAGAATATTGTATGCCTTTAGTAAGAAAATAGAGTACATTGCTATTATTGAATTTAAAATTTTATTCAGTTGCTGTCTGTTAGCTGATGTGTATTTTATATAACCATCCTGGGATGGCTAAGCGTTTTGAGTCCAAGACCCTAACAAAAAGTATTTTAAACTAAAAATTGCAAGGGCATATGATTTATTGTACATTGAAACACAGCTGTCACTGGTGATGAGCTGCATTTTATTCCTACTGCAGTAGTAAACGACATCCCTTAACCCCTCTGGCGGGGGTGGTTCATCTGAATCATAGGGGAGGTATGCCGAGGTAACAAAAAGTTCCCTCTTGCTCCCTCCTCTACTGTAAGTCACCCTCACCGTCATCACATCCCTAGAACAGTGCTCTGACAGTGAAAAGGCATGAACTGTGTTCCTGACAAAAATGCAGGATCTAGGAGCAATAACAGGTCCAGCAGAAAACAGTGTCCCCCTTATGTTGTGTAACCCCCTTATTCAGTTCCCATAAACTCAGGGTTCCTGAATAAGTGCTATATCTATCTCCCATACAGCAGTTTTCGGCAAAGGAGTGCTGTCACCGCCCTGCTATGGTGCAGATTAATTTGAATAATTTTACACTTGTGGGACACCTTGTGTCCGTGACTTTTGTCAGATGCTCAATGTCCCTAGGTTTGCTGGGAATACCAGCTCCCTGGGGTGGTTCACCAGGCAGGCTGGCCCCTGTTGAGCACAACTAGCAGGTCCTTCTGTACCACAGCGTCCCTGCTTTTGATAGGTTTTTTATTTCGTGTTTTCTCCATAAGAGTCACACGAGTAATGGGGAAATAATAGTCACCACCTGCAGAGCCCCTAACGAGTGGAAGGCATAAATACAACGGGATGCTACCTGGTGCCCCGAGGGGATTGTTAAGGGCACTGCTATCACCACCTCAGTGCCATGCAGCCCTCGGCATGATGCCTCACACCTTTGAACCATTGCCCCTGTTAGCTGCCTATAGATGTTACGCCCCTCTGAACGGGGATGCCAGAGGTTGATTTTGGAGGGGTGCTTTGCCACTTCGTTCACCACAGATGTCTTGTGGACTGGCCTGGCACTCAAAAAGCAATGTGAACGTGATTCTCTGTCCAGCACTTCCCGACATCCAAAAGTCCATTGCTGTATGTGTTCCCAGGCTTCACTTGCATGATTTGATAAGAATGGCTTTAAGATTATGATGAGTATGGAGCATGGGTGAAACAACACTGACAGGTGGAAACCAAAGTACTGGGAGACGAACCTGTCCCTGTGCCACTTTGTCCACCACAGAATCCCATGTTGACTGACCTGTGATCAGGCCCAGGCCTTTGCAATAGGATGTTGCCTACTAACCACCTGAGCACTTACTTTGCCTTACCTTGACATTATACATACCATAGCAGCTGTTTGGGATAAGAATTGTTAGATGTAACAATTCCTTATGATTCGGGTAAAAATTCAGTCGCCATTCAAAGGGGATGTAGGAAGTGTCATTGAGATGATGGATTATACATGCCAGTTTCTGCATTACATTCCTAGCCTTCATGTTTATAAATTGGTAACTTTTGTCTTGTCAACAGGATGGAGCACGTCTAGCAGAGGGCGAGGGAACCAACTATTGCACATAATGAAGCCATTATCAACTATGTAGTGCTTTTTGGATTGAAATAAAATTAACAGTAATATAGGTTATACAGTTCAGTGTAAGTAGGCCTAAAAATGTCTTGCCACCAGTTAACTCTAGAATTCCCAACAATAAAAAGTGAAATGTAAAACTACAAAGATGTGCATCTTTGGTCAATAGCAAAAACCATTTGACCAAGGGGCCAATTCAGGGTTTTGTGATTTTTTTCTAGTCCCTTCATGGTGGGGTCGCGGTGGCGCAGTTGGTTGAGGCACTGCACTACAAACCGGAACGTCGCGGTTCGATTCCCGATGGTGTCGCTGGAATTTTTCACTGACATAATCGTTTCGGTCGCACTATGGCCCTGGGGTCGACTCAGCCTCTAATAGAAATGAGTACCAGGAATCTTTCCTGGGGGGTAAAGACGGCCGGTGCGTAGGGCTGACAACCTTACCACCTTCATGTGCCGATTGTCTAAAAACCTGGGAGCCTCGACCTCCTGGAGCCCTAAGGGCCTTTCAAGGCCTGTAATGGGATTGCTTTACCTTTTACCCTTCATGGTGGCACCGTGAGATTTATTTGAGATATATGTAGAAATTGAATGCTGAGCATCTGGACTTTGGGATGTGATGTGTCGCTGGGTGAGTGGTTCCTGACATTTCAAAGGAACATCATGCATTTACCTTCAGAGTCAAGGAGTCCAAGAAGGACTTCCTTGAACTTCTTGACTCTTGAACATGAAAGCATTATGTTTCTTTGAAACTAGGATCTACTCAGCCAATGACTCTGTCACTGTCTGTTTCTTTGCCATTTCTAATGGATGAATGCTGCCTCTTATGGGGAGGAGGTGATGATAAGAGCTGTTTTATTCAGCTTGGACCTTCACCCTGGAAGAGATGGAACAGGACAAATGTGAAAATCGTATGTAATTTTTCTTTTTTTTTGTCTCAACAAATTCTTGGTGATCTTGGGTTTTCTTCATTTTCTTTGACAGCATTGTTTATCTCATCATGTGTGAAAAAAATGAAGTTCTTTGGATACTGCAGATTTTCGAATGAAGTGCAACAATTTTGAACCCGTTGGTCAACCCCCTATTTACTACTGTAAGATATGATTGATCCATCCAACCTGGTACATGGTGACATCAGTGGAGGGATATAGGCATTCAACCATTCTTAAGTCTGTAATATGGGAGGAAATGATAATTTTTCACTCTGTGCTGCCCAAAAACAAACTGGGTCATCAACTGTGGGCTTAAACAGTTTCGATGAAATGCTGCATGCAGTGAGTGCATATGGCAACTGCAGTGCCAGGTGGTGTACCGTCAGATTACTGTGTTCATGTTTGTTGTCAGGGGAACAGTCAGGTATGTCACTATGCTGGAGATGTCGTCAAAGAAAGCTCTTTACGCATTTATATGACCAACTATTCTGTTGTCAGGTGTGAATGGATTATTGATGTTAGAACATTGATCCCATATTTGATATCTGATTTTGCTTCTGGCAGAGTGCAGTACCTCAGATGTGAGAAAGTTTGGTATGCAATGTCAGAAATGTATTCCATACTCATTCAGTTTAATGTGGCCTAATATCATTAGCTGTATTCTGGGGCTCTCCCACTTCATTCCTTTGCTGAGGCTGTATACAGCTTGCACAAAAATGTTCATGAAGCACAGTAATATAGAACTTTATACAGTAGAACCCTGTTAAGATGTCTTTCAAGGGACCAGAGGGTTAGGGACTTCTTAAGTGGGAAGACTTATTAAGAGGGAAGCTTATTAAAAGCAATAGGATTTTGGGACTTTAAAAATCAGATTTCTTACAGGGGTAAACTTATGCGGGGACTTCTTATCCGGGTTCTACCATGCATTTTGATGTCTAATTAATTTTATTTCAATCCAACAAATGCACAATAACAATGTAGTGCTTTTGTTGGATTGAAATAAAATTAACAGTAATATAGGTTATACATTTCAGTGTAAGTAGGCCTAAAATGTCTTGCCACAGTGTTAACTCTACAATTCCCAACAATAAAAAGTGAAATGAAAAACTACAAAAATGTGCATCTTTGGTCAATAGCAAAATCCATTTTGGACCAAGGGGCCAAATTTTGACAGTGAAGTGGTTATCTCTGCTCAGGATGTCTTAAAACCACTGGCCAGAAAGGCTGTGGATCCAGAAACTGCCAAAAGCTCAATACATAAATCTGAGTAAATCAGTATAATCATAGATCTCCGGATCTGTTTGAAGACTACTGCAAAGTCCTGCGATTTATCAGAGAACTGAACTGCTTTCTCCTGACAGTGATCACATTCAAAGTGACAAGTTCTTTGGAAAAATAGTTACCCTGCCACAAAGCAGTCCATGTGTTTCCATAGCTTCTTAAAGTTCCCAGTATCATGAGGTTTCTTTAGGGCAGTGACTCACAACTAGAGTGAAAAATAAATTGTTGAAATGCATGTATTTTGTCCTATGTAAGCATACTGTAATGAGTTACAGACTTAACGTTCATATATTAATAATAAATACAAATATCTCAATACTATATGCAGAAAGATGACAAATAGTGTGATTGTGTTAATACTCGGCAGGCAGACATTAAAGGCACTATACTAAGAATAAAGCAAGCCATAAATAATTTGGGTGTGTAGTCAGGGTCAGTTGTGAAGATGACAGCGATCCCTTCCTCTCAGACTTGTGGTGCTTGGGGAAACTACATGGTGTCACATCCTAGAAGACCTAATGTTAATATTCTGATGTAGCAATAGTTACTGTTTTGTATTGCTATAATTCTTGGGAGGGGATAAGACTGTAAGTACCCTCAGATCAGACTGTAAGTACCCTCAGATCAGATACTGTAAGTACCCTCACAAACGCTCCTCCAATTATTCACACACTAACATTCTACGTGAGAGCATAAATGTCAAAATTGTCGCTGCATTTTGAACTGAAGAAAACCATGTTCTGGGTTGTGTCACCCTGTAGTGTGTTAGGTATGTACCAACATTTCAGAGGAACCATCATCAGGGTGATGGAGACAGCCAGTTTCTCTGAGACATGTGAACATATCTGCCATGTTACAGCAGGGGCATGTCCCAGAAGATGGTTTTCCTCAGTCACCACTCTGAGAACCTCAGCGCTCACTTGATAATTGCACTTAATGCAAGTCCCTGAAATCTTGGCGAATCGTAATACCTTAATTTACCAAATCCAAAAATATCTGAGAAGACTCAGTAGGATAGAGCATTTAATATCCTCCACATTGGTCTTCTAGGAAGAGCCATTTCTGAGAATGACTTTGCTGTTCATTTATTGCACAAATACATTTTGTTACAATATTTACCATATTAATGAGTGTTTTAAATAAAGCTACTGGTACTAAAATACCCATTGTATGTTATGCACCACTGTTTCTCAAAGTATTTGAATGTTTCATTTCCCATCGAATGTCTATGAACACCACCAGAACCAAATTATAGTACAGGCAACCCACGCACCGTCTCACTTCATTGGTTCCTCCTCCTGTATATTGGTTGTTAAGCAAGCTGTCATAAGTTGTACCTCAATTTTGCAAACGTGCGATGTTCTAGACTACACATAAATTCCTGGAAACCCATTTCCTGCCTTACACATACCAACTGATCACGAATACTAGTATAAATGAAAACAAAACAAAACACAGATAGTGTATATGCTTTCAGAACTATTGTTAAAGACAAACACTTAATACAGAAGCAAAGTATATGCAATAAACTTGGAAATTCTTAGACACATATCACAGAAAATTCATTGAAATTCTGATGGGGAGGCCACTGGGTCACCTGAAGCATCGTAATTTAATCTTATTGCAAGAGTATTGGAGGACTAGGCTGGGAGGGGGGGGGGGGGGTTGTGTGCGCGTATTTCGTATAGATATGACTTTTAGTCATTACTGTGGGTTCCTTTTTAAATTCAGATATGAACAGTTGCTGTTCAATTTAATTTTATCATCAGATCTCGCATTTACAATTTCAACTAAAGCAGCTTTTAAGCTTCCTATAAGACAATTCCCATCTTTCCGATGGGGGTTCGGTATGTCACACGTTTTTTTAAATGTGCCACTCTGCAAACGTGGTATATATATATATTTTAATTTCAAAAAAAGTTAACTGCTTTAACCGTAGACTTCGCAACAACTCCAAGAAGAAAATACTAAGGTTTGGTTTCCACAAGGAACACACATTTTCACGTAAAATATTTCTAAGTACATGACGTCGCCAACCTGCCGTCCCCTATTTCCCAGGGCTAATCCTGACCAACGTGGCACAATAAAGAGAAACGGGGCAGGGTTCAGCCGCACGCGCTCAACCCATTGCACGCCGGCCTGCCTTTTTGCTATTCTAACGGTCACAAAAGTGGGAGAGTGTAAGGCAGGCCATCGTAAATTGCGGGGCTAACAGTTACAGAAATACATGCAAGATAAATAAAGCCACTCCCTTTTCATATGTATTACTGAGGAGGAGGGCGTTGCACAGAGGGAAATAGTAGAAAAAGTAGAACTGAAAATGAATGGGATGTATCGGATGTGAGGCTTTATGCCGGGGGGGGGGGGGGATCGTTAGGTTATCTTTGGTCATTATACTCTTTGTATTATAATTCTTGTCTTATAACCTTTGCCAGTGGGCTCTGAGTATTTTGTTGTATTTCCGCTTCCGCCAGTGAACAACAGGGCTTTGAAATAAACTGAAGTTTGTGCTTGTTAATTGCGTTTAATTGGAGGAATCCACTACATTTTGGTGCCGAAACCCGGTTTTTGTCTATCGAGGACTCGAACTGTTCCCAAAAACTCAGAGCCCACTGGCAAAGATTATAAGACAAGAATTATAATACAAAGAGTATAATGACCAAAGATGACCTAACGATCCCCCACATTCTCCCTACCCTGGTCGATCTCTAGGGGGATGACCAGTTGAACAGGACGCGTTAGGGGGGGTCCCGTCTGGTGTGCGGAGCACGACGGTTCTTATCTTCCCATCCCTCCCCTGGCGTAGTTCCTCTATCCTGGCCCGTTACCTCAGGATCGTGTCACACCTTCACCTCCCTTCTCTGTTACCGGATTGGATTTTGCTAGTCCTCTACATAAAAAAATCTAATACCGTTAGTAAAGCATACATCTTACTGTTCACTTGCGCCACAACAAGAGCCTTGCACCTGGAACTTTCTTCGGACATGTCCGTAGATAGATTTCTCATGGGATTACAGAGATTGTAAGCCGCAGAGGACTTCCACATACAATCTACTCAGACAATGCCCAGACATTCCGAGCGGGTTGCAAAGAGTTAAAGGAAGTTTCCCTCGCCTCGCCCAACACATCACAATTCCTCGCCAACAAAGGAATTACTTGGAAATTCATCGCTCCACGGGCGGCTTGGTGGGGTGGATGGTGGAAGCGCATGGTGGGCACAACTAAACTATGCTTGAGGAAGGTCCTAGAACAAAGACAAGTAGATGAGAAAATGTTAAATACCATCTTATCCCAGATAGAAGCCGCCATCAATTCACGGCCCTTATTGCAAGACGAAGGCGCTGAGAGCCTGACACCAGCCCACTTCCTCAATGGAGGCAAACTGACTGTCATTCTCGCCGGACCAGAACCAGCCACCACCAATGACCTAAGAAAACAATTCCGGCTGAGTCAACAAATCACGGAACATTTCTGGGGAAAGGTGGACAAAGGAGTATCTACTAGAACTCCGCAACTACCATCAAGTTAGGCAACCCCAGGGAGGAGGCACTAAGCTAAAAGTTGGCGACTTAGTTCTCCTGCAAGAAGAGGTGCGCGCCAGACACCTGTGGAAACGGGCCAGGATAGAGGAGCTACGCCAGGGGAGGGATGGGAAGATAAGAACCGTCGTGCTCCGCACACAAGACGGGACTCCCCTAACGCGTTCTGTTCAACTGGTCATCCCCTTAGAGATCGACCAAGGTGGGGAGAATGTGGGGGATCGTTAGGTCATCTTTGGTCATTATACTCTTTGTATTATAATTCTTGTCTTATAATCTTTGCCAGTGCTCTGAGTTTTTAGTTGTATATCCGCTTCCGCCAGTGAACAACAGGGCGTTGAAATAAAGGGAAGTTTGTGCTTGTTAATTGCGTGTAATTGGAGGAATCCACTACATGCACAACTGCAAGACTAGCGCATCACGAAGAGCGAGCAGCCGAACGTCAGAACAACACGTGTTCCTGGTGAAATTGCGGAGTGCTGTTCTGTGAGTGAAATGAGAACTTTGTTACGTTACACCCACTAGCACCTGCAGCTGTAACAAAAAACCACCGTGTGCCGTTCTCTGCTGGCTGAGCTGCGGTCCACATCCACAATAACAGAGCTGCACCAACTCTTGCTGTAGAACCGCAATGTGGATGCAATCTTCAGGCTGTCAGTACCAGGTGCGGTATGCAACTGCCTAATCACACAGTAGCAATCCTGTCAGACGTTTTACACCCACAGTAGTGACTAACACCTGCACTGATGAGAGCCGTGTAGCTCGTCAGAAGTAACAGTTTAATGGTAGCGGTAGTGTTAAATTCAGTAAACAGTAGTACTGTAGGCAATTTCACGTATGTTTGTCTAATGGCTTGTTCCAATGCACTTTGTTGTAGCACTGTCTTCACATGCTGAACGTCACACCACCTGTGTATCTGTCTTGTAACATTGCTGGCTTATGTGAGATTTGTGGTTCTCACAGCGGTGTTTCCGAGCATTCAGGTCTTCTTGGATATGACACCGTGTCGTTCGGTCAGTGATTCCCGACGTACCTTTGAAACGTCGGGAACACCCGCCCAACGATGCGGTGTCATATCCCTCAAGACCTGAATCTTCCGAAACATATGTCCGTTTTGCCCGCAATGTTGTGAGGCTTGCAGAGACGAGAGTTGTGACGTCAGGTTTGTACGTACAGTGATACAGCAAAATGCACTGGTACAGTTATGAGACTAAACATACATGTGAATTGACTGCAGTACTACTGTTGAATTTAATACTGTCATTGCCTGGTACTTCTGAGGGCGCGCTCTGATTTCATCAGCACTGGTGCTGCTGTAGTGAGTGGGTGGGAGAAGTCAGGCGAGTACGTAGAAGGAATGGCGACATTCAGTAATGGGGAATTTATCAGGTAGTTCCGTACCTTTATTAAATGAGCAAGCCTCGTGGTCTAGTGGATAAGACACTAGACATCTAACTTATCCACTAGACACTAGACATATAACTTTATGATCACAAGTTTGAAACCAAAGACTTCCGATGCACAGGACACGAAGTTACAAAACATTTTCCTGCCCAAGTTCATTGGCCTCACAATTCATCGGGAAGTTCCGAAACTATTATATCAACAAGAACTCGATGGTCTAGTGGCTAAGGCGCTAGACTGCTAAGCTTTATGAACAGCAGCAGTTCGATACCGGCCGCCGGCAAGGACTTGGACTTAGAAAATTTATTGTCAAGATTCCTCGACCTCACAATTCATCAGGAAGTTCCAAAATACGTGGTCGAGTGGATAAGACACCAGCCCAGCAGTCCCAGGGTCGCCAGTTCGAGTACAGCACGTTCCAAGATTGTCGGAGCAACCACCACGAGAGACATCTGGTAGCCGCCTCGAAGACGACGACGATGATAAAGCAACAAAGCAGTTCGGTGAAATAAAAGAAAAAAAAATTCTATTTTTGAAAATTTGAAATGAAAGTCCAGCAACAAAATATTTTACTACGCCAGTCGTGTCGGTACCCAGAATTTTCCCTGGTGCCGCTGTCTCGGCCAGAAAAAATTTTACTAGCGTGTTATGAATTTCTGGCATGGCGAATTTTTTTTTTTTTTTTTACTACCGCACCTGCAATTATAGTACTAAGAATTCTCAATTGGTGGTGCTTTCGGTTAAATTACTACTGGCGCCGCCATTTTTCAGCCAGGGGCATATACCAAAAACCGCCAAAAACTATCACTAACATGACTCCCAGAACTACAAACACCCGCATCTTAGCTCCCCCCCCCCCCCCCCTCACACAAGACATCATATGTAAAACCGACCCAATTCAGATAATTCAGAATTTCGGCTTGACGTGATCATGTGTAATAAAAATAACATTTATTCATAAACACGTCTTACGTTAATAAAATTTATGGCACAAGAAAGTGTATGATATTTACAGATACAATCAGCACCCGTCAGTTTTCCACAACAAACTGATGGGAAGAGACTAAGAGGTGTCTTGCGGCAGGAAGTTTGGGAATCGCGTAAAAAAGGCGTTTCGGTTAACCCGAGTTTCGGTTAAGTGAAGTTCGGATAACCGAGGTTATACTGTACTTCTAAAATATTTTCAAATGAAATGTGAAAATACAGTACAGGTAAAATAATGTCAATTACAGAATCAAAGAAAATATCTTCCAAGTGTACAAGTGGTCTAAGCAGCTACAGTAGGAGGAGCAATAATCAGAGCCTTACAAGAAATTAAATACAGAATTACACTGGACTTGCAGCAAAATCAGATGGCATAACAAAAACACTGAACACAGTAAAATAGCAGAAAGAATTACAAGAAAAGTCCCTCTCTTCTTATATAGAATATAAAAGAATTTAGCAAAACTTTATTTTATAAAAATTACTAAAAATTCAAATATACATCAAGTGGGGAAAGAAGAAGCAGCTATGTTTTTACAATTTATTTCTTAAAAGAAAATTCCCTGCGATTAAAATTATTCCCATAATTGAAAAAGCTGAGAAAAAAAGTATAATAGCTGCCCTCAAACTGAAAAACTCATAGGTTATGGTATAATAAATAAAACTCTGAAAGCCTGTGCTTTGCTAATCACACTCCCATTAGTTTACACCAGTACAGAGGTACTCCCCACCACCATCTGCAAAACATCAGTAGGACAACGAAATGTACAAAAGGGAGCTTTACCCAAAGTAGTTAGAGAAGGTTATGCACAGTATGTTAAGCCAGGGGTCTCAATCAAACAGTACACAGGGAATATAAGAATATGTACAAGAAAACAAGAATACAATATAAAACATAAAACCTAAAACATAAATATACAACATAAAACATAAATACACAAGGCATCATTGAGGATTACAGATGAACCCAATATGATACGCAAGTGTGGATATAATATATAAATATGCAAGAGACATTACAAATTTACAATGTGCATAGTGTGACAAGACGGCTGTCCGAATAGACAGATAAAATATATCCAAGGCCAAGTTGGTACATCACAGTTTAATAAATGTATATTGAAAGTATTAAATACTGGAATAAATATAAATTTGCTAATATTAAATAATCATTAAACAAACAATAAAAAATGTGCATAATACACAGAATCAATAAATAAATAATTAATTAGATTGATTCCACACCATTGGACTCAGCACAGGTCCAACAACCAAAGGACCCAACACGTCATACATCCGCCAATACATATGAACACAAAATCACAGCAAATATATAAAAACAGTCCTTTTTTTTAAACATCACAGTGAAAATTCAATCACAAAGTTTCGCAATCAGAATGCAGGACAAAATCACAACATAAAGATAGATAATAAATCCTTTAAAAGGGTGGAACAGTTCAAATATTTGGGAACAGCTCTTAAAGGAATCGAAATTCCATTCAGGGAGAATTTAAGAGCAGATTGAAGTCGAGGAATGCTTGTTATCATTCGGTGCAGGATCTTCTGTCTTCCAGTTTGCTGTCCAAAAATACAAACATTAAGATACACATAACTATAATTGCAATTGCAAGTGTATGCTTGAAGCTTGAATTAATTAATTAATTAATTCCATATTCCAGGACCAGATCAAGAACTGTTTCTACTTGGCAGCCTTCGGTTTGCCAATGCGGGACTGCCCCCAGGTAAGCGAAGTCGTCTTGTGATTGTTAGGCAGTGGTAAGAATATTCCACTCTTACCAACATTATTACATTACATTTGTGTATACTATTTCAACCAAAACCTGTAAGATTCTGTGTTATTGATATCACACTGTATGTATGCCAATTGTGGCCTATTTTACTGCTGTAAGTTTTGCAGAAATTTTGGTATCAGCTCCCTGAAGATGGCATGATATAACGCAGAAACTTGTAGGAGCTATGTAAAAGATAGTACGAACAAATAGTGAATAGTGCATTTGTTGGTGTTATGTAAGTTTCTAACTATCATTGTTACAGTTGTCATACTGAGGGTGCAAGTCCCCGCAGAAACTTACGGTAAGTGTGTGAAGGAAAGACAAGTTAAGCTGTATTTTACACATATTGTTAAGAATGCTATCAATTAATTCCATTGTTCTATATTCCAGTGCCACAATTCATACATGAATACGTATTCCTGATTGCGGCCCCTGTGGCGCCTGGAATAATACAAATATACGGTAAGAGATCTTCAATACAGAGCTTGCAGAAATAAAGATATGGAGCTTTGTGCACCTTTGTACTAATTTAGATGTTAAGAATAGATCCATTGATATTTATATTTCTAAATGACATAACTAATATCTTTGTTACATAGGTAGTGCCACCACCGCAACATGCAGGACCCCAGGGTCCGCCGCCACAGGGTCCACAACCCCAGGGTCCACCACCACAGGGGCCTGATGCACCTCGACCCCACAGACCTGAAGGCCCACCCTCGCCGAGAGATGAATCCAGTTCCGGGGATGGGTCTCTTCCTGCAGGTAAATTATGCATCCTTCAGTTTCTATCTTCCAGTTTGCTGTCCAAAAATACAAACATTAAGATACACAGAACTATAATTGCAATTGGAAGTCTTAGCTTGAATGAATGAATATTAATTAACTCCATATTCCGGGACCAGAGCGAGAACTGATCCTCCTTGGCAGCCTTCGGTTTGCCAATGCGGGGCTTCCTCCAGGTAAGCGAAGTCATCTTGTGATTGTTAGGCAGGGGTAAGAATATTCTACTCTTACCAACATTATTACATTACATTTGTGTATACTATTTCAACCAAAACCTGTAAGATTCTGCGTTATTGATATCACACTGTATGTATGCCAATTGTGGCCTATTTTACTGCTGTAAGTTTTGCAGAAATTTTGGTATCAGCTCCCTGAAGATGGCATGATATAACGCAGAAACTTGTAGGAGCTATGTAAAAGATAGTACGAACAAATAGTGAATAGTGCATTTGTTGGTGTTATGTAAGTTTCTAACTATCATTGTTACAGTTGTCATACTGAGGGTGCAAGTCCCCGCAGGAACTTACGGTAAGTGTTTGTCAAGGAAAGACAAGTTACGCTGTACTTTACACGTGTTGTTAAGAATGCTATCAATTAATTCCATTGTTCTATATTCCAGTGCCACAGTTCATACATGAATACGTATTCCTGATTGCGGCCCCTGTGGCCCCTGGAATAATACAAATATACGGTAAGAGATCTTCAATACAGAGCTTGCAGAAATAAAGAGCTTTGTGCACCTTTGTACTAATTTAGATGTTAAGAATAGATCCATTGATATTGATATTTCTAAATGACATAACTAATATCTTTGTTACAGAGGTAGTGCCACCACCGCAACATGCAGGACCCCAGGGTCCACCACCCCAGGGTCCACTACCCCAGGGACCACCACCACAGGGGCCTGATGCACCTCGACGCTACAGACCTGAAGGCCCACCCTTGCCGAGAGATGAATCCAGTTTTGGGGATGGGTCTCTTCCTGCAGGTAAATTATGCATCCTTCAGTTGGTAACATTCTCGTGATTAGAGTGGTATTTCTGAAATTATTTGGTTTTGCCATAAGTTTTGTAGTTATGTCAAATTGTTTTTTAAGTTCAAGAGAAGAATGAGTGAAAGATAGTAGCTGGATCAGAAACTTAAATTAGAAAGTGGGATACATAGCTCAGTCAGTATAGTGACTGCATGACTGAAGCATTGTTGTTTGCTTCCTGGTGGGGACGAGATTTTTCTCCAGAGCATCCTGACTGACTGTGGGGCCCATCCAGCCTCCAATTCAGTGGATACTGGAGGCTCTGTTCCTGGAGGTAATGTGGCTGGCATATGAAGCTGACCACTCACCTCAATCTAGTACTGAGGTTACGAATGCTTGGAGCTATACCTCCACTCACCATGTGTTCTTGGCTTTATCTCTTCCTTTTATTAAAATTATGGTAAAAAAAGGTAAAAGGTAAAGTTTTCCCTAGAACAGGCCACGAACGCCCAGAGGGGGGTAGAGGTTTAGCTCTACTCTTTCTTTAACCTCGGCGCTAGATGAGGGTGGGTGGTCAACTCCACGCCCCGGCCGTTTTACACCCGGGAAAGAGACCCGGTACCCATTGTATAGGAGGCTATTAAAATTATGGAATAAGAGTAAATCTTTTAACTTGGAACCATCAGGTATGTGGCTGGTTGTAGGTTTGAAGACTGCTTGGTATTTAAGTGTATTATGCAACAGGGAGTTTATTCTCTGATTTGCTTTCTCAATTTGTTTTCATCCTGTTCATCTTTCTTTTATATTTCTAATCATTGCTTTACTCTGTTTAGCTGTTGCAGAGGTCCCTCGCTTTCCGCGGCGGCGGCGCTCTCACCGCCAAAAGAGAAGAATGCGTAGCCCTAGCCGTGAAGACAGGTAATTACTGCATTCAGAATTAGAGCCAGTTTGCTGTTTCAGATTGTCATGTGCCTTTGAATGCATGTATTTAAGCTCAGGTATGTTGGTTTGGGTTGGCGATAATGCGTACAGATGTAGGAAAGTCAGTATCTAACGATCCCAAATATAAGACAATATTTCGATATTTTTATTATAGAGATACATTTTTTGTTGAAAGCCCACTCATTTCTAACGCAGGATTTGTTTTAGACAGTTCTATTGTGTACATTTTTACTTACAAAGCTTTTTGTATTTTAATAGTAATCTGAATGTTGTTTTCAGGGACCGTGAAGGTGAACGTGGTACAGATAGAGAAAGTGAAGCCCGCAGACGGGAGCGAGAGAGGGAACAAGAGCCCAATCAACCCGGCTCTTCTCATGGGCCATAGGACTATAGGATTGACCTTAGATTCCTTGCTTCTCTGTACTGCAAATGAGTATAAATATTGAGACGCATCATGTGATATTGTTGTGGCTTTTGTTTTCTGTCTGGAATATTGGATGTGAACCAATTTGCACCTGTTTCTTTAACGCCAAGAATTTCATCATTTACACCCAAAAACGTTTACCAAATCAAAATATTTCTCCCAACATTCATTTGTTTGGTAAGAAGGTTTTAATATATTTCTGTTATGTTCAATCCAGCATTTTCAGTGGATGTGCCTTTCCTAAAACTCAGTTCTGGGACAAATTTGTTTTCTTTTGTTAATAAAAATGTGAAGTATTCCTACTGTTGTGTTTAATTCTAATGACAATGCTGAATTCTTTATTAAAATTGTGTGGTCTGCATTGAATGTCAGAATTGCATTTCCCTGTGTACTGTTTGATTGAGACCCCTGGCTTAACATACTGTGCATAACCTTCTCTAACTACTTTGGGTAAAGCTCCCTTTTGTACATTTCGTTGTCCTACTGATGTTTTGCAGATGGTGGTGGGCAGTACCTCTGTACTGGTGTAAACTAATGGGAGTGTGATTAGCAAAGCACAGGCTTTCAGAGTTTTATTTATTGTACCATAACCTATGAGTTTTTCAGTTTGAGGGCAGCTATTATACTTTTTTTCTCAGCTTTTTCAATTATGGGAATAATTTTAATCGCAGGGAATTTTCTTTTAGGAAATAAATTGTAAAATCATAGCTGCTGCTTCTTTCCCCACTTGATGTATATTTGAATTTTCAGTAATTTTTATAAAATAAAGTTTTGCTAAATTCTTTTATATATATATATATATATATATATATATGTATATATATATATATAAGAAGAGAGGGACTTTTCTTGTAATTCTTTCTGCTGTTTTACTATGTTCAGTGTTTTTGTTATGCCATCTGATTTTGCTGCAAGTCCATTGTAATTCTGTATTTAATTTCTTGTAAGGCTATGATTATTGCTCCTCCTACTGTAGCTGCTTAGATCACTTGTACACTTGGAAGATATTTTCTTTGATTCTGTAATTGACACTATTTTACCTGTACTGTATTTTCACATTTAATTTGAAAGTATTTTAGAAGTACAGTATAACCTCGGTTATCTGAACTTCGCTTAACCGAAACTCGGGTTAACCGAAACGCCTTTTTTAACGCGATTCCCAAACTTCCTGCCGCGAGACACCTCTTAGTCTCTTCCCATCAGCTTGTTGTGGAAAACTGACAGGTGCTGATTGTATCTGTAAATATCATACACTTTCTTGTGCCATATTTTATTATTAACATAAGACGTGTTTCTGAATAAATGTTATTTTTATTGCACATGATCACGTCAAGCCGAATTTCTGAATTATCCGAAATTGGGTCAGCCCCCTTTATTTTTGATAATCGATGTTCTACTCTATGCAAAAATGGGCTAAAGTGTTATACATGATTCCCACGTTTCGTTTTCTAATAGACCATAAAATTGCACAATCTGCACAGTCTGCAGTCCTGTTGCAACTGTCTAATTCACATGGTGTTCACACAACAGACAGTCTGCATTCTTGTTTCTACTGCCTAAGTCAATTGGTGTTCACACAGCAGACAGCCTGCATTCCTGTTACTAGTGTCTAAGTCACTTGGTGTTCACACAGCAGACAGCCTGCATTCCTGTTACTACTGTCTAAGTCACTTGGTGTTCACACAGCAGTCTGCAGTCCTGTTACTACTGTCTAAGTCACTTGGTGTTCACACAGCAGTCTGCAGTCCTGTTACTACTGCCTAAGTTACTTGGTTTTCACACAGCAGACAGTATGCAGTCCTGTTACTACTGTCTAAGTCACTTGGTTTTCACACAGCAGACAGTCTGCAGTCCTGTTACTACTGTCTAAGTCACTTGGTGTTCACACAGCAGTCTGCAGTCCTGTTACTACTGTCTAAGTCACTTGGTGTTCACACAGCAGTCTGCAGTCTGATGTTGAAGTTACTGATGGCAGGGACCTGTGTCGTGTTATAGCCTGACGATGATTTTGTTGAAGTGTCTGAAGGCAGTGACCAGTGCGCGTGTCATATTCTGATGGTGATGTTGTTCATTCATTCATTCCTTTATTTTCCGTATATCCATATACAGGTAACAAACCAAGGATGTGGAAATGGTCCTATTAAATAAAAATATCTATCAAGAGTACAATTGTTAAAATATCTAAATACCATTATAATACATAAATTACATAAATTAAATGAATTAATTACATGAATTGTCAATTATATGATCAGGGAATAACAATCAAAATATATATTTAACTTTATGTGCTTTTTCAATCTTTCTCTCAAGAAATTATTTGCTGCAACCCCACCGGTAATCACAAAGTCATTGATTTTGACATTCAACTCTAGAAACGTTGACAAAGTACTGTATAAAAAATTCAGCACATCTAGTTTACATTCTTTTATCCCCTTTGTATTGATAGAATTCATTCATGGAGTAGAAAGAATGATGATATAAAAACGTCTTCAATGTGGATTTAAAACTTTTCTCATCATTGGCGAAATTTTTATTGATTGAGGAAGGTGATTGAAAACTTTAATACCTGATATATACACTCCTTTATTAAATTTTGTTAAGTTAACTGCAGGTAGGTGTAGATTATTGTGGGATCTAGTTTTGTATTTATGAATCTCATTATTGGTGTTAAATAAATATTTATTATTAATTGTGTATAGAAGTAATGAATATATGTACTGAGAATATAACGTCATTATTTCCATATTCTTAAAAATTTTCCTACAAGAAAACCTTTGGTCTAGCGTTTGTTATAATTCTAATAATTTTCTTTTGTAATATGAACATGTTGAAGTGCCTGATGTCACGGACCAATCCACGAGTTATAGTCTCATTGTGATGCACTGTGCTTCTTCTACTTGTATTTTGCTTTTCATTTTGTAAAAATATTTTCCTAAATCCTGTTATTAGAAGTAGTTTTTTCTTGGTGTTTTTTTTTCTTCATTTAGGTGTGACAATTTTTCAAGATTTTTTTTGCTCCCTCTTTTGTTTTGAATGAATGGTATTAGAGGTAGGACCTCTCTGCTTTATAAACCCACCAGCTTAAACAAACCATTGCATATGTGACCTCGAATTGTGAAGACTGTTCTCTCGACAATGTACAGAAGGTAATGACAAATTTGGCTGTGAACTGTGTTGATGCCTGAGGATGGGAGGGAATATTTCTTTCAGAAATTGCTAGTTGTTTGTTTCATGTTAAACCATATTTATGTGACCTTAGTAGGACTCTGCCTTACTTTCACATACATGTGTCAAAGCCAAATGTAAGTTATGTGCTGTGTAGTATTTCTTTGCTAGTTGCATCAATAGCATAAACCAGAGGCTGATGGGTCACAAAGTCCACATGTGGCTAGTCTTTCCATTTCTTCTCGAGGTTTACGAGATTTTTCAAAAAACACCTAGAAACAGGACACAATATCCCAGAAGAATAAATATAGCCGTTTCATATATAAGCAATGGTCAGAGAAGTGAAGGTAGTAAAGCAGTTTGTTTTCTTATCGACTCATCTGCGGTCGTCTTCGTCACGTCATGTTAGTACCAGTGCCAAACTGCTCAGAGTGGCCTCGGTTTTAGCACTGGATGGTAGAAGGCAGAACCATAGAATACCCTTACACATGACATAGTAATCTGTGACATAGATTGATAGTCATGTCTGTAGACATTTAGTCGTGAAATCTGTTGCCCAACTCGTTGGCTGTAATTGAGGTTATGTTCATTCATTCATTCATTTTATTTGTTTCGTAGATCCTTACAAGGTTCTATCACCTATATGGATATGGACACAGTCAATACTACTATGTAAAATAAAATTTTGCTTAATAAAAAATATAGCTTAAACCAAGCATTGTCATAATAAACAAAATCAATTCCTATAAATATTACATTACTGAACATGAAACCTTGTACAATATTCATAAAACCAAACATAGTGTATATTTCTTAAAAAGAACAATTAATAATACTGCGACACATAATAATTCTTAAATTAATCACATTATTGAACCATAAAAACATATTATTTATAAAGAAACAATCATACAGCAATATATTATATCTATTAAATACACATAAAATAAAATAAAAATAATAATCATACAGAAGTATGATCTTTCTTGATATACAATCAGAATTTAAAATGTCCACCACAAGTATTATCTGTTGAGGAATTCATCTACACTATAAAAGGAGTTTGTTTTCAAGTAGGTTTTTAAAAGATTTTTAAACTTATCAATATTACCAGAGGCACATTTAATGTTTGAAGGAAGACTATTGTAAAGTTTTATTCCTGAGAAATACACCCCCTTTTGGTAACAGGCTAGAGAAGCCTGAGGTAAATGGAAATCGCTTTTATGCCTAGTATTTAGATTATGAAATTCTTGATTCGTGATAAAATTTTCTAAATTGTGAGTCACAAATAACAGCAAAGATAAGATATATTGCGATTGCAAAGGTAATATATTTAGTTCCTTAAACAAATTCCTACACGAGTCTCGACTTCCTCTTCCCATAATAATTCTTACAGCCCTTTTCTGAATCTTAAAGACCTTAGAACTGTGTGAGCAATTGCCCCAAAAAATAATTCCATAAGACATTATTGAGTGAAAAAGGGCATAATATATTGTTAATAATGTAGTTTGAGACATGTATGGTTTTATTTGTCTTATTGCATAGCAAGCAGTGCTCAGTTTATTTACAAGATGGTCAATATGAGTTTTCCAATTTAAAGAGCTGTCAATCAATAAACCTAAAAATTTTGTGTGTGTAACGTTTGAAATTGATCCACTGATATCACTAATTTGCAAGTGGGTTAAGGAATTATTCTTAGAAACAAATCTAATGTAATGTGATTTTTCAAGGTTAAGAAAGAGTAAATTTCTTTTAAACCAGTTATTAAGGGACTCAAAAACAGTTTGGATATTCACATTATAGGTGTCAAAATCTGAATGTCTTAATAGAATACTTGTATCATCAGCAAATAAAATGGGTTTAGAACTATTGCTTATTTCTTGTGGAAAATCATTTATATAAATAAGAAAAAGCAGGGGTCCAAGGATGGAGCCCTGCGGAACACCATGCTTAATCCTAGCCCAATTTGAAGCAAAAAAACTGTTTGTATCCGTATCATATATTGACACTCTTTGATAACGATTGTGGAGGTAAGATCTGTATAAATCATTATCTATACCTTGTATACCGTAGTACTGAAGTTTAGACAACAATATTTCAAAATTTACACTATCAAAAGCCTTTTCAATATCACAGAATATACCGCCCACTATCAGTTTGTTATGTAATGCATTTAATATTTCATTAGCTAGAGCAAAAATAGCATTATCAGTGGTAAGTTTAGGTTTTGGTCGTAAGTGTAAGCACTTTCTCTTTCGTGTTGTATATGCTGTGATAATATTTTGTGGTTTTGATATCGAAAATTCGTGCCTAGATTTGGTACTGGAGTTGATAATGGTTTTGGATATTGCAAATACAGGGTTATTCAAAATGATTGTCCGGGTTTTAACAACTTGTCATACACAATACACTTGAAATAGGAGTATATAGTTGCACCGATGGATCAAGAAATTCTCAGTTTTTTTTATGATGTGCGGTGTGCAGTAGTTATGCATTTCTCCACTGGGAGCGCAGTTTACTAAGATGGCGGCGAACGGCAGTGAGAAGGTGTTTTGTGTACTTACATTTCATGAATGTCGGTCAGTTACAATTGTCCAGCGGCAATTCCGCACCAAATTCGGGAAACAACCACCATCTAACAATTCCATTCGAAGGTGGTATGCACAGTTTCAAGAGACAGGGTGCGTGTGTAAAAGGAAAAGCACTTGTAGGCCGTCTAGAAAAAGTTTGGAACGAACTCGATTATCGTGTTGATGTTTGTACAATCACAAAGGGTGCACATATAGAGCACCTGTAAGGTATGTCACAAAAACTTGGAGTGTTGTTCTATTAAATAAAAAAATACATATACTCCTATCTGAAGTGTATTGTGTATGACAAGTTGTTAAAACCCCGACAATCATTTTGAATAACCCTGTAGATTGCTTTCGTGTTGTTACGTGACTACTTGGTAAGTAGTGTTATTGTGTTTATTTCGTTTACAACGTTACTGAATTTCATATTGTGGTTTTGTGTTATATTTTCAATGTAAGTGAAATGTGCGCTTAGCAGGAATTTGTAGGTTATTTTAGAACTACGAAACCTAACTTGTGATCATAATGACTTCCGAAATGCCCAAGCGTAGAAAGATACGAATAACCGTAAAACCCAAGAGACCTCCAAATCCATTATTTTAAAAGTGGCTTGAAGAATGGAAGAATGAAGCCGCTTGTGAAGGCGCAGATATGCAGTATTGTTTTGGAAAGGCGTTGTCCTCGTTAAGAAAGTACCCTCTTCCAATGAAGAGTGGCAGAGACTGTGGAGTTCTAGATTATTTTGGAAACAGATTATGCATCATGTTAGACCGCAAGCTTGCAGAATACAGGAAAACTCATCCTTGAGGTTGGTTGCATTTCACTGCTTCTTGTCTGTTGTGGCAATTCGTGGTTAATGCATTTGTTTAGTCTTCAGGGTATGTATCTTGTCTGGATGACAAAAGACAGTTCATGTATAGGTGAGAGGTACAGTTGTTCTCAGTGGACAGTGCAATCTTCTGACAAATGTCTTGTGCGTCCAGGAACAAATGACTTGTGTGGTGACGTTGCTACACGTGCTACTTCCAGCCCCATAGCTTCCACCAGCAGTCAGAATAAACCAAAGAAGAAGAGTTTAAATATTGGTATATGCTACAACAATATTATGCTATTGGGTGGGAAAATTTATTTCATGTCTGTTAGTTTCTGAGGTTAACTATTTCCATGCAGAGTCATTGCATTTACAAAAAATGTAACCTCTTGTGCCTGTGCGTCTGGAGTAACTTACATGTAGTTCTAAATGGTGAAGCATGTGAAATATATGCTATTAGAATTGCTTATACCGTGCATGTTTAATATAATGTTACAAATTTACCAACACATGCACATTTTTTCTATTAAAAATTAACCGACCAAAACATATGTAGGGCATTTTAACAAACTATTAATTTTTAATAGAAAAAATGTGCATGTGTTGGTAAATTTGTAACATTATATACTATTAGAGTTTCAGAAAAGTATATTTTCACAACTACTGTTGAACATCACAAATTCCCACAGCAGATGTTCCATACAAGATTTCAGGTTGTAACAGCATGGTTGATGAAGGTTTGGAACTGTGACATTGTGACAGTGGGAAAGAAGTTAAAATGATGACTATGCAGGTCATCTGGGATGTGACACCGTGATGTTGGGTGAGTAGTTGCCAACACTTCGGAGGCTAGCAGTGGACAACCTGTTGATGATGTCGCTGTGTTGTTTTGGAGACCAAGTTTCACACCCACACAAAATTATAATTCTATATATTTTAATCTGTATGTAATTAGACAGAAAATGAGAAGACTAAAGATTTTAGACTGAATGGTAGCAGGTCCTCACTGAATTTTATCTGCTTTTCATTTTTTCATGCATGCAAGTTTAATTTGTTAGTGTGGTTCCCAAATATATTTGTTAGTCATTGTATCATTTGACACTGTAGAATGTAAGCTGTGGACAGCAACTCCTGTTCCTGGACAGTAATGGTTAATTAAGCCATAACTCAGGCCTTCCACATTCTGGCATACAGTATTGTTATTTAACCAAAGAATTATTCAACCACGTTAGAATATTGAATGTAAGAATTTCAGCCATTTTCACCAGAGTCATCTGCAGTGACATGACTTTTGTAGTGGATTGAATAAAACTGGGCAAATTCATAAGTTTCCTAGTCTGTAACTTTTGTGTTACCGAAGCATTTTCATTTTTGGTAGCAGGCAACGAACATGTGGCACAAGAGTCAGTCTGTTAGGTGGTATTAATGGGATAAGTTCGTGTGCAATAGTAAAAATACTGGAAACTTGGTCCTGCAAGTAAGTTTGTAGTGTGATTTGGTTTTTACGGACAAAACATGTTTCGCAAGAGTGCAGCATGTCAGACAGTGGTGCAGAAAGTTTGAAAATCCTCACCTAGATGTCCATAATAATGATCGCAGTTTATCGCTGCGTGAGAAGGGGAATGTGAATGCAACTTGTGTGGAGGAACTGATTTTGAAAATCAGTGTCACATGGGAGGTCACTGATTTCTACAATAATGAAGAGGTGGGAGTGAATGTGAATGGCCTTGAATGCAAGAGTCTTATGTCCACTGCACTGAGCTTTTAAACTTATGCCAAGGTGAGACAAACACATCATGTGCATGGGGGATGATGTTGAAACATAATGATACTACATGTAACATTGTAATAACGTGACATTTAATTTTTATGGCATAGTGAACGTTACTTAATGAACACAGCATTGGTAGTCTCTTTCTTGTTTTGAATGTCAGCCTCAAGTCTGACAGCATTCAAATTGCTGCACACCTCTGACTCTGGTGAGCCAGGTTGTCTTGATGTGTTTCAGGTACAATTGGCAGAGATTTATCACAGGAAAAAGCACTGCAAGGTAGCACCTCAACAGCAGGAAACTGCAGATCATACAGTCATCCTAGTTCCTGGCTCATTTGATGTGATCCTTCTTGTAGACAAACAGGAAACAGCAGGGTGAGTACAGGCAACTGTAGCAAATATGTTCCACCTTGTCACCACAACATTATGACGGAGCAGATAACTGCAGCTACAGTGGACTAACAATGTCCACGAACCTCAGTGTTTGGGAGTTCAACCTTTTGTGATCACCCATTGCAGTACCGTTGTTATGGAATTTTTGCGACTGGTTTGGATGAATTGGAACGAGACCACATGGTTAGTGGTTTGACTTTCTCCACTGTTTTGTTGTTGCATAGATCACAAGACCTCGTCCCAATTTGTCAGAATGAGTCACTGTATAAAAATCAGTGACAATGAAATGTTAAAGTACCTAACATCAAGATTCATGATTTTTGAGACTCTATAATATATATTTGCAGTTGAATTCAGAATGATCATTCATGTTTTGAACTGTTGGATAAAACTTGTCTTCCATTCTGATAAATAGAATTTTCTAATGCCAGTGACAAGTTTGTAGCAGTATTGTCTTTCCCCTTCGCAGAGTGTCTGAGCCAGAATGTCTGCTTGACGATGCAACTGTAGCAGAGCTGTCAGCAATGGGTACGCTGTTTGAGCTCAGACACCTTAAGGTGAGCGATTTCATGCGGGTGTGCCGTGAGCGAGAGACGGGCCAAGAGCCGGTGCTGCCATACATTGTGGAACGGCAGAGAATGAATGACCTTGCCAAGAGCATTCGAGATGGAAGATTCCATTAACAGAAGGTGAAGCATATGTTTCTGTATCAAGGAACTAATATGATAGTAGTTCCTAGTACCACTAAAACAGAATGTCCTCTTCCCACCCTCATTTTCCTCTCTTCAAACCTGAGTAAGATTTTGCAACACTTGTATTGCAAAGATTGTCAGCTGGCGTGTCTAGTTACACGAGACCTGTGCTTGTTAGCGCTGTCATTGTGGTCCAATGTCAACGTGATATGAAAGCATG